>OX465183.1:7300356-7908719 GCA_949987655.1 Polymixis flavicincta | reverse complement strand
GTGGTCTAATGATGTTTCTAAAAATAGACATAGTGTTTTGTGTGTTGATGTTATGAATTCATTATTTTTACCCGGATTCACAGCGGAAATAAAACCCGCCTCGATGGTCTAGTGATTGCAAACGCAACTATTGAGCATGATGTTTTGGATTCAATGCCCAGGTCAAGCAAAGTGTTATTGGGTTTTTTATTCAGAAATTTGTCTGTAGCAGCCAAGAGTTTAGATTTGTGCCCGGTTGAGAGAAATGGGCTCGCCCCTTTTTCTATAGGACGTAAACATAACTGGCGAAATGTGGTTATAAGATTTTAAGTAGGTACACTTCTGCCTAACCCTTTCGGAAAGACAGTCATAAGTTATGTAGATATTAATAGACACCAGCTTGAAGCTATTTAACTCCAGGACAACATACCTCTTACTATACAAAGACATAAAGGGCATTGGTCACGCTCGGTCGCTGCGTGTTGGCATCAGTCCATCTATTCCACGTTTCCTCACGAGGTTTTTGCTCTCGGTAAGTAATGGTATTCTAGAGAAAGACCATGACCAGCAATGAACGTCTTTTGGCTTATTTTTAACAATTGAAGTCTTTTCTACTTCAGTTATGTACTATGTACCTACCTGGGTAAGTAAAAGTACGTACTTACTGAAACAGTCACATTGTGCATACTCGATTTTGAATCTAAAATCATAGGGTAGGAACATCATAGGGTCATCACGATATTAATGCTGAACTGAAGTAAGTATCAACGAAAATATACAAGATCATTTTAAACCAGTGCGAAAACTGTAAGTATGAATTCAGCGGATGATTCTAAAATCCCTGAAGTAGAAATGTTGACTTAAAAAAAAAAATGCTGTTCCACACATTTTGACCGCCCAAGTTTTGCGCTTTTCTATGAAACAGATGCTTTTCTTTTGCAAAATTCTACGCTAGGAGACGAGTACATTGTTAGGTACCCATCACGCTCTGGTTAAAATAAAATCCTGTATACGTAATGTTTTTAAATTTAATTTAAAATGTATGTAGGTAACATTTCCTCCCGTATCGTTTCATATTCCCGGATCCGCATTATGTTTGACATCACAGCTAAAACACAAAAGGAATCGAACACAAACAATTATTTTCTAAACCGGTGAATTCGAGTGTTTGTGTTCACGACAGGTAATTACTTATAGCCCATATTGTATGCATTACGGCACCTAGTTACAAAGTGTACTACTTGGCTGGTCAATTGGCACATATAGATAATGCCAAATGGCGTTTTCCTTACCAAATGGCATTATTATGCCATATGCAGCAGTTTGGTAATGCATTGGTCGATCGCCAAACGCCTAGGGGGACTCCAGGATCGCTGCGTCTGGGCCAATTTATTGGATCCGTAATGTATCGGTATATTATGGCGACGACGATTTCAGATATAATCAACGTGATAAATGTCTCCGTGCCGCCTGTCCTTATTGTCTTATGGGGACATAAATCCTCCTTATATTCCCCCAAACTTATCCTATTTGACACAACCTCTCAGGACATAAGAGCGTAATATTTCCTCATCCTTTCAATTCTTCTGGGAGTACATTAAATATTTTATTGAGGATTTTTAATGGACAGTTGTTAGAGATTATCCCTAAGCCGTAGACCCCTCTAACTTAATCTTTAAGGAATACAAGTTACGATAGGATAACGCAATAATCTTAGATCATGAGATAACTGAGAGCCTATAAATACAATTCAACAGGTTGCCGATAAACTGACCGACCTTATTTAAATTTAATGGGTCGAGATTCGAGACGTTAATTTCGTTTGTGGCACGCATCTAGTTGCAAAGTGGACTATGCGTACCCTCTAACTACATCTCATATATAACGTAGGTAAATGGTCTAAAGATAGTCGAGATATCTCCCTAGACCTCCACTAAGCTGCCAAGTTATTTTCGTCTACAATACTTAGTTACGGTAGGAATTATATTTCTATTAAACCCACGCAGATAACTTCGAAGAAAAAACAATAATAAAAATAAAAATAATCAAATAATACGTCATATTATTTCGTTGTCGGAACTTAGTCTTACTTCTAATTGAGTCAGCTATTTTCAAAACAAAACGATCGGCAAAAAACGTTGTCAAAACAATCTTGTCATTAGTCGAATAAAAACATCGAACTATGTATATAAACATGCGAAAAATACTGCGATAAATTCTGTCGCCTACATTACATTATACTACTTGACATTATTTAAGACCTTTGTAATAAAATGGTAGTCGCACGCAAAGCTTTTCTAGAAATAAGTGTTTAAGCTCCGTGACTGGGATTCGAACAAGTTGGGAATAGTCTCATAACGTGTTGGATGTTATTGGCGACCCTAGGGCAGTGGGTGAGTGTAGCCGAGTGCCCTATACCGCCGATTCCATCCGACCGGGCCCTGGTAAAGGTAAAATGGCATTTGCTTTCAAAATCCCGTTGTTGAGGCATTTGGTGTAGAGGAGATTTGGTTTGTAAATTTTTCTGTAGAATCTTTCTTTTCGCATTATTGTTCATCTCTCTCTTTTGAATTCAGAGCCAAATCCTCAATAGTACAGTTAATGCCATACGCTTAGACAACACTTGCCCATAGACTTCATATAATTTCATTTATGTATTTACTTCAAGCACACCAATATACAGATGTGGACTTAAAATGCCACAGTCAGTCATACAGTCGTAGGTAATTATGTCGTTTACGAAGTATGAACACGTGAACATCCAACATTAATTTATTTAATTTTGTTGACAAGGACATTTAAAAACAAATCAGTTTTTACATGAGCTCAAACGTTTTGTTTAAATCGTATTAAATCAAGTCGATTAATTTATAATCATGTTGATATTGATTACAATAAAATTAAGATTGAATACTAGCACCTCTACAGTCTTTAAAGAGGGTTTTTAACTACCCTACAAGAAATGATCTCAAACAAGCCAACTTGTTAAGATACGACGTGTCAGTAAAATTAACGACTTCCAAAACTTGCTGCCTCGTAAATCTTTTAACGTGCGCCCGACGGATATCGGATCCATGTCAAACGAGCCATAAACTGTTCTTCGATAAATCATCACTACCAATTCCATATTAGCACCAGATTGAGCAATTTTACAAATCAATAAAACTCCAGGGCAAAACTTGATACTCAAAAATCTAAAACCGATTGAACATGCTCTAATTTTACGCTAATTTGGACTCTATTGTTCTGTTTCACAAGCCTTTATTGATTGTAGGTTTACAATCACGGCACCAAGAGGTCATTGCTTGCATCTCGTGTGATCCGTCGATCGTGCCTGTACATAAAACAACTAGTTGAAAAGCACTTAAATTCCCACATTCTACTCGCACAGTGTTGAAAGATAAGACGATTTAAATTGATAGAGATTTAGGCCTCTAAGCAAATCGAATAGAACTCAAACGCTGCAAATTGTTAGTGCGAATCACAACAATACTGCCAATTATTCGAATAATTCTAGGCGTCCCAATTAATCCAGTGCCCAAATAGCATTTCACTGTTTCTGAGTTTAGAACTCAATTTTGACCCACCAATTAGAGGCAAAGGATTGTTTAGAATATTTGATAGAATTAACATTTCCAATTATTTTGGTCGGCAAAGGGCGAAACTATAAAATTGGAACTGGGTATTCTGTGGACTAACTTACTAACCAATTATTTTCATAAGACTTAATTAGAACTGGTATAATTGATAGCAAATATTATTTTTCAAAATCAATATTGAACACGACGTCCGACAAATTAATTGTAAATCGATTATTAAAATATTTTGGTATCCATCAGCAGCAATTATTTAAAACCAACCAGGTGCATGAGAAAGCTCTGCGGTATTCCCACAAGCGGCAACAAATTTAATAATCGATTTGCTTCGAATCATTCGTTAAATTGGGAATCGAGAAGTTCGATACAAAATTCCTACAAATCCGTAGAGTATGTTTTGGAAACTTTCCAAGCTTCGTACCTAATTCTCAAGAGTCTTATGTCAAAGTTCGTATACAAATTCTAAAATGTCTGTCTAGCATTACCTTTTCAAAAGTACTTTTCTGTCTTCAATTTTCTGAGTACGGAAGTGATATTTACCTGTGAACAAAATAAAGTTACATTAGTACGTTGGCTAGGAAAGAGGTTCTGTTTACCTTGCATAACTTAAAAGGTTTTATATTTAGTGAAATTATTTTATGCAACAATAAACTCAGAAATAGATAGCAACACGATTTTACCCAATCAACTTTCAGCACAATTTCCTTTCCTTTTTTCATCAAAATAATTGTAATTGATGCATCATATTCTTGGTCTATTAATTCGCAAGAATATAAGAAGACAACAGAAACCTCATTCCCTTAAACCACGTAGATCGACTCAAGGCTCTTAAAGACAATGAAAATTTTACGAAAAGCAACTGACTACAAGTTTGCTGTGAACGCGGCCTTTAACTCACTTTCTTCCAAAGGAAACAAAAGGCGTCCGAAAACAGAAAAGCATGGCGACAAAGCGAGAGTTCAAAAAAAACCGTTGATTTGTTTAACAAACCATAGCGGGACGCGTTTATCTATAACGCCCACCAGTCGCGATAATGCGCCGGTTGAATTACAATCGGGTGAACTTAACGCTAGTTTTGTAGAAAAAAACCGACTATTAAAAATATGATGTCCTAGTACTTGGTTGCTCTAGTTCCAGTTTTGTTATCATGTTTTTAGCTCTTAGTGTATCGTCACCGTTATTCGTAATTCAAATAGTACCTAATGTTTTACGTACTTTCATTCCTAAGCGTTTGCAATTTGTACATATTCAATGATTAAGATATAGGCAAGCGCGATCGTAAGCTTAAGCAGTCTTCCTGGAGTGGTATTAGACCTCAAGAAACCTCAAGACACCAAATCGACAGCCAGTCGATACTCAATAATCGATTTCACGCCCAACACTCGAGTGCTTGTGTTATCTATGGTCGAACGAAACGCAAGCGCATCTCTAAGAGTCGTTTTAGGAACTTTTTGAAGATGGCTGCGCCGCTTTCTACCTAATTGGAAATAAATAAATACATTCTGTGTCTAAAGTGTTGTGTACCCTTTCAAAAGGGCTGCAATAGTGCGTGGAAACCTGAATTGGTGGATCTAGCTGTGGGAATCAAGGTAAGGCTACTTTGTACTGTCTTATCTTGTCGGTGTCTAGTGCTCCCGCAAACGCATGGAAGTTCATTAAGAATTTTCAGCCCTTATGTTATCCGAGAACTCATGCTTCTCGTAACACTAAGGGCCTGCGCCCACTAAAGGCACGGCACGGCAAGGGATTTTAATGCGACGAATAGGAATATAACTTAATTGTAAGACAATAAAATTCAAATTTAAATGATGATGATTAAGGACGTCGCGGCATGCCTAAGGATACCGCGGCATCGTTGCCGTTGAAATTTCAATTTTACTAGCACAGTATTAAGTATCATTTATATTCGTGGCTCAAAAATACTTTGCCGTTCCGTGCCGTGCCGTAAGTGGGCGCTGGCCCTTAGGGTTTAATTTGTGTGATTTATTATTTCTATTTTGGCGCTGTATCGGCAGCGCTTGGAGATGACTTGGTCACATTTGCCGCTATCTGTAGTGCTCAGGAACTGAAGGAATATTTCAGCAGAAGATCGCTATGATACCCAACGATAGCTTAGAGAAAGGTCGAGTGACAAAACTGTAATAATAAATTCCACTAACAAGTAAATAATCAAGAAGAATAATTAAGTTGTTATGAAGAGTAACACTCTCACTCCCCAATACACACACACACACACACACACACCCTCACTCAATACACACTCTATACACATACTTATACTCCCCCCACACACACACATGCGCCACTTCCGTTACTTCTTCACATTCAGACACCTGCTTACTTCAACTAACACTTTTCTCTCTTTTTTTTTAATACTCAAATTATGCATGTTAGATTACGTTTAATTTAAATTTTATTATATTAGGTCTTTACCTATGAAATTGCCGTTCTGCAGTACTGGCCATTTCAAATCAAAATAATTTTTGTTTGGCTAAGAATTCTAATTTCAAATTAATTTTATTTTAAAAACATGGATTTTTTTTTCTAAAAGTAGTCATTTCTTTATTGATTAGTGTTACATTTTCATCGCATTTCAATCTTTTTCGTCATCATGGATACGTTAAAAATTCGAGTAATTATGGAATATGAGTACCGTCGTGGCAGCAACGCGGCACAAGCGGCACGCAACATCAACGACGTTTACGGAGCTAACACTACAAACCAACGCACCACCTGTTATTGGTTTGCTCGCTTCCGTTCTGGAAATTTCGACCTGAAAAATGAACCTCGCGGTCGTCCGAAGACTTTGGTCGACAATGACGAATTAAAGGCGATTGTGGAAGCTGATGATACACAATCTACGGCTGAATTAGCAGCAGCTTTCGACGTTAGCGTCAAAACAATATTGGTCCATTTGCGTCAAATTGGCAAGGTAAAAAAGCTTGACAAATGGGTGCCCCACGAACTCAATGATCGCCAGCGCGAAGTACGCGTCGAGACGTGCCTTGCACTGCTCAACAGACACACAAATGAAGGAATTTTGAACCGCATTGTTACCTGCGATGAAAAATGGATTCTGTTTGATAACCGTAAGCGCTCAGCAAGTTGGTTGGATCCTGGTTCAGCACCTAAACAATGCCCTAAACGAAAACTTACCCCTAGAAAAGTGATGGTCACTGTTTGGTGGTCTAGCGCCGGTGTGATTCATCACAGCTTCTTACCAAACGGGGTGAGCATTACTGCAGATGTGTACTGTGAAGAACTGAACACAATGATGGAGAAGCTGGCGCATCTCCAACCAGCATTGGTCAATCGCTCGTCTCCGCTGCTCCTGCACGACAACGCGCGACCTCATACTGCACAGCAGACGGTCTCCAAGTTGCAAGAACTGGGGTTGGAAGCTCTCCGTCATCCGCCCTACTCACCAGACCTTGCGCCTACAGACTACTACTTTTTCCAGAATTTGGATAACTTCTTGGCGGGAAAAAAATTTAATACCCGAGAGGCAGTACAAAATGCCTTTGAAGAATTTGTTGCCTCCCGTCCAGCTGATTTCTTTAAGAAGGGCATCAATAAACTGCCACTGCGATGGCAAAGATGCATTGATTGCATGGGTGATTACTTCGATTAATACAAATAAAAAATTCATGAAAAAAATTCGTTTAAATTTTTTCATACAAAACGGCAATTTCATAGGTAAAGACCTATTGTAATCGAATTGCAGAGTTGCATATGCACTAGGCAGAATAGAATCATCCCGTCCCATGATTTGATGGATCACGAATAAACTATCCCGAACATAATACAAACGCACTACCACTACATGTATCCTCATGTTATCCTGGTACCGGGGTATATGATTGATAATGCAATCAATTGGATTAGCCACGTGCAATCGCGACAGTTCGGTAACACACACCCAATCGGATCAGATTACCGAGTCCGTCTGAGCTGCGCACACATCAATCACGTTGGAATCAATGCTTTATTCCTTATCTGATGTCTTAGTACCTTGGAGAAATGGATCGAGGATAACGTATGGAATTATGGAGTAGTAACGTTAAAAGGTGAGTGAATACGCTGCAAATCAGCCTATACCATACGCAAAGTAAGTCAACATAAAATATAATTTATAATTTAGTTCTACAATAGATATAAAAGGGAAATAGCAGCAATTTTTTAAATTATTATTATGTTATAATTTATTAAATTTTATCGTCTCTTTATTTTTAATGACGCTTCTAGCATTCTTTCGCTTCAAGATTTTGATTTCCGTTACCTGGCTGGCTGATGCGGAATAATCATTAGTGTAATTAATAACTAATTGCCTATTTAAGAATGTTAATGAAAAATATATAATGTTATTTCTACGCATGCACGCACTAAAAATATTAAAAACTAACTTCAATTAACGAATTTCAATGCATTCCCCGAAACACATTAAAATAAAATACTATTGAATATACAAAGATGATAAAAGGTTAAACTTATTAATCTACCGCTATTTGAGAAGGTCGTAGAACTCGCCACACCGAATATATTATTATTCGGAATTATGTATAATGGAGTTACGTCAGGTGTGTGATCGCAAGAGATGCGAGGCGACTAATAATAGTCTATTCTCCTACAGCCTGTTAGATCCAATCAGAAGCACGTACATTGAATATGGAGCCTTCATTGTCAGAGATAGATGCGTTCCCGTTTTGAATAGTGCAAATCTTCATAATTATAACGTGAGCAGCCTGCCTACGTATTGTGTGTCGTGTGTGAAACGCCTTAATTACATTGACAAGTACGAGGCAACTCGATCCAGTAACACAGCCACTCCGATGAATATTAATAAGGGTTTCGTGCTGAACCGGTGTCTAATGGTAAAATGTTATGGACGTATGCATAAGCGTTTGACTACGACGATTATAAGCTTACGAAATAGATTATCTGTTTTGACAAAATTGAAAGAACGTGGTAATGAAAGACAAAAAAGCGATCAATGCGCTCGAAGCTGACAAAGTATCAATATTGTCGGTATCCGCGCGATTTGCTACGGCTGTAACAAGGTGGGTCGCTGACAAAACAAATTTACATAAATCCGGCTGAATCCGTAAAAATGACGCGCGACAGCCGAGCCGATAAGCCCCGGGTATCATTAGCTCGGGACAGAGTCGAGCGATCACTCACTTGTGCGGCCTCCGATACGAATGGGCTAGGGAAAAATCCCAAATATCAATCTTCTTTTCCTCATTCTTCCTACGATCAATTCTAAATTGAAAATCCCCAGAGATGCGGAATCATTCAAGTCCTTATCTTTGAGCTGCGAAAATAAGAATTCGATACCTAACTGAATAAAATTATTATATAGTAGTAACAGTCGAGTCTATAAAAAACCGTAGGAATAAAAAAAAACCATTGAAATCAGAATTATAAATATTGATGTAGGCACCTACTGAATTCAATTTTATGTTCAACGATGTGATTTCCTTGTGTACTTCATTAATAAAATAAGATTTGAATTTGCATTTATCACATTATACGATATTATATAGATACTTTATATTTGGTAGCCCTAAAGTTGTACATGAAACTTTACTACCATCTCAAAATTACTCGACAGATTCACAAAGATGAAGTCATCCGAAAATGATTTCCGATTTTCTTAAAACGTGAACAGTTCCCGTTTATTAAATTAATTCGAATTCTGTCGGTTCTCTTCGGAGAAGTTTCATAACGTTCCCTAGTTGAACTTCGAAACTGCTCGACTTTACCGTCTTCTTTTATTTCATGAGACACAATCAAACTGGGCTACAAACTAAAGGATTTTCTAGCAATCTCCAACTGCGCTGCAACTCAAAAGGCCTTTGATATAATTTGAGATAAAAACTTTCTTTATGTACTACCATTTTATATGTAGTTCAAGTCTTGACTGTCTTCTGGAGTTTGTGGAATGTTTGCTTTAAGGCAGTCGCTTTACAAATCTGTTGTATTTACTGCAATTTTATTTCCAAACTTATATATGTAAAATGTTTGTGCAGTGTCCGGAAACAGAATTAATGCTTCTAGTATATTTCATATTTTGTTAGCTGAAATAGTCATTTTTGTCGAAATTATCACAATCAAAGTTGAAAACATTACTATGACAATGTTTGTTAACTTGATCTTAGTTATCAAAATATTTGTCATATCTCTATTCCGCTGACAATCAGAAAACAACGAGTTCACGAACTCATCAAAACACGTGAATATGTCTCAAGAAAATCCTCTTTATTCAAAAGAAGTAAATTACAAAAGCTGTTTCGCCTTCGAAGGGGAATGAAGCTGAATCAGCCGAAACACGGATTTGATAATGACATAAAAGAGCAATTCTACTAAATTATCTTGTGATACGCAAGCAAAAAAGATCTTTATTGGTACTTTATGAGACACATTGAGTGTCGAAAGATGGTAGTTAGAGTTATAAAAGACGCGTAAATTAAATAGTATACTATGTTCTTCCACTTTGTTGAATTTTCCTCGGGAGTTTGAATCTCGTAATGTTTTAATCTTTTGATTCCTAAGTAATAAAGTGTATATAATTATGGAAAAATAAAAATATAAAACTGAAATCAAAATTTCGAAATAGATTCTATCCATAAACACTGAATAAATTGTATGTCCGTATAAAAAACTATCTTCTTTTCACCTCGCTTGGAACAGTAAAAATCTTGTACTTTTTTCTCATTTCTCAATGCTGAAAAAGATGTTTAACGTAAAGCTGTGGAAATTTTTTATTCATTCTATTTCCCATTGACCCTTTCATTCCGATATATTTTAAAACGACTATTTATCGAGGAATGCAAAAACAGCTGAACAGATTTGAATGCGATTTGGTCCAAAGATAGTTTATAACCTGGATTAAACACATGAGCTACTTTTTATCCCGGTAGTACGTTACTGTGGGTTAATTTTAGACCTCCACGCCGGCGAAGCCGCTGGTATAGGCTAGTGTAGTATTGGATATTTTTGCTTTCTGTCTACTGTTAAAAATAGGGGTATCCTGTTACCCAGTAACTGGGTTGTAGAGGTCAGATAGGCAGTCGCTCCATGTAAAAAAAAGTATTCAGCTTCTGTGAGACTGGAAGCCGAACCCAACATAGTCAGGAAAAGTCTAGGTAAATGATGATCTACTGTTACCCCTTGGTAAGACTGGTTGTCAGACTTTCGGGCTTCTGACGACCCGTAGCGACTGTCAAAGATCCACAAATGACAGCCGGGACCAACGGCTTAACGTGCTTTCCGAGGCACGGAGGGGTCTCGGTAAGTAAGGATGGTCACCCATCCACGGAACAACCGCGGCAAGCGTAGCTTAACCTGGCCGATCGAACCGTGCAGCTATTGTTATTCAGCCACACAAGCCCAGCCTTCGTTGATACTTAAAATATCAAATAAAAACAAGTAGGTATGTTAGTGAGAGTGTAATTCGAGTGTGAATACCTGTGCGTAGTGTGTCTGTATATGAGTGTGTCCGTATACCTAACTGAGTTTAATAACAATTTCCTCATCTCGTATGCAGATTACATCAATTTCTCTTTCCATTAAGATAATAGACAGATTTAACGCAGTTTCTGCATAGACTGATAGTTAACGGGCTGTGAAAGGTGCACTTGCAAGAAATTAATGTGGCGTTACTGGATACTGACTAAAACTAAATGAAAGTAAGAATGGTTATAAAGATTTTTTTATGTCCGTCATTATGTGCTCATTTTTATGAAATCTTCTTTCATAAGATCAGGATTTCGTAATGAATACGTCGTCATCATGTCAATAAAATTCAATAACTTACTGGTATTTCATGTTTAAACACACGACTTAAAATTAATTATGTGTCATTCATGTTGGAATATTTTCATTAGGTACCTCTAAGCAGACGAAATGGTGGTTATCGATATCTTAACACGACAAAACGGGAAAAAAAATGATTTGATGTTTATTTTTCGGGGTCAGCGAGCGCAGTATAAAAAAATGTTGTTTTGTTTGTGTAAACTACTCGTACACAGACGATCGATACCCATCATATCTACGGAGTTTCGCTAGCTAATTTAACAGAAGTCCATATTTATTTCATTTCATAATGTATTCTATTACGCGTCATTGTCCTACTGGATTTCACATGTCGTTATTTGACTTGTGTTAATTTCTCTAGAATACCATTGTAAGTTTATAATCGTAAATATTTCAAAATATTTAGTCCCAATCATACGAGTAGAAACCAATAACAAACGGCATGTCTATAATGACTAGTCAATTCCAAAGCCACCCATTGGCTCGCAGCTTACACACTAAGCGTGGTTATTAACAAGACGTTCAGCGTGCAATCAGAATACGCAATGAGCCTTCACTGTACCATCCCACAAAGACTAAGGATATAAGCTTATACGTCAAAGTCTATTCATTCTTGATAAGTCCAAAAACCCGTAAGATAAGGGTCATCGGAGTCTTATAAAAGGTGCGCAAGTTATTATGCCCAAAATAAATGATCACCCACGTTTAGCCTGTTTCTTTATTATGTAAAACTTGTAGGCATAATTATGAAAATTTTCGGTGTTACATTCCTTTGCTGACTTTTAATACATAATTAATGAGGTAGCCTTCGTATTGTTTCTGAACAAAAAAAGTAATAATATAATTATGAATATTTTTTACCGAATAAAAATAAATCTATTATGGTATACGCTTGGGTAAGCAACAATATGACATGGTGGTACACATGAATACGATTATGAAAATACATAGCTCGGCATCATACGCTACTTTGAACCTCGATTATCATAGCCTAAAAAAATATTAAAATTAAGGATAAATGTATACGAATCGATGTTTTTAATTCCATTATACCTTTTAGACCTTTACTCATTTTATACATAAATAGTTCCACAGGAAAAGTTATTAAAAGCCATAATGAGTCTTCTCAGAATGTTTACTTGTGTCTTTTCAACTGTAAAGCAGAAATTCGTTCCATCATTTAAATTACGTTGCATCTACAAAATAAATCACTTAAGCAAAATTGCTTGAACATTGAAAGAGCCATGAGAAAGCAATTTATTTAACACAATAAGCAAAGAACTTCAGAACAGTTATAAGCACATTGGAATAAACTTAATCGGTTTATAAACAATTTGTGATAACCCACTCGTCATTAGCGGTGAATCATCAAGAATGCACCTTAATTCTTCACGCAAAGATTGGAATTCCAATGGAAAGTACAGGAACGTTGAATCCAAATAGGGGAACCTTACGGTACTTGACGGCGAGTGGAGCGGTACAGCGTCGATCGAGTCAGGTCAAAGGTTGCTTATTCATACATTGTTAGCAATCTTCTTTAAAAGGTGTACCGTTTGTGATTCCACAATTTGATTGTAACCTCTCATTCGTAATTGAAGACGCTAGGATTGAGGACTACGCACTCAGCGAGCGAGCTGACTAACAGGAAAATCAGCACCTGTGTATAATTTTTCAAACAAAGTGGACCTTCACCAGTTTGCGATGTTATTCAAGATAGACAAATCATATCCCGTTTATCAAACATCGCCTAGAATGGCATCATAAACGAAGAAACTGATCATCCGTTTACTAATGAAAGGTCTTTAGATTCTCGATTGAATGAAAAAGAACGTCTTTATTATTTTTAAACTCGGCTGAATTGGTCTCATATTTCCAACCTTCTCAACAAAACGATACTAGTTCAACCAGTCATTATTTACACGCAGTAAATTACAGAGCTGAACAAAAAAGATCATCGATAGCCACAACTACCGGTATCGGGGCTACTAACACGGCATGTCGCAACGCAGAACAATTTAATAATACGATAGAGGTCGTCGCATTTATGGTACACGATGATCGGGTAGCATCGGGCCATACCGATGAAGCAAGCAACTGACCTTTACTACCTCCCCGCTTCCACCTCCCTTCTATTCCCCACCGCAGTCCCCTTTACTAAGTCGCATCACGGATATACGAGCAATACCTTTTATTTTAAAAGCCTTTATGCATTTTAATTCTAAAAAATATCGTGATCCAAATTTCGTGATGTGTCACCTTCTTTGAACGCTTAATTCGATATTGATCTTTCATTAACATTGACGTGCTAAACAGCATGGGTAGTTTCAGATCTGACATTATAAACTAATTAAGTAACGTCGTGATAATGATGAGTGTTTAAGAGCCTTGATTTATGTTTGACATTTGCGTAATCATTGACTTAGCTTTTATTATAAAAGCCTGTATGCATTTAAATTTTATAAAAATATCGTGATCAGAATTATGTGATGTGTCATCTTCTTTATACGCTTAATTAGATATTGGTCTTTCATTAACATTGACATGCTAAACAGCCTGGGCAGTTTCAGATCTGACATTAAAAACTAATTAAGTAACATCGTGATGAGTATTTAGGAGCCTTGATATTTGCATAATCATTTAGTATCATATTCATGTTAAATACGACCCAGATTTTAATAAAACTTTTGGTCATAGTCATCATCACTGTTTGATGTGGGGTCAGTGTCAATTTTAAAACCATTCAGGTCGATTTCCATTCATAATTTTATTATGACCTGCAGTTTTAATTGACGTTCAGAATAATTTTGTTTGTATCATTTAAATATATATTTCTGTTTTGATTCCAGTTAGCAAAGTTCACAAGCTTTTACAATCTGAACAAAGACCGGCTTACCGCACAGATGGTGAGTATAATAAAACTGTAGTTAGCAGACAAAAATAACTACTTTGTTCTTGAAATAAACCAAGCAAAAACCAGTCCACAACTAGTATGCAAATTTTATATAAGACCTATGCAAAAATAAACTGGTATGAAGCCTGAGTATTTTTCCTTCAAATGAAATTGTGGGCATTTCAATCTGAGGACTGGTTTAGCGAAGTAGAAGTTTCATGGGAAGGTAATGCGAGGCAAAGCTATAATCCCTATAAACAGCGGGGTATAGGCACTGGGGCCGGATGCGACGGTCATATTTCATTACATGCACTTCGAGCAAGACGTGCACGATACTGCAGCGGAACAAATCCCGTAAATTGTTAGTCAGGTTCAAATTGGTAGTGACATAATTCAGATTTTCCCGTGCAGATATGGATGATTAGAATTTAATAGTATGTGATTTTTATCATAATAAAACAAGACTGCGGACAAATTGTCATAGTTAAACAAATGCTAAACATTTTTGGCTCTTTTAAAGACTGTAAAACGTTTTTGGTTTGTTTTAGAAGACTTGTAAATATTTCGCCAAATTAACTCGCTTATCGTCTATCTTAACTTTTTTCTTCAAATTCGTGATCGCCGTCTGAAATCGCAATTACAAGTTGTGTTTGGGAGGTTAGCTTTTATTTAAGAGTGTAAACAAAGTCAAATAAAATTATTTAAACTCAGCTGCACTTCTAATGTACAATGCAATCGTTTTTATATTACTACCAAATTCAGTCAGTGATAACTATAAAGGAAATTAATTCGACAACAATATTTTATTGTGTAAACTTACATCACATTCACACACCGTAATACCTCAAGGCATATGTCTCCTATGATTCATGAAACTGCAGATGACGCTGCCTTCACATCCGGGTCACTAAGATACAATCAGGAGGCTTTAAGGCGACATTCAATATCCAGAAACGCTATAGTATTATTTATATCAATATGGCATGTCTTCAATGTAAGCCAATCAAACCCAGTCGATCGGAAATTCCGCACGTAGCATCACATAGCATCATACGAAAATAGATAATGCCGATACAAAATGCATAGGCTAGACGGCGCCGAGTAAACATGACATATCAGAATTACACCGTTACAAACTTTGAAACAGATTGTTTTATTATGGATAGAAGAGCTGGTAATGATAAAAAGATAGAACGTACAAAAGAGGTTTAAAATAAAGAGTCATTACTTTTTCAGAGTAACCAGTATTGCATCCCAGTCGTGACATAAGAGAAAAGATCAAACTACCCAGTGTAGCTTTCAGAAAAACTTGACCTTTAGCATACAAAGCAAAAGACATAACGATGACATCCGAAAGTTATGACCTTTGAGTTGATGCAAAAAAATAATTTGTCATACAAGTGTCTATAAATTTTAATGATCCGTGAGACGGATTTTTATTTGCCTGTAAAGATGACTGTGATTGATAGATTATAACTTTGACAATGGCATCATTACACCTGCGATTGAAAAAGCAAGGGGTTATACATCCGAATTTAAACTAGTCATAAACATGAAGCTTTTAATAAAAAAAAAATACTTTATACTTAGCGGATCATACGCAATATTCGAGAACTTATTTTGTAAGACATATTCCATCCACAACAAAAACAGCGTTTAAATACTGCGATTAGTGTAACTAAGTAGCATAAAAGCGTTACAGCAAAAATAGCGGGTTTAACATCGTCTACTAACACCGCACTGGCTCGTTACACTGTATCTTATTTATATGGCCACAGATATTAGGAGAAAACTTATATGAAAATAGCGATTAATATTGAAGAAAATAAATAGTATAGTTCAGTCCTAAAGCAAGCCAATTACAAAGATAAAACTGATGAATCCGAAGCTGAAACAGACGTCAAACATAATAAATAAAATAGAAGAATAATCGAAGAGCAACAAAAGCAACATAAATATAGTTGTGTCGGGCCTATTTCTGTAGAGAGTCTGCTAAGCCGCTGAAACGTGCTAAAACACAATGCACGAAGATATTCTATTCATAGAAATGCTATTTTTATAAGAGGATAGTTCTGAACCAGATAAACTGATCAATTTTTAACCGACTTCAAAAAGAAGGAGGTTATCAATTCGACATGTTTATATATATATATATTTTTTATGTATGTTCGGGCATAACTCCGTCGTATATAGACGGATTTACAAAATTATTTTGTTCGAAAGGTGTATAATTCGAAATGGTCCCATTAAAATTTCATATAGATCTGATGATGTATTTCGGAGACAGACAACGGAACTCTTCAAAAAATTACAATCTGATGATGTATTTCGGAGACAGACAACGGAACTCTTCAAAAAATTACAGAAAATCAACCGCGATTGCTGCTATCACATAAATATGCATTGTTTTGACCCCAAGGATGATGAAATTTCGAATAGGTAACTAAAAAGTGAAAAATAAAAACTTTTTCAAAAAAATAACAACCGACTTCCCAAAAAAACACTAAAAAGTGCAAAATAACTTTAATTTCGGAAGGCGGTGACAAAGAATTAAAATACACATCCAAAGAAACCAAACTTCCGAAATTAAAGTTATTTTGCACTTTGTAGTGTTTTTTTGGAAGTCGGTTGTTATTTTTTTGAAAAATGTTTTTGTTATGAAATATATTTTTTTAATCATAATAACATTTTTTTGAAGATGGAACGATGTAAATGAAAGAGTCGTGACTGTATGGTAAATATATTCTAATAACGGAAAAGTCAATGATAACGGTATTCATAAATCGATTATAATATGAACAGGTGCCTCACCGATTTTAAGCTAAAACATGTTTGTACAAGTGAAAGCATTAAATTATTTAATTTGCACAGAGATTGTTCACATATTCGGAATTTTTCACTTCGCATTCACTTTTGTTCATTAGTTTTTTTACGAAGTAAGCTATCTTGAGCAGGATGTCGCGATATGCAGAGCGTGAGAACTCGATTCTATCTTAATAAGTTTACCCACGATTCGGATTCACCCAAGAAACGTCATTCAAGCACTCATTTCGTAATGATTCAACTAAAATGGCGATAAAAATCTGGATCACTTGTTTTTTGCTTTATTGTTTCTTCATAAAATCGATGTGAGCAGAATTTACAAAAAGAAAGTATTTAGTAAATTAACCACAAGATATTTACCTCCTTTATTAAGACAGTAGTAGTTTTAACAGACAGTTTACATAATATGGAAAGTATGAAATATACCCCTAAACAGTTTCTTTTTCTGTTACAAGATTAAATATTTCTAACGCTAACAGCGTGACTTAGCAGAAACCATCCAGAAAACTTTAAGATCGCTACTACAAAATTGTACTCCCAATAGTTTTGCTGAGACTAAACAACTTTTGCGAAGTACACTGTATGAAATCCAACTGGGTGAGAAAATAAAAGCTAAAATGTCTAGCAACACGATAACTGTAACAAATAGAGCAGATTGGAAGGAAAACAAAGTTTAGCGCAACGAGCACCAAGTTTACAGACTTTGCGAAACGAAAAAGAGGATATGAAATCAATTAAGTCTAGCTTTGAAATTTTAGAATTCAGTGATTTATTTGCAAAGTAAACTTTATCCTATAATATCGGTATGGTTAAAGATGTCATTAATCCTTGTTACTAAGCGTATGATAAGCATACGCCTACTGCTTGCAAGATTCAATCATTAGGTAAGTGCTTTCAAAAGCAAAAACCTCAGGCTGAACACAAAAAAGAGGAATCTACTTCGTAACTAATCCATCATTCTCAAACACACAACATTATGTTATAACGAGTCATCACTAGGATGTTTGTGTAGAAAGTTACATCGCAAGTGCAAAAAGTATGTAAACGTTCATCTCTGCAGTTCATATGCCCCTGGTAGTTGTTACACAAGTATTGCATAAATCCTTTCACCTACGTGCAAATCTAGAATACGCATCTAAAATATATTTTTATCGATTACGAGTTTTTTGTTTAACAATTTATATACTGTAGTTTCTATTTTATGCATTAGGTATTAATTTATGATAAATAGTAATAATTTGTATGTTTTGTTGAATGACTGTTTCATTCGTATAACAAATCATAAGGTTGTTATGGATTATTTTTAAATATTAGTCAATTATTTAGGTTTTAAATTCGAGCACAAAAACTCAACAAGCACGTATCAATTGCGCTTTCAATAATATTTTCTTTAAAATTTTAATAATTTACAAGTAGGAATGTAATGCTCTGATAACAAAATCCAATTGAATTGTTATCGGTACTATGTCGTGCATTAAAAAAATCTACAATGCGTGAAGCATAGTGTGAAATATAAATAGTGCAGCTTAACTGTTTTTTGGAAAACAATTTGTTCGGAAGATCTCATACAATAACTCTATATTTGGAACAATGCTAATCGATTCGAAATGTCGATATCAATATAATTATATTATTAACTAGCTTTTGCCAGCGGCTTCGCTCGCGCGTAACTTTCATTCCCTATTTAACTCCCTTAAGGGTTGAATTTCGAAAAATCTTTCCTTATTCCTTGTCTACATTATAAAGGAAACCTCTGTGCAAAATGTCAGGTTTCTTGGGTTTGGGCTGGTCGTTGATGGGTCAGTCAGTTAGTCAGTCAGGACTTTTATTTTTATTTATATAGATAGATTTTCAAATCGCCAAAATGCCGATTGTAGACATTCAGTTTTCAAAGAGAGAGACGTTTGAAAAAGTCAGTCTCTACAAAACTTGGCTGTCAAACTTACGCCATAGATCTCGTCTCTCGCTTCCTAGTTAGTCACTATCCACTGTTTCCACCGTTTGTCTAAACAAAGTGAATTCTAAACTAGTATGGCAAACATACGTGTGTTAGCTCAATCAAACAGAGACGTCCACGGTTTGAATTGGTTATTTTGACTTTACAACAGTTCCTAATTGAATCGTGTAGGTGTATACGGTCTACTGTTGTACACATGATGGCAATATCAAGCTTTAAATTCCTAGTATAAGTTAACCTCGCGTTGTATAGGCTTTTCGAATAATTAAAGATCAGCATAAACTAGATTCATATAGCTTGGTATATCGTCGTTCGTACCGAATAAGCATGTAATTGTAAGTTGGTAGCTTTAAATTTAATTTCGACAGTTTTATAGCTTTTGTTCATATGAATTAAAGTTTTCAAGAGCGAGTGTGTGAAATTTGTATGTCGTTAAAATTGTTAAAATTTTGCAGATCTGATTAAAATTGTTTTAAGTGACATTTACCTATTACGGCTATTACGCTCTAAAGTAATCGATAAATATTTGATAATGGAAAATAATAACTCCAAACTTCAATCGAACCTCATAATATTGTACTACTTTGTCCACCAGTATTACTAAAAACATCACATTTCAAATACAAAATGTCATTGACTTCGTGCAATATTTCAAAATCCACCAATCACTGCAAACAAATTCGAGTCGGAACCCCTCGACAAATCATCTTCTGCTACGCTTTCCCCTTGCCTTGTTGTTTTCTAATTATCTACTCGATCGCATTCAAACCCCAGTCGGTATCGGCGCACAAAATGTTCCCAATTAAAACACACAGTTACACACACAGAGACAAACGGCACTTCAAAACAAACTCGAGTTTAATGCCTCAGATTGAAAGTTAATTAGATTCCCAATTCCTCCCACCGGGCGAAGCAATTTGAGGCAAAATTAATATGAACGAACAAGGAGAAACAATATCAGATTCGGTTGTTTCTATTTCTGAACGCAATTTTACAACCTGCCAACAATTTTGCTAAAACTGAACGGCATTTCGGAATCCAAAAAGTATTTTCCGCAGGGAATTCTAATCAAATTTAATGTAACTAATTTACTTCCTCCATTTTTCCGATGAGAAATCCTGTTGATTATACACAAAATGTAGCTAGACGTCAATTCATATCGCTTACTTGTTATTATCATACATCCTCGATAAAATCTTCTACACCTGCCTTGTTAATTGCATCTTACAGAACTTAAGTATCAATAAAATAAGTTATAGCGATTACATTCCTTTTACAAATAGGCCTTGTAAATTAATTCTTCTTTTATTAGTTTTTTTTTCTTTTGCCCTTTTACAATACTAGGGAGGAGGAGGAAATATATATACAACCCTAGTATTAGTATATGCGAAACCCGATACACATGTCTAGTATTTTCATGTAAAGAACCAAAATTTCAAAACTATCATGAAAAATCACAAAGTTATAAGCTTGTTATGTTACCACGTGGCGCCCTGCGCCGCCGTCCGCGCGTCCAGTGTCGTATTGTGCTCATTGATAATAATTAAGCAGTGGGTACCTAACAGTACGGCGATTGTATTGTAATTAACTGGTGATAACGTTTTCCATCACACTTGCAAAACTTTTTTGGGAAAAAATATAACATAGTGTAAAAAATATTGGAATAGATTCAGTTACTTATTCTGAAAAAAAAAAAACTATATTCTTTTTTCCCATTTACTAAAAATAATGTTAAATACATACATACATAAAATCACGCGTAAGCATGTTTCTGCTTGGCAGAACGTGGCATACTCCTTTTGCCTCGTTGGATTGGATGAATGAAGGGCAACTAACAAAACGAATTTATAAAGCAGATGCGAGTGGAAACACCGACATGACTAAAAAGGTCCCATAAGTCCTCACACATGTTGACCTTATTGGTGATGTTCCTCAGAAAGGTTAGTTTTTTTTTTTTGGGAAATCATCTATCAACTTCTCCCTCTATAGGGTGGAGCGGGAGGGCGTGTCAGACTTTTACTGACTAAAACCCACCCATGTACCTTCAGCTACCTGTGTGCCAGGGGCCACGGCATCTCTTTTAAACAACTCACACACCTGGAGAAAGGTTAGGTGCATAGCACTCGCAAACGGCGTGTGTGTATGACCAGATGTATAAAAGGAAACGAGGCATAAAGATGTTTAAGTTTAAAAAACTAATAATAATAACTACAATACGCGCGTGGGTACAGGTAAACCAGAAAAGTTATGTGCATCGGTAACCATTGAGTTTCCGAATTTGCATGAACGTCGTGCTTTACTTGGGATATCTGTATATTCCTTTCACGCATACAGTCATACCCACATATTGCAAATTAAAATTACCCAAATTCCAAAATAACATGACACAGCCAAAAACACCAAACATTGACCAAATCGTGACTCTAAGTGAAAGTGATTGGCCAGCAGAAGGCATTGAAAACAACACATCACGACCTTGCAGATCAATCAGAGTGATCATAGTGCGTGACTTGTAGCTACTGGCATTTGATTTTTGCAAAGCTCTGCGTATGACGTCATAGTGACTCATGCGCAACGAAATGGATCGTTTATAAGGTGTCCTTAATTACTTGAACAGGTACTACCTACGGCTGCATGTAGGTGGGTCTGAGTTTACAACGGTAGGTTTATATCGTGTGGTAGATTGAATATTATTATGAAGAATGTTCCATACATCAGGCAGTATAAAGCCTTAGAAGGTGCGACGTGATTTTGGCAGAACAATTTTTATGAAGTGTTCATATAATAAGAGTCGCACCACCGTGCCTGTATTTGGGAGTCTTAACGTATTCCATGATACTCTAGCGATGAAGAAAAAAACTATCCTGAGAGAAGATAGCTTTAAAACAAAATTATACGAATCAATAAATAAATATTTGCAACGCAGTTATTTGCTAATAAAGTAATGATGCAATGAGATTCATTAATGATAATGGAAGAAGCTGACTTATCTTCCTTGTTAATCGTTTAGTAAATTACTCTTAGTTATGTTCCTGCGGCTTTGTAACTCATCGCTTTTATTAGCCAATGGAACTTCAATGGTTCAAGTTAGTGATAAAGATTTGAAGTAATCTTATCTCTTCCATTAGAAATATTAGAATGATCTGTGTTTGAATATAGATTTGAAGCTCTTACTTGAGAGTCGCTCAATAAATAAATTATTCTTTATCTACCTGTGCCTAAGAAACTCATCAGAATTAACTACTGAATCTGGAATCGTCTTGGCTAGTACCTAGTTTGAGATTTGATGCGATTTTAGCTCATTTATTGCTTTTAGAATTGGCATTTCAAGCTGAAAGTTTCATCCTAATGTACCATCTAAACGTGATGATATTATTGTGGATGTCAACAGCATCACGATAACACAGGCAAGTAAAATGCACGGGTCTATGAAGTAGGGATGGGCCGTATATTCGTAATGTATTTGGCAGGTTTACCGAACATATCGTATTCAGTCGACCATTCAGTAAAAATGCCAAACATTCTACAGAATAACATTGTATTTAAAAAATCTTTAAGACGCTTTTCAATTTCCATCCACAGTAACGTTATAACGTGTAGGTACGTATTTCCATACATTTTATTGAGTGGAGGTGGACGTCCACAATAGTATTCGAAACAAAAATCAATAAACTATTTAAAACCATATAGAACCCCACAGCCTACTACACTTTACAGAAATTTGAAAATAACTTATATTTAAATACGGCTGACATTTACATCTACGTACAAATTACTTGATTGCGCGTCAAATCAATCAAAACGTGTAACAAATCTAAAAGCTAATGGTATAAAAAATAACGAAAAATAAACAACTTACACGCAAGTGTCATTAATCGAAGATGACAAGCGATAACATTCTGGAGCAACAATCGCGTCGCCGTCATCAAGTTCGTAAAGGTTCAGTTCCACCAAACGAACAGAGGTATTATTTAATTTTAGAATAACTATATCAACTATGAAGTTGTTATCATTGAAATCGATGTCAGGCAAATTGATTTTTAATTTTCATGTCTGTAAAAGCGTAATGGACAATTTGGAGCGATTTGGTTGTTGAACATCGATCCAAAACTTTTATGTTTGACAGAGCGGAATATCTAAGTCGATGTTCATATGGACGTAAAAATATCGCGTCACGACGACAAAAATCGTGCACTCAATTTTCAACTCTCGATGTTAAACTGAAAATTGAAAATCCAACAAAGAGCATCTCAGATTGTTTTGTTATGTTAATAGGGCCTACTTATACTTGTAATATTATACAACTTCATATGCGGAGCACAGTCTTTGTAATCGATTTTGATTCGGTGGAATGTTCGGCACTCTTGCCGAATACGAATGTTCGGTAAATCTGCTTAATATGCCAAATACCGAACATAAAACGAATATTCGGCGCATCCCTACTAATTATTGTCTACTAAATATTCAGCTATCGAGAAAAAAAGGAGCTACTGCAAAGTGAAGAGGTTAATAGGTACCTGTGTCCAAAAATTTAACGAAAACGAGTTTAACTTTTCTTGACAACAACCGGCAGGAAGATACTCGGCATGAAGGCATATAAATTAATACGTATGGGTAATGTAATGAGCAACCAATTTACATACACACGGTACAGTGTCGTATTAACATAAACATTATCATGTTATGCATATGATATTGCTTCACACGCAGTAAGCACAAAATTAAAATCATGGGTGCCACCCATTCGCTTTTCTATTTTGTCTTTTTTAGTTAGCGTACCGTCAACATTTCAGTAAGTGAAGGTACATTTTAATCTAATTTTAGAAGCTATTTGTAGGTTGTTCTTATTGTCTATCTATGTTTTTAAATAAAGCGGCTGGCGTTTTATTATTATTTGAAATAGATATCATAAAGTTACCATTTAATTTAAGCAATATCATCATCTGCTCACCCTTTTCCCAACTATGACGGGATCAGCTTCCAAGTCATACCAGCTGCATCAGCTGAATACCAGTATTTCATATGAAGTGACTGTCTATCAGAATATCGTGCTTCTGACGAGCCGTTACGACTGTCAAATATCCACGAATGACAGCCGGGATCAACGACTTAACGAGCTTACCAAGGCACGGAGGGGTCTTGGCATGTAAAGATGATCACCCATCTACGAACCAATCGCGGCAAGCGTAGCTCAACCCGACCGAATTTGAGAGGGGGCTCTTTAATTTAAGCAACAAAATAAAAGATCCAATAGCAACTTTTTGTATGCTCTAATTAATAAAATTCCCAAATTCATCTGCTCGCACAGCGGACACCCTCACTAAACGGCAGTTGTAAAGGTAGCACAATAAGCACTGTAATGAACAAGGGAAGTATCAAGTGGCGTTCAACCGGCTACCGTGATCATAGTATCTACACGATCTTGATACTTGAATGAGATATTAATGTATTAGATACCGTGATTACAATTACATTACTGACTTAGCATTTTATGTTGGCAGCTGATTAGTTTTATCTGTTATTGAGTTGTTGGAAGGGGATATCGTGGAGTAGGCTTCGAACATTAATCAGTTTATTTATAGAATATGACGTAGATATAGACTTACCTATAGTCTGGTTGGATCCTGTTACAATTATCTAGTGATCTAGTCAAAGCGAAAATGAAAGTTATGACATCAAACGCTTTTAATTCGACCTCATCATCATTTCAGCCGAAAAACATGCACTGCTGGACATAGGCCTCCTCCAAAAGGGGGGTTTTGCCATAATCGCCACGCTTGACAGGCTGGTTGGCGATCGCAGTATGGTGGTAAAATGTATAGAGAACGCTGCTACCCATTCTCTAGTAAGTCCTTTACTCGCCTTCTACAACACCCACGGGAAGAAATGGGATGGTGCTATTCTTTTATGTCCGGCACCACACGGAATTCCACCTATAAGGTTAAAAATGAAAGTTTTTCGAAGTCGAACACTTTTACATAATATATACAGTATTTGCGAGCTGGTGTGTATAGAAATACCGTACCCACATATTTATGCAGAGGAACTTTAAAAACATTTTGTATTCAAATTACAATATGCAATCACCATAGTCAAGCCTACTTGGGATAAAATATACACCTTGTAGCTACGAGTAAACCGACTTACATCTAAATATGCCTAAAAATATGAATGAACTATCAGCCAGGTCTTGGTACGACCTTACCCAACAAAATTATACTAATAGCGAGACCCGCATAACTTGCCTCTTTTTTATGAAGGTTAAGAATTTCCATAGAAACTTTATTACATATCCATAAAATAAAAAATATTAGCTAACTATAAAACATAACTCTTTTAGGCCATGTTAATCTTTAATAAAAAAGCTTTCGTTCTCGACTTTTGCCGTCTCAAGGATCATAAAAACGACAAGATCTTGTTACAGAGTGACTCGCAGTTTATATGTAATAAAGCCTATTTCTTTCATGAGTATATCCTTCAGCATTTCAGTTTATAGCTGCGTTACTGGCTTAAGAGAATCAGTCTTCTTTTGTGAGAGCTTCTGGTACTGCAATGTGGAAGTTTTCTCCATCAATATAAAGGGGTTAAGTGATTTGGCCTACGTTATTGAATATCGACCTGTCTTTATTGTTAGGGATGTCAACTTGAGTCCTATTCTTTTGGGACTCAACAGTGTAAAATAGAAGGGTATCTGTATCAGCAGCTTTGGTGAGTAAACGGTTTTTAAATTACTTTGTAAGCTTATTCAACTCTTCACGCGTGCATTCCCCAAATAGTTATGCAAAGGTACATCATCATCAGCCTATAATGTTCCCACTGCTGGGACACAGGCTTCCTCTCGGTGAGATTGGGCCGTAATCCACCACGCGGGTCCAGTG
Organism: Polymixis flavicincta; assembly: GCA_949987655.1. Lineage (NCBI taxonomy): Eukaryota > Metazoa > Arthropoda > Insecta > Lepidoptera > Noctuidae > Polymixis > Polymixis flavicincta. The sequence continues at coordinate 7,882,781 of OX465183.1, read as the reverse complement.
CGGGTTGGTAGATGTCACATGTCTTCGAATTTTTTTTTTGGTTCTAGGACATGCCGGTTTCCTTACGATGTTTTCCTTCACCGTTTTGAGAGCAGTGGTGATGAAAATAATTTACACAAAGTAAAGCGCGCCTGTCTCGGTTCGAACTCACGACCTACAACTCGTAAGTCGCGGCCGTTACCACTTGGCCACCACTGCTCTCTAGCAAAGGTACACATATAGTAAATCCACATTTCGCCAGTTATGTATAAGTCCCATGTTGGCAGGTCCAGGCCTTGGCACAAATCCACACTCCAGGCTGCTACTGAGAAATTCCAGATTGAAAAACCCAATAACACTTTGTCCGAACTAGGAATGAAACCCAGGACCTCATACTTAGCGGTGTAGTGCTTGAGACCACTACACCAATGAAGGAGCTTCATTCAATTTGCCTACGTAATATTTATTTTATATTTTTGTTAAAATTAACATTATCAACTTTTCTTACCTATATGTTAGTAGGCCACAAAGGCTGAATATAACGGATCTTTTTTGTTTATAAACAACCTGCATGCCTTGTGTATGTATAATCATGTTTCTACAAATAAATGTCTTATCTTATCCCAATTTATTTGGGGTCGTCGCAACATGTATTTTTCTTCCACACTTCTCTATTAGTCGTTATATCCGTAATCACACCCTTTCTAACCATATAATCATTCACACAGTCTATCCATCGTTTCTTTGGTCTCCCACTCTTATTATAGCCAAATTTGTTAAAATTGACATTCGTGAAAAAATAAACCTACCAAAAGAGTTTATGATTGCGCTTATTATTCAAAACACAGCCATATTATTCATTATAACACCTCGTTGCATATCTTCTTCAAAGTTCGCAAACAAAATATTTCATCATAATATTATCCTTTGTTTAGAACGAAGCCTTTATAATATTGGAACAGTTTCTCTTCATTTAAGAGCGTTACGTGCATCAAAAGTAGCCGCTAATGAGCTTAGTGTCTGAGAAATTGAGGTCAAACCTGAAACACTTTCGGTAAAATCTTCACGCTAAAGTATTATGAAATTCAACACAACGTTACTGCAGCTACGTTTCGCGTCAGGTTGGCAAAACTTGGGTGTTGATATCACAAGTTTACAACTCATAAGGAAAAACGATCGTGCTATATGAAACTCACACGCGTGAAATTACTATCCCGAAAGTTTTGCTGAAACTACCTACTTAGGTGTTGGTGAGAACTATGTCATTAATTTTCGAGATTCATTAGAAACTTGAGTCAAGGATTTAGTCGCAACTTTTATTTTACTACGTAAGTTTAACATTTAGTAAATAAATGTTGGTGGTTGTAAGTTTCTGACGACAGGAATGTGGAAGTTTTCCAGACACGCCTTATGAGCCACATAACCCCTTGAAGCGCTTATAGGTAGCCGCACCTCTTACTGAAACATTAACTATCTGCGGAATGTACTTGTAGACCCACCGAGTGTGTGGGAGTGTCAAGTAATGATGGCTAACAACTACTTCAGCCACCCTACGATAAGTGGATATAAGGGTGATATGACAATATCCGATGTTATTATAGTTGTAACTTTCTTTATAATGCACAAACAATTCAATTATGTGATGTAGTTCTAATGACAAAATAAGCTAAACACAAATAAAAATATTTCTAACTGCAAACGTGCAGCCCGGTTGTAAAACTGAAAATATTTTCGGAATTTCTTTATTAAGACAATCTAAATCAAAAACTGCTCAAAACATTTTTAGTCACAGGCATAGCAACGAATTTTTAGCTACATTCACCAAATATTCGACACGGTTTTCCCCAACCGGGTTTACACATCGACACGGCATGCCCGGAGGCCTATGGCTGCTCCACAATTAGTCGAACGTATGCCATTGGATTTAATTAACGGCTTTCGTGGTGACAGGCAACTAAACCCGAGTGTGACCCGGGCATAGCATTTAAGCAAAACTGAATAGTATCAACACAGAAGCAAATTAAGACGTAGCGGTTGGATTAGAGATGATAACAGTAAACAAATTAGATAATAGCCTGCTACAGAAAGGGAGACATTTACGTAAAACTTAGGACCGTTCAAACATACCCTAATGGCAGCTAAAATGTAAAAGTTTCAGTAAATCATTTTTAGAAGTCGGATGGATAATGTGAGCTTGATATTTACAAAAAGTGTCACATGGATTAGAGTGAAACTAATGAATTATATTTTGAAAGCCACGACAGTACAGAAAATGTTGTAACCAATCAAATAAAGCATGAAAAACCCATCTTTGATTTTAACAACTTACTCGAGAGCATTCATATTAAGTATGAATATTGGACTGTAAAATTATCACAACCATTCATTGACATCATGAAAAATTTATTCGCACAATCATAAAATATTCTACCAAATAATGGAAAAATATAAATGTAAAATGTTCGACAGCCGCAGGTAATGAGTGTTAATACATCATTGAACAAAAATTATAAATTGATTTTGCACATGTTGATATCACAATCAGGTACACGGTAGTGATGTGTAAAATTATTAATAAGTTTAAACTTACCACAATTTTCATAGCAATGATTTTGACATTGTGGCCAATTTCAGCGGATGATTCGATGATGAGAGATGTATTATGTGGCAAAAGTTTAATGAGATATTCATGCAGAATTAGAGATTATTAATATTATAGAAATGAAAATTATTATCAGCGAGCTGGCTGTCTTCGTTGTGTAATTCCATCAACATTTATTTCTTTTATAATATTTAACAACTAAACAAAATGACACTTAGGCATCGAAAAACTCATCGGCATCGCTGCAGAAAGGTGCCCAGAAAAATGGCAGCATTACCACGATTTGGTTTACATGTTTTTCGTAATCAGATGCATAGTTTAGTGTTTAGTTACCGTTCACGTTAGAATTATTTAATGCTCCAAAAATTTTAAATCAACGAAATTAAGCTAACAACATTGTATTTTTTTACATCGTAGAGCCATGTTGAAATTTAACATACCTACCTAACTATGCTCTAGAAACCATATTTTGTATAAATTTAATACATCTATTATGAACTTTAGGAAGCCGTTGCCTACGATACTACATCATGTCCTCTAAACAAAAGTGTAACCTTCTCTTCAGAATCTTCTGTGAACTCAATTCAACACGTTTAAAATTACTCACGCTTCAGAAAATCATTATGAGCAGAAAATTTTAGTAAGATATCATCGAAATTGAAATAATATTTCATTATGAAAGCCTGTGTAATGTTTTACGGCACGGTTTGTCTATACTTTTACAGCTTTTCGTAGAATTTATTTGTTCGACTACTACCGTTCCTGGCTTTACACTCGATTTTAATTTATTAATTTATTTGGCAACCAAACAACAGACGCGTTTAATTTATTGCTACAAAATAAATCTACTATAATAATAGCGACGTCACGTAATCAGTTTTGTGTTTTTGAGTAATAATTAAAGGTATTATTAAACGCTAGTACGAATTTCGAAATTGTAACAACGCTTATTTGTTCAGTTGATTTCAATGCCGTGGCGGCAATTAAATCTGATGATTTACATGAATGTTTTTTGACGATAAAACTGTTTGTTAAATAAAGCTTTGGTATACATTAACTGTCACATAAAATAGCAATTGATTTATAAATCAGCATTTCAGATTTTGACCCCAGACAGTGTACCCTTTAATTTATACACTCCCGTATATAACAGTGCAAGATACATTCACAATCCTTCGGTCTGCACGTCTTGTGACTCTTTTCATTATTATCTATAGTCGCCAGCAGGTCAAGCTATCCCAAACTGTCAAATTTTCCCAATTGAACATAAACCTTATTCCTTTGCAATAAAGTTGAAAAACTATCAAAGAAATTTTACAGATTGGGGTAGCTTGATGTGCTGGCCTCTGTACCTAGCGTTTTCCCAAATATGTTAGGGTTGGCTTCCAGTCCAGCATTTTACATGAAGCGACAGCCTATCTGACTTCTTCTATATACACTTCAATTAACCAAAATCATTTCAGTCGTCAAATCTACGCACACATAGGCATAGAAGGTCTCAAAAGCGTAACCCTTCCTTTTAGCGTGTATAATAAAGTTAGAGGAAGTTCCAAGTGAAAGTGTCACGTTACCTGTGCGAGATGTCTCGACGGGCGCGTAACGTGTGCGTCGTGTGCGTAATTACGCGAGTGCTCACCTGAAACAAAGACACATCGTGAATACACGTGCAGATAGAGGAGGACGAAAAGGTGTACCCAAATATTCAGGACAAGATTCCAAAAATTTGGAAGCAGGTGAATAAAACAATGAAGATATTGTAAGAACGGTTGATTAAAACGATTTCAGTGGCTTCAACAACAAATAATAATCCTCTAATGACAAAAATACGAGAAGGACTGAAAATGATTATATAGTACAATAATTTCTAGCATAAAAGATGAACCTCAACTAATCACTAAAGATGATCCGTTGATGTTCCAAAGAATTTTATTTTCAAAGTTTAAGCACAAAGGCCAATAAAATCGATCCACTTGTCCTTGTAGCCACGTTCTAGTTACAAGACTGCAATAAAGACGCAACTAGTTATTGTACTAAAACTTGACACCTAAGGAATGACCGTAAGAAGCGCTGAACCGGGAAGCGTGGTACAAAGGGAGGCCTTTGTGCAACACTGGAACATTACAGCTCAGATTACATCTTGAAACTCAATCCTAGCAATTTATTCTATTTATTCGACTCTTCCTACCATGAGTTTTGCCTCTGTTATTTTGTCTTTCTTTTTTTATAGTTTTGAGTTTATTGGTAAGAATAGTATTACCTTCTACAGCTGTTAGATTTTGGCTTAGATTTTGTTGTTGTCAGCTTTCTTATTTTATATTTTAATTAGAACTCTTCTGTGATAATCGATTCTCGTGCAGACGCTACGACACGCCACCTCAAAACATACAACCGTATTAATTCAAAAAATAATGGCGCCAATTAAAGTGGTGTTGAAGTTATAGCTAGCCACATTGAATTAAACATTAATGAATCCAAGGTGTTGCTATTCTCGCAAAACGAATTTCTTGCACGACATGTTTTTCTTGTTCGAAATACACGGTAAATAAATTGAAAGCTACAGTCAGTACTATTGTACTGTTGTATTTAGTTTCCGGCGGCTCACGATTAAATCTATAAAGGGTTTAGATCACGCACGATACACATTCGTAGTGTTAAAATTACACATGCAATAAAATATCAGAACTGTATAATTGAATTTCTGTTCGTATGAATATTTTAATCTATTCTACTAGCTTCTTCCTGCGACCTCGTTCGCGTGGAAGTCGTAAGACACCAAATTATACTGCAACTAGCTTTTACCCGTGGCTTCGCCGGCGTGGAAGTCGCGAAAATATCCCACAGGAACGTACTACGTTGATTAATCAAGTGTATGTGTTAATCAAGGTAAGAAATGTGTGAATTTCGTAAAACATGATTTTCATATAGAGTTATTGGTCTACGCGGCGCGTACGCGAGAAAATCTACCGGTCGGTCGGCATGTTTTTTGTTCAGACATCTTCAGCAATCATCATCATATTTTCAGCCAATTTACACAAAACCCTAATGAATTGTATACCGCAACCTTCTTAATAAATCACTTTCTGCATTGGGGAAAACCTTATGAATTTTTTTCGGTAGTTTTTGAGTTTATCGCGTTCAGACAGAGAGACTGCCAGACGCAGCGGCGCGGCGGGGGGGACTTTATTATAATGTGTATTGAGGTATTGGCCAAATACTTGTATTCAGCTGCATACGGTTAGACTAAAAGCCGACGCCAAAACAAGTTGATGATGATATAATGATATCCAATGTTATTCATGTCCTTATCTTCCTGATTGCTTTAATTAATTAAATAGCTTATTTTTCCAGCAAAAATAGCGAATTCACATTCTTCAAATATATTATAATCAGTTTCTTCATTCATAAAGATAGTCAATACATTAAAGATTCTCCCGTGACAAATCGATGCGTGTATATTTATTAATAGTTTTATTTCAACAAAAGCGACTCTAATCTTTAAACCAAACACGCAACGACAGAATTATTTTACATAACACGAGTTAACTTATTGTCTTAATCATGATAGGTGAGATAGTACAAACTACCATCAATACTGTTTCCAAATATTTCTTAAACGCTTTAGTGGAACTAATGGAAGATGTGTTGACATTTCATAGGTTCGTAAGAACAAATATTTTGTGAGGTAACATGTCATTTCAATTTCACGGCCCCGCTGACATAATCAAGATTAGGTCAACAGATAAAAAAAACTTTTTCTCAATATCGATTTTCGTTAAAACTTTTCATCAAATAGGGCCAAGTTCTTGTATCTTGTAGGGTGTAAAATTTGGGTCAGTAATTTTAAAGTCTGGTTAATAGCTGATTCATTAAATTTAATGTTTATTGATTTATTTTCACTTTAACGTGTCTAGAATCGAATGAGACCTTGGTCATAATTTTTATTTTTTTATTTTTCATAGGAACATTATGCATACAGCAGCATATTTCAGCCTTTAGTCTTGTTATGTTATATTTTATTGTAGGAGTATTTAAATGTTTAATATCAGTATTATTAGCTATTAATACAAATTAGTATTCAAAATAATTACAGTAATTTCATTAAATTATCTCGCAAAAGCCATCCGACCTCTTTTGAATTAGGTCACATATTGAAAATAGGGGTTATAATGTTTTTTCAAACTCAAATTCAAAAACAAATGTTTATTTCTCAACACAGTACATAATCATACATTTCTAGATGTCAAGTGAATGCGCAGTCCACTGTGTTGCACGAATTCAGGCATGCAAAAATATTATTACCAAAAAGATTGGGGCTTTTAAGTTAGTTCTCAATCTTTTGGTAAAAATATTACTGAAAACCTATTAACGTCATATTTTTCAGCGTTTACACGAAAACGTTATTAATTAAGGACCATTTTGTGTATGATTACCGGTTAATTAAATTGATGTTCAATTGTTTTATTAATTCCCACACCAGTTACCGTTATTGATTCTGGTACGCTATCGCTACAAAGCTACAGTACTGTTTTCCCCTGCTTCTTTACGATTTAAGACAGGTAGGTTATGTAATTTAAGCAAAACATGCATTTCATCTTATAAATAAATGTATCTACCGAGACGACCTCAAAATGGTCACTGCTAAAAATAAACTTGGAATACTCAGCAATAATTTCACTTTCATAGACCGTCATCAAGATATCTGTTAATAATATCTAACCTATGACCTCACGTCTTACATTATAGACAGAAATCGGCTCTTGAAAGACTTTCGCTTACGCATATAAACTTGGCCTGTCCACCACTTTAAGAAATGACATTTTCTTCGACTATCGTGCTAATGCACATAGTTCACACGTTGGCCCCCGAGGTCGATCCATCGTCGGAACCAGACGAACCCCTTTAGCTGTCAAAGGTCGCAGGTAGCGGTGAAAGTGTGCGATGCTTTCGCTAGGCGATCTGCCGCGTGTTGTGTCCCTGGCTTAATGTCATGGAAAGTACGAGTGATGACGAAAGTGTTAGATGATATTCTAGAGCTGCAAAAATAGTAGTGAAATTATAATAGTTTTAATTGAAATGTTATGATGATTATTTTTTACACCGATATTTTACTATTATTAATGTTGTCATTTAACTGTGGATGAATATTTATATGCGCGAAGTAAATATTTAAATTGGAGCAACTTAAAAGCAAATATGATTCGACGCGCTATAGAAGGCAAATCGGAAAGCCCAAATGTCAAAAGCTGAAAATTACCACAGAAAACTAAAATACTTGGAGTAAAACTTGACAAACTTTTATCTTTTATTAACCACGATCTCTAATTTACGAGACTTGAAAAAACTTGGGTCTTGGCCTACATATTTAAACAACAGGTTAGTTCTTTTATGTTCGATACTTATTTTATATTAAAATTATGGGTTTGTCTGGCTGCTATACTTGTGTCACGGAAACTTGAATCCTCCGCAGGGAATGACGGTAATAAACTAGCGAAAGCCAAAACTTTCCCGCCATTATGCCCATTTATTACTTGTTTTAATTACGCATAGAATCCATTCCGATCAGACGTATTAATTAAAAATTAATTTGTGCTGTAAATATTTCTCTAGAACTCTGTGAATCTTCAAACTTCTTATTCGTTTACCAAGTAATAAATAAATAACCAGACTATGGCTAAATAAAGGTCCTGACATGAAACAAAAAAAAAGTAATAATACGGCAAGATAAATCATTGATGATTTCACCTGTACCTACAGAGCAATTTAGAAAAAGAGACGGCACGAGTAAATCAGCTCAGATGATCGCACGACAACATAAACGAGTGGACACGAAAAGAGCCGAAGGTTAACAGATAGCAGCCGATATGGGGGGATTCACTTTCCGAACGGGCGGGGAAAGGTCCATTCGATTAGAACGAGATTTATGTGTACTTGATCACTTTGGGAACTTTCTATACATTATTAGGCCATTACTATACTTGGGTACAATGGATGTAAGCAAAAATGCGAGGTTATTCACGGACTTCACGATGCTCATCGAAAAAAAAGAAAAGAGGTAGTAATAGGAATAACAAAAAACACACTCCAAAGTGAAAAATAACTTTAATTTCGGAAATCGGTGTCTTTGAATCTGTGTTTAAGCTTTTTTTCACCGAAATTAAAGTTATTTTTCACTTTGTAAGTAATGTTTACTTACCGAACTAGGGGTCGAAAGTGGACGAGGTATGCATGTCCTTGGTATGAAAATCCAATCTCATCCCCTGGGGGTCGAGTGTGAACTATGATTAAGGGTTGAGAGGAAACAAATGAACAAATCTTTTTTTAGGGGTTGAGGGGTCGAGATTGGACTAAACGTTTTTTTTTTTTTTTGGAAACAGTTGTTTTTTAGCAAAAAGTTTTTATTTTTCACTCTTTAGCTATCGTACCTACCATAAACTAATTCATACCATTACTGGCCAGGTAAACAGCACTGGCAGGGAGTATTAGAACAACATTATGATACACAGAGTGGATTAAATGCTTAAGTATTATCGAAGCTAACGCAAAAACTATTCAAGCAATCCAATATTTTTTTTAATCGATCCCCGATTTCCGGAGATATCGCTGGACATCCAATACTGAAAAATACGTACTAAAAACAGGCTAGTTGAGAACCTGCTCCTTTTTGAAGTCGGTCAAAAATAGCCTTGAAGAACACTTACTAAAAGTTTGTCACCCATTCGTCGCACAGTAAATAAAATCCAATACAAAATTTGAAACTATCCAGCTAGGCAATAAAATGTAAGTCATAAGTCATTTATTCATTTGTTAAACATATGTAGGTACAATAATGATGATATATAAAGATACTACTTAAACGATAAGAATTGTTGGTCGCTGTGATTAACTCAAGACAACGTTTGTGTTCTTTCACCAGAATAAGCTTACCTACTGACAGGTTATATGAGTTACTCCATAGCATTGTTTATTTTATTTGACTATAAACCATTTTATATTTTTTTTTATTTTTAATATTGATATTTCCATTTTTTTATGAAATTTAATTACTTGCCTATTACTGTATAGAATCAAGTTCTTCCAACTTATCAGACAGCTGTGCTGCTGGGGAGTTTGTTGCGCCACTTCTTCTTCCCAGCTAAAGCACTAGGAAATGTCGAAGGGTGGGCGTTTTTGGGGGACTGTCTTATGTAATTTTGACGTTCGAAAAGTGCTGACTCTCAGCCTAGTTTGAATAAATGACTTTTGATTTTGATTTTGACTATAGACTGCGCTATGATAGACTAGAGGGCGTACAAATGTTTCTAAGTAAGTATCAGTACTAAAACAATACTGTAGACTGTGAAATAAAGTTAATTAAGAGCATAAAATGCACCTTCAACATGAAAATAAACACTTCATTTCCTACAATTTATAAAGTCCAGCTCATTACTCTTTCTAGAAAAGAAAATACTGCACAGCTAAATTACAGGAACAAAATAATTTAGCCCAAGCCGGAGCCTCAGGGCTATTTCAGACACAATTGTCTCAACCAACAGAGGTTAATTTGGTCCGAGTACGACCCAGCTGAACGGAAGGGTTTATTAATTAATTTATCTCATGTTTTCTTCATGACCGTATGAAGATTTTTATGACTACGTTGCAGAAATAAGGTAGGGAAATTAAAGAATGAGAAAACTCTGGAAGCCTAATATGTGGTAATGGTGTTTTTGTGTTTTCTCCTTGGACATTTTATACATATCTACTGGTTGATTATCGCCCAGTGGTCGAAATTCAACCTTAATAAGTGCTTTCTGCACTCCTTCCCTGTATGTAAATTTGCAAATTTTTGTACTACTCCGTCCGCGTAATTTTCGTAAAAAAGGGTGCAAAGTTTTTGGTTCACGCATTTATTTATAGAATATAAAACCGGCTATGGCAATATCTTGAATTCTTGACGTAAATAATTACATTCGTGTGTAAAATAGAGTGTTCTTTAATTTAATTAAAAAAGAAAAAATCCAGGTATTGTGATTGTTTCACAAACTGATATTTTAAAGAAATAACGTCAAATCCGGATTAATATGTCAGTTTTTAAATTAACCTATGTTACTATTTTTATATTTAAGTTTGTAATAGCCTAAGATTTCATTAATTTTCTATCATACTTTATTAAAAGTTCAAGCAAAAACAATGTTCTTAATAAAATTGCTTATTAGATGCGGTAATGAAATTGCATAATAATTCAGCGACTAAAACATAATCAAGGTGGGTTGTTAGTGGAATTAACATTAAATATGTTTAAATTATTATTTTAGGCATGGATTTGCATGAAAACATGATTTTGTGACCTCAGGCGGGGCACGTTGTGCAAGCGACCCCGCGTTATTAAATGTGCATTATTTGCACCGGTATTTAGATATCAATTAATAATTCTGGTAAAACAGGTATAGTATTTATTTAGAGTGCCTGGAAACTCTGACGGCAATGATTATGATTGTCGGGTCTGCAAACTACTACACTACTTAAATACGGTCAAAAAACAGAATGTAAAAGATGTCATGGACATCGAAGCACAAACTGTTACCATAACTTCAGCAGGTACTTACATGAGTTTAGACCCCCAAACGTATAGATTTTTCGCCATTTTCAACCGACGAAAAAACGGAGGAGGTTCTCAAGTCGAAGCGTATTTTTTTTTATGTATGACCACGCATAACTTTTTCCAGAGTAGACCGATTTTGATAATTATTTTTTTATTGGAAAGGGTTATACCTCGAAGTTGGTTCCACATAAAAAAATGAATAAATTTCGAAGAAAACCTCCAACCCTAAGGGTAAGAAAACAGGGGATGATTGATTGTTTATTCACAGATTTTAATACTGAGTTGTGTATTACAAAAAGTTATCAAAAAATTAAGCATGTAGTCATTAGTAGATTATAGCCACAAAAAATTATAAGATCTTTATATTCAGAAACAACGGTTTTTTTCTTAATCACCGACGAACAATCTCTATGCTGAGGTGTGTAAATTCATGCGCTGAATTCAACCGTTTACACGTCGATGTTTACACCGTATATACGTACCTACAGTAAATCAGCATTCGACGATTTGCGTTTAGAAAGAAAATCCAATCCAATCCAGTCCTTAAAAGTGGGTACAAAATAGCAGATCTTTACCTACACATTTCGGTTTAGCTAACGTATGCTAAAAACCTATCTAAGTTTAGATCACAATCCAATGGCAAGAATCTCTTTAATCGTCCAACCGTTTAGTAAATCATAGTCAATCAACAAAACCCTCACTCATCAACTTGAATGGATCTAAAAATAGATGCTGGGGAGTTTGTTGCGCCACTTCTTCTTCCCAGCTAAATCACTAGGAAATGGTGAAGGGTGGGCGTTTTGGGGGACTGTCTTATGTATTTTGACGTTCGAAAAGTGCGTATTCTCAGCCTATTTTGAATAAATGTCTTTTGATTTTGATTAGATGCTCGAGAACCCGCAATTTTCTTAAGATTGAGTTCGCATTCTCTGAAGGGTTACGCCGAGGTGCAACCATATTTCTTCAGTTATGTTTAAGTCCCATGTAGGCTCGCTCCCTATGAGCGAGCCTTTTACCTTCAACCGGGCCATAATCCAGCCTTCGGTACTAGGAAATTCCAGATAAGTATACCCAATAACGCTTAGCGCGACCTAGCAATCAAACCCAGGATCATATGCTTATTATTAGCACTAAACCGACGAGGCACCTCTCTAAAACATAACTTAGTCAAGTTTCTCTATTACTCCGCGTAAAATACCTTATTGTAGTTTCTCATTTAGTCACGTAAAACATTAAATAGGTAGGTCCAAGTGTTTTATACGAGCCAAGAAATTAATGTGCCTTATAAACCCGAAAATTATGAGAGCATGAACCTGTTTTCATATACAAGGTGTATTACTTTTATACAGCGTGTAATAAAATTTGTATAAAATGAGAAAACTTGGGTTTTAAGAATCATTGGTCTAATGTTTATTAAACTTGGGCAGGTTTTTGTTATAGGTAAGACCTTTAAAGTTGATTAGAGTGGTTCAGCAATAGCCGCCATTACAAAGTACACTTTTCGAGTACTACACTAGTAAACCATTTCAGACACCAATCCATATGGTCTTCACATGACCCGACCAAGATTAAGTCTGAATTTTAAGAGAGACTGTGACCTCTGAGTTTGTTTCAGCCTTTCTTCTCAGAGTAGTCAGATAGGAAATCTACTTACAGAAATAAAATAATTTATCATTTAATTAAGTTTGAATTGACATGGCACTAATTGCATCTCAACTATTCGGGCCTATCCAATAACATAATTTACGTACAAATAAAAAAGCAATAAAACACCAGTATCATTGCTATATCGTTACAATTATTGTTTTGCGTATCGCTGTTGTTTCCAGTGTACCTAAGCACTGGACAGAGCTACTTTATATTCAGTAGGAAACCGCTTAATTAAATTTGAGGAAACACTTTAGCCCATACTGTATCAGGCTCAAATGGGGTTAGGTAGGTCACATCACCCGCATGCAGGATGACCGCTGGGCAAAAGTGTGGAGACATTTGCCCAGCGGTCATCTTGCATGCAGGTAGTGCCTGAAGATGGACGGTGCCGCCGTGGTCGGCCCAGAGAGCGGTGGTGAGATGAACTGGACGCGTACCGCGAGGACTGTTTCGAGGTGGCACGGGAAAAGAGTTCCTGGAAGGAGTTGGGGGAGGCCTTTGCCCAGTTTATGGACAGTATAACAAATTTAAAAAACAAATGTATATTTATCTAACTAGTGTTAACTTGAGAGCCCTAGTCACCCATAACACAAGTTTCATCTTAGCTTGGGTGACAGAGGTTTATAACTCTGTGTAGACCTACAATTTACTAGACGAAATAATATGTATAACCTACCCTAACCTGTATAATATGTATAACCTAGTGGTTACTTTAGAATTGTAAAACTGGAAATAAAGATTTATAAGGATATATATTACTAAATGGTAACAATATACAAGAACAAGTCTAGTGTCTAAAAATTTTACTGGTTTAAGTAATTAACAAAAAGACAGAAACCAAAGAAATGCTAATTTACATCACATACCTATAATTTATAAGGCGCCATAACAAAATGTCCTAACAAGTGACATTTACATGAAAATGTCGTTAGATGTTGATTTATGTAGGCTTGTGACTAATGTGAAAGACGTCACTGGTTCTTACCTGATTCCTCGCTTATCAATATGACAGACGTTGAAAGCTTTGTTTGTGTTTACTTTCAAGAGTAATGGTAAATATTTTATGCACACAACATACTATATGAAATTGGCATAAGATGAATGTAGTCCATATACCCGCAATATATATATGGAATAAAAAAATCCATTTGAAAGCAGACTTTTTAAATAACGATATTGATACGAAAACTATTTTTAATAGTAGATAAATAATAATGTGATAAAAGAACTGCTCCAAATAATATTAATTGATCAATCTGTCAATGAAGCAGCGACAATTTATCCAAAAAGATAATCGTATTGATCAATGGCGGCATCAATTCGATAATAGCGCAATCGAAATTCGCCTCCAAATACGAAGAATCGGAAACAGTTATGGGTAATCAGCGCTCGCAAACACTACAATGGTTATTACGCAACGCGATAATTTCCCCCGAACAAAAGGTTCAGCGTAATAATAAGTGCACACGGCACACAATGAATGCATTCATCATAATTCAACTTCAATGAAAACATTCACAGCTGTAGTTGCGAATTCTCAATTGGATATGCTTGCTAAACTAAATCTGCAAGTGTAATCACAAATTAAAAAGAGATATAGACGTGATGAAGTCATCCGTACGTAAGTATCAAGGGGCTCTGAAGGTCAAGTAATGTGATGCATACAAACTTGAAAGACCACTTTATAGAAATACCGTTGCTATCGATAGTATTCAATAATGATTTAAGATTACAAACTGGTATCGATAAAAATGAATAATTATAGATTTGATATAAAATGAGTTGTATATTACACATTTGATGTGATACAGAAATATAAAGCAGGTGTTCACGATCAACACAAATGGTAACTTGAATACCAACAATTTTACCAAAAGAAAACATTTTCATTAACACGTGTTTTCTCAATCATCACGACAAACCATCAATGGTTTAAAAAAAAAATAGAATAATTGGAGGTAACAACCGCTATAAATATTCATGTAACTAAAAAAAATTAAAATTGCAATTTTACACCGAGTAACATACAAAATTGATTAAGAAAATAAAAGTAGTAAGATTAAAGAAAACAGTAATCAAACCAAATCAAATCAATAATTTTTTATCATCGGTACATAACTTAGATTTGTTATATATAAAAAACAGTCATCGTTTTTCATGTTCTACCATCGCATGAGCATGCCAATCATGCAGCACCATGATGCCTTTGTTTTTTTTTTTACAGACAATAAAACACTACTTTAACTAAGACTAAAAGGAAATAACACTAAATGGAAATTATCTTAAGAATATCACTATTGCCTAAATAGTGGAAATGTCGCATTCATACAAAAAAAATCTAGTGACAGCCTAGTTACAGTAATGAAAAATATAAAACTTATGCAACGTACGTATAGTACGTAGCATGTCAATCAGCCGTTTCCGAGATTCAGATTACAAATAATATATATACACAAAAATTGCTCGTTTATCGTAAACGGAACGGAACCTAACACAGCATATGTCAATGGCCGCGCAGCCTAATCCAATAAAGCGTACATTATACGAGATGCCACCGTTGACGATACACGTAACGGTAACGTATATTTAACAGGTTTCCCAATACAGTGTGCGAAGCGAGCTTGAAAAGAAACTCATTAATTCATTAGCCGCTATAGTAACTACATAGTCGGCTTATTCAGTAGACTTGTTGGTTTCTGTTTGATAAAGAATTCGTACGTCATCAAATTGTGGTTCGTTCTAGTAAGGTTTTTTTTTGGGTGGCAAATCATCAAATGACTTCTCCCGCTCTGGGTGGAGCAGGAGGGCATGTCAGACTTTTACCCGCCAGTGTTCGCCCAGTTGCCCGTGTGTCAGGGGCGACGGTATATCTCTCGAACAACCCACACCCCTGCCAAGCATCGGCCCTTGCGGACCCCTTGGTCATCTTGCGACGGGTCAGCACAGTGGCCCCGCCGCTGCATCATACGTTATTATTAATATCTGCCTATTTATAATTTTCATTGATAATAATATTATGTGAATGTATATAGAAACTAAGAATATCACTTAATTTATCGTAAGTTGATAAATCCATGCAAATGTAACATTATCACTGTCGTATACGACATTTTTTTTTTTAAGTTTCTTTATTACCTTCAGTTGTACAAAAAACACTTATTTAAACACTATGCCACCTAATTCCATTAGGTGTACAAATAATGTACATACAAGAGGAGAAAAAATAAAACACAAATGTGACATTTATAAAACCGAGAATGCCGTCTGGAACGGTTCCGGAGCCTTCCAGCGATGACCCGATCTGAAATTGTTCAACAGACAATAAACCTTAAAGGGTTAAGATAAGGATCAGAACCGC
Organism: Polymixis flavicincta; assembly: GCA_949987655.1. NCBI lineage: Eukaryota > Metazoa > Arthropoda > Insecta > Lepidoptera > Noctuidae > Polymixis > Polymixis flavicincta. Next base: position 7,866,614 of record OX465183.1, on the reverse strand, counting down.
TGAGATTTACGACGTGTTTATACGAGTAGGCCTGTTAATAACGTTAAATATTACCTGTCATGTGTTGAAGAATGTGATTTTCTTTAAATATTACTTTCTTTTGTAATGCATTTTGCTTTGTGAAAACATCTACTTTCATAACTATCGCACAAACTTGATTTCATATTAACACTTCTGCATATTTTTCCTCCTCATCCGTTCTACTTATACGCAGTCTGAAGGTCAATATAGCACCGTTTATAACGAGAAGCTTAAAGCAACATTCCAGAACGGCCCACACGAAATCGTCAACAATTACCATATTAATACATATACCATAAATCTCTTATCGTCGGAATTAATTAGATGTCCTCCTTTTACGAAAACGTAGTTTATAAGCATGGTTTTGTTACTACAAAAGCTGGAATCTTGGAAATCATCCGACACTTTTTTGTGAACCGGTTTAAGATAATACTACAATGAATGTAAAATGTTTATTAATTAGAGTAATAAGACTAGGCGTCGACGGTCAATGGCAGCGGCCTTGGCAAACGCTGCAGGTACACGATTTGGTATTACATATACAGTTACACTGTTAGATCATTTTGTACCGGTTTTAACTTGAGTTCAGATTTTTATAACCCAAATTGAATTGCGAAGAAATTTAACAAAACCACATATTATAATAGTTTCATTGTTATTTGCTACTGTTAATGTTTTGTTGCCACTAGTAGTTATGGCAGCTATTTTAATACACTCGTATGCGAGGAACTGTACACCTGGCATATTGTTTACATTGTTTATTATAAGCTTTGTAATTATATTATTCGCTACATCTGCATCGCTACCGTATCATTGCTAAGCCTATTCGATGGACGTAATCGTGCTGTCTCTATTGGCAATCAATCGTTGGCTTAGACGTAAGTGTTTGTTAACACATGATCTTGTGGTGTATATGTTGAAGATAATTACCGCATACAGATGAGGTAACTCTACCCCGATGAACATAAATTACTGAGAGTGATGTTGCAGTGTCGTGCCAATTATTAGGAGTAGGCTTTGAAGATATATTAGCTGGTAAAGCAGTAACAGTAAAAGTCTTAGTTGATCGCATACAAGCCACAATGGATCTATATAAATATAACTTGTATCCATTTCTACACTTTTGATACCTAAATATTGGGGATAATCTCTTAAACCTCGGGTTTCTGACTCGGATTTTTACCGGCCTAGCGTATAATTTTTGAAGAATCTAATTGAACAAAAAATAATATTGTGACTCGATGAAATTCTTTTTAAAATCTCTTGGGAGGACCTTTTTTCTTTCTTTTTATAGGATATGTTAAATTTTTTTAAATACACATGCATCTCTAGTAGATAAACACAGTAATGAAATGTATTGGTAACGTTAAAAGACTCTTAAATTGTCAATCTTCTTGAATAATTAAGTTTAAATATAACTATAAAAATAACTGTCATTCGTTATTATTTAGAATATAGCATTAAAGTCTAGTTCATAAACTCAACGAAGTCATAAATTATGAACACAAACATGGGTTAATACTTCATGTAGTACATAAAAAACATTCGGTCCCTAAACGATAAAAACCCAGTATTGTTTATCAATCACTGTCGTTGCCAACATTAGGGAAATTGCCTTTAATGCTAGTCTACATTTTGTTAACTATAACTACAATGTAGTAATTAACTACCACGAGTAACAGAGCATTGAAAATGGTGCACAAATTAATTAATGTACCTTTCTGTGTTTACTCAACTGCTTCTTTATTAAAATTTTGTACCAAAACATCGCGTGTTGTAGATAGTTCTAAGGCACAGATGAGGATTTATTTTAAGGCGAAACCTTGAGTTTTCAGGAATTATTTATTTATTTATATAAAAGCAATTGTTTACTGTAGTGACAGTAGCCATATCCCGTTAAATATTTCTGCGACTACATAATTATGTCTGTTTCTGGTCTGGATTCCGGTTGTTTGCGAAAGCAACTCGCGTACTATGCAGATGCACTCTTCAGTACATCGCGATAGTATGGAATTCTAGTTTGTAATAGTAAAATAAAACGTACAATATAATCACCGGTATTTTGGTTACTATATAAACCAACTAGTCTACTTTTCAAGAAGCCTTAACAGTCTCTACAATGGCAAGATCTTTTAAGAAAACGACGAGTAATGGTACCGCTTTAGTTTCTAAGTTTGCTAAAGGAAATGGCTCATTATGGTGTTCAAAGACCCGGTGAACGGCTACTTTTGTATATATTTCTTGCACTTATAAGCTGATTAGAATATAAGCCTTAAGTAGCTTAAATTCTCTTTCTACCTGAAGGTTTTTTTTTTTTTCATCTTTTATGCATTGTTTTTTTGTCGTCAGTTTTAACATACTTTAAAGACTTTTGTATTTCATCATCATCATCAGCCTATAATGTTCCCACTGCTGGGACACAGGCCTCCTCTTGGTATTTGTGTTCTGCGATATCTCCGGCAATTACATGTCATTCAATTTTCCGTTTAATCAATAGTGTATGAATCAGAAATTTAAATTGTATTAACTTGTTTGGGTAGTTTTTGCGTTTGCTTCGATAAAACGTATTAATCCACTTTGTGTAACTTGATGATAAAATAATTCTTGTCATGGTTGTTTACATATCAAGTAGTGGTATAGGAATTGGTATAAGATACGTAAAATTATAACTTAAAAGTGAAAAATACAAAACGCTGTTACAAAAATAAACGTTAAAAATGGACATCCAAAGAGATTTTGGAAATCGGTTGTTCTTTTTGTAAAAAGTAGGTTAGGGTCGGCTACCAGTCTAACCGGATGCAGCTGAATACCAATATTTTACATGAAGCGATTGCCTATCTGACCTCCATAACCCAGTTACTGGGTAATACATCGTATATTGTTAATCCTTAGAATGGTTGTCAGGCTTTCGGGGTTCTCTCTACCCGTAACGACTATCGTAAAACAAACCTCACATAATTCAAAAATAACACAGTTTATTCACTCCTGGCTGGCTCTTGACCTAATAAAACTATAAATAAGGTAAACATATTTCAGCGCATACGGAAGCGTTTGCTCGCATTATGACGTGATTTCATTCCGCGAGCCAAAAGAAAACGAAATAGTCGAAGCTAAGGAACGAAGTTAAACCCATAAAATCTATTCCTGTATTAGTCACCATCCATCCGTTTTTAGGTCGCCATCCCATACCTATTGAGAAAAAGGATATTATTTGAGTTAAAAAAAAACAGATACTTATCATGGTATCTACTGTCTTCCAAAAAAAGCCGTGTTGACCAATATTCAGCTCAAGAGTTTAGTTATGCGTATGTTTACTCTGAGACCTTTTTTGAACCGACTAAAGATCCTAACGTTATATTATACAAATCACTACCCAATTTTGTTTGGAATTCACAAGTGGGACTACTTTCCATTCTACTTTCCGTTCAATATTTGTAATGTAATTAAGCGTAAGGTCTTCAACTGTTATCCTTTTTACATTTAAGGTGAATCCAGTCGACATTTTTCCCATACAAACTTCGGGAGTGTTTTACTCCACTGTTTTAAATTATACATTAAAAAAAATATGAATAAATGACTTATGAACTTATCTCATTTTTACTATTGTATGTACGGAAATAGAGTACTAAAAAAATATTCCATTAATTAGTGAGGAGCCAGCAAAGATTCGTTTTTCTTGCTATTTTAACCTAGCTTTGGGCGTGTTTAGGTAACAAAAGAAGTATAAAATCTCGAAAAGCAAGTCGGTACCAACAAAGCTCAAATATCGAAAAGTTCAAGAAACCTTATTGGTCATTGATATAAGCAGGGGTGTTTTCATTCATAAAATCCGATCTTCCGAAGGCCTTTTCTTAATTTTTACGCGCCTGTTTTCCTGTAAATGATCCTGCATCTCACTCAATAACGTTATGCGTGTAGACCGGCGTCTAACTCCTTATCACTGATAAGCAGTTAGGCGCTGTGTCACCGGGCATCTTCCGACAGAGGTAGCTCTGTCGGACACGATGCCTGGTGACACAGCGTGCTTTTTAGCAAGGCCCACCAGTGAGTTCGAGTCCGCGACTAAATTCCCCTTAAAACCAACTTGGGAATTACCAGGTTCATTTACGGAAACACAAATAGACAGACAATTTGATAACTTGATAATTTTTCTGTAACAGAAAACTATAGTATTGACATGTTTGTAACATGCTCGCAAACACGTTTGTGGTATGCAAATAACTGCATTCAATGCTCGTTTCGTGTTCGGCATAGTGAACGTGCACCTTAACATTATTACTCGTACAGTACTCATTTTAAAACTAAGTAGGTATAAAACATACTTCTTTATTGAAAAATTCAACAATATTTTTTATTAAACAATTTCAGCTCCATCCATGCTGTTTATATTGTAAGTTATTATTTATATTTTTGTGCTATATTTAATGGAAAACGGAAAACATCCGTCGCATCTGCGCACTTACTTACAATAATGTTACAGACTTAGGGACTATATCCAAATGATATTGTGATTCTCCATTCGTGAACGTGTTAGAAATTTAATAGAGTTTAGCATTCAAAACTGTACCACTGGTAAATAAAAAATCACCGGTCGCTTACCTTTTACCACTGGGCCATACGTCACAAGAACAATACAATACGAATGGTCAGGCGCAGGCTAACGGTACGACCAACCAAGCCGCGGTCAAAGATTCTACATATTCAGCCGACGTAACGGTTCCAACGTTTCTTTTTGTTATTTCTACACACGCGCTTATGGTAAATTGCTTTATTTCACGGTCCCATTTCAAACAAACACTCTTTAAATTAATATCATGCATTTGTTTGATTATATCTTAAATTTTTCGGAAATAAGGATTATGATAGCAACACTGATTGAAGTTATCTCGTTTGTTTGATAAAGTTTTTATTTTTATCATGATAAATATTTTAATGGTCGTTTAAAACGTGATGTGTCAGTGTGTTATAACATTTGTATATCAACCCACCGCGTGGTCGACGTCGGTTTCGAGAGACAATTAAATTAAACAATGGTGTATGGGTGACATTCGATGGACTTTCAGCTTTGTAAATTGCTTGATTGGTTTCATTGCCACGGCAGTAAATTTATGGTGAAATTCACAATCTACCAAAAAACTTTCAATGCGTAGGTATTAAAATATGAATTAAATGTTCAATCAATGGAAATTAAAAAGAACGGCTCTAGGTACCCGAGTTAATTTAATGCCAAATCCTCATGAAATAACAAAGAAAACAGGAAAATACTACCTACAATGAATAAATTATTATTCAAACGCTTTATGAAATACAACAAAAGCTTTCATTTCCATGATAAATGAGGATTAATTTTCTCTGAAAAAAATTAAGTGAGGGCAGTAAACACCATTATCATTGACTCGACACTCGATTCTAACAATGAGAGTAAATCTCATCGGCTCACAATCTCACCGAAGGAGGAAGCGAGAGTGTCCATTTATCAATTGTAGACATCAGACGGGCACAATAAGATGTGCTTACGGACATTGTGTCTTGAAGAATGAGTCAAGAGTCGGGGTCTTACTGTTGAACAGTCGACACGCATAAAGGAATACGAATGAAGGCAACAATGATACAGCTATAGATGGCACTCGACGACGAAACCATGTCAAAGGACGGCACTTTTCTAGAGCACATGAATTAATTAATTTGAAATTAAACTCCACTAACACGGGTATCAACAGCGTTCATTATGAGACTATAATCAAAAACCAATCTCACTGTCACATAAAGAAATATCAATATTTAAATACATGCCAAATTACTGGACAAAGAACAAGTTAATATTTCACAGAACGTAATTGCTGTAGCAGTAATTGCTACGTTCATTTATATCAGAGAGAGAAAATTACAAAAAAAATGAGGTTGGCTATCTACAATGAATGAGTTAGGTTCCAAAGTGAATTGAATGGAGGTGACTCATTATTTCCAAACACGATCTTTGACAACATGTGTGGGAACAATGGAGATGGCGCGTCAAGACAACTCAAAACAATGAATTTATAATAGCAGAGCCCCATCCAGAAGCGGAGATGATTGCGAGGTATTATGTGACCTTTGAACTAAGACTTGAACCAGTCGTGGACGAAGCATTTGAAAGCGGTTCGATGACAAACGAAAGTTTAGTTGATTGGTTTAATACAAAAATTTTGATAGTCATGTCATGTGACCTCGAAAAGAAAAATCAACAATCAAGGTCAATTTCTCTTTGAATGAGTGTGCGGTATTGTGGTGCTTCTTTAAAAACTTGACTAGCGAATTTGGCGACTAACTAAGAAACTCATTCCACAAAACGAACCATGAACTAATAGATATGCTAGAAATCAATGCAATATATGTATGATGGAACGCAAAGGCAAAACACAAAGTAAAATAATTAACACATTCTTTGAAGAAAAAAATGAATCTTGATAAAATATACATTTAAAAAAAAACCTATATAATTATCAAAACGCATTAGCGCTACCCATTAATCAGTAACACTAATAGTTTTAACTGATACTAAGTAGTGTTTGAAATATTAGATACTAGTATGTACTCACCGAAACTACACTGAAGTCTGTTAAACTTATCAGAATACTAATAGATAACAAAATGTTATCGAACTCAATTATTATGTAGGTAACAATGTCGGTTTCAAAGAAATCAGACAAATTGAAAATTGAATTAAGGAAAATGTTAAAGAGCATTAATTAAATAACCATGGCGTTCTTAAATATTATAATTATTTATGTTTCCTTCTATTCTGTTGTTTTAAAATTATACCTCATATCTGCGGATATCCTTTCCTGTTTCTTATTCTTGGTAATCTTATTCGTACGCGTCTTATTCGTCCTTTCCAGTCTTGTGTTATCATATTATCACTTTCTTTTTTCAAACAGATGACACATTGCTTCTGTCAATGTTTCCTTCTCACTGTTTGTTATCTTGTTTAATACCCACATACAGCTCAATCTTAAGTAGATACACAAGATAGTATCTCTTAATTATTTAAATGTATAGTAGATCATAAAGTAATTTCCTTCAAAATCTCACTAATATAACTTTATTTATTGTATCAACTAGATGACTTATGTTCATTATGATGGAGCCTTGAATTCTACTCCAGTAACAAATACCTAATGTATCTTCCCAAACCAATTTATTGTACAATTCAACAATAATTATCTGCCCTATCCAACCGTACGAAATCATGGTCCTCCAAAATTTGCTCCCAAATCACAACTCTATATCCTTAATCGGTCAAATTCGGCTTATCGAGGGTCCAAACTGGACACTAATGGGCTTTTAAGGTCAATATTTCAGGGCCCCGGTCGGTGGTTGGGTAGTAACGTCCTCAATAATTGGTCCCAAGTCTCGGCGGGCCAAACTCCAGGGAAACATTTGGAGCTAAAACGTTTGTTACAGTTTGGCTGTTAAATTTAAGCACTCCTCCACATAGTTTAGTGTTTCAGGTATTAGTTACGATGTCGTTGTTTATAATTTTGAGCCATAAACAGTCAATGTAGCAATTCTCACACCTGCTACGTTGTATAGGAAAATAAAGCGGAAGCGGCTTTCTAAGAAACCGTCTATCAAAAATGTTGAGTTGCGACAATCTTCCCCTATACATAAATGAAGCATTTGCTAATGAGAATGCAATCCCTTTGTCTATAAAGTATAACCCTTTCCGTTGAGTCAACTTGCCTACTCATGCGTGAAGACAAACACATGGTAGGCATAATTACGTTGATCCCCCCAATTACAATATCGGGGAAAACCGGAATGTACAAAATTTAATAACACAGTTTGAAGATAATAATAGTCTAATGATTTTTTTACAGAAAATACCTGTTATTTTATGGAAATAAACTATTGGAGATTGATAATGAAAGAAGGTAGAAGATAGTACCAGCAGCTAAAAAAATAAGATAAGCTAAAAACAACTTTAGGTACCGAATCGTCCAAAGGAATAATTCTATAAATAAGGTAAGGTCTGTAAAAGTAAAAAAAAAAATGCTTAACATACACACATCTTTATCATATATAACGTTTATAGTTGTTAAAATAACTAATGAAATGGCATTAACTACAAAAGGGACCTCAAAAGGGCCCCTCGTAATAGGTGTTATTCTCGTGGGCAAATTGTAGTTAAACTAAGTCTCAACTCAGGGAATTAGGTTTTTAGTCTGGAAACTACTGAACCAACGACCTGTAATTTGACTAATTTTGTGGAAAGTTAGACAAATGCTAATTATGTTCATGTTCGTGCCCAAAATGTTTGAAACCAGAAGGAACACTTCAGTGGATTAGAAGAGAACAAATGAATTAAACAATCTTTAACGATTTTCGTCTGCATCCAGAATTTTGCTACAATTTTTGATATTTGATAGGTATTTGGTAGGTACTTAAATCACACACAGAGTTGACAGAATGAGGTGAGGATGCTTATGTAGTTGTGTTCTAGCAATGGGAACATTACAGCTTAGGGCGATTATTCTAGACTAAGCACGGCTATATTTAAATACTCGATTATCGTAACAAAAAATCAATAAGAACATTATGTACTTATAATTTCACTCACAGAGGAACTTCTAGCTGGTAATGGTGATAATTAGAGACATGTACCTGTAATCAAAAAATATCATTAGTCACAAAAATTTAATGATATGGCACATTCAATACGAGAACATCATTATTGTAATAATACACCCTTCCTTCATTTGACTTTGATGAACACCAAACCAGATAGAAATAAAACAGCATTTGATCATATTTTCATCAAGTAGGTATGAAACAAGTTAAATTATTTCTATTCAGGAGACAAATAGGTGTTAACAAATAATATAGCTTTGTTCAGAGAGAAAACAGGCTTCTTGAATGACGTTAAGCCTTACAATATCTACAGCTACGAACCGAACCTGCAAACCAATAGATTCGGTGGTAGATCGACTATGAATATCGTCCTCTTGTAATTCAGGAGGCTTGTTTCAAGCCAGCCTAGTCCATAGGTATGTTGTCACCTTCACAATATAGTCACACAAAGGAGCTGAGAACGTATAGATCCGATTGCCTTTACCTCGGATATCGCTTTGTTTTCTAGTAACAATCACCGTACATATTACTTGATGTATCGATCTTGGCAGGCTATTCGGATTTCGATACAGATTTTGCTTCAGAGAGAGTCAGTTATGTATTGAAGTATTCTTAGTAGCTACTGTAACCAAAACTTAGTTTGAATCTAAACCACATAATTATAGTTAAGTTACAACAGCCATAGCTAGCGGTCCGACTATTCAAATTGGCTTTCCCCTTAAAATTATTGTTAAAGAAAGGGATATACATTTTACTGTAGTAATTAAGGTCCTGATTGGCTTAGTTAACAAATGAGTGGCTGTTAGTAGGTACCCAATTGGTTGCGCTTCCTGCCAATTCATCAGATGCAAAACGAACCCTAACCCTCTATCTACGACACCCATGGGAAGCGTTACTGTGACCAATTTCTATACACTTGCAAACTATAAATCTACTAACATAAAATCACGCTCTATTTCTGGAATAGTCGGAGTTACATGTCACATATAATAAGAGCGAGCCTATTCCCATTAACTGAGCACAAATCAAGACTTCAGGACAATACTGAGAAATTTCTGATACAGAACCCCATTATCATTTGTCCGAAATCTCAAAATTAAATCAAGGACTCAATGCTCAGTGATTGATTACGTTTTCAACTATTAGACCAACGAAGCAGTCAATTGTAATCTAGAAATAGATACTAATTCCAAAACATTTTTGTCAAACAAAACACCGACGATTATTAAATTTCTCATAACCTACTCCTCTTAGGTACTAAAATGTTTATAGTTGGCCAAATGTTTGCAAAACACCACACCGTCATATGACGTGACAATAAATTCGCTTCCCACAAACATTCCCAATCTGCGGCCATTGTTCTAGCAACTATGAAATTTCGGGACATTAGAAATGTATGGCTCTTTGTTTATACCTGGTGCATGTGATAAAAAACTACTTGAATCTTTGTTATTAAAATAATCAAATGTTTGATGTACAGATACATGCGATGGGAGCATTTGAATATCATCAAATGCTATCTGTACATCAAACATTTGACTATTACGCTATTACACTGATTCAAAAGATCTTTAGAGAATCTTTAGCTCTTCAGGCATCTTGCTAAAGTTGTCATAGCGAAACTGAAAACCATGAATCCAGAAAGAGCAGTTTTTTACGGTAATATAAAAAATAATAATGATTAACTTCCAAATGTATGACGCGATCTTAACTTAATTAATTTCATGTACAAACAACAACCCGTAACATTTTTTTTCACCGATATTGTCGGAAATATTTTTGAGCTTCAAAAGGAAATACACATTTCTGGAAAACACATGTCATAAGTTCACAAAAAATAAGTCAATATAGATCTACACCAACATTAATTAAAATACTGCAAAACAAAACCCAACAGAAAAACAGGCATTTGCAAAAAACGTTGATCTCATAGATATACAACAGATAGTAGCGGAAGATACAATGGAAGAGTACCTACTTACACAAATTTTCTAACAAATTGCATTATAAGCTTTAATATTTTAATTGGTTACCGACATCGCTGAAGAAATTGCAGCGATAGTAAAACTAAAAGATCGGAGATAAGACGATGAATTTAAACAACCAATTGTTGGCAACGAGGAAATTGTATCCAAAATACAGAAAATCTTGGTGGTATGTGCAGGGGAAAAAACAAATGGTTCAAACAAAAGTTTTAAACGGCCTACACAAAAACGATGTAATAGAAAATTCACCTCGCAATACATTTGATAAGAACATTATTGTTGTTCAAACGCATTGGGTGCACGATAACTACCGCCCGGACGATTTTACAACATGTTTTGAAATACGTGAAATTATTGCAAATCTAGTTTTCTTTAGGAAATTGCATTTTGCGTTTTATATTACGTTTCGAGTTGTATTTTGTTTTATTTATGGAAGACATTTTGTATTGTAAGAAAATGTAGTTACTATAGTAGCCATTTTTATTCGCAGCTTTCAATTTTCGTCGCTGGGAATAAGTAGATTCTCTGTATTTCGGGAAAAGGTTATTGTGATACTTCTTATACAAAATGGTGATTACTGATCTTCTGCTTTCCTCTTAAATCAACTTTCTGAAGAAATGTGATTTCGTAATTGTACTAACTAGATATAAGAGAAGAATATACGGATAGATACGAATGAATGATGCTAAAATAAGACTTCATCTCAATCCCATACAATGTAAAAACAACACTATTCTTTAAAAATAAATAAGTTTATAATCTCCATTGTTTGTACACGCTCGGATAAATTGAGATAATCGAATTCTGTAATAACACCACACACAATTGCGCAACCTCAAACGAGCAATAGACAATGTAATAGAAACATCGCGCTAAGCTACCGAGCGAAAAATTGCTCAAATGTAATACACATTCATCTTATCTTTTAACATTAATAAAGAACTAGTGTTATGATTGTGTCAATTGTCTGCTTTGCAATAATGATGTCATTCAATTCAATGACCGCAGACCGGCTCTATAGTATATGCCGAGATATTCAACATTGCCGGCGCAGAATTGTAACTTGTAATCAAAAGGGAGAAGTGTACCGTAGGGTACTCTCACACAGTTATCAAAACCACCAATGGTATTGGAGATAGTAACGTTTTATCAGCTAGCTGGAGGCAAAAATCGTTAACATTGCAAACAACCTTATGCGGTTAAACAGGTACTCTTGACCGACGAATGGCCTCCAGTGACACCGCAGCGCGTCACTACTACACGCGGCCGGTACCACGCGACGACGATCAATTTAACGCGAATGATCGATCCGAGGCTAAAACACCATTTGCGAGTGCATATACGACGGAACCGGTCAAGCTTAGTACGGGGTCGAAGAAACCTGTTCGACGCTCAGGTCTTGGCAAAGTACTCATTTCTTCAGACAGCTAATGTTTCGATTACAATCTTGGTCTAGTCTAGTAATGAACGCTTGGACATCCTAGGTGTTTGAATAGCCGTGTTTATTAGAATAGCTGGGTATATTACGTGACACAACGCTTTGTATAGCAATTCAAATAATTGAAGTAGTCTAGATTCCAAATGATAATATTGAAATACTTTCATCGTGTTCCAGCTATAATGGAGGCTATTATTAGCCACAGTATAGTCATGCCTAGTTCAGTGATAAAACCTTTAATTAAACAAGACATACAATTCCCCACATTCCACTCGCATACGTACATTTTTCTCACGCTTTTTCTTTGCACATGCACATGCTTCATGATTAATTAATTTGTATTTTTTCTTGTGTTTATCGTAGTACGGAAACTAGTTCTTATAGAAAACCTACCTATCGTATAGTGTGGTAATAGCCACAACACTCTACAAAAATATATGGGCTATGGAAACACGCATAGTCTTGTCTTCGGTTATAAATTAGTAGTTACGGTTCCACGGGTTTTAAGAGCAGTGGTGGCCCAGTGGTATCGGCTCCGACTTACCGAGTTGTAGGTCGTGGGTTCGAGCCCAAACAGGCGCTTTACTTTGTTTAAATAATTTCATCATCACTGCTCTCAAAACAGTATAGGCAAACATCATGAGGAAACCGGCCTGAAATGTCCTAGAACCAAAAATTCGAACATATGCGACATCTATCAACATGCACTGGGCCCGCGCAGTTGATTATAGCCTATTCTTTCTCGATGAGAGGAGGCCTGTGTCCTAGCAGAGGATAAATTAAAGGCTGATTATGCATGCATTACGATTTCACTGGACTTTTTATTGACCTTGTGTATTTATTTTAAGTATCGGAAGTACCTTCAACAAAGTTTCCTTTGTTCCTTTATCATCATCATCTGCTTAGCTTTTTCCCAACTATGTTGGGGTCGGCTTCCAGTCTAACCGGATGCAGCTGAATACCAGTATTTTACATGGAGCGACTGCCTATCTGACCTCCACAACCCAGTTACTGGGTAATACGATACCCCTTGGTAAGACTGGTTGTCAGACTTTCGGGCTTCTGACGACCCGTAACGACTGTCAAAGATCCACAAATGACAGCCGGGACCAACGGCTTAACGTGCTTTCCGAGGCACGGAGGGGTCTTGGTATGTAAAGATCGTGACCCATCCACGGACCAACCGCGGCAAGCGTACTTAACCTGGTCGATCGATCCGTGCAGCTATTGTTATTTAGCCACAAGCCCCTTTGTTCCTTTATATATCCCGTAAATTATTGTCCTTTATTTTTGCACAGTTACTTCAACATTAGTTAAAATATCCTGCAACTACCATTCAATTAAATGAAGACCAAAATCGTCAATGATAACTTGCAAATTTCAATGACCCCAAAAATCCCTAATTGACACGTCATTAATGATTATAATACCCCATAAGTATTTTTAGCAACAAAACACTACCATGCAATAAGTTGAACACTATAAAACATACCAACGTCTTGTTACAAAAACCACAAACAAAATTACGGCCGATGATTACAAGTTTCCTTCAACATTTTACGAGGCCTTTTACAGCAACATTCGACCCCTCATAACGCTAACTAGCATTCTTTACTAATAGGGACCCCTGCTTATCTTGTATTAGCCATTCCGAGTAAGCCGGCAAAGGTTTTTGTGTTGTATCAGCATAAAAATATGTGTTGCTATCGTAAAATTGTTCAATACACTTCAAAGCAGTATTTACGCTCCCCATAAACTTTTTTGGCTTCAGTCCCCTTTAGAGAAATTTCTAAAGAAACGTCTTGCTACAGGAAATTAATGCTTTCAGAATCTTTTAAAGTTCTGATAACCTTAATTATTAAGTCGGGTTTATTTCATCTTCCTGGTGGACCAAATGCTCATGGGTGATTATTATCTACATGAACCGTAATTGACACTCGACAACGATTATCTACTAGAACGAAATGGTAAGATTTGAAGCCACTACACAACCGTCATATTGGCTAAGAATGGCATGGGCAGTTTTAGGAACAGTCAGTAACACAGCAGCAGAGGTGAAATCAGTGTTGGCCCAGTGGAAACGGCTGTGACTTACGAGTTGTAGGTCGTTACTTCACACCCAGACAGGTCTTTGACTTATGTAAATTATTTCAACTGCTCTCAAAATGGTAAAGGAAAAAATATCGTGAGGGAGGTGAATCAAAAATTCAAAAACATCTGCCAACCCGTACTCGGTCTACGTGATGGATTACAGCCCCAAAACCTCTCACTGAAAGGAGGTCTGCGTCCCAGCAGTGGGAACGTTGAAGGCTGATTATGTAGCAGCAACCCTCCTAAAACTTCTTAACAAGAGAAACAAATGAAGAAGAAAATAAAGCAAAATACAAGAGCCAAGTCATATCAAGTCACGATAAGAAATTGTGTCGTTGTTTTAAGTGTTGTTATTTATGCACCCAACAAGACTATATGCAACTTTTCAACTACGTAAAGTTACTAAGAATACTTTTAAAGAATTCTTTCACAAACTTAATAGTCATCTTTCTAGTTATATGACAAGTTGAATGTTCAAAGTTGCTTTGAAAAGAGCTGTTGTGCTGTGTATTGAAGTTTTCTTTCTCCTGCGCATGCAGCTTATTTTTTTTTTAGTGCTTAATGTTATTGTATTAAGGGTCAAGAAATAAGTTCCTCGTAAAATGAATTACAGGCTTATAGCTGGTTACTATGATCAATTTCTTTGTAAGGCTTAGTTTCTATGGCAATCGGAATAGGGAACGAATAAAAATACTGGCCAGTGACCGATGACCGACCTGTAAATGAACGATGCCGAACGGATAGCCAATAGGGCCGAAAAGTTCTGCAGTGGCGACCGCGTTCCAGTAGACGTACTCGTAGCGTAGGAAGGTATCCCACAAGGTGGACCCATGACCTGGTGAACGTTGCAGGAATGTGCTGGATGCGAGAAGCATAAGATGTTAGAAATTAAAACCGTTAGAAGTACCGGTGCTTGGGGAAGGCCTGTGTCCACCTGTTGTCGTCATTCGGTTGGAAAGATAAAGATGATTTAAAAAATACTCAAAAATTGTGAACAAATACCAAGTCTACCTAGACATTTCAACCTCTGTGAACGTAATTGATTAAATCACTGGATTTTAATATACAATTGTGGTGAGAATGAGATTAGATAAGGTACTGACTTTAGATAAAGAACTGACTTTAGATAAAGAACTGACTTTATCTAATATATAATTCTCACCGCAGTTATATTTTTATCCTTATCCGATATTTATTAGAATTTTTCTTTAAATAATTATTTTGTGTGCACGGATTACGTAATACGCTTAAGTAATAAGAATGATTTAAAAAAAAATTGTGCTTTAAATGGAATCGAATACAGCAATAAATGATTTTATTACTGAGCAAGTATATTAAAGAGAAAATAATAGGTACAATAAAACTAATTACTACCTAATAAAATAATTTACCGGTTAGACCTGTAACTAACGAAATTTACCACCAAATGACTTACAATAAAATACTTTTTCGCATAAATAGAAAAGCGTTCATGTTTTATTCATATGTGGGTTTAAATTGATCGTTTGTATTGTTGCAGTCAACATAGTAACTTTCACTGAACCATAAAAGTTATTTTAAACTGAAAATAAGTGAAACCATAGCTAGCGAATGTATGGTGAGGGCCGTTTCCTAATGCAGTTATAATAATAAAAATCAGATGTGTGTATTGCGATTACGTTTCAACGAACAAAGGGACTGTAAAAGTGGCATTTACCCTACTATATAGCCAACACTGCGCCGTGCCATAAAATTAACTTGAAAAGTTACACAACGTCCTATAATTTTGATCAATAATCCTGGAAACCTGGAAGGGCTTGTGGCTAAGTAATAAAAGCCGCACAGACTGATCGAACATGTTAAGCTACGCTTGCCGCGGTTGGCCCGTGGATGGGTGACCTTTAAACACCAAGACCCTTCGTGCCTTGGGAAGCACGTTAAGCTGTTGGTCCCGGCTGTAATTCATTGTTCTTTGACTGTTGTTACGGATCGCCAGAAGACCGAAAGTCTGACAAACCAGTCTTACCAAGAGGTATACTGTGGAGGTCAGTTAGGCAGTTGCTCCATGTAAAATACTAGTAATCAGCTACATCCAGTTAGACTTGAAGCCAACCCCAACATAGCTGGGAATAGGCTAGGAAGATTGAATCCTGAAAACTTGTCAAACAAAGACTGCAAAGGACGAGTTGGCATCAAAATCTAGTAAATGATACAGTAATGTGCCTGATGCGTATTAATTATTAACATTGTCAATTGGCACGCAGTCAAATGAAACTGATAATTTATATTTTATGAACGATTTTTAGGAATTATTAATGTTAACTGATTTTCTGGACTGATAAATTAACTGCAACCCGTAAATTATTGAATTCAAAACAAACTGTTGATCACTGACCACAAAATGCAAATATACGGAAACATTTTGCCTGTACGTGTAAATTAGGAAACGGTGATAGAAGAATTAATGTAAGTCATTGTCGTAGCTCTTTACATATGATACAAGAGATGAGAAAGAACAGCATAACATAAACATAATTTATGAATTAAGACGCATACGAATGATTGTTAAGTTTTTAAGTCAACCCTCACAAAATTTTGCAGGTCTGCTGGAAGAAATTGATTAACAAATAAGGAGTAGTACCTTTGTACTCAACCTTTGTATGCTCTAATATGTCGCATATATATTTAGTTTGCTGTGTGTACGTACATGAATTCTAACTTATCTATCTATACGTGAAGCAAAAACTTTGCACCTCATTTTACGAAAATTACACGGACGGAGGAGTGTAAAATTTGGCATAAGTAGTTAAAGTTTATAACGAGGAGGGAAGGAGTGCAGTAAGCAGATTTTTTTATAAAATAATACCTTAGAAATACATTAAGTTTTAAATTAATTATGGTCGAATTTCGACCACAGCGGGCGACCACTAGAAATTATAAATACGACACTAATTTTTTTGTTTTTTTTCGATTTCACGCTAAAACGGTTGAACGGATTTCCATGACATTTGGTACACAGCTAGACCAAGGACAGGACCAAGGACGTAAGAACATAAGCTAGTTCTTAACCGGGGTCGCAGACAAAATCGCAGGCTACATCTGGTAATATAATAAATAAATACGACACAAAAACTAACAATGAAAACAGTACAAAAGTACTTGAACCAAAACGTAAAATCATGGATGTAAAATTCGTAGTATTACTCGTTAACAAGTAGTCAAGTACATGAGTACACAAACAAGTAGGCTACAGAAAATAAATCAAGTTTTACGATATTTTCCTTTTATCTCGTTACGTATGAATTCAATCAATTTTCCGCGTTTATACGCATTGTGCAATTATTACACGGTTCTAATTGTTGTTTTATTTCGACACGCGTTTGGGCATTCATCAGCTATTTAGGCATTGTGATATGAATGGATCGTTTCCAACCATGTTCATGCAGGAATAAACTCACGCCTTCTTCCCATTGGTATAGGTAGAAACTGCAGAACGCCATCTGCTAGGATGCTTACACACTGCTTTTCGTTTACGTTCATACATCAGAAGCCCTAGTGTGAGTTTCATTTTACCATCTCGACCAAACGCATCGAGCGCGTTCGGCGCTCGGATTGGCCCTGAATCGGTGACGGACCAATCGGAGCGCCAAACGCTTTGAGCGCGTTTGGCGCTCCGATAGGCCCTGCATCGTTTCCACTAGGGCCACTGGTCATACACGTCTCAAGCTAAGGTCATACACGTGTCAAGATATTGCTTTTTATAATCTTTCGTAGAGACAATGTTTCCAAAATCTATCTCTGTCATTATTCATAATCATTAAACATTTTCAGATTCAATATAAGCAATGGTCTCAATCTTAAAGCAAATAATTACATTTCTTGTAATTAATAAATTATTCGCACAATACACTTCAAGCTTACCTACTTCACCAAAGTTTTCACGGTGAGATTTTGATAGAATAGATCGGCTGGAATAACTTTATCCTACTTATTTACAACTATAAATTCAGCGAGTAGCAACTACATATTCAGCGAGTAGCAACTACATATTCATCGAGCAGCAACTACAGCAAGCGAACTATATAGCAATTCAAACTATAATAAAATGCTGCATTTATCGTTAGTAACAGGAAACACTTTATCGCTAGGACATTTAAATAAAAAAGTATGCTTATCCACTATCCGGGCACCGACTACATAAAATTTGTCGGAACGGTTTGATAGTTTTAGTACCTACCTAGTTACAAACTTAAGTTTCTTCAAATTGTATTAATACCACGTATTTAATTACAAGGGATGTTAGGTAGGTACTGTGTTCTCAATTTATAGCTACGGAAGCTATTTTATTATATCTCCTTTATCATCTATACTAATATTATAAAGATAAAAGATTTGATTGTTTGTTTGTTTGCTATAGGCTCCGAAACAACTGAATCGATTTGAAAAATTATTTTACTGTTGGAAAGCTACACTATCCCCGGGTGACATAAGCTGTATTTTATCCCCGTATTCCCACGGACACGGGAACTACGGGAGTGAAACCGCGGAGCGCTGTTAGTTATAAATACTTTGCAAAATACTGCGAAAAAAGCGTTTAAAATAATTAATGACTCCTTCGTTATGTATTACACCAACTAAAGCTAAAAACTATACATTACATCTTTTCCATCTATATAAATAAATAAAATTGAAGTGTCTGTATGTTATGTCAAAATAACAAATACGTATGTACTAAGTATGCGTGTGAAATAATATACGATATTTGGGACAAAAACAATTTTGATAGCCCGTGAGTGAAAATGTCTGACATTAAACAATTAATACGTAGGTGATACTTACATAAATTACGTATAATTATTATTTTCACGAACGCAATAATGATCGTAGATATCACATATTAAAATAGTAGAAAAGTATTTCATGAATAATAAAACGCACCGGAAAACAATAACCAAAACGTGTTATGAAACAAAAAAAGAGGCAAAAAACGTTATACGAGAGTTTGAAAATAATAATTCTGTATGAAATAGAAATAAGACAGAATTATTACTTTCAAACTCTCTTAAAACGGTTTTTACCTTTTTAATTAAAAAGTGAGGTCGAGGACCTGTACAACCCGTATCTTAAATTTCTAAAACATGTAGAAATATTTTGCTAAATCACTTTTTTTTCCTTCATAAATAATATGTTTATCACAGCCAATATATTGCTTCAATTCAAATATTTTTATTTCGTAGAAAAAGTTAACAATTAATGTTTCTTTGTATTTTCCACGTGAAGATACGTGCTATCTCACAAGTTACAACATTAGAAATGTTATGTAATTGGCCTTACTATTATTAAATCATTAGCCTTTCCTTCAAAAAATATATCTATATGTCTAAATTAATCTCGTTTCCTCTAAAAAAAAAAATATGTATTATCCAATACATTGCCTCAATACAAATATTTTTATTTCATTTTCAAAGTTGACAATGTTTGTTTGTTTGCACTTTCCACGTCAAGACACGTGCTATCTCACAAGTTACAATATTTGAAATGTTATGTAATTGGCCTCGCTCTTATTTAATCAACCGCCTTTCCTTCAAAAATATTATCCGTAAGTCGTAATCAACACATTGGTTCAATTCAAATATTTCCATTTCATATAAAAAGTTGACAACGAATATTTGTTTGCACTTTTGACGCCAACACACGTGCAATCTCACAAGTTACAACATTTGACTCACATGTTTAGCCTCGCTATTACTGTCGCCTAGATCTTAAATCATTGATAGCCTTTTGATATCGAATTTAGTGCAAGGAGCCCTAGTTCAGTGAATGGAGACAATAATATTACTGCGATAAGTATGAAATCATGCATAGATGGACATTTAAATAGGTCTAGAGAATTCTTATCAGATACTAGCAGTATCAGCGACACTTATTTGGTTTCAATTGGTAAATGAGTTAGATTATTGATGACAATCTGATCTTCAAGGGCGCAGATATCTGAAGACTGATTGCGTAACACACACTCATATTGAGAATTGCTTCAGTTTTAACAATTCAATGACGTACACCGCATTCGTGTTGACCACTGTATTAATATGAGATACAAAAATCCGCATTCATTACAAATTAAATACTTATTGGGATGCTGGAATTATTTTAATAGAAAACTCGAAACTTAGTCAGGCCTACTACCTTGAATCCTATTAGAATCTTAATGGTTACAACAAGTATTAATTTCGTAAAGTCAGCTAAAGCAGGCGCTTCGTAATATGCTTTCATAGGCCAAAACTTTGGTACATGTAGAAGTAGGAATAGCAAGATTTGAATTTTGAACCCTTTAAGCCTATTAGTCGTTTCCATACAACAACTATTAATTTCGTGAAGTTACGTAGTCTGAGTAATGTGTTGATAAACTTGAAATCTCCAGGGATGTGCCACACCGATCGGGGTGAAATGTAATTTATATTGGAGTTCGTGACATATTTCATCATCATCTGCTACTCCTTCGAGACGAGCTTCGGTATAAAATAAAAGCACGTAAGGATTTCTGATTTCATAAAACGTACTGGAAGAAAAATGGGTAGCTTTCCAACATGCTAGCTTTTTCAACTTTATGAATCTGAAATCTATGACTTTTTGGCTATTCCATTTCAAAATTATTTTAATTAACAAGTAATGGAAGGAGATAGCTGTGTATAGTATATGTAAATGTAGTAAATTTAAGTTAAGATACTTATTTCGTCATGAATCGGTATTGAATGTAAATGTTAGGAAATTATCAATTTTAATTTCAAATTCAAAAAGTCATTATTATTTTATATAACAGTTACTATATACTTAGGTACTTACATATACAAACAGCAACCATTTCGTAAAGCAGAAACCAATTGAACTAAACCTGAATGAACACGCTTCGCAGCCCGTTCTGTGTAAATAGTGTTGACTGGCTCCTAATTACAATTACTCGTATAACCTATAAATAAATCATGAATAGGTATCGTTCATTGACTTCGCGAATTTCGCCCGAAATCGGGCTCGCAATGACGTCACAAAGAGAGCAAATGGGGCACACGTAGACAGATGTTATATTAAACCGCAGGCGAGTGGAGTCCAAGTATTAGAGAACTTATCTGTTATGACCGCAAAACGCAATACACGTTTGCACGAAGCTGTACTTGATATATTCAAGTTTTTTGAAAAACGTTTCGCTGCGGGTAATACCCAGGTTGAATTGGCAAGACGGTATTTAATTTTTCACGTTAAGAGAATAGTTCTTAGCAATGAAATACTATAGAGGTATTGAATTTTGTTCATTCGTGTAGCAGTTGTATCTATGCTAAGGTGTCGCGGTACAGTATTTTGCGTGGTTTGTTTTTAAATTAGTATTTAGCACCTTCCAATGAGCAGTAGGTTCAATACAGTTAGATCTACAATAACAGAAGTAAAATACTTATAACTACCGATGGCAACAAAGTATTTACTTGATTGTTACGAAACAAAAATCCAGGCTGTCATGAAGACAATAATGATGCAAAAGTATATGAGCAATTAATTCCTCGAAAAATTAGAAAAGATCTTGCCACATTTGATACAGAGAGATACAAAATCCATGGTAGGATCACATGCACTGAAGCCATTCAAAACATTTCCAAATTAATTTTAAACTTGAGAGCAGTTGAAAATCATCAGCACAACTATATTTATCGACCCACAATAATAACCTACCTCGATAACATATCATTCCTTCCGAGCCCTGTTATCGATAACAATAAAGATATGCATTCAAGCATCAGTCGTCCCTTTATACTTATTGCAAAGTAAATCAAAAGCAAAAAGTAAATCCGTCAGTCAATTCAGTGATGTTCCCACGACCGGCACCCATTCTGCACCGTGCGGCAGTAAGGAAGTCAGTCTCCGTATAATTACTCATAGCTTGGCTTTGTCGCCTGCGAGAAAACTCATGTTGCGTCACGTTGACAATTAGAACGTGTTTTGTGTAACTCTAATACGATTAACGAATAAATTAGAACGTTAGTGTAACAATAACTGCATACGTAGATTAGCTTGGTACTGACTTCAAAGGAAAGAAAGGATGCGAGAAAAGGAAATACAAAAATATACTGAACGAACATGAGACGGGTCTGTTGATGATAGTACGGCTGTAGAAAAAATAAAACTGTCTTTTGATTAATTCTATTGTGCCAATGATAAAGTAGAATCTTTCAAAAATCTCATGTTGAAAATCAAAATTTTCTTAATTGATGTAAGATGAATGAAGTTCCGTAGTACATTAGTCATAGAGAGGAACGAGCTCTCTCGTGTTTAGTTATTTAAAACTCGTCTGTTCCCTGTAGACAGTTTAATAGGTTCGACGCACGTTAATTTCAGACATTTTATTACGCTAAGCAACACCATCTTGTACGATTATAATTTCAATGGGCCGCTCCGAGCCAGACAAACGACTCTTTTATCCATACCGTATGGGTGTTCAAAGAGTTGTATAAATTAAACACCTTGACGGGCCCAGCTGAATTTACGACTATTGTTTTAAGCAGAATCTCACAGTTGAGTCTTGAAACAGCTAAAATTGCCTCAGCAGTTGGGCCTAAACGGTGTGGGGGAACAAAACTCGTTACCGGGTACCTACTGAGTTGACGTTCCAGAAATATGGAAGCCGCCGTGCATAATTTTGATTGGCTCTTAAACAAATCGCTTTGAAATTAAGCCGCACATTGTTCCCTAGTATTGCTTCGTGCTTACTACTCCGGACTTAACACAGTTTCGCAGTGATGTTATGAAAGCTTAGGTAAAATCTAAGCAATAACCGCATCTATTTTATTGGAGGAAAAGTTTTAAAACAACAGCCGGCCGCGCTGCCTGTGAAAACTCGTGATAGAAATATCAACTTTATTATCATAGGTCTAGTACTGAATATTCATAGGGCGATATTTGCTTTCAAACTTTCGATAGCCGTTTATTTGAAAATTTATTTAGGCTTTGGGTCAATATATTTTCCGGAGTTTTTTGTAATCCCTTTCGTGGTCTGGGGTTTATTTATTTCCATATGTGCCCAAAAGATATACGTATATTATAAACATTTTTAGACATGGACATGAACGTAAACCCTCTGAAGAATTAAACTTCTTAAACAGATTTAATCCATTTCGAGTAATGTCAATGTTGAATTAAAATCTGCTCATAAATGGACTAGATGAGTCTAAGAATGGATATACAGGTAATTCTAACAATATTATAAATAAACAATGTTGGAGTAAACCACACATGTTTTGCGTAACCAGTTCAACCAGTCACTTTAACACAGCCCATCACTCATTCTATTTAAAGACGTTTTGTTTCTCAGAGTCAGCACCGTCGTTCGGCAAGTACTTCTTGTTACAACTTCCGTTGTTAGTCGGGAAGCGATCGACACAAATCAGTTTGTCGATGGACGGACTCACCTCACTAATTAGCTTTCGGAGCAAAACGTCGGGGGTCTCACCAAGTCCCAGAAACTATTCCACTTTCAATCTTCCGTAGACAGTTCGAAATTTTCTGCTGACTTTAACTGATGACTGGCACATAATGTAATATTAATATTTTAGAGTTTCTGTGCTCGGCATTTTTGTTGGCAGGGGTTATTTGCGTTCTTTAACTTTAAAAGGGTCAATTTTAATTACATTTAGAATGGTTGAGTTAAATAAGCAATTACACAGAACGTAGTCTTTAAATACAAATGAGAATCTATTAAAACGTTTACATCTTAGATCCGCTTTAAATACCTATTCGGGAACTTAATAGCATATTGACTGGATAAAAAAAAGGACTAGCTAATAAGTCACGGTCGGTTCGGATCGAAGCAACTTTAACACGTTTAATAGTTAAAAAGTACTAAATAATTCTTTGGAAATTATTTAGTACTTTTTAACTATTAAACGTGTCAAAATCAAAAAACCACAACACTTTTTAGACAGCGAACACCCGTAATTTTTTTACTTGACTTAAATTTGACTGTTGCCTTTCCGTGAGTAAAATTAAACGCCATTTATTACTTCAGATTGAATTATAAACAGTTATTATGGGACTAATTAGTAGGCGTAGCTTTATGTTAATAGAAACGTTAGCACAAATCCTAATCTAGTTGATGAATGTTGAATACAATCTGTGGAACTTTGTTAGTTGTTATGTGATATAATGTACTTCTTATGCATATTGGGAAAATCCTAGTCAAAGCTACCCAATTCCTGCCTTCATATATTGTTAAAGGCTACTCCAGAATTTGATCAGATACGTATCTAGATAAGCAGCAACTTTTAATGTAATGTTATTTAAAGTGCTTCAAAACATCGTAATGCAAAATCACAATTATTGGCAGCAACAGTAGATATGTTATCTGTTTAAGGTATGCCAAAATCTTTACCATTATCCATAATATACTCAAAAACCAAAATCTTGGCTAAATCAATCAAATGCTGTTTTAGCCTGGCCAAATCTAGGGAGATAAAAATCTTTTGATCCGCAAAATCAGCAAATATATCTCTAGCATTGGTTTCGTCTCTTTCAGGGTGACAAACTGCGCGTCTATTACCATTTCCTCCTTCTTTAGTAGCTTCAGAATTCAAGGAATTTAGATAGTCTCGTAATTATTTAATAATTGTGTGGTTACCATCAACATTATCAGCTATCCTTGACACAGTAGGAACCTCCAAACCTACGTATTGTCAGGTATAATCACCATGGCAGCAATCAAGTCAAGTACTTCCCGTGTGAAGGATACTGATTCATTCATGAGTGTTTTTGCTATATCATTATCAGTAATCACTATGATTTCAATTGCATTGAGTAGGGATCGACTTAGAGAGAATGCGAGGCGCGAACAGTTACGTTTCACGATGGGTAATGTAATTGAATGTCATTGCGAGATCTCTATTATATGTAATATTGTGTTCTTGACTTTTATAGACAACGTCAATAAAAATGGCTGTGTTAGCATGAATGAAATCGGCACTTTCAAAATAGGAGAAATAGTTTTGCAAAACTACGAAATTTGCATAATCAGGTTTATCAATATTTGCTTCAGATGCAAATATGAATCAACCACTCAAGTATTTTAATGTACCTAGACACATATTTGCTAAAGATAATAAGCACCTGTGTTAAAGCAAAGACTTCTTCGGATCGAAAATTTTCAAATAGGCAGGTATTTATGAGATCATCGTTTTGACACCAAAATCGAACTCACTACAGTTCAACTGCCTGTGATTCATACGATAGTAATATTTTTTGCAAAACTACTGTTTCACGTTCCTTTAGAGCTCTTAATGTAAACATATTATGTGAGTTTATTTATGAGAATTTACAACTACTGAAGTTTATACCGAAGATAAAAATGTACACAACACTAGGAAGTTAATGGTTCGTTCAGCGATGATGTTCAGATTGGAATCCAGACTAAAATACTCTATTGTTTCAAAGATAAACAGGCAACTTGCACGTTACTCACTTCGTGCAAAGCCGGAAACATTACTATTGAAATCTCCAATATCCGATTGTTCTTTATTTATCAAGTGATGGAAGAATGATCGATTGAGCGAACCTCGTCTCACGCACCGGTCAAACAACAAAAAATAATTAGAGAAAAAACAAGTCTACTCCGAGACGTCAACGAACTGCGATACACGAACTTTAAAAAGATTTCCTTCACCTCGACAATCCTTTAATGCCAACTTATAAAGACTGGATGGGTGACATTCCGAATGCATCCAATCGCATTACTATTCGCAAAGCATACATAACACACCGACCTTGAAAATGATATGTTGTGATTTTCTCGGAGCTCGAAACAGGGCAGTGTTAATCCAGAAAAAAATCCACAATGTTTATAATGAATGTTTTTTTTTACAGACACATGTCACTGACAATCCACAGGTAAAATTCGAAAGCTCGCGAGCGGATGCCGAGCGTCCGTGGCGTACGTGCGTGCGTCGCGCCGCCCACAGTAAGACTGAGGGAGAATTGAGGTGTAGAGGTCCGTTTGGTCGGAGGTCGGAGGCGATTGGCGGAGGGCCGAGTGAAACGGGATGCGGCAACGAGATGTGCGCATCGGCCGGCTTCCGTTCAACACGTTAGATAAAATTTACAGTGGAAAACTTGAGGACAACTCCGCGCTGGCTAAATGTTGTGACCGCACTAACTTATCTCCACGCGAAGTATGGAAGATATCGATAGATATGTATTGATAATTTATGTAGGTAACATTTTTTTACGCAAATGTCACAGATTAAGTGCGATTACTAAGAAATTGAGGTGTTTTTTTACCTGTGGGTGTGTTAACCTCATCTTCACGGTATTTAACCCTGTGATTGGAGCTGGGCTGTTTTCACGCTTAGGTGGTTTTTAGAAGAATTGTACAAATAGCCACATTAGAACTTACATCTTTATGAAATAATGTAGTGCTAATTACCACCCATTCAAAAATGCAAGTGTCGTTACTCACCAAGTCCATTACTCTTTCAACGATAGTGGGTACCGACGTCTAAGTAATTGCTAATATCCTATTGACCTCAAATGTAATATTATGACGTCATAATCACACAATTTAACTATCAATTTATAGATAATAGTCGTCATTACAACTAATGTATTTACCAATATAAGCAAAACACAGAAGAAAATCACAAATAATTTTTAACATAATAAATGTAACTTCCGAACTCAGTAAATACTTATACTAACAAGTACCACATAACATTAAAATGTTTCAGTGCGCGGATTCACTAAGCTGGTACTAAAAAATCTCATTGGACTCGTACCGGGGGCTAGCGTGCAATTACTGTCAACTGAATAGAAAGTACAGAATTACAACTGCTACCTATTTACGAATTTAAACTTCTTCGTCGGTGTTAGCTGCAACTGTTGGTATTGCAGCCACTAAAAAGTCGAGCATTATCGCTTTTATTTATAACACCAGTCGTCACATCTTCATTTTTTTTTGCAGTTATTAATAACAGTCGCTACGGTATATGGTTAAGAAGGTTTAAAAAAAATCGGAAAATAATTACAAAACGGGTACCTACTTACTAAGTTTTAGCCCACGTTCGCACACGATATTTTCCCGCCGCGATTATTTTATGCGCACATAAATTTCAACTCTCGGTGTTGAGGCGAACGTACAAAATCCGACAGAGTGCATCCTATCGCGTAGAAAAACACACTGTTGGATTTCCAAGTTTCGGCGCTAATCATCATCATCGTATCATCATATCGGCCGAAAAACGTCCACTGCTAGTAATAACCCTCCCCCAAAAGGGGGGAATTTGCCATAATCACCACGCTTGGCAGGCGGGTTGGAGATCGCAGTATGGTGGTAAAATGCATAGAGAACGCTGCTGCCCATTCTCTAGTAAGTCCCTTAGTCGCCTTCTACGACACCCACGGGAAGAAATGGGAGCGACGCTAAGCAGTGATAGAATGAGCCCGCGATATTTTTACGCCCGCTGGAACGGAATCTTAGAATCCTCTTGGACTTGTAGGTATAATGTCTACAGAAAACTGCAATTAGAATTTATGTGCGTGAGTTTGTTCTTGATTCATCATCAACCTTCTGCAGCTATCTTATCCAACGTGAATGGGCTCGCGTGTGCATCGGGCCCGTTATCAAATGAACACTTCCCTTATCGGGGACCGGCTTGTACCATCTGGCTATTGCGTTTTATTTGTATCGAGCATCGGTATCTATTACATTCTTCTTTAGCTGACATAACCCTACTAAATGGTTATTCGTTGGAATTCTCAGAAGTTGTTAGTTAATGTAAAACAATGAACACGAAAGTTTATAATGACGGCAGTCCATTAGCATAATCTGTTGGCGAAACATGAATTGCAATTTAAAATTTATTTATCTTTTAAACTGTTAATGCACTCCTAAATTGATAGCAATAATAATTAAAGAGTTTGCAGAGTTCTGAGAATTTAGAATGTTTTAATATTTGATATTAAAGTGAATCTAGTCGACATTTTTCCACAAAAACTTCGGGAGTGTATTACTCCACTGTTCGACAATGTAAGTACACATCAAAAATTACATAGTATAGTTTTGTCTTATTATTAATATTGTCAGTACGGAAACAGAACACTAAAATAAAAAGCCATTAAGAAGTTAAGAGACAACAAAGATTCATTTTTCTAGCTAATTTAACCTAACTTTGGGCGTGTTCGAATAATAAAAGGAGTACAAAATTTCCAAAACCAAGTCAGCATCGACGAATCTCAAATATCGAAAAGTTCAATAAACACTATTGGTTTTTGATTTATGCCGTGGTTTTTTTATAAAATCCGATCTTGATTTACTTTTCTTAATTTATTACGCGCCTGTTTTTCTATAAATGATCCTGCATCTTACTCAATAACTTTGTGCGTGTTGACTAGCGTCTAACTGCTCATCACTGATACTACCTCTGTCGGACACGATGCCTGGTGAGACAGCGTGCTTTTTAGCCAGGTCCACTAGTGAGGTCGAGCCCGCGACTAGATTCTTCTTAATCTGAGAAATATGAAGTGAAACAGCGATAAACAATACAAACCACCTTCCTACTACCTAGCCTTTTCCCAATCTATTTTTGGGGTCTTTTAAGCGGATGCAGCTGAATATCATTATTTTACGTGGAGCGACTGCCTATCTGACCTCCACAACCCAGTAACTAGATAACACGGTATCAATTGGTAAGACTGGTAGTAAAACTGTCGGACATCTGACCACCCGTAACGGATGTCAAAGATCCACAAATAACACCCGGGTCCAACAGGTTAACTTGCTTTCCGAGGCACGCAGCAGCTCGGTATGTAAAGATTGTCACACATCAAACTCAAACTCAAAGGATTTATTTCAAGTAAATCATTTAGGTACAGGCACTTTTGAATTGTCAAAAAGTCGATCAGTTGGAAAATTGATGCTAGTTGCTCATTCCAAACAGTAGATCTCTATGAAGAAGAACGGGCAAGAAAGTCCACGGACACTCTTTAAATCTAGTTGGATATTACAAAATCTTCTTCTTATTCTTCTTTTGCTTCTGTATGTGAGAACAATGTAAAAAAAAAACAATTCTAAATATAAGATTAAACATAAGCCCTGGAAGTTGGGAGATGACCAGTCTCAACCGACAGCGCCCGTTCGCGAACGTGACGCGTGGATCAGCACCATCCAGCTCAGCCATTTTGTAGAGAACCGAACGATCCAACCACGAACCGGCCGCGACAAGCGTAGCTTAACTGTTCCATCGACCTAAACGGCTGTTATTGCGTACCACAAGCCCCTCTTACGATAACATGTAATTGACAATACACCTTAACTTTATCTAAGAGGTACCTACTATTAGTTTTTGATTGGTTGGAAGGTAAACTTTGCTCAGGCATATTGCAAACTTAATACTTTCCAAGTAAACATACTTACTTGCGCTTATGCATTTGTATATCTATGGAACTATTGATATAAGGACAGTTTTACGAAAATGTAGGGTCTATACACCGTGACATTTTGGTCGTCTTACAAAGTTGGTGCACTATTGTGTATCCGACATAAAATACCACTAGGCGCGATTTTTTTTTAGACCATTAATTAAGATAACAGTTAGGCACATATAAGAATAAAAAATAATGCTTTAGAATTATGAAACTCCCTACTAATAATGTTTACGTATCAAAAGGTAGAAGCTACCTATAAGGCAAAATTGTATTATTAAATTACTGTAACAATGTACCTTTATGAAAGAAATAAACTATAACCTATAACCATTACATTCCATCTCCTTAACAGCGTGTTTCAAACTACGTCATGCATCTTAGGGAATGATATTTTGATTTAATAATTATTTAAGCATATCATATTTATTTTTTATAAATGATTAATAGTTATTCGATACATAAAGTGTACTGTAGTTGTAAAACGACTAAAATTGCACGGTGTATAAGGTAAATAAGGTGTTTTATTAAGAGGCTCGTGGCTTAATTAGCCTCGAACCCACCTATCACTGACTAATACAACCTAAAAGTTACTAAAACAAAAATTGAAAACGCTTTTCATCATAATAATTACACACACTGTCCATCAAAGCACACGCCACAGCCGCGGCGCGGCGCCGTGGCGTAAAGATGAAAGTAACAGCGGCTTACTATTTCGTGAACTAACGCAACAATATGGACCTGCATCAATGTCAGCAGCCGCGTGGATGACAGACAGACGTGTTGGCTAGGCCATGAATGAGATTGTTATACCAAGAAGTTTATTCAATTGTTACTGACCAGCTTTCTCTAGTTTGACCAATTTCATGGTGGACAGGCGGTGATGTTAACAAAGATAATTTGATACCTTTATAATAAATGTTAATTTAAAAAAGATAGTAAATAAATAAATAAAAATTAAATACTTTTGAAGTCTTGACTATGCTGTTCATCAAAGTTCGGTACCCTAATTACGTAATACGATATCAATCAGAATTTCAATCTTTTTGAAGCATCTATTGCTTCATATGTTCGAAATATTTGTCTCCTCAGCAACGTAAATAACGCCATGAATGTTGTTGAACTGTCAAAATTATAGCCAATACTACTGTTAATGTGCCAAGCAATTACCTCTGTAGTATTCGTATGCCGATTACCAGGACGAAATAATGATTCCGTAATACAAACATTTGTATGACAGCAACATAGAAAACTAACCTGACTGTCAAGAGCATCATCGCCAGTTTTTATTACTTTTATAGACATCTTTAGTCATGGACCTTACGATGCACCCCTCTAATACTCGTAATCTATTAACATTACCCATTACATAAATATTACGTACATGAAGAAGTCATTGATCAACAAAATTAAGCAATTTCGCTGGCGCCATAAGAAACACCATTTATGCATATGACATGTCATAATATGCGCCCTCAGTGGGCGGAATGACGTCATAAAATGTGACTTTATGAGGTACGTTCCTTATGTTGGACATTTCTTACGTTTTCCTTATAAAATGTTTTGCGCACGTCATGTAATTTAATAATGACCTCCTGCATGTACTTGGGCATAGGTACTTGGCTAGCATTCAGAATTTTACTACCTCGACTTATGAAAATTCAACAATTCTGACGTATTTAGCCCTAATGTCTATCTAAAGTAAAAGTTCTGTCAAGAAAGACAACACTATATACATAATTTGAGAGTGAACAATATTGCAAAGAGAAAACGAAATCCATTTACAATAGTACAGACGCCAGCAGGTCAACCTACCCCAAACTGTCAATTTTTTCCAATTGAACATGAACCTTATGCTTACGGTATAAAGTTGAAAATCTATCAAATAAATTTGACAGATTGGAGTAGCTTGATGTGCTGGCGTCTGTACAAGGAAAAGTTAGTATCAGCTTGCGGTTTGTCTTATTTATTTAAATTTGATTCCACTATCGTTCCACAAGTAAATAAGTTTGCAATTTCATTCGTAGAAATAATCATTTATCATTTATTTTATTATATTTGAGAACCTGCAACGATATTATACCTATTCAGAATTGAACTGAAATTCCTTGGTACAGTATTTCTTGATAATATTAAGACTTACATAACAATACAACAACGGGCAATAGCCTCACAGATGTATCGAT
Source organism: Polymixis flavicincta (assembly GCA_949987655.1). NCBI lineage: Eukaryota > Metazoa > Arthropoda > Insecta > Lepidoptera > Noctuidae > Polymixis > Polymixis flavicincta. Next base: position 7,834,857 of record OX465183.1, on the reverse strand, counting down.
CAGGTTAAGTTACGCTTGCCGAAATTAGTCCATAGATGGGTGACCATCTTTACTTATCAACCTAAGCCGTTGGTCCCGGCTGTCATTCAGGGATCTTTGATAGTCTGACAACCAGTCTTATCAAGGGCTATCGTATTACCCAGTAACTGGGTTGTGGAGGTCAGATAGACAGTTGCTCCATGTAAAATACTGGTACTTTTCTGCATCCGGTTAAGGCTAAGCAGAAGACTCAATATAAATTGTTATTTCTGAAATCCCCTTCAACAAAGTTAACCTGCACCCTAATTGCGTAACTCACGATTAATCATAATTGGTTTCAGTTTGACAGTTCAACAGTATTCATTGCGTTATTTACGTTGTTGAGCAGACACATTTTTCGAACATATGAAGCAATGGTTTAACAATCTGTTTCAAAACAAAATAGATTATGATGAATCGTGAGTTACGCAATTAAGGTGCTGATTGGATTGCACTCTGTAGTATTATACACACAATAGTCATTCAACACTACTAAACATTTGGGCTAAATGCTACTATTTCCATCAAAAGTGGCTCACGCCAATTAGAAAATATTTCCACAATTTGTGTACTTTCAGATGGCAAAATTCATTCATGAAGTTTAAATAACATAAAATATGAATCTAACGCCAACTCTGAGTCCCGTATTACAGAACGTCATTCAATACTCAAGCATTACCTAAAACTAGATTCAAGCCATTTGATTGGTTGAAACTAGTTTTAAGTAGTGCTTGAGTATTGAGTGACGTTCTGTAAAACGGGACTCAGAGTTGGCGTGGGCTTTCGGATGGCGAGTAATAGATAGCTCGCTGTCCTGTAAGATCATGCTCGGGTCGACGGCGCGTTGTGTTCCACGCGCGCCACAAAGAGATGTCAGCGTCAACTGGTGGAGTCCACAAAGGCCGATGCCTGCCAAGAGTGCGGGTTATTCGAAAGAGATACCGTGGCCCATGGCACACAGGCAACTGAAGGAACCACCTCCCGCACCACCCAGAGTAGGAGAAGATATTTGATGATTTCGCATCCTAAAAAAAACGCTGGCGCTTCCCGCTTAAATACTTGACGTTTTAGTTAAGCTTGTAAGCAAAGATTAGCACACAAGCAGCACCACGGATTAGAAAAGTGACTGATTGAATACACAATGAAGCACCTAGCTATATTACTTCACAATTTATAACTTTCAATTTAGCATTGATCAATCGCTATCGCGATCGCTAATCGCGATCGCAACGCTAATTAATTACAAATAAATATTCAAATCCACTCATGTTAAGGTTTGTGCACATATGTAAGCTTAAATACACGGAAACATCACTCATTTTATTTGACACAAAAAGCAAGGCTTGCGAATTCCTCGCGTGCTTGTAAAATCCATGCGTGTCCGCGTTCGCCGTTGTGGTCGAACTCTTACGTTCAACAATTTAATCCGTGGAATAAAGTAAGTTTTCAGAAATAAAGACGTAAGGTTCTTGCACTAATTGAAACTTCTAAGCATGGGGCTTGGTAGCACGCAAACTGCTGCACACACTCTTCTAATTGCATCGAGACCCTTCTGTATACATATATATTCTTTTGTTAGGCACATTATTGGTTGGGATTCTTTACATTATCCTCATTAGCTTACTGAATTGTAAGTGATTCCCTGTATTATAAGGGCATTTAAAAATAATATCTTTTAATGATGTAATTCCGACTATCTTGTCTTACATAGCTCCCTAATTGTCGCGCTTAGATTGTGAATTTCTAAAGAACTCTCATTTAATGTTAACTTTGTCAAGTTAATGTAGCCTATTCTAAAGTTTAATGAATTCAATGTCCTAGAAGAGTCGATTTTCTTATTTTTTACCGACTTCAAAGGCAGGATGAAGTTCAGTTCAGTTGTATTTTTTAGTAATGTTTGTTACCGCAGGACGTCCTCGTTTGGATTTTATTTGGAAGGATATACTTATAGATCCCATGTAAAATTGGTCAAGTTTTCATGATTGGTTTTTGAATGAAAATCCTAAACCTATATCCAAAAACTCGATCTAGCTGCATTAGAGAAATAAAAAATACTTAAAAACCGTAGACTATCATAAAACTGAGAATATTTGACCGTTCTGAAATACGGCTAATTTTGACCAACCCAAAACATACTTAACTGTTCCTCATCTTCTCGAAAAACAACACTCGCTGCACTCATTCTACAAAAAGTCACCTTCACTCACACACTGCTCTTCTGAATTACTCACATACATCTCCTACTAGTCTAACACTTCACACAAGATAAACAGTCACTCACACATCGTTTCACAACAAGACTCAATATCTTCTGCAGAAATTATAGTTAGGTACTTTTTTTGGTTTACCTTCTTTTTTTTTATTTGTGTTAAGCATACTGTTTAACTCTCACTTAGTTTGATTTTCTTTTACGCATGTTACTTAACTTCAACTCTTGCACGGTATCTGTGTAAAGCTAATGCTAGCCGTGGAAGGGGCCTGGTGACCTGAATCACAGATTTTTTTCCAAAAACCTATATCAGGCACCAGTCTCTCACAAGGATGGCATACAGCTGGGACATTTTTTGTACACTTTAAATTTAAGTAACCTTTGTGACGAGATAATAAACGATAAATTATTATTATTGGCTTCAATAATACGTTTTTTCCACTTAGTGTATGCTGATGACGATATAATAACTTACTGTCACTGTTTATTAATATTGCAAGTAGTGGTACGAATACATACGATTTTGTGTCGGAAAAGTACTAGACCGAAATGTGAAAAATAAAATTGTTTATACAAAAAAAAATTACTGCCACAGTAAGAAAACATATTTTACCATGTCCATTGATATTGTTTTGACAGACTTAAAAGTTTTGAACTACTTAAAGAAATTACCATACGTTCCGTATTCATATCACAAAATACATTAACACCTTTTACTCCGTTGGTAATGACCCGTAGCACGATAATTATTACGTATACGTCTTCAATTTTATCTACCACAAGCATACGTCACGCAACACAAACATGCATACAAACGCGTATATTTTGTAGAACACGAACTCAAAGCTACTTGAAGTACTAAAGCTGTACAACACACTTCCGATTGCACCAACCGTAGTCGAGATAACTTATCAGTTGTCCGTAGGGTCATTACCGTCTCTTCCATTATTATTTTTATCCTCACTTACTCTTCTATTGACTTAGGTCGGCAGACGTACCTTTTTTTCTACTTTTTGTCATCGTTCGCTTGTTTAGGCAGTTTTTATTACGTATGTTTGGAGTTTCCTTTTTAGAATCACGAATTGAGATTTGCTCAGTCTTATCTGTATTAACACTTTCTTTATTTTGATTTAGTGCATAATTCACATGATTGTTTTCATTGTGATTACTAGGTCGATTGATGTTTCTCTCAATATTTATGTTTGATGTAGGATAGCGACGACCATATTTAAAGAGTTTGTCATGAGTTACAATAACTCATTCAATTTTACCTTTAGAGGGTACTTTATTGAATGGAGTTTATTAATAAAAAATGTATGTTACATATTATTTTTCAATTGTTTTCCGTTTTTCTAGTTATTGCCACCGATCTAACAATGATCTTGATAGGTATAACATTTACATGGATATTTTAATCATTTGAGTGTCATTAGTGATGTGTGGTGCTAATGTGAGCCAGACAATGATGTGTCTGCTAACTTTAAGGTGTATTGTACTTCTTTTATGATAAGAGAGCTGACTCATTACGGAATTTAACTATTTTTCCGAGGTTCGAATTCCTATGACGTGGTTTTTATTATGCGAGGAACAATTTTTTATTTTTTATTTATAGTTTTTGGTTGATTATGATTTGGCATTGTAGTTGTCTTTGTCTTTCTTCGAATCAAAACTGGCATGCTCTATAATATCAATATTGTAGGTTTTTGATTGTACCTATCTACTGGATTGCATTATCAAGAATCAACCAATAATAATTAGGACTGCCTTTCCAAGGCTGCAAAAAAGGAAGACCGCAAATCACCTGTATGACAAATGTCCAAAAGCTTGACCTTACAGATGACAATGCTTTACCAGTGAAATGAATAGCGCCGAAATATTGAAGTAGAACCCGCATAACGGGAATGGCCGAGGGCAAAGAAGAACCAATACAATAATAAGTAAAACTTTAAAGGTTCTTGCTCTCAAAACGGTGAAGGAAAACATCGTGATAAAGCCTGGCCTAGAACCAAATATTCGAAAACATGTGCCACCCGCCGTTCAGCATTGAGCCCGTGTGGTGGATTACAGCCCATTCCTTCTTACAGAGAGGAGGTCTATATATGTCCCAGCAGTGGGAATGTCGTAGGCTGATTCTGCTTTAAATGCTTATGTTTAGGTAAATGTGCAGTTTAAAATATTTTGCTGGTCATATGATATCAATATTTGCAGTCGTGTCGCCTGCCCACATAATATCTAAAGGGAATTCTAGTTTGAAAGCAGAACAATGAAAACCGTGTTAGGAATACTAATAATATGCTTGCCTTTGAATGTTATAATCTCTTGAACTATTGAGAATATTCGCTATCCGTTCTCGGTATTATTTCAACAATACACTGAAATCGAACTGAAATAGTTCAGATTTTAACGCTTTGCAGTTCATTCAGGGGATTTGAAGCGTTTTGGTGAATCGTAACATAATGAATGATTAATTTTACCCGACGGTTAGAAGAAAGATATTTTCAATCTACTTGGATTTCCTTTTATTTATTAAAACTCTATGCACATGGAAAAAATACTATGCCAAGGCGGACTTAATGCCTGAGGTATTTTCCACGAGTCAACCTTAGTGTGTTGCAGAGATAACACATGACAGGTGCAACATACGGGATAGTAAACTCGGAAACATCATCATCATCATCAGCCTACAGCTGTCCACTGCTGGCTATAGGCCTCTCCAATTGCACGCCATTCCACCCGGCGAAGATCGGGAACATGCATTCACATTTATTTTATACACCGTGACATTTTAGTCGTCTTACAACGACAGCCAACTTCATGTATCCAATGACTACAATACATTTAAATAATAATGTAAAAAAAATGAACTCATAAGAATAATAAATTTTTTTTAAAAAATCACTAAGACACATGACGCAGTTTGAAACACCCTGATATGGAGATGGAATGAATGATGGAATGTAATGGTACAGGTGTCTTCTACCCTTTGATACGTAAACATTATTAACAGGGTGTTTCATAATTCTAAAGCATTATTTTTTATTCTAGCTCTCACAGTACCTATCTTAATTAATGTAAACAATTTTTTATCGCGCCAAGAGGTATTTTATGTCGGATACATTGAGTGGACCATCTTTGTAAGACGACTAAAATTTCACGGTGTATATAGGGTGACGGTAATTAATGATCGACATTTAAACACATGATTGTACTCATCACTATGAACAACTTTTACTACAGGACCAAACCCGAAATCGCGAAAAAAAAAATCTGTTCCTCCCTACATTTTGAAGAGTTACGCGAACATAAATGTAGGGAACAGCAGATTTTTTTTTCGCGATTTCGGGTTTGGTCCCGTAGTAAAAGTTGTTCATAATGATGAGTACAATCATGTGTTTCAATTTCGGTCACTAATTACCAGTCACCCTAAATAGAATGGTCATTGGAAATAACGAATGGCAGAGGAAAAAACGAATCTACCAAATCAACGCAGATATGTTTCGGCCAACTTCTGACGGATGAACATATCCGTGCCTTTACTTTAAAAGATAAGTGACTGTTTCCCGTCCTAATGTTCAGAGGGAGTGCATTCCAAAGAAGTACCTTCTTGACCAAAGAAGAAGAATGTTTGAAGGCAGAACTATGAGAAACACGTCGTAGAAGACGATTGTTAGTGGAAGCTTTTAGTCCAACTTAACGATTCCATCAACCATTTTCAGGGTTTGCTTTACGTTGTGCTATGTGCCTATGCTTATAAACCAGCTACAGATTAAAAAAGAGAAAAAAATCTGCCAAGTGCTAGTCGAACTTTCACACGAAGGGTTCCATACCACAAGGAAAAAACGCCGAAAAATAACTATTGGTTTTTATATGGAGCCCCTTATTTTAATTTCGTTTTAATTTTTATTATTTCTTGTTATAGCGGCAAAAGAATTACCTACATATTCTGTGAAAATTTCAACCGTCGAACTATTACGGATCATTAGGTAGATACAGCCCGCTCATAGACAGACGGACGGACAACGGAGGCTTTGTAATAGGTTCCCGTTGGTTACCCTTCGGCTACGCAACCCTAATTTTTTTTCCGTAACCTGTTCATTTATACATTTTTCCAACAGTAGTTTATTCTCCAAACTCCGTTTTAAGCTTTGCCAGAACAGTCTATTTACGTAAAGACTAGTCCTCAAACCAGTTTATTCATCCACGATTCCAATAACAATTTCTATCCGAAGCCACGATCAGTAAAATATGCAAGACATAAACTTTAATGCGATACCAGCCCGGCACTGGATAATAAGCACCCTTTGAAGCGAAGTGTCAAAGAACTATAAAAGGCGCAAGGCCACCTAGTGTGCATCAGTTATGCAAAATATAACTCAATTATGATTGCGAACGCAAACAGTACTGAATAATGCCACAGAGTAGGACGGTGCAGAAGGATAGCTTCAGATGACTCATCAATTCTACCGCTTAGCTTTCTTTCTAGCTAAGTAATATGCTTTGCAAAATATGTATAATTCAATTCTCAATGGCTTAGATAAATAGTACTGAAAAATAATAAGGAAACACGAATTGCAATCAATCTATAAAATGGGGCCTCGCGATTCTCTTAGAAACAAATTCAGTGAAATTGATATACTAACTCTGCCTTCTCTTTATATCCTAGAAAATATCTTGTATGTTCGCAAAAACTTAGGCCTTTTCAAAAAACGATGCGATTTCCATAATCTGAATACACGTAGTAAAGATGAAATTGTGATTCCAATATTTAAATTGACTAAAACTAGCAAATCATTTCTAATAAACAGTATCCGCTTCTATAACAAGTTGCTAAAGTCAGTTACAGAACTTAGCGATGGACATGTTAAGTTATCAAAATTATCTAATCACCACTGCTTTCTTGAGACAGTGAAAGGAAAACATCGTGAGTAAAGCGGCATGTCCTGGAACGAAAACTTCGAAGACAGGTGACATCTACCACACCGCACTGGGCCCGCTTGGTGGATTACGGCGCAGTCTTTCTCACCGAGAGGAGACCTGTGTCCCAGCAGTTGGAAAATTATAGGCTGATTACCTATAATGTGTGAACTATGTGCCAAAAAATGTTACTGTCTCAAAGTCAAAGCATTTATTTAAATTAGGCACTTAAAAGGCACTTTTGAACGTCAACATTTACATTAAAATTGAATTGATTCTAGTCGCCCATTCCAAAATGTTTTAAATACAATTTAACATAGTAGGTACATTCATTGTATACTTATGTGTGAAAATGATGCACCCAGAACAAAGTTACTATACCAAAATAGGTAAAAAAATGCAATTTCAGCAACACAGATAAATTAATTTTATGATAGATACATGGTTCTCACATATTTACAAACATTGTAAGAGTAAGTATACGAGTCTAAAGTAGAACTTCTGTACCCACATTATGTACCTATGCAGTATCTACTAATGCCATGTTATCTTTTGCAGCTTGTTCACAAAATGTTTACGTACTACAAGACTTCATTCCCATCGGTGTATTTAGAAACCATTGAAATTATTTGAGCTGTGGCTAAGAAACTATCGTGTTTACATAATTTTGGTATTTTGTGTACATTGCTAGAGATTTTAACGAATACTTGGAGGTCCGTTGCATATTTTCAAATACATGAGATTGCCAGGTACCTAAACAAAATCATAATAATGCAGTATATATTAATGAAATACTATTTTTGCTCGTAAAACAACAATAAAATTTAGTTATATAACTTTTTTTTAACATGAACTTGTATTTAACGTCCCACAATGTAATCATCATCATCATTTCAGCCGAAATACGTCCACTGCTGGACATAGGCCTCCCCCAAAAGGAGGTAGTTTGCCATAATCTCCACGCTTGGCAGGTGGGTTGGCGATCACAGTATGGTGGTAAAATGCACAGAAAATGCTGCTGCCCATTGTCTCGCAAGTCCCTTAGTCGCGTTTTACGACACCCACGGGAAGAAATGGGATGGTGCTATTCTTTACGTCCGGCAATACGCGGAATATACAGATCATAACATCATACCAATATTTCCAGAAAAGAGGGCAGAGGTGTATAATTGTACACCCAATTTTCTCCAGTTACTTACAATGCTAACAACATTGTTATGCACATTGTATATACGAGTATGTATAGAAAACAAGACCACGCCCCAACCAAATGTGAACTAATAATAATTAACAAGAGGTAACATTTATGAGTTTAAATGTAAAAAGAGATCTTGGGAACTACTAATCCAATTCCGAAAAATCTTTCACTAATGTGAAGCTACAGTATTGCCAAATTTCATAGGATATAGTTATGTTATAACAAGAAACGTAGACGAATTCGCGGGCATAGGTTATTAACGAATAAACTACTTCACCCTAATGAATACCGGTCAAGTGCGAGTCAAAGTCGTGTGCCGAGGGTGCCGTACCTACCCATTATAGGTACCGCCATTATAAAAAGATACGGGCAAATTTAGATTTTTGCGAAAACTAAATAACAAAATTTACCTTAATTTTCAACTTTTTTTTTGTTGGAATTTTTCCTTTATTGTTCGTGGATAAGTGACCATCCATTAGGATGGTCTCTTATCCACGAACCGACAGTGGCCTCTTCAAATTTTTTTTTTTTTTGAAAAAGAAATCTCGCAGTCTCGTCAAGTTGTGAAAACCATTCCAAGCATGGCGGATTTTTAGTAACCAATAAAAGACTTCGGTAATAGCCATAATGTATTGTTTCAAAAAAAAATATATAAGTAGGTAAATAAAGCTTAACGTAGACGTCCAATAATTTTATAATAGTTTACGGGAAAGGAATACATTACGAACCGTTTCAGCTCTTAAAATATTTAATTATTCATACGCCTGAATTGTGAATAATTAAATGAATAATACGTACGACCGAATGAATACCGTTTTAAACTTTATTGCTTTCAATAGTGAGAGAAGTGCGCGTAGTTATAAATTATTGGTTTTATGCCAAAATCTATGATGGTACTTAATAATCCTTTAACCTGCACCCTAATTGCGTAACTCACGATTCATCATAATCTGTATCGTTTTTAAACGGATTGTTAAACCATTGCTTCATATGTTCGAAAAATGTGTCTGTTCGACAACATAAATAACGCAATGGATATTGTTTAACTGTGAAGACGAAACCAATTATGATCAATCGTGAGTTACGCAATTAGGGTGCCGGCCATTAAGTCTCCTCATTAAATAATAAATTGTAATTATAATATTTACTGGGTTCCTTGTAACCAGATATTTTTGCTGAATTGTTTTAGGTACAGGAGGGAGGAGGGCAGGTGAATGATAATGTTTTAGAGGTAAATACATAAGTAGGATTGGATTAAATCGAATGTTATCAGGGGCCTAAGTCTACTAATTTATAAACGTTACAATGGTCTCTCAATGGAGTGTTTTTGACAGTTTTTGTATGGCAAATCTGTCAAAAACTTACCACTGAGAGACCATTGTGACGTTTATAAATTAGTAGACTTAGGCCCCTGGAACCTGACGGGTATTTTGTTTAGCCCATCGCTTTTGCCATATGGTGTCCATTAATTACGTGAGGCGTTTAGGGGGGGAGGGGTCGAGTTGAATCTTACCCAATCTCACGTGGGGGAGAGGGGGTTCCGGAAAATATCACGTATTTTTTTTTCCACACAGAAATATGTAAACTCGCAAGAAAACCGGGTTAAATTAAGTAAAACATGTTTTTGCGCCAGTATAGCTAAATCCTGAAAATCAATATTTATCGCGGTTATGCGAACGTCACAAAGTAGCACAGTAGCTCCTCGATTGTTAAACCGCCACCGGCCAGCCGAGCCAGCCAAACACAATGGAAAAATCCAACGCAAATAAGCACAGATTAACGTTTTTACACTAAAATAACGTATTTTGAAATACATCACGTGAGGTGATGGGGTGGGGGGAGGGTCAAGCCAAATCTTACGACATCACACCAGAGCGGGCGTGGGGGTCGGAAAATAGACAAAATTGTCTCACGTAATTGATGGACGCCCCCTTACCTCCACGGAAATGTATGTGGCAAATACGAGTACATACTAATAAATTTGCCAAACCAGCTTTTGCCGAGGCTCATTGCCACTCTTGTGAATACTTGCTGGAAAACTACTTTCAAATTTCTAAAAACTCTTTCTTTTTCTCTTTTTTTTAGTTCTTTAGGAACCCTTAAAGAGACATTTCAAGACTGATAAAATACTATGATTATACGTAAGATACACTCTACTATCTATCTATAAGATAGTAGATAAACTAGTAAAAACATATTTTTGTGACATTATGAATGTTACAAAGATAAAAAAAAAAATGTATACATAGTAAAATAGATAGTATGCCTTTTTTTTGGTTGGGAAATCATCAAATAACTGGAGCAGGAGGGCGTGTCAGACTTTTACTGACTAAAACCCACCCGTGTTCCTTCAGTAGCCCGTATTCCAGGAGCTGTGGTATCTCTTTCGAACAAACCCGCACCCCTGGCAGGCATCGGCCCTTGCAGGCCCCATCATTTTTGTGCTGACATCTCTTTGAGGCAGGCGTGGTACACAACGCGCCGTCGACTTGTGCTTGGTCCTTACCGAACAGCGAGCTACCCATTACTCGCCGTCCGCAAGCTCATGCCTACGGTGGCCGGAAATCGGCCTGGGATTCCCGACGCCCATGGTGTCTCCGTATCCTGCGGCGGCTAGGGTCGCGAGGGCGCATATGCTGCCTCTCCCTCACGTGCGCCGCCTCCCTCTTCGCGAGCATCACTGCTTCGCTGGAGGAGGTGACGGCTACCCATGCCCTCTCGCTCCGTGCCATGGCCTGGACCAGGGCCGGACGCGAGAGATCCGCCTATCGCCTCCATGAGGACACGGCGGTGCTCCACCCAAGCTGGGCAGACCGCCACCGTGTGCTCCACCGTGTCCTCAAGGCGATCTTCGCAGTGGAAACACCCGGGCGTTTACTCCCGCCCTATCCGAAACAGGAACCTCCCGAAACAACCGTGTCCGGTGAGGACCTGCGTCAGGCGGAAGGTGAGGACACCATGCCGCCTCTCAAACTATACTCCTCAAAGAGGGGACTTACCCCCGCAATCGTGGCGTGCCCAAGATAGTATGCCTTGCGGTGTAGCTCTATTTGGATAATTGCTTAATACGCATTACGCGAATTTGTTTTTTATGTTACCTTTGCACCGTTAATGTAGATACAGGTGAATAATCATACAATTGAAGAGTATAATTTATTCAACTCGCGTCTTGAGCACATTTTCATGAACCAAAAAAATATTCTTTTGAAAACGCGAGGTCAACCGGCGCAACAATACTCAATCATAACACCAAAAGTAACAAAAACTATAGCAATCCTCTCCGATCCCGGCAGCCGGAAAAACCGCCCGAAAAAAATAACGTCTGACGCCAATTTTCTAAACAGAACAAAAAAAACAACAATCCGATATCAATCCAATAAAGGGCAGGAAGGAAGCAGCCTCCCGACTAAGCAATCACACGTCAGACAGAGAAAGAGCACGATACACTAACAGAGCGAGCGAGACAAACAAGCGATTGTGCCGAGTTTCCAAAGAACGGTGTAAACAATAAAACTTTTTGAAGAAGTTCGCGCGTTTTCGGCGCGGGAAAGGGTTCCAGAGTAATGAATAATACAGATAAATTATTCAAAACACAATCGTATTAAATTCGAGTCGCTTGTGAAATTTTATTACAGGGTGTCCGCAAAGAAAACTTTCCGAGTGGCACTCCACCAATTTATGGACTTTTGTTTCTGTTAAGGAGTAATTAAAAATTTCACGGTTAGCAAAGTTATGGCTGGGATTGCTCGTAACTCAATTGTTTTTGCTTCATTTTGTTGTTGTTTAATTTAACTTTGCTCGAAATTTTATATTTAATTAAATAATACAATAATTTTAAAATTATCTCGGAACCAAAAGTGCTTCGAACCGAAAATGCGCAAATTAAAAGTAAACGGAAATTGTTTTTTTGCTAAGTTATCGTCTTTCGCAAAACTTTTCATTAACATCAAAATCACATTCATTTTCAACATAAATGGCCAAATGTAGTCTCTCTCATCTGACATTAGTCTGTGTTCGGGTACTTTTCATTATTGTTTCCTACCGCTTATCGAAAGTAACCCTCTAAATCAAGCTTCAATTGTCTCATTGGCACCAAAAGTCATTTAGGTGCGTCTCCAGGAGGTCGTTGGCGGTCGTAGCTTATAACAGTTTACGTTTAACCTTTGAACAAAGGAATATTAGGGGCCCAAATGTACGATTAGAACGAGGATATTTGAGCCTGTTTTTTACTGCGCCAATTTGGGATGGTGCAGTTGTCAATTTTATAGGTTAATCTGGTTGGGTACAGTTTACGTTATAGCTTTCTTTCTTCCTACTTGGTTCTTTCGAACATTTTGGGAACTCATTTCTAATTTGCAAAATATTAGATACACGCATCTACAATTTACATGGCGTCAATCGAGCTCCATAATTCTTATTCTTACCATGTGACGAAGTAGTTTGTTCTCTAGCCTAACATTAAAGGGTTTACTTATGCTTGAGCTTTGCTTAAAGTTAAGAGACGTTTAAACGTCTAAAAATTATGGTTAATCAGTCCCTAATCACTACTTAACGTTTATAAATAAGAGGGTAAATATCCAGGAATTGGCAGGACTTAGACATCTAACTTTATAGATACCGCTCCCACTACGTCCTTAGATATTTGTCGGAACACAAATACTTGCCAATGTTCATACACGATACATCGTATCATTAAAGTTCTTGTGCCAATTGTGTCATAATTCTTCAACTGAATTATTAATCCACCAGCTATTGCCTACGACTTGGTCTGCGATCCAGGATAAAAAGTAGCCTATGTCATTATCCAAGTTATGTTCTATGTGTCAAATTTCCTGTACATCCATTCAGCCGCTTTAGCGTGAAAATAAAACAAACGAACAAAATATTCGTTAGGATTACTTCATTTAAATCGACCTGCTGTTCATAAAATTCATATAAAACATTAAACTCTCCCCCTCATCAATTTCCAACTTCAACAAACAAATCCCGTCCATGACTCACGATTACCTTTCATTAAGAATGTTAAACTTTCATCGTAATTGAATCGAATTAAGATTAGTACCAAATTATGGCGGCCATTATTCGATAGTGATCGGGTTCTTTAAAACACAATAGTACGTGAATAGAAGATATAGCTGTAATTTATTATTAGTGCTGTCTGCAATTTGTTTAACATTTTAAGCGGTTTTTTAGATTATTAAGCTTAGTGCATTAAGTTAGCTCCTAGAGTAATTCTAAAGGAATTCAGTTTCTGAAGAAAATCACAAGAACAGACGCTTATTTTTTCCGGAGGCAGAAGTATGACTGCTTTGTAGACCATTTATTATTTTATTTTATTAGGTATCTGGTACTTTTTAACAGACCTGCACTGTCCTCCCATAGCCATTAACACTGTAATTTGAAAAAATTGTAATAATATGTTTGAAAAAGTAACCGTTGAATTTCTTTGCCGCTCATCTCCTTAAGAAACGATCGATTGGAACCGTACACTTAGTTTCTGACGTTTCATAAGTGCCCATGTAGGTTTATGTGAAATAAAATATTTTGATTTGATTTATACTTATTGTAGGTCACCCTCATTTCGCCAGTTAAGTTTAAATCTCATGTAGTATTTGGCCTATTGCCACCATCATCAACATCATCTCAGCCCGGAATCAATGCCTGGCTATAGGCCCCTTTTTGCGCCATAGTTCTGGGTTCCGTGCGTCTCTCATCCAGGTGTTTCCCGCGACTCTGACGATATCATCCACCCAACGCGGTTTTGGACGGCCCTGGTTTCTTTGGCCTGATCTTGGCCACTTGGTCTTATTGCCATCAACCAGGCGCAAATGCATACTCCGGCCTGCTACTGTGAAATTCATGATCGAAAAATCAAATAACACTAAGCCCGAGCTGGCAATCGAAGGCCGGACCTTATGCTCAGGCAGTGTTTAAAGAAGTACTTTATAAAATGCCTTCAACATAAAATATGGCTTGTTTTCAGCCACTACTGTCAAGCGCCATATTGCTTTTAGTATACCAATAAGGCTATAATCTCACGAACCAGTTCCTGACTATAATCTCACGAACCAGTTCCTGATCACATTTTTGCTAAACTCTTTGATTGGTGGATAAAATAGCACAATGAGTTAATTCATGTCTATAGGTCTCACGAGATTGCGCACGGTGTACAATACACAGGTTTTTGTTTACGCAATAGAGTAATTAGTGCTGCAAATTGAAGGGTAAATTGCAACAAAACTGTTTTAAATCAACTTGTTACTTTGAATATTTCAATTCAGATATAGCCTTCTAGGCAATTATGTTAGTTTTCCAGGTGAATTCAGAACTCTTAATTCGTTCTACCTGATGTGGGTGAGACAGGACGAGCTTGGGTCAGTTAAAAAGTTAATGTAAAACCCAAGGTAGTTTTTCATCAACTTTTAACTGACCCAAGCTCACAAGTAACAGTATCCTGACACCACTGATCTGAGGGGCATTTCTCGTAATTATAAAAACGTACAAAGTCTGATCTTAGTCTCAATCTGTCGAAAATACCTTGAGTTTTCATACATTTTTGACAAGTTTTTGACATATGATTGTCGCCGAGATGAGATTGCTACTAGATTTTGAACATTTTTTTAAGAATCTAGAATTAGCCTTCTGTTTGTAAAACATGGTTATGTTTTACAGACTTCAAAAAGGAGGAGGTTCTCAATACGATTGTATTTTCTTTTTGTTACCTTTGAGCTCCGTCATTGACTGATTTGATTCTTTTCACATAATAGGGTATTACTAGTACTTACCGAGTGGTCCCATAAAATTTCGTCAAGTTCGTTTAAAAAAGCGTTCCACAAGCAAAAGATATATACAAAACTTGTAAGTACACTAACTAAATTATAAGATGAAAGATACAGTATTTTTTGTACACTGGTATATGTAGTCTAGTTTCTAAATGGCTGCTACCGTGTCAGCTTCATTCAATTTAATCTACTAGCAATTCTTATATCAACATACATGATCGGTTTATGGGTAACACATACGACAGCCGAACTAGACTGGCTGGAAAGAAACCCAATTTATTTGGGGTCGACGCAATATTTCTTTATCTACCAAGCCTCTCTAATAGTCGATATCTTGGTAATCACACCTTTGCCGGTCATTAACGTTTCACACAGTCCATCCGTGGTTTGTTTGGCCTTCTCCTCCTCTTTTATTATAGCTATCCACATTTGTGCACCATTCTATGAAACAAGAAAGGACTCCATTTCCAACTTTAGACACTATTTCCGACTATTTCTACAGTAACAATAACTTGCTACGGACAGACCAAACAGCATTAAATATTTAGAGACGTCTGCAAGTGATAGCCCGCCGAGCCGAGCAACAGACTAGCCCAACTGTGGACAGTGGTAATTGCCCAGCGGAAACGGGCAATTTCTGACATAACTACGTAAAGCCAAAGCACCGGTGAGACACGCAAAGCGAAATGATTTAATTAACTGAAGACCTGGGTGTATCTAGCTTAGTCTAGGTATCTGTTTGTGCCTTAGCTGAGAAAACAAGGTACCAAGGTGTTAGGGAACATTGTCAGGTTTGTATCTTGATTGGAAAATCTACATAGTAATTTGGGAAGAATATCTTTTTGTTGCAGACAGAATCTGGTTGAAAAAAGTAATGGAATCTTACAATAATATACAAACGAACCTCTGCAAAAAAATGAAAAACAATCTCCGTGATTTTAAGAAATAAAGTACGATCCTAATTATGTTCAAGAAGAAACTAAAAGAAAAACTATTATATAGGAACATCGACACACAACCTGTGAATATGTATTTAGTAGGTACACTAGGTACATTATTCCACGCGTTTAAATTTTGAATCGATTATACAGGATAAAATCTTAACCAGTGCGCAAACTGTAACCTAAATGAATTCAGCATTATCATTCTAATACAAATAAATCAGCTGTTCCATACATTTTGAACACTTTTCTCTGAAACTGGTGTTTTTTTTTTTTTGTGTAACTGACGAAAAAATTCTATGCTCGGGGTCTAGACTGATATGCTGAATTCATGGTTACAGTTTGCGCACTTGCTGAAATTTTATCCTGTATAACCGATGCAAAATTGTAATATGAAACAAAGTTAGGTCTGCTATACGTATCGCCTGGGCAAATTTCTATGAAACAGCAGTTTTTTTTATCCTATGAATAATTTATTTGCTAAACCTAGCTTAGCAATTTAGCGTAGACAAAGTCAAAGTCAAAGCATTTATTTCAATTAGGCACTTAAAAGTCACTTTTGAACGTCAATATTTACATTAAAATAGAATTTCGTATGGAGAAGAACGGGCAAGAAACTCCACCGCCGTTCAGAATCATGTGTTGAATTCATGCTTTCAGTTTGTGCTTCTATTTGTAGTAACATACGGTACCTACTTGTAGTCAGATAGGTATAATACCTATGTCTATGCAAAATTCAAGAGGCCATAGACTTTCAAAGTCGTAATGCAATATGTTCACAAGCAAAAATATCCCAAACGGTACTCAAACCCTTTCTTCTTTGTCATTTAATATTAAAGTCACACAATTCCATCCCGAACAATATTGTCCAACAAATATTTAGGCCAAAGGTATGTCATTTAGCCACTGTTACAAAAACCCTACCCCGCGGGGGACCAATAGCTTACAAATGTAACCTTTAGCCGAATGACCTCTCAAAATGGCGGCTAGACCTGCTTTGTCATATACTTTTGACACGGAATAAGAAAATTCAGAAGTAGTAGTTAGACTCAAGGAAGATGGACACAATTCGCGCATCGATCTTAAAATATAAGTTCAAGCTTGTGTTTAGGGAAAATCCACATTTCAAGCCGTCTTTTGAGAAGTATGCAGGGTTATATTGGACTCCTACCAATTAAAACCAAACAATGTTCCTCCTAGTACTGATGACTGTCTTACATATAAGCACACTAGGTTTTTCCAGCGGCTTCGTCCACGTGGAAGCAGGAAATTATCCCACGGCAACGTACTACCGGGAGAAAAAGTATTATATGCAATTAATCCAGGTTATGAACTACGTATGTATCTGCATGCCAAATTTCATACAAATCGGTTCTACCGTTTTTACGTGATTGAGTAAAAATATCAAAACATACAAACTTTCACGTTTATAATATGAGAAGGATTACGATCTGCTCCTTCAATAGGTATGTAGGTACATTCCTATCCTGGCAAGAGTGTTTTTGGAAATTCTAGATTTAAGCCCAGAAGTCTAATTGCTTCTGGGCTCGGATCTTGCAGAGCTTGATTTATAGGTCTGATACTTCTGTACATTATAAAGCGTCGGGTTGTTGACATCATCACCACGATAAGTGATCGGATTATTGATAACAGCCCACTTGCGTCATTAGACTATTATTATCCCATCCTCTTACAATAATCTGCTTATCATGGTTAATGTCTACGCAACGAACGGGAATACCTATCTATTTTTATTTTATTCTTTGGCCACGGGGCTTCAGAACGCAACCGATTTACCTGTTTTGTTATAGTACATAAATGTATGTTACATACGTATAAATGTTTTTCTTTTTTTCTTTCTTTCAGTCATCATCTTTAATATGCTATTAATTCAGTCGTTAATATGACAGTGGCGAGTGACAGAGGCTTTTTCTGAATTTTTCCAATTCACATGTTGGTGAAAATTGATAAATTAACAACAAAAGTGGTGATGCAATTTCGAAATTGACTATACCCACTCTACATAACCATACTTCGCGGTTTTATGGATGGTAAACTAGCTTTCGCCAGCGGCTCCGCCCGCGTGGATGTCGGTTATCGCATAAAAAAGCACCCTATGTCTTTCTCCATATCCCAGGCTATATCTCTGCCAAATTTCATGACGATCGGTTCTGCGGTTTAGGCGTGAAAGCGTGAAAGACAGACAGAGTTACTTTCGCATTGATACTTAAATTATTTCATTTCTGTAAGATTTGTACAAACAGTTTTACACGTCATCTATAACAAAAAACTAGATGAGGTCGATGTTTCCTATCTACTATCGCAGTCTCTTTTAAAGTCCAGACATAATCTTGGTCAGACATCGATCACTAATAAAGAACTGATCGATGTGGTCAGATCATGTTAAGACCATGTAGATTGGTCTCTGAAATGGTCCTATGAGGAAAAACCACACAAAATGAGTGGACCTGTGCAGTCAGTGCACACATTTGTCAGTAATTGTTGAACTGCAGCTCAACTCAGAACTTAAAGGAGTTCAAAGATAGATAATTTATTTGTAGGCGAAACGACAAGTCCAGAGATACATTAGACAATTGACACGTTTTGTATTTCATGTAATAAAGTTAGTGTAGGTACTTACTTTTTCCTTAATTTTTCGTCGTTTATTTAACGTTTTACAAACTCGCCAATTGCCTAATACGTGTTTTAAACTTGTCGATTACGAATAAATTATCTTCCTGCGAGTCGCCTATAGGAAATATTATAGTATTTTAAAAGTGACGATTCGCCCGATTTGGGTGAGTTAATTCGTGCAAATCGAAAGCCGTTGAAATAAGCCTTCTGTTTCTATATCGTGGTCGCTGTATCAAATATTCATAAGGAATCGTAACATACTACATAATGCCTGCTAAAGGTTACGGGTATCAAGCCAAACTGTCACATTAAGTTGGGCGTCGTCGCGGTACAAAATGTTATACACGTACACGGCACGTTGGCAGGTGATATATTGTCACTCATAACTTGGTTGTGATATTTTAAATTAATCTAGAAATGGCACGGATTTACCAAGGGCTTATGATTTTTTTTTAACAACAATTTGTTTGGAAGAAGGTGAACAAAAAGTTGATTTCGCTCTTTAGATCAGAGACTACGGCACGAGTTAAGAATATAAAAAAAAACAATTAGCGCAATTAAAATTAACAACGAAACATTGTAGGTAATTATACACTTAACAGTAAATGACCTAAGTGTTTAATTTTTCTGCCTGTCTGCCAGTATGTTGCCTTTTCAAGCCTAAATTACTGAACGGATGTCAACAAAATTTGGCAAGGAGATAGAAACTATGGCATCTTAGGGAAAGCACATAGGCTACTTTTGTTCTGAAAGTGATGCTATTGGGGGTTATATAGGAGGTAAAAGTCGGTATGGGAAACCCAGCATTTCATTAATGAAAATTGGTATTTATGCTTTTGGTAAGAAATAAGGAATTACGTCTTGACTATATTATTTGTCTATCTGTTTTCTTTCACTCCTTTACGGCTGAACGGAATTGGATGAAAGGCACACATACGGAAAGGCCATAATCTGGGTTGGAACATAAGGTACTTTTACAACGATAGTACGCTTCCGTTTTTTTTTTTTGGGTGGGAAATCATCAAATAACTTCTCCCGCTCTGGGTGGAGCAGGAAGGCGTGTCAAACTTTTACTGACTAAAACCCACCCGTGTTCCCTCAGTAGCCTGTGTGCCAGAGACCACGGTATCTCTTTCGAACAACCCGCACCCCTGGCAGGCATCGGCCCTTGCGGGCCCCATCACTTTGTGCTGACATCTCTTTGAAGCGCGCGTGGAACACAACGCGCCGTCGACCTGGGCCTGGTTCTTACTGATAGTACGTTTCCGTGGGATGATATCCGACATCGACTCGTACGAAGTCGTGGATAAAAGTTAATATTATCATAAATGTTTAAATGTAGCAGGCTATGGTTCCTTCTGCCTGTCTATTTACCCACTGTAGACGTCTTTATTAAGTTTCACCTGAACTAATAATCCGAATAAATTGAACAACCTTCACATTATTATTCCGTTTAATTCAATTTATTAACAAATTATAATTTAAAATGTAAATATAAATATCCTCAAATTACTTAGTTTTCATTAACAGCCTTTAAAATTATTTTATATGAGCACTAATTTGAATTAATACTCTGTAGATTTAAAATTAACTCTCTCTCCATTCTAATGTATTATAAAAGCGAAAGGTCACTCATTCATACACCCACCGATTAAACACGAAATCTCAAAAACTGCTGGACCTACGAGGATTAAAATTGGTACAGATTAAAATTGGTAGATTATAAGTACGAGACGTAAGGTAAGAAAGAATTTTAAGAAACTCCCCCCGTAAAGGGGTGGAAGTTAGTATGAAAATCCGTCAGTTTAGAAGTGATGATCTTCAAATTTTGTGTTTAGGCTGGCGATTGAAAATTTTCGAAATCTACGCAGGCGAAGCCGCGGGCAAAAGCTAGTGAATTATAAGCACAACATAGGTATTTAAAATCACTTTACGCCATATTTTAATTTTAAACAAGAAAATTCAGACTTATTCGAGTGTCATGTTTTTAAATCCCTTTAACTATTCAGTCTGAAAATACGAGATGGAATTGAAAAACAAAAAATACTTTTTCAGCGTCATGCAAATACCATTATGAATTATTAAATTGCCACTGGATTTTTTTGTTAGAGACGGCTACATCGGGCACTTTAAATTTTTATTTCAACACTTCAGTCCAGTTTAATGCTAAGGTTTACAACAGGAGTGCTGTAATTAATTTGAAGCAAAACGTATAGTTTGGAACTTGGTAAACGGAAACACCCTATGTTTACGAGTCCATTCATTAAAAGTTACGCTTCGGTCTTCCGAGACCGGTCCGTTTGGGAGCGAGTGAATGGGAGCTAGTTAATACATAGTTGGAACCAATCAGGTGCTACGTGAATAGGCCAATTGTTCTATAACGTGTGTGAATGAATGATTCAATCAAAGCCCTGTTCCATCTATTATTTAATAGCACGTGGTAATTGTCTATTGATGAGAATGAGCTTTGATTGCTAATTTGACATTGATAGAATTCTATCATGATAACTTCGGTGTTCGGCAGACAAATATTCAAAATTTACAGCCTCTACAAATCAAGATGGGCAAAAGCACGGGTTGATAAATCAGGTTAAGCTACGCTTGCCAGGTGGTCCGAGGATGGGTGACCTTCTTTACATACCAAGACCCCCTCTGTGTTTTGGAAAGCACAAGCCGTTGGTCCTGGCTGTCATTCATGGATCTTTTACAGTCGTTGCGGGTCGTCAAAAGCCCGAAAGTCTGACAAAGGGATATCTTATTACCCAGAAACTGGGTCGTGGAGGTCAGATAGGCGCTCGCTCCATATAAATTACTGGTACTTAGCTGCATCTGGTAAGACGGACAACCTACCCCAACAAAATTGGGAAAAGGGCTGATGACCGCCTCTACAAGCGTGCAACTTTAAATCAAAGGTCTTTAAATTAAACCTCAATCCTCAGTTGCAGTACTAATAGGGAAATTTCATATCTGACGTAAAATACGTCGAGCGTATCATCGGTCGCGTCTATTCGGTCGAATGTGTCGGTTCATATCAAACGGAAAGACCGACAATGCGTTGACGGAAACGGAATAGACGCTGTACGCTCGTAACATCGGTTGAGTGTGAACGGTCAAGTGTTTTTCTATACATTTGTCTGTTCTGGCGTTACGCGACCGATAATACGCGACGCAAGGTCCGTCAGATATGAACCTTCCCTTAATCATGTTTTTGATTGCCTAAAAATTAAAACCCTGTCAAGTTCATACGAACATGGATCGCTAACTAAAATTTGATTGCAACAAAAATTGACTGAACCAAGTCCCTGGAATTACATAATTAACACAGTACCCAAATACACATACCTAGTATAAAAATTACAGATATCTAATTTGGTGCCACAGTACTACCTATTGTAGCCGGCTTGCAAAACTTGAAATAGACTTCGAAACCAAGACGGCAAGAGCAAAGACAATTTCCACAAGTGCCTAGGTGGGGGCCACGGATGACTCCGATCCCAAGTGTGTATGTGGCACCTCCCCATGTACAATGTTCCACCTTTCATCCTGCGCCACATGTCCTGTCACCTGTGCATTTGATGATCTTATGACTACATCAGTGAGCGAAGTGCGCGCAGCTGAATTATGGGCTAAATATGTTTGAACTCTTTGCCATTGATACGCTAAGAAGCAGACATACATATTTAAAGCTTAATCATATCGCTTCCGCCTATCGCTGCCCGCTTACATTCGCACCAAAGTGAAGACTACGTATTACTTCATACACCACTGGGCGAGATATTCCATAACTTCATTAAATCCCAACTTGGTACATAATACCTAGTAGGCAAAACAGACTTCGCCCAGGATCAGGACCATATTGAAGATAGCAATATTTAAGCCTGTTCGGACCAGGGTGCTTACTCTCGAATATAATTCCGATAGATCGTCATTGGAATTGTTAGTCAAACGTCAGAGATTGGCTAGACTCATACCCCCTTATTACAGAATAAGGTTTTTCTTTAGGTGTGGTTTAAACCATCGAACCTGTTTTTGAAATAAGAACTTAGAACTGAAATAGAATTACAGTTCCTTTTACAAAACTGACAATTTAGCACTGGACTAAGTTGTCAGTTTTGTAAAAGGAGCTGTATTTCGATTTCAGTTAGGTTCTTATTTAAAATACAGGCTCGAAGGTTTAAACCATACCTAAAGAAAAACCTTGTTTTGTAATAAGGGGGAGAGAGTCCAGCCAATCCCTGACGTTTAACTGATAATTCCAATGTCGATCTATCGGAATTATATTCCAGAGTAAGCACCCAGGTCCTAAAGGACTTACGAGGCAATAAGTTTTAATGTAATAACTAGATATTATATGTCGCCCGCCTGATCGAATTATATTTCTACTGGCTTCCATCAGCGGCTGCACCCGCGTGGAAGTCGGAAATTATCCAACGGGAACGTACACCGGGATTGACTGACACAATTATGTTAAGTGTGTTCCTACCGTTTCATGGCAACCTGGTACTTCGAAGGCATGAAACGTTTTCTAGCTGATACAACTATGTTAGGTGGGCTTCTATTAAGTTATGATAACCTGGTACTTCGTGCAGAATACCGATTCACAAAAGATCTACTTATTTAAGTAAATATTTCTTATTTTGTGTCTATATTTCAAACGATTATCCACCGAGAACATACTACTGGGATTAAAAGTATCCTATGTATTAATCTAGGTTATAAATGTGTATGCCAAATTTCATCCAAATCCGTTCGGTAGTTTTTTTGTGAAAGAGTAACAAAAATATCCATACATACATCCATACATACAAACTTTCGCGTTTATAATATTAGTAAGGATTATGGTCCTGGTAAAAATATAAGTAACACTTATATGCTCAAGTATGACAGCAGCATTCAGTATTGAGAGCAGTAATAGTTCGAACCCAGACAGTTACTTTACTTAGTGTAAAAATAATTTCATCCCCATCTCAAAACGATGCGGGAAATAATCGTGAGGAAACCGACATGTCCTAGAACTAAAAATTCCAAGACATGTGACATTCACCAACCCAAGCCCGCATGGTGAATTACGGCCCACTCCGGTTCAAACCGGTGTCTCAGCAGAAGGAACAATAAAGGATGATTATTTTCAAATATAACCCATTTCTATGTACGTAATTAATGTCAGACCTCAAAATATTCATCGACACCGTTGTGAACAGCGCTGGGTAATTGCGTAACACGCTTACACAGTAGGCTTTCATTTTGACAATTCAACATCATGCATTGAGTTATTTAACGTTGTTGAGCAGACAAATTTTTCGAACATACGAAGCAATCATCATCATCATTCCAGCCGAAAGACGTCCACTACTGGACATAAGCCTTCCCAGGGTTTTTCCATGATCGCCACGCTGGGCAGGCGCGTTGGCGATCACAGTATGGTGGTAAAATGCATAGTGAACGCTGCTGCCCATTCTCTAGCAACTCCCTTAGCCGCCTTCTACGACACCCACGGAAAGAAATGGGATGGTGCTATTCTTTTACGTCCGGCACCACACTGTAGCACGAAGCAATCGTTTAGCAATATCTTTCAGAATGATACTGGTTTATACCGTCCTACTACTTCCTAACTTCCCAGCAAACCATCACACGTTAAGCAACCAAGTTTTTATGGCCAGGTCACCAGTTCCAAAGCGGCTTTTAAGATTTTCCTTAAACACACGCAAACTAAGCGACAATATTCACACTCAAACTTAACGACAAGTGACCCGTGACCAGCGAGTAGACTGTGAGTCACGTAAAAATTCAAGAGGTCTATGGTCGATAATGCAGAAAAAGATTTAAATGAAGAGGCGATTTTTGAAATAGTTAAAACTAAAACTAAGCTCTTACACTCATTCTAACTACAATCTTGGTAACTTTTGAAGTGAAACTAGTTCTTATGTCTTTCGTCGCATGTATTATTTTATGCCTATCGTAGTCAAAAGGCTCTTTATTTTTTTGTTACTTAATGAGTTTCTTATTTGTTTTTTTTGTTTTTTTTTGCTACTGACGTAGATGCTTAGTTACTGTACTACTGTACTTTGAGCATGACAAAATGTGAATTACATTTAATAACATTTCTTGCCCAAGCTAAGAAGCGTGTGTAATTTCTAATAATACAATTCGATTGTATTGATTAAGACACGGATATGGAAACCCCCTAATGATACACATGAGGTAAGTATTCGTATAATTAATGATAAAGAGTGGATGATTACGTATCAGATCGCCTTCTTATCAATGTCCTACATGAAATTGTGATTAAAGTATTTATAATGTGATTCACTTACTTAATTCTTATAGGAATCTAAGAACGTAGGTGATATTTTATTTTTATCTAATAGGATGCATTTTTGGTTACACTAGAAACACACACTAACTATTATGCCTATAAAAAATTCACAGTTCATCATCTCCATAATCTTTTCCAGAATATTTTAGGGTCGCGTTCCAGTCTTACCAAATACAGCTAAGTACCCTCATTTTACATGGATTGACTGCCTATCTGACCGCCACAACCCAGTTACTTGGGAATACGAAACACTTTCATAGGGCTGGTTGTCAGACTTTCGGGCTTCTAACGACCCATAACGACTGTCAAAAATCGACGAAAAACAGCTGGCTGTTTTTCGTCGATTTACGTGCTTGGTGCGTGGGCTTCACGTGCTTTCCGAGGCACGGAGAGTTTTTCTTACGTGAAAAAGTTCACCCATCCACGGACTAACCGCGGAAAGCGTAGCTTAACCAGCTGTGCGGCTGTTATTGGGCCACAAACCTCTCTAATAAAGAAAAATATTTTTCACACTTCTTCAGTCCAATACAACATGCAAATCAAAAATAATCACCGAAAATCGAGTAATATTTTTCGTCGATGCCAAAACCAATCATAATTTTGTTTCGCCCCGAAAAATGGCAAAAGTTGCTAAACAAATAAAAAAAACTATCTATACAAAAATCAATGCGCTTCCCACTTTTAAATCCGACATCCGTAGCAACCCGGCTTTACATTTTGATGCCAGCCAGTGCCAAAGTTAGCCACAACCGGCCATTCAATGGTACAATACCGACGAACTTCATCCGAGCTCGCACTAACACGTACATACGTATCTATCGAACTGTTCCCTGCTCCGTATGTTTATGGACTCTTGAATAGATGTAGATTGGGAATCTTCAGTGGATGTTGTTTTGGCTAAGTAACCCAGAGTTTGGTGGGATGGTTTCAATGGAACTAGTTTACTATTGAAGTGCGTATGCTGTTAGAGTTGGTGTAGTCGAATCATATCTATGCATTTGAGGCGCTATATGAAAATAATATATGGAAATAGACAGTCAAAAAGGTTGGATGTATGCCACTTTACTGCAACTCCTTAAAAGAATTCAAAGCGCAGCCCAATTGTAGAACACAGTAAAGGCTAATTTTTTTGTCACACATTTAGACGTATCTACCAGCAGGCCCGAAAAAAAATAAGTTTATCGTCAAAAGTTTATAGAAAAGACTTATTCAGTTATCTTCTTCTTCTAATATATAAAATTCTAGTGTCACAATGTTAGTTACCTTACTCCTCCGAAACGGCCTTACTGATTTTTACCAAATTTTATATGCATATTCAGTAGGTCTGAGAATCGGCTACTATCTATTTTTCATACCCCTAAGTGATAAGGGTTGTTCACTAGAAATTACCTGCAAAACAACGTTTGCCGGGTCAGCTAGTATTTTATAAAAATAAAATCATATCATGATACAAAAACATAGTAAAACAGGGCGTAAAAAGAGAAGGTCTCATAATTCTCAAAATTTTGAGCATAAACCATGTTTTATGTAATGACAATATGTATACATATTGTCATTACATAAAACATGGCTTATTAAACATGGAATACTAAATTAAAAATGTATCAAAATTATTCCGCTGAGGTGTGTATTTTTAATTCAATTCAAACTACATTATTGGGTACCATTAATTTAGGTGATCATTCGATTCAACTAACGTCGAACCCATGGCTGTATCCCCCCGAGTGGGTTCCCGCATTGTCGTTGCGGGGGGGCTCAGTAACCGTGGTCTTCCATCCACGGTGAAGCCAAGAGGAACCCAAAGGTGGGGCCGCTCGTCAGGGCTTTTGCCTTCAAGCCAATGACGTAGCGGCCAAAAAAGTAGGTTGCGGTGAGGTGCACCGCAACTGAGGTGGGCCGCGATGTCGAATGGGAGGCATCGCGGTTGAGGGTTGCGGGCTGCGGCAGAGGGGGAGTGCCGGTGCTTCTGAGCAGCGCTCTTCCCTGCCGTAGCCTGGACGGGGCCGCCACCGTTTGATGGCGCACGCGTTGGGGCCGCAGGGGAAGAGGAGTGTCAGTATAGCGTTGGCCGCTCTCCATATCCCCTGCGGCCGAAAAGTGGTAGACGGGACGGCGCGTTGTGTTCCACGCGCGCCGTCTGAGATGTCAGCAACCACTGGTGGGGTCCGCAAGGGCCGATGCTTGCCAGGGGAGCGGGTTGTTCGAAAGAGTTACCGCCGCCCCTGGCACACAGGCAACTGAGGGAACACGGGTGGGTTTTAGTCAGTAAAAGTCTGACACGCCCTCCTGCTCTACCTAGCAGGAGAAGTCATTTGACGATTTCCCACCCAAAAAAAAAACCCATGGCTGTATTGAAAGTTATTTGTTGCCGCGGTGCGCTATTGTCCACCACCTCCGCAAACTAAAAAGGCGATCTACAGGAAATGAGAACAATGATAAATGATTTTATTTCTGTAAGTGGGTTTGTACAAACACTTTTACACGTCAATCATATTTTTAAAACTAGATGAGGTTGGCGTTTCCTATCTGACTACTCTGAGAAGAAAGGCCGAAACAAACTCAGAGGGTACAGTCTCTTTTAAAGTCCAGACATAATCTTGGTCAGATCATGTGAAGAATACTACATATAACACATTAAGAGTTAATTGGACATATTTCCAAACAACAGTTGGTAATGACAAAGGTGAATGCTTCCAACTCCCTTCACTGAAATAAAGAACCTTCACTGTGACTTTTACGTCACTCACAGGTCCATCAGACACCTCATGCGATTAAAGATAGAACCTACCTCTTATTAACTAAAGTACTTTCATCATGCTCAAATGTCATCAGAATCTACTAAGATACTCGTATGAGTATAGGTTTCATAGTCAATTTCACTTCCCATTTTTACCCGACTACGGTGAAGCAAAAAGGAAGGTTATTATTTTGACCGGTATGTGTGTGTGTATATAATGTTCATCTATTCTCTCATAACTTCTCAACTTTTGTATTATGATTTTTAAAATGAGGTAACGTTGGAAGCGTCTTGAACGTCCGATGATTAAAGGCTACGTGATCATCATTTAATGTGACGTCATATTAAATGATGATTAGAATGATTCACAAAAATTAATATGTCGCACTATAGAAGACATAATATAGTCATAAACGACTTTTTTGTCCACGACCACGGCTTTCAAATGAGAATATTTTCTTATTTTTTAGTTTTTAGAGCGTGATCTTTCAGTTGCCGGGTTTTTTGTTTTTGAACTTGTTTTTGAATGCTCTAGAATTTCAGATTCAAAGTCACTACTTGATGCTATTTTGAGTCAACTATTACCCCCTTATTACAGAACAAGGTTTTTCTTTAGGTATGGTTTAAACCTTCGAGCTTGTTTTTTAAATTAGAACCTAACTGAAATCGAAATACAGCTCCTTTTACAAAACTGACAAGTTAGTCCAGTGCTAAATTGTCAGTTTTGAAAAAGGAGCTGTAATTCTATTTCAGTTCTAAGTTCTTATTTCAAAAACAGGCTCGATGGTTTAAACCATACCTAAAGAAAAACCTTGTTTTGTAATAAGGGGGCTAGAGTTTGTCAAACACTCGACGCCACGAGATAAGAAAGAAGAAAATATTTCTGTCTTCCTATATGGTACAATACAAAACTATTACTTTTATGATTGTTAGACGTTTTTTTTTAAAGGTTAATGCTATTTTGGGTCAACCATTAGAGTTTGTAAAACACTTGACGCCACGAGATATAAGAAGAAAATATTGAAGAAAATATTTTAGTCTTGCTATAGTTATGGTACCATACGTACCTGTTACTTTTAAGATTGCAAGACGATAACTTTTTAAAGGAGATCTAATGCTATTTTGAGTAAACCATTTGAGTTTGTCTAAAACTCGATGACATGAGGGAAGAAAGAATAAAGTGATGAAGGACAGATTTTAATCTTTCTATATGTTGCCATCTTCAACTTCAACAACAGTCTGTGGTGTAACCTGTACCACAGTATCGAATCATAATAATTATCTGTTCCTGCTACATACAATTTAATTTCAATATTTGCATTCATAAGCACATAACTATCCTCTGGTGCATTCAGAGAATTATGCTTTGATTGAATTCTCAGTTTCAATCTCTATAACGTCATGTCTATTAATCCTCCTGGGGCGAAGTACCATGTAGTACATTGAAATCAGTAGTAATATTCCTTGTATTGTACACTTATATAAACTACCTCTTTTAGTTTGTTAGTTTGGATGTGGCCGGTAATCGAGAGTAACTTTTGCCAGCCTCTTCGCCCACGTGGACGTCGCTGTATTGATATAAACTTTCCTCTTGAATCGTCTATTGATGAAAGCCACATTAAAATCCATTGCGCGGTATAAAAGATCTAAGCGTACAAACACGAAACGCGACTTTGTTTTAATACTGTGTAAGGAAGATATCATTCCCGTAGTTACGCTTAATGCCATACAAACATTATGACATAACATGTGTCAAAGTTCATGTACGTAGATGGTTTAAGAAAGTTTAGTAAACTTGTTCTTTTAACTTTTAATTGTTTTATAAAAAAATTGTAACATCAAAAAGTGTGTTAAAATATCAGGTACCTAATGGAATAACAATGAAGTGCATTCATTAAGAGAATTTAGAGGAAACTGATATTTAGTGACAAATTCTGGGAAATTTTCAAGAATACAACATGAATATTGGATGTACTCGCATTCCAAGAATTTTCACCTACGCTTTATGGAGTGTTTCACTCTTGCAAATGGGTAACTGCCACGTCCTGGAAGGAATACGTTAAACTACAAGTCACACTGTATATACAAGAATTTTGTTGCACGGTTTTAAATCATTAGAAGATTTGTTAGCACACAGTTGGTTGTAAAATGGAAGAGGTATTCAAGCAGTAGGTAAAAAAGACACTCGAAATAATTGAAATACGTTCCAACCTTGTAAAATAAATTATACCACAGTCGAAAAATAAATACGGAAATATCAATAGATGCTACCAACAGCTATGTCAATATCCATCCAACTCGAAGTGAGATGCGAATCGAAAATTTGCTGGAAATGCACCATTCAAAATATCTATGAGAAAGTTTGGACCCGATAGACTGAAATTTCTCCTGGAGTTTCGATTGAGACGTCAGTGATAGAAACTATTCTAGCGGACTGGATGGTTTACCATTGAAAATCTATATATATAAAAGGAGAAACTGACTGCCTGATCAATCAACGCACAGGCGAAACAACTAGGACTAGGAACGTGAAATTTTGCACACGGCTTCCTTTTATAATGTAGGGGAGCACTAAGAAGGGGTTTTTGGAAATTCGACCTTTAAGGGGGTGAAAAGGGGGGATTTTATTTGTATGAAAAATCTTATTCCTTGAGTTAATAAATTTGAAACTTGGCACAAATACTAAGTTAAGTAAATTATGAGGTTGGCCATTTATTGTTTTTCTAAACTACCCCCTAAAGGGGGATTGGGGGGTGTCACAGTTTGTATGGAAGAATTTTAACGCGCGGTCTGATTAACTCCAAACTCAGTATTTATACCTTAAACCAAAAATAAAGAATAACATGTATCAGGGTTTCTCGAAAATCTACCCCCTAAAAGTAAAAAAACGTAGTCCGTGATATTAGAAATGTGAAAGTTTGTAAAGATGATTGGATGTTTGTTACTCAATCACGCAAAAACGGCTAAACGGATTTTGGATGAAATTTGACACACAGACAGATTATAACCTAAATTAACATATAGTATACTTTTTATCCCGGTAGTACGTTCCTGCGGGATTATTTCCGACTTCCACGCGGGCGAAGCTGCGGGCGGAAGCTAGTGTTTCAATAAAAATCGATTGTACATTTTGACCAAAAAGGCTTTATTTCGCGAATTAATGATTGCAAATATTAAATTACTAGCTATTGCCAGCGGCTAAACTCGTGTAGAGTTCGAAAATTATCCCAAAGAACGAACTACCGGGATAAAAGTATTCTAACCAGGTTACAAACTATTTGTATGCCAAATTTCATCGAAATCCGTACAGCCGCTTTTGCGTGATTGAGTAATAAGCATCCAAACATACAAACTATCACATTTATAACATTAGTGTTTAATAATCCCATTAATAGTATACCCCCATACTATAAATGGGATTATTAAACACTGCTTGGAATTGAAACAATGAAATGCATGATTGAGTTTTGAGAATATTTTATACACAGGACAGACGGAACACAGCATTCTCCTATTGTATGATAAAGGTATTTGAATATAAATAATACATATATGTGATGAGTAGGTATTATCCAAACACGTGTATGTTTATTAATACCTTTGTTACACAAACATGTGGGAAGGAAAGTTAAAGTTTATCTACTGTGAGTGACAATGAAAATTTCTAGGTTTACAATTTGAATATCTTTTATTAATAACTTAATACGAGTTTGATGATGACATAAACTTTAAACAAGGAAGTATCAATGTGGCTTTTTCAACTTAATAATTATGATTTAATGCGGGCAGTGGTGGCCTAGTGGTATTGGCCCCGACTTTGACTTGTAGGTCGTTGGTTTAACCCCAAGCAGGCGCACATATTATCTTTGTGTATTTAACATCATCACTACTGCTCTGACAAATGATAAATGATTTTATTTCTGTAAGTAGGTTTACACAAATACTTTTACTTGGCAAAATCATATTTTTTTAAACAAGATGAGGTCGGCGTTTCCTATCTGACTACTCTGAGAAGAAAGGCTAAAACAGACTCAGAGATCACAGTCTCTTTTAAAGTCCAGACATAATCTTGGTCAGATCATGTGAAGACCATGTGGATTGGTGTTCTTTCTTCAAAAGAATGGTCTTTTGAAGAAAGAACCCCACAGATTGAGTGGAGCTGTCCAATCAGTGCACGCATTTATGAGTAATCATACAGCTTCTCTCAAAACGGTGAAGAAAAACATCGTGAGGAAACCGGGATGTCCTAGAGCCAACAATTCGAACATATAAATAAGTGTATTACGGCCCACTCCTTCTCACAGAGAGGAGGCATGTGTCCCAGCAGTGAGAACATTATAGGCTGACAATGATGATGATTTACGTAGTTTCTTGATTAATTTTGTACTTTCGTTTTTTACTTTGTTATTGTATTTTGTGTTTCACGAACTGTGACCAAATAAACGGTATTCTTCCTTGTCTTTCCATTAATCTGAGTGAACTAGTAACAGTCGAAAAATCGCCACCCGAGCATTCAGGTAGCGAGCTCTTCTCGTTAACTTGTTGATGGCAATATATATAGAGTCAGCCCAGAATTGGGCTACATTCTTGGCACTGATCATTGCTCTGATCATTGCTCGTTCCTTTTCTGTATAGGACAAGTCCTGAAATAACTATACAGTCTGGCAAATTTCATCATCATCATCATTACAGCCGACTCCCGGCCTCTCCCAAGCTCCGCCCCTTTGACCGGTTCAGTGATTCCCACATCCAGCGGATTCCTGTGGCCTTTACAAGGTCTAGCAATTTTATTGTTATTATAATATTCTTTAAAGTTTACTTTAAAGGATATCCTTTGTTCAACTCATAAATAAGTCCTTTTAATAATAACAATACTCTCTTTCCCTCCTATTGAAAAACCTGCCCCTGAAGCCACAATAAATTCTCCACTTACAAATGCAATCAAGTCGTGTATATTAAAAAACCAACCACAAATGGTGTTATTTGCTGACGATACATCCTTAATTTTTAAAATAAATAGACGTGCATCAAATCTTGACGACGTAAATAATGCCCTACTGCTGGTACATAATTGGTTCACTGCTAATAATTTAGTGTTAAATGGGAAAAAAACTAAATGCATAAGATTTGCTTTACCAAATGTTAAAAGTACTGATTGTGACGTAGTATTGAATAAAGAGAAACTAGAATTCGTCGATAAAACTGTTTTCCTAGGGATCACGCTCGACTCAAAACTACAGTGGAGTCCTCATTTAACAGCTCTTGCAGGACGGCTAAGTTCAGCAGCATATGCTGTAAGAAAAATCTGCCAATTCACTAATGTAGAAACCGCGAGGCTAGTCTATTTCAGTTACTTTCATAGTATCATGTCATACGGTATTTTACTATGGGGACGGGCTGCAGATATCGAGTCTATTTTTATTCTGCAGAAAAGAGCCATTAGAGCAATATATGGCCTCCGTACGCGGGATTCTCTAAGGGAACTGTTCAAAGTTATTAATATCATGACGGTACCTTGTCAATATATCTATGAGAACATCATGTACGTTAGGAAAAACTTAAATCTTTTCAGTAAACGAGGTGAAAGACACACCATTAGAACGAGAAATAGGCACCAATTGGTTCAACCAGGCTTCAGACTGGCTAAAGTAGACTCATCCTTCATGGGGTACTGTTTAAAATGTTACAATAAAATACCTCCCCACATACTCGAACTGAATGAATCGAAATTTAAATCTTGTATAAAACGCACACTATGCAGCCATGCTTATTATAAGTTGGGGGATTACATCGCTGACAAAAATGCTTGGCTAAACGCTGCTTGTCCTGCTCCACAAGGTAGCTTAAACTAAATTGGATAACATTGAAAACATTGTTGGAGCTGCTGAAGACTGTAAAAGCTACATATCTTTGCATTGTATAAATTCAAATTTTTGTATTGTATAATTGCATAGCATATGTGTGAGCACTATGTTCCTACTATAAAGCAAACATTTACATGGTACGTCTATCATTGACTTGAATGTGCCCTGGCAGCTGAGAGTATGTCATGCTCACTCAAATGTCTCGCTGGTGGTGGCGTGTGTGTTGGATCATTAAGTTCCCTTCAAAATGGTTGAGCTGAATGGTGCTGATGCATACGTCATGTCCGTGAACGGGCGCCGCCAGTAGGGACTGGTCATCTCTTAGCTCCCACGGCTTATTTTAATTGTTATTTTATTTTAATTACGGACGCTTTTAATGTGCACTTTTTACATCGTTCTCACATTGATAATTTCAACATAATGATGTAACCAACTTTTTGTAACAAAATCTTGATTTTAAAAGAGTGTCCATGGAGTTTCTTGCCCGTTCTTCTCCATAGGTACCTACGCTTTGGAATGGGCAACTAGCTTCATCTTTCTAACTCACCGTCCTTGACAATTCAAAAGTGCCTGTAATTGGTTTATTTGAAATAAATGCTTTGAGTTTGAGTTTATCACGAAGCAAAACAAAAAATTGTCATAATTCAGTGGCGACCCCGCAAAAGGTAAAGTAAAGCTAGAGGACATTCAACGACCCACTAATTGGTTCATTACCAATTCGTCGCTGTAATCCGCTGGGCCACGCGTGATCTTCAATCATACCACTAATTGCTTGCAGTACCTATTGACGTTCGGTATACTTGATTTTTGCCAAAGGCAGGATTACGAGCATGAAGGGAATGAAAAAGATATCCATAATCTAATAAGTATAAAGAGGAGCCCTCTATGAATCCATAGCAACGTCGCCTTTAATAAGCCGAGCGTTAGCTTTATCAAAAGGGGCATAGAGAACTCGGCAACAATAAATACGATCCGAACATCATAAATCGGCTGAAGCAATTTACACCTTGGAAAACGCCTAAACATTAAACAACAAATTTCAACGTTAGAGAAAATTTAAATACGCGTTTTTATTCCAAAGAGGGGTCCTTATCATTGCTTTCTTATCTCGAAGCTCGTTAAGGTAAGTATTTTACGAGCCCCTTAAACAAGGACATAGGACTACGTTTTTACATTTTACTTGCTTGCCTCGTAAAATTCTAAGTTACGACGTTTATCACAAAAAAAAGGGGGAAATATTTTTTTATGGAAACAGAAATTATGTAAGCGCCTGCTATTTTATTGCGAGCAATAAAATTTCAGCGCGTCATTTGCTAATGGGTTAAATAAGGCAGTGAGTGCGTATTAAATGTTAATGAATGGAAACCTGAACAAATTGTATGTAGTCTGAAAGCAAAATTAAACTCAGCGATAAGTGGTTGCTATGGTAGATATTGTTAATCGGATTAGGAACTCAAAAAATAAACTATGTCGTGTTATACGATAGTGGAACATGTTGAAGACTTTATTTCAGTTATTAAAATAAAGAATGCCAGAAAATGTAGGTGGGTCAAAGACCGCCATAGACACGCCAAAGCGATCCGGGTATAATATCATCGTCACTTTACGTTTCTTTACTTTGCTTAGTCTTTTTAAGTATCAAAATATTGCGTTCTTACAAATCGAAAATTACAAACGATTCATTCCAAACCAACGTCAGTAAATAAATATTCCTAACTTCACAGAAGCAACTATGGATAACAATTGTATAATTTGATCCAGGTCCCTAGAAAATAAAGCTACTCGTAACCTTGCTAATAATGGAAAACCAGTCACTATACAAATTTAATTACAGAAACGATTACTACTAACTTCAGTTAGTAGTAATCGTTTCTGTAATTAAATTTACTAATTAAATTTAATTCTGGAACCTTATTTACCGATTCTATGAAAGCACTACGCCTAGGTATTAATTTCATATGCCTATTAGAACACCTAACATTGTTAGAAACGGAACAGCTCACTGATTGGAAAACAAAATTATAGCATGTTCAGTTTGGCATTGATGATATAGACCTACCGATACAATAATACTAGTATTTAATTGTACCTACCGTAAATTCACTAGATACAGTATACATTTTTATGTCGGTTATACAAAAAAAAAAAAACTGCTGTTTCATAGAAAAGTTTAATACCTACCCGGTCAAAATGTATAAAACATGTGTTTTTTTTTACTACTGACGAAAAATTTCTACTCTGGTGGTATAGAACGATATGCTGAATTCATGGTTACAGTTTACGTACAGGATAAAAAAATATCCTGCATAATAATATCGAAGAACATTTTCCGTGAATTCGTTATGATGTCAATCAATCTGCCTTGCCTTTTTCTGACTATTTTGGGGTCTCCTGCCACACTACTAGCTTCTGCCCGCGACTTCGTCCGAGTAGAATCCAAAAATGGGGCTGATAGGATTTTTAATTGTGTTTTACGTATTAATTTTGTTTTAAAATAAAAATTATTATGTTAAAATGTAAGCGCTTTCTAGCTGACACAACTATACGTATGCTAGGTGTGCTCCTACCGAGTTATGACAATCGGGTACTTCGAACGCACAAAGCGTTTAAAAAGCTGACTAACATAATGTATTGACATTTTATTTCCAAAAAAAATTGGTCTGCTCCTACCGTGTTTCGCCAAACTGGTACTTCAACGGCATAAAGCGCTTTCTAGCTGACACAACTGTGTCAGGTGTGCTTCTACTCCTACCGAGTTATGACAGCCTAGTACTTCGACTGTCGAGTTATGACAACTTGTTACTTCGACGGCAAATAACGCTTTCTAGCTGACAACTATGTTAGGTAGGCTCTTACCGAGCTTTGACAACCTGGTACTTCGAAGGCGTAAAGCGTTTTCTAGCTGACACAGCTACCTATGTTAGGGGTGCTCTTATCGAGTTATGACAACCTGGTACTTCGATGGAATAAAACGTTTTCTAGCTGACATAACTACCTATGTTAGGTGTGTCGGCAGAAACTACAGAACGCCACCTACTACGATCCTTACATATTCCTTTTGCATGACCAAGGAAAATTATGTTCACCTCTTTTTTTGTGGTTATTGTGGTGTTTACGGTCATGTACGTATACCGTACATGACCGTCCATATGGTGCCGGATATAAAGAATAGCACCATCCCATCTCTTCCCGTGGGTGTCGTAAGAGGCGGCAAAGGGACTTACTAGAGAATGGGCAGCAGTGTTCTCTATGCATTTTACCACCATACTGCGATCGCCAACCTGCCTGCCAAGCGTGGCGATTATGCCAAATCCTCCCAAATTGGGGGAGGCCTATGTCCAACAGCGGATGTCTTTCGACTGAAATGATAATGGTGACGCATACCGGCCGCATGTATTATACACCTAACCTGACCTGACTGAATTGTTCGAAACAAAATTAAGGTAATACTCACACGAGTCACACGACGACATCTCTATGCATATTCTATACACTCTCCGAATGCTCTGTGTTCCTAGTATCACAGGTAAACGCTTCGGTCCGGTGTCCAGAATGTCCCTAACTCGCCTTTAACACATTGCATGGAACTGTCACGTACTCCACGTTACGTTGGAAATTCCGAACCAGATGTTACGTTAACCGACACGAGGACTGGGAAATAGTTAAAAGTAAATGCAATTTTGTTCAAACAGGGAAACGTAGAAAAGTACACGGATTAATGGTGACATAGAGGCAGACATCTTCTCATGTCAGTGAGATAGGATGAAGAGGGTACCTACCTAGTCTTTTCCCAACTATGTTGGGATCGGCTTTCAGTCTAACTGGATAACTAGAAAGGTAGAAAAAAGTTTTTTTTTTTTTTTTTTGGTTGGGAAATCATCAAATTATTCTCCCGGTCTGGGTGGAGCAGGAGGGCGTATCCGACTTTTACTGACTAAAACCCACCCGTGTTCCCTCAGTAGCCTGTATGCCAGGGGCGGCGGTATCTCTTTCGAACAAACCCGCACCCCTGGCAGGCATCGGTCCTTGCGGGCCTCATCGGTTTGTGCTGATATAAAATACAAGGGTCAATGGCGACCTCAAGGCAGACATCTCATGTCAGTGAGATAAACTGAAGAGAATTCAATATGCCAAGCCTTTTCCCAACTGTGTTGGGGTCAGCTTCCAGTCTAATTGGATGCAGCTGACAATTCGTATATTACATGAGCGACTGCCTATCTCACATCGTCCTGCACATGATATCACAATTGACGGTTTCAATAACTATACAATGGCACAAAAAATAGCGTTACACGATCGGTCAAGTACCTTTAATGAGACAAAATTGGTTTTTTATTGTTATGGATCGAATTGGATCCAGGTGGTGCTAAACCGATGTCCTGAAGCATCATCAGAAAAAAATAAATTAAAGGGAACATTATAAATTTTCGATTCCGTTAAGATTTTGTACCACGCTTGCGGACTTCAAATATCTATACTTGTTTTAATATTCTATACGAAGATAGTACTATTAACTTAATTTCCATTGCAAATAACATTTTCTATTTCAGATAGCTTTTGTAAAACTTCAATAACTTTCAAAATCTCCACGACGAAATCCCATTTGTTAGAAATAAAGTTATGAAATACAATTTTCAAATGCTAATAACGGAACGTTTTAAAATCTTAGGCAGGTAGCTTCGTATGTTAGCGACAAAAGGCAATTATCACTTAGTTTTTTATCTTAATTATTGAGCATAACATTTTTTTTAATTTTCATCATCTATTTCTATAAACGTGCCAGTCCAGCACGCGAATTGCATGACACTATTAATAAGGATCCGAATAATTTTGAGGGTCCGTTCTCCGACTTATCCAGCCGAAGAGGCTACAAAATTCCTTAGAAAAAAACGTTTTAACAAAAAAAATTTACCGCCGAAAAACTGAAAAGAAAATAATAATAAAACTGCTGTGTTTAACCTTAATAACTAAGTTCGGAAGGCGGTGACATAAAATTAAAATACATTTCCAAAGTCACCGACTTCCGAACTTACTCAAACAAAACAAATCAGACAGCCACTTGCACATACACACATACACTCACCCACACACATCTACACTCACACATTCACTCTACACTCGCACAAACACAACTACACTCAGACTAACTCACACTCGGCACTCAAATAGACACTCCCTTTCCATTGTTATTAATTAATTTAAACCCCTTTTTTATCTTCAAATCTAATTGTATTAGTCTAGTTTATTTTTGTTTTATTATTTTGTAAAGTGCACATTACTCATTTGGATTTCACCATTATAACATTAATAATGGACGGATGGATGACCTCTGTAACACAGCCCAAGCAGCACATTAGCGAAGATTACATCCATAAACAAGCTATATAACAGCCAATGGCTCTTACGTAGCTGTACTAATGGATAAGACGATTCTTGGGGCTGTATGGGGGGTGATCTCTACACTGTTAAACAGCACAGCTGACTAATGGCTGTACATTGGACAAAAAAACATCAAAATGCATTTTAGTAGAACTTGAAAGAACCATTGTCCAGCGTTTGGCTACGTATAATGCTACTAGTAGGTCAAGAAGACCGACGCTTGTAAACAGCTGGCTAACGAGATAAAGTAACACCCTTTCTAAGCTTTGAACTGTATTAGAGAATTTAATTATGCCATTGGTATTCTTTTATGGTGTAAAATAATTCTATTATAATGCTTCCTCAATGAGCTTGACACTAGCTGGCTTAAAGCATTTAACGACTGCATGAGCTGTAAATTAGTGTAGTATTACTCCACTTTAATTCCAAAGCTTATAGTGTAAATATTAGCTATTTCACAGCCTCTAGAATTATTGAAGAGTAGACTTAGGTGAGTAGTGCTATGATAACGTCAATTTTGTCATAACCCCGTAACGCGAATTAATCACATAGATTTTGTTACCAATGATCATAGTTCCGTACAATTTAAGGATACGGTCAGTGACCTTTCTAAAACAATGATTGTAAGTAGAAGTGGTGGGGGTGTGAAAGTTTTGAATCAAACCAGACATGAGGGAGATAATATTATATTTTATAGGCAATAAAGAGAAATATTGCTCAAGATGCACTGATGGAATTACTAATAATAGTGAATTAAAGATTTTTGAATGAATGAAATGAATCGTTCTCGGATCTTTTCGTACCAGATATTGTACAAAAAGATCCGAGAACGATTCTACATAGGTACAGGGGCCTAAGTCTACTAATTTATAAACGTCACAATGGTCTCTCAATGGTAAGTTTTTGACAGATTTGCCATACAAAAACTGTCAAAAACACACCATTGAGAGACCATTGTAACGTTTATAAATTAGTAGACTTAGGCCCCAGGTAGAAAAATTACCATAAAATTAATCGAATCTGGTGGTGAATACTGGCACAATGTACTAATCAATCCGCTAACTATAGTTTTAAGTAAGTGGCATTGGTGCCAATTCTGTTGTACACCGAACTAAACTAATTAAACTATAACTCAAATTCCTTACTTTTGACTATGAGAATCTTAACTAAAAAAAAATATCTCCAAATTTAAAAACAATTTTGACACAACTAAAATCGAATTTGACAATCGCGACTCGCACGTGGTATGTTTTGGCTTCGCAACGTGGTACTTGTTTGCCCTACCCCGTGTTTTTTTTAGAGCCAGCAGCGCGCCGGGGTCGGCAGCCTCGACGTGATTTATATGGAATTTTCATGGAAAAAATGAAAAATTATTACCCACATGTTGAGTTTTAGAGGTGTTTGGGGTTTCCTAAAGGGGGTCGAAATTTTCATTATTTTTGCGATAGGACACACCATTTTCGAGATATAAGCAAAAGAAAAGAAAAAAAAATACAGTACTATTTTTGCACCAGAAGTCGAGGTGTCGGCGTGAATTTTAGTTCTTGACTACTCATTTTATTCCACACCTATTTAATCGGCGATTAAATAGGTGTAGAATAATGATTGGCCGATTTTGTGTAATGTTTTTGAAATAGCCAACCATTTATCATTGGCGTTTATTATGGTGTCGGAAAACCGAAGAATCTTGATATTTATCTAGAAGATTTTGTAGTAGAAATAAAACAGTTATTGAATGACGGAATCCTTCTATCAACTAGCAAGATCATAGCAGTCATGATTAGATGTTTTTTTCTGCGATTCACCCGCAAGGGCTTTATAAAACGTACGTACATTTTCATGCCCTCAGCGCCACGTCTTTATGAGAAGACACATTTTAATATTGTTTGACCGTTACAAAACAATAAAGACGTGTCAGTGGCACTCAGAAGTTTTTATTTATTAATAGCTGTTGGGTAAGGAATGGTCAATAAAAATAAAAGTAATGGTATACATTTACTGCGTTTAATTTTATCAGTCACATACTCCATATTTGGCTTTGGTAATTCTATATGTTAAACCATTAGTTGGTTATTTAAGCAGAATACTGTTACTGTTACAGAATAAATAACCAACTAATGAACCAAATATTTAAAAAAACACTTTTGAGTAACGTCATGAGATAACGTTATTAAATATGTAGGTACTAAATGTGTTGTGGTCAACGATTTCGTCTAATATATTTATTTCTCCAGACGTGTTACTATGG
This sequence comes from Polymixis flavicincta, assembly GCA_949987655.1. Taxonomy (NCBI): domain Eukaryota; kingdom Metazoa; phylum Arthropoda; class Insecta; order Lepidoptera; family Noctuidae; genus Polymixis; species Polymixis flavicincta. The sequence continues at coordinate 7,793,617 of OX465183.1, read as the reverse complement.
TTCAACATTTCAGTTAATACTTTTTATGCATTATTATAAGTTGCAATGAATGACCGTTTCATTATGCATTGCATTTTTTTTCCAATCTGTATGAGGCTTTGAATATTCTAGTTTATTCAATTTCGAAGTGACGTTTTTAATAGGCCATCTCAATCCTTTTCCCAAGCACTTGGTATGATAATTTTTCTTTCCCTTTTTCTTTTTGAACGACATTTCTATTTTCTGAAAACAAAAATAATTAATTAGCAATAAAATAAGCATCTTTACCTACTACGTCATAAGTAAGAGATAATTAAGTATGCGAATTTAGTATTTGTGCCAATACGTAAAACGCTCTAAAGTGCCAAAGCATCTATTACAGGCACTATAACAAAAATATGTACACTATTATTAATTGATTACAAAATGCCCGAAATGGTTTTCTATCAAGATTAGAGAACCCTAAGACGCTGCTTTCACCATTCGTTAGAATAACTGAAAACCATTGTACAGCTAGCGTCCAGTTCTCAGCTGGTTAATAGAATTAAATATGGCCATTGCACGGCAAAGTGAAGTTGTAGAGAATTTAGTTAGAATTATAGCTGGATAACAAATTGACGCCATTTTAATGTATACAAAACGATTAAATATGGAAAAAAAAAAACGGAAATCTGTTAATTTTTTATGATATTTCAGAGGTATTAAAGTAAAACACACTATTTCATAGCTACAAATAGATGATAATGCTCATAAGATGGTATTTTTTTGTAAAAATCCATAAATGATTCCACACCGTATTTATTTTATATATTTATTTTAGTAAAACTGTATTATTTCGATGGCGCGTGTAATATTTGATAATATCACCTAATATATTAACAGTAAAATTGCACCCGCAGTACAATTTACCGATAGAGATGCAAACAAACGTGAAAAATTACTTACCTTATTAATTATTTGCCTACAGATTATAGTTTGGCATAACAGTTGCGCTGCCCAAATAGACTTTTGTTGCTATTTCTTTGTAGATTTAACAATCGCCGTTAGTAAGCCATACAACATCTTTGGGCTGTCTAAGAGAATTAAAGGAGCTTGATAGTGGCATCTTGACAGCTGTCTAAGCTATTGTCCAGCCCATGTAATGCTCTTACAATGCTCTGGAATGCTATTAAAAAGCTACTACAATGCTCAGGGCTGGCTAATTTGGGGCCAAATTTAGAATTATAGAAGCTGTGTAGCCGGATATAATGCCCTTGTACAAACGGCATAACAGCCATGAGTTTTCAAAAATTCTGTTGTCCGGTGGCTATACAGCTATGTGTGCTGCTTGGGAGGTTTTCCTAGCATAGGGGTCATTGATCATTTTTTCTGTACCAAGCTAAATTGCATGTTTAAATTAAGTGTCTCCTGTATCTGTGTACTTTATGTCAAATAAACATATTAAATATATATTATTATTAAATTAATAATAAAAACATGGTCAAATTTGGACCACTGGGTGACCACTATACTTAATTTTATTCTCATTAGATCATCTCAATCAAACAGTGCAATTACATCGAAATCCATCCGTAATGCCTCCCGGGTCGATGCCGCGTTGTGTTCTACGCGCGCCTCAAAGAGATGTCAGCACCAACTGGTGGGGTCCGCAAGGGCCGATGCCTGCCAGGAGTGCGGGTTGTTCGAAAGAGATACCGTGGCCCCTGGCACACAGGCGACTGAAGGAACCCAGGTGCGTTTTAGTCAGTAAAAGTCTGACACGCCTTCCTGCTCCACCCAGAGCGGGAGAAGTTATTTGATGATTTCCCAATAAAAAAAAACCTGTGTTTAATTCCTATTTACCTAATTATCAACTACCTGCCGCATATAACCTGTGCAAATCAACCTACTACAAGTACCAATAGTTCCGTCTGTCCGTCTACGCCGACCGGCGACCGCATCACTTCCGCTGTGGTCTGCCTATGATTTACTGATACTAGCTACAACTGACGTTTTATGATTGTTGTTCATATTGGTAAGTGCTTTATTTAATTCAAACTTCCTGAATTTGATAACGTCTACTTTGTTTGATCTTTTGATTATTATCTATAGTTTGACAAGCCGTGTGCCCGATGAAATATCCCATCGGAAAAAAATGTACGACTTAAAAAAAAAACATTGTATACTGAAAAATAAGTTTCGTTTCGGAAGTCGTTGTCGGTGTAGTTTTGTATTTTCGATTTTTTGCCACTGAGTTCCGAAATAAACAATATTTTTTCAAACTTTACCTAGTTCTGAGGAAAAAAAATAAGTCGGTTAATAACCAACTTCCATATAGATACTCGTACCGACAACTGTGGCAACTTTACTTTTCATTAGCAACTTTATCAATGAGAACTGTATAGTATCTCTCAATTACTTAAAATTTGTTATAAATAGTACCTAGATTAATCTACTTCTGTATCACTTCGAAATTGAATTGCGGCAACAGATTTTTAGTTATCGAGAGAAATTTACGTCCAGTAAGAAAGAAGAAAAGAAAGAAAGTAAAAATGTTTATTCTGCACAAACAAAACAAATATTTTATAAAAAAAAAACTAAGAAAAAAAAATGCACACATTCAATGTGGACAAAAGCCCCGTATTCAAGTCGAAAATTTACACAATATTGTCCATCGACTGATAATGTCAGTAAAAGCAGTACTACTTGGCTAAAGTTGCTGTGGAAAGTAAAGATGCCACAGTTGACCGTACTCACTTTCATGGGGCGTGCAGTAGTAAGTGCTTTGATTCACTGCAGAAATGCGGAGTAGTTGCGATACACATTATTATTAGCAATGGCTTTCTTTTTGACAATTGAATAACATTCATTGCGGTTACATCATAGAGCAGGCAATTTTTTAAACCGACGAAAAACCGGAGGAGGTTACTCAATTTGATGCGTATATTTTTTTTTCGCGCGCGTGTGGAACACAACGCGCCTACAACTTTTCGGTCGCAGGGGATAGAGAGAGCGGCCGACGCTAAACCGACACTCCTCTTCCCCTGCGGCCCCACCGCGTCCGCCATCAAACGGTGGCGGCCCCGTCCAGGCCACGGAAGGGAAGAGCGCTGCTCATAAGCACCGGCACTCCTCCTCTACCGGAGCCCGTAACCCTCAGCTGTGATGCCTCCCATTTGACATCGCGGCCCACCTCAGTTGCGTTGCACCTCACCGCAACCCTACTTTTTGGCCGCTACGTCAATGGCTTGAAGGCAAAAGCCCTGACGAGCGGCCCCACCTTTGGGTTCCTCTTGGCTTCACCGTGGCCGGAATCCACGGTTACTGAGCCCCCCCGCAACGACAATGCGGGAACCCACTCGGGGGACTTCAGTTTCAGTTCACTTCACTAAACCAACTGACACTAATTCACTGTTGTCAAGGAGTGTACTGCGTAACGCTGAGTTGATTGATATTAAGGTAAACAATAAACATAACCAATTTACAAATTGAAACTGTAGTACCTCTTAAAATTCTTTTAACTTAAGAAAATGAAATCCCTCCAAAGAAGCAGACAGGCAGTAAAAAATACTCAATTCATCCAAAAATCTAATAAACTTAGATTTAAAATCTCACCTATCTCTAGAACCTTAATAGGAACGTCGCAAAGTTTTTCGTCTCACAAATTTTACAATCTTGCAAAACACAAATCTGTTCGCGTTGTAATCAGATAAAAAATTGTTGGCGAGCTGAATAAACGAGGCGGTGCTATTCCGCTAACATAATGGAATCTTTTTAGACACTTTAAGACAGCACTTTAGCTTAATGAAGAGCCATAATTCATTTTGACGCTCCTAGTAACTAGAGCAATGGCGTGCCTTCGGTGAAGTATACGCGGGGTAATTAGATCTACGAGGAGTTATCGATTTTTTAATGTTAGCTTTATTAATGGCAAAGCTGAGCTTAACGATAATAGTGATGAAGATTGTTTGATTACTATAGGTTGTTTTCAAAATGGTGGATGTTACGAGAATGATATCAGTCAATATTGAAATAGATTATTTTTAAAGAGACCAGAAGGCCAATTCTCATCAGTCTTATCTCAGCGACGAGCAAATGTCAAAACCTTGTCAAAAACGTACGGAAACTCGAGGTATTTTTGACAGATTGGGATCAGACTGTGAACGTTATTAAAATTATGAGAATTACCCCTCTTGTGCCCTGTTGCTGGCAATAGACTCGCCCTCTATTACATGGGACTGAAACATAACTGGCGAACTGTGGGTGTACTCTAGGTGCACCTCTGGAAACTAGGCGTTAGATTCTATTATTATGAAGACCTTCGAGACGGAAACTAAAAAATAATATCCAAAATAATTTACAAATTAATAGGAACAATAAGATAGCTCTATAATAATCTATAAAGCTTGGCAAACAACAAACGGACCTTGCAATAATGTTTTATTTTTTTATTACGGACGCCTTTAATGTGCAAATCTTTTAACATTGTTCTGAAATATAATTTCAACATTATTAATGATCATGACATGTTTTATAACAATATTTTGATTTAAAGAAGTGTCCGTGGAATGTATTGCCCGTTCTTCTCCTACCTAATACGCTTACCTACATATTACGCTTTGGGACAACTAGCTACATATTTCTTAGTCAAGGGATCGGCCCTTGACAAATTTAAGGTATGCTTTGAGTTTACGATTGACGTGAATTAATAAATTATGAAAGACTAGTTTTTGCCAGCAGCTTCGCCCGCGTTGAGGTCTAAAATTATCCCACGGGAACCAGGATCAAAAGTATTCTATGTGTTAATCCAGGTTACAAACTATCTGTGTGCCAAATTTCATCCAAATCTATTCAGCCATTTTTGCGTGATTGAGTAATATGCATCCAAACTTTCACATTTACAATATTAGTTTGATAACGATAGAGAAGATGGAGGAATTAATAAATACTACCAGCGAATAAATGAAAAGAAAGTGTTTTAAACAAGACCAACATCAAGGTAAATAAATACCACAAAACGTGACCTTTATCTATAATTGCCTCAGAATTTGGAGTAAAATATGTAAATAAATACATTTCAAAACTAAAGACACGCTCTAAAAAGGAAAGGTTTATACAAATTTAATGACATCAAATCCCAACACACACAGTCAAAGTTACAAAGCAATTGAATAAAAGTGTAAATCGATTCAGACATAGCTTACAGAGTAAGTAAGTCTTTTTTTGGGTGGGAATTCATCAAATAACTTCTCCCGCTTTGGGTGGAGCCCCGTGTTCCCTCAGTTTCGAACAACCCGGACCCCTGGCTGAGAATAAGTAGGTTGTAGTGGCAGAGGGCTGGCCATGTTTGTTGAAGGACCGATGGCCGATGGAGCAAACGAGACGTGGAGTGGAGACCGGGTATCGGCAAGCGTATTGTGGGACGGCCCCCAGCTAGGTGGACCGACGACCTAAAAAGGTGGCTCGGTCAGATTGGATACGGAAGGTGGAGGACGGGGTGTTGTGGCGCAGCATGGGAGAGGCCTGTCCAGCAGTAGATTGCAATAGGCTGAGTTGATTGTTGATTGTGCATCAATTCTCAGTAGACGCTATGATGATTATTCGCACGCTCCTTTACAACAAAACTTATCATCATCATCATAATCAGCCTACAAAATTCCCACTGCTGGGACACAGACGTCCTCCTGTGAGAGGGAGTAAGTCATAATCCAGCACGCGGGCCCAGTGCAAGTTGGTAGATAGTCTTCGAATGTTTGGTTCTAGGACATTCCAGTTTCCTCACGATGTTTTGCTTTACCGTTTTGAGAGTAGTGGTAAGCCTAGGGTCGAACTCACGACCTACAAATCGTAAGTCGAGACAGAAACCACATGGACGCTCTCACCTCTTACAAAACTAATAAATATATTTTAATTAAACTAATAAAGGCTCGATCTTCTAGAGGCATTCTATTTATGATCAAATTAGTTTTGAGTGGAAAAAGAAAACAGTTTAACAGTGACCCTCGAAACTTAGGTCGCAAATAGGTCTAGGCTAGCAGAAATTGTATGTTTGTATTAAATTAGATCTGAAGTTAGCCTTCGCACTTAGGTTGATAATAGGAATCAAATAATTGTTTTCACAGTTCAAAACCAATTCTTTAAGAGGATATTTATATTTTTAGCGCTAATGAAACGTCTGTATTTGGAAAATTAGTTGACATATCATATCATCACGCCTGCATACCTGGACAGGATAGGCAGAGGTGTAGCTTTAGTAGATGCACCCACATTTTCTATTCCTTGCAATCGGCCGCAAATCCAGACTTCGGACTCCTATTGATATATTCCAGATGAAAAAACTTCTTAACACTTTACCTGGACCGGGAAACGAACCCTCGTTCTCCGCAATAGCGCTTGCGACCACTAGGTCAACGAGGCAGCCTTAAATAATTTGAACGGAAAAAAGAAAACTGAATATTTAAAAACCGAACTAAATGTCAATGACATTACAATGATAAATCTACGAATGTCGGGAAAGAACCGAATTCATAAATCTTCAGTATTTTTCCAGTTATTACAATATCAAGGTTACTCACCTTTTACCTTTAAAAAATGCCATTCGATATGATACCAAACATTCGAAGGAACTTAAGAGGAAGCTTCTTCAATTATAAAAGAAGTCAATTTATTTCAGTAAGTGATCAAAGGACTTCCTGGGCTTGCCTCGCGTATATTGTACAAAATGAAAGTCAGAATATTCTGTTGGGTTTTCTCTCTCAGGAGCAATTAAGTAGATACTAACTACTGATTATATTTCTCCGTAATATTTTTATTGGGCTTTTTTGTGTCTTGCATTTTCCCAACAATGTTGAGGTCTGCTTCCAGTCTAACCGGATGTAGCTGAATACCAGTATTTTACATGGAGCGACTGCCTATCCCTTGTGAGGGCCGCAAGAGTCCGCTGGATACGGGAAGCACAGAACCGGTCGAAGTGGTGGAGCTTGGGGTAGGCCTATGTCCAACAGTGGACGTCTTTCGGCTGAAATGATGATGATCATGACTGCCTATCTAACTTCCACAACGCAGTTACTGGGTAATACCCCTTGGTAAGACTGGTTAGACTTTCGGGCTTCTGACGACCCGTAACAATTGTCAGAGATCTACGAATGACTGCTGGGACCATCGGCTTAACGTGCTTTTTTTAATATGTAAAAATGGTCACCCATCCATGGACAAAGTGCGGTAAGCGTAGCTTAACCTGATCGATCGACCCGTGCGCTGGTATTACTTAGCCCATAAGCCATCTGACGGTGTACAATATAAAAATTGCTGAACGGCAGTTTATGCTAATTTGTTTTGTAAACCAACATTTGGGAGTTGGTTTACGTCAAATGTGTTTTCACTCTGTTTGTTATCTAGTCACTTTTTTTCACGACATTGTAATTTTACACGCGTGTTTCTATTGGGATTAAATTTAGCTGAATTATGTATTTTACATACACAAATTGCACTGGAGTAAGGATTGTGGAAAGAAAAGGGTAGTAGTTTTATACATGTTATTACATACATGATACAATCATAAGTATTTTAAGTTAGGAAAATTAATTGTTTACCAAATTGACTACCAAAATAACTTTCAATCTTTGACAGTTTAATATTTTTTTCTAGAATGCGGAAAATTGGAAAATATCAATTTGATAAACCATTCAATTCTCTGGCGAAACTTTGACCACCAAACCTACTAAGCTCGCTTATGACATTTGCCAGCCCATAGATTATAATCAGAAACAAAATCAAAAGTAATTTATTCAAACTAAGCTGAACTTTTTGAATGTCAAAATTACATAAGACAGTCCCCAAAAACGGCCACCCTTCACCATTTCCTAGTGCTTTAGCTGGGAAGAAGTGGCGCAACAAACTCCACAGCAGCACCGCTGTCTGTTAAATTGGAAGAACTTGATTCTATACAACAGTAATTAATAAACATAACGAAACACAATACATTAAATTTAATTATATGTCAGCTAGCACATGCCAATATACCACCAAAATATTTGAAAACGAAACTCAAGCAGTAATATTATAATGTAAATAAAAACGTAAACAGAACTTAATACCTAAATAAAGGGCATGGCTGCTTATATATGCAATGCTGCATTATATTCATATAGCTATAACTTGCAGTCAAGGTCATCATTGCAAGAATGTGTATCTCGCCGTCCGGTAAGGACCAAGCCCGAGTCGATGGCGCGTTGTGTTCCACGCGCGCTTCAATCAAAGAGATGTCAGCAACAATGGAAGAGGTCCGCTAGGGCCGATGCCTGCCAGGGTCGCGGATTTGTTCGAAAGAGTACCGTGGCCCTGGTACAGGCAACTGAAGAACACGGGTGGGTTTTAGTCAGTAAAAGTCTGACATGATAATTTACCATTAAAAATGACCCATGTTTGACAAAGACCGTTTACAGACCTATTTAGAGGAACTGGACGGTCGCTAGCAACACACAGACAAACAATAATAAGCCGACATGTCAATAAAGATCTGTTTGAGTTGTCATCTTGACATTTGTTCACACAACAAGAGAGTTCATTTCACGACTGCTATTTGCGATGGTCGAGTATTTGTATGAACAACTTTAAGGGTGTACCGTTCGGAAAGCCGGTAACGGTATTTTCTTGAACCGATATCGTTTCGGTGGGTGAAAATGCTCATAGACAAATAGTATTTTGATGTGGTTGTAATGGGAAAGATAATTTAGTGAAGTCTTTTACTATCGCGCTTTATTAGTGGTGCAGCTTTCTTTGCACGTTTGTTTAATGTTTTCATTGTGTCGTTAGTGATCCAAAAACGAGAAAATTCTGGAAGTAGCTCGTCCTCTGTCATTGAAAAGTTAATAAAAGGTTTTTGGAATTGTATAGAGTCAATCTATAATTTTCTAACCATGGTTTAACAAAATATGCAAAGACTTTTATGGTTGCAAGTGCTCTGTATTAGGTAGATCTTAAAATTGCGCGTTCGTATTTTCGAAGATTGATACCCGGAGTGCAAACTTGTCTTGGGATAGCTAGTATGTTCAATAATTAAGTATGTCATGTACTGGCTGACGATAAATAAATAGGCTTATATTACTTAACATTTTTTTTTTGATATCTTTATGTGTTAAACCTGAAATTTTTTCGGGTAGACAATGATTGCCGGAGCGCATACTTTATCTGAGAGATTTTTACTTATCTACCGAATGGTTTGCAATGTCTCGCAAAACAAGACTTCTAAGGTATCCTAAACCTTTTTTTAAAGATAACGAAACTAACTACTTAAGTGCAGACGTATAACTAACAGGTTGAAAAAGAAAAAGATACTTAAACTTCTTTTTTTGCCTTCGCATAGTAGGTATGGATATGTAACACTGGTCTGGAATTTTTAACCATTAACATTAGATTTTTAACCGCGTTTTATTCGTAAGTAAAGGGAATCAATCATTTTAACTAAGCTTCGTCGCTGCACAACGGAATTCTACAACTACAACAAGTTAAGGCTGATAAGATGAATGATTGGCTACCTACTCTGTTATCTGGCTTCAGAGCCTGGTAACTAGAAGATGAATTTTAGTTTCAGATTTCCCGTTTCCCTTTCACATCTAAATATCAAACACGAATGATGAATCGAATCTCTTGCAAACACCCTGTATCGTGTGAAACGTTCCACCTGTAGATAATATGTTATCTTAACTATCTTTGTCCTCACCAATATTCTGTTATGTATTTGTTCAGATTTCAGACCTGCTTTAACTTCGGCATCGTAAAAATCGAATCATGAGCACTCATATCTCTCACTCTACTCTCATTTGCCTAGCGTTTTCCCTACAACAACTATTTAACGACTGTCAACGATCCACAAATTACATCCAGGAACAAAATGCTTAATGTAAGGTACTATCAAGATTCACTAATGCAGTCGCATACTAAGGGCTATATTGCTATGAAGTGGCGGTCCAGGCCGTACCTACAGCTGTGTGTATAAGTGATGTATTAACACAAAACTCACCGCTCCACTCACACACTGGCGTTAGTCTCTGTATTTTATACATACCGTCGGCGACGACAGACATGACCTTGGTCGGTTCATACCATTGCTAAAATTTACTTTTATAGTTTGAGTTCCGGTAGCGTGCAGCGTATCGTCTTGGATTAAGAAACTCATAGGTCTGGGTTCAAATCTCGCGATGAAGCTTTAATTTTTCTTTTTAACAATCATCTTCATCTGTTCTTTTATTATTCGATTTATTAATATACCAGAATAATAATGTAACAAATTTGTTTTATTACTCGTATTGTTATTTAAATAAAGGTTTAACAATAATAAATGATTACAAAATGTTTATTCGTTATAACTTCATGAAGAATGTATAAAAATAACTAATAATAACTTCTTGTTAAAACAGTTTATTTTCTCATAAAGAACAATTTATTGAAGTAAATAAGCTAGTTGGTGAACTATGATAATCAGGCTATTGTATCTTAGTAATATAATAACATTGTGCTGATTACTACTGTGTGTCGGTACTCTAAATAAATCACAATATTCTACAAAAATCTACCCACGTAAAAGTAACAAATGCAGACAAGTTGTCACAATACAATTAAATGACTCAGTAGTACTACTTTTATTCTACTGCGAGTGAGTTCGTTTTAACTCAAACCTCAAAGTTAACAAATCGTATTTAATAGGACTTAAAGAGGTTATAGCTTAAGTGTTCATTTTCATTCCGAAAAGAAGATTGAAACTAAACCTCAAAATAATCCAGATTACGGATAAGACAAAATATTATTTGAATATTACTAAAATAAATAAATATTTGTAATTTATAACTTAATGTTAATGTTTTTTCCGTTAACTATGTTTTTTAAGCTGATTCTCGAGCTGGTTTTCCATGATGCCTTGTTTGCCATGAACCTTCTGCGTGGAGTGCACGGCGCACGGTTCGTAAAGATGTGTCGAATAATTCGGCAAAATGTCTTGTCGTTTTGAAACCACTTGTTTCATATTCGCTGAACGTGTGCCTGTTATAGGAGCTGGGGTCTTCCACTTTGCTTTCCACGGGCAAGGCTACCGCCTTCCTCATATCTTTTCACCCACCGACTCACAGTATTTCAAAGGGGTACTGTTAGGCTACTAAGCAAAATACACACTTTATGTATTACCTACTATTTAGAAACAAAATTATTTAAAAGGGCAATTTCACATAGATATTAAGTTTATTGTTATTTTCATCGTTCTATAATCTAGGAAATAAATTTACATTGAAATTTTAAATTTTTATTCTATTTAGACATTGTGATATTTATAAAACGTTTAAAAATAACTACAAGGATCAGCAGTTACACTTTAATTAAATAAATGTTTAATATTTATATTTAAATCATAATACTCACACTCAGTCCGGTTTCATCACATAGATATTTGTGATATAGGTATTAAGTCCACTTTTATGCAGCGCAATAATATTCGCTTTCATTTCTATATTTAAATTTGCTTACATTTTAAAATGAATTAGAAGGACGCTAATAGATGAAACACACGTCACTAGCACACAATTATCAACCAACACCGTTCTATAAGTCGCGGTGAATGAGTCGTAAATCATTTAAATTTATTTAGGTTTCTGTGGGTATAATGATAAAGTTTTACGAGTTTAGTGAATAAGAAGAACAGAACAAGAAACTATACTCAAAAGTGATTTTTAAAACAATAAAAAGACTATCACACAGCGAGTGGGATTCGAAAACGCGATAATCAAGTGCAGTAACCGCTCAGCTATCATGCCAATTGCTTTAACGGTTGAATTTAGGAAATACATTCATTCGTAAACGTATGAGAGTGTGTGTGTATATAGTATTATAGCCTATAGAAATTGCTTATTATAAGAAGGTCGTAAGTTAAAGCGAAGTGTCAATCTATTGCTTTTTGAGATTGGGGCACCATTAGTGAGGGCTACTGTACATTAATACCGGTAATTAATGTATGGTAGTCAAATATGGAGACTAAGAAAACAAAAAACTTGCTATATATCAAAAGCGAGATGATAAACAGCGTACTAGGAGCCAAGAAAGCTGGCAGAATAGCAAGCAAATTTTTTGAATCTAAGACAGTCGTTATGGGTCGTCAGAAGCCCGAAAGTCTGACAACTAGTTTTACCAAGGGATATCGTATTCCCCAGTAACCGAGTTGTGGAAGTCAGAGTAGCTGTCGTTTGGTTTAAAGAATTTTATTTCTCATAGAAACTATCACAGTTCACTTAGAATGAGATACACAAGTGCTTACATCTAATAAATTATTATATTTGCCTCTGGTGACGTTACAGGGTGCATACATGTTTCTTAACATTAAAAAAATATATCAGATTTCTTTAACTCCTCCGGTAAGTAATTGAACAGCTGTGCTCCATCAACCAATATTGTTTTTTCGCCGTAATTAGTCCGTGCCCGTGCAGTCATTAGTATTGAAACTTGTTTTTACTTCTTGTGTTTTAGGTTAATGCTTTTTATGTAGTTGTATGTTTGATTGTACGGAATTCGTTCCATGTAAAATATTGGTATTCAGCTGCATCCGGTTTGATTGGAAGCTGACCCCAAAGTAGTTGGGAAAAGGCTAGGCAGATAATGATATTAATATCGGTAATTAATTTATGGAAGTTCAGCCTTAAAAGTAAAGCTTTTATAAAAACGAAATGAAATCCAAAATAGGAATCATTAAAAATATCACTCACAGATAGTATTCCACATTTCACTGGAATTTGTGATTCAAATGAGACCCGTGAATGGCAGTGTTTAAATTTTTAATCCAATTGTTATTTTAGCTGCGCTCGCTACAGGAGGAGACGGAAATAGTGAGATAGGATGCTATACTGATTAATGACGTAATTAGTGCTGTGTCTGATTTTGTTAGTTCTAGCTGCTAATAATTTAATAAACTGTTCTTACCTTATTACTCTCAACAAATATGTTGAGAGTACCTTGTGAATTCCCGTGTGTGTTGCCGGGCGTAAAAGAATAGCACCATCCCATTTCTTCCAGTGGGTGTCGTAAAAGGCGACTAAGGAACTTACTAGAGAATGGGCAGCAGCGTTCTCTATGCATTTTACCACCATACTGCGATCGCCAACCCGCCTGCCAAGCGTGGCGATTATGGCAAATCCCCCCTTTTGAGGGAGGCTTATGTCCAGCAGTGGACGGCTATCGGCTGATATGATGATGATGATGATGACCTTGTGAAGTATTTTAGAGGACTGTATTATTTTAACTGTTTCAATACCATTTATCAAGAATTAAATAATGTATTGTAAAATTTGAGGATTACAGTAGAATTGATATAATCATAAGAATTATGATAGATCATCTTTATCCTAATTTTGGATCTACATAACTATAGAACGGCACGACAAGATTACTTGACTAATAAATAAGATATTTCAAAATATATGGCAGATTAATTAACAATATCCACCTTATTTATAAACGTTACTTAAAGGCTTCTTCAAAGAGGCATGACGAGACACCTGTAGAACAATTTCCATGAAGTTTTCACAGAAATTGTTATACGTGAGTCGCGTCGTTTGCAAGAGCCTTATAGGTAAATAAGGATTAACGTCTGGTTAAGTTTTTTTTTTGCAAATAAACGTCTCCTAAAGGGGTACAAACCCCCCCGAGTGTCCCGCATTGTCGTTGCGGGGGGGGCTCAGTAACCGTGGATTCCGGCCACGGTGAAGCCAAGAGGAACCCAAAGGTGGGGCCGCTCGTCAGGGCTTTTGCCTTCAAGCCATTGACGTAGCGGCCAAAAAGTAGGTTGCGGTGAGGTGCACCGCAACTGAGGTGGGCCGCGATGTCGAATGGGAGGCATCGCGGCTGAGGGTTACAGGCTGCGGTAGAGGAGGAGTGCCGGTGCTTCTGAGCAGCGCTCTTCCCTTCCGTGGCCTGGACGGGGCCGCCACCGTTTGATGGCGGACGCGGTGGGGCCGCAGGGGAAGAGGAGTGTCGGTATAGCGTCAGCCGCTCTCCCTATCCCCTGCGGCCGAAAAGTGGTAGACGGGACGGCGCATTGTGTTCCACACGCGCGCCAAAAGATGTCAGCAACCACTGGTGGGGTCCGCAAGGGCCGATGCCTGCCAGGGGTGCGGGTTTGTTCGAAAGAGATACCACGGCCCCTGGCATACGGGCTACTGAGGGAACACGGGTGGGTTTTAGTCAGTAAAAGTCTGACACGCCCTCTTGCTCTACTCAGCAGGAGAAGTCATTTGATGATTTCCCACCCAAAAAAAAAAAAGCGGTAAGTACAAAGAGTCAATAACGAATATCGTGGAAATGACGAGTGAACTCAAAATATTTCCGAAATTTTGGAATTTTCGTTCCTTTTGCACGTCAGTTAACCGACACTAACTCGTAAAAACTGTCTATAATCCACAATTCTTAAAATAAAAGGTACCTACGGGATTCATAATCCCGGGGTGTTAAAATAATAGGTCTTTACCTATGAAATTGCCGTTTTGTATGAAAAAAATTAAACGAATTTTTTTCATGAATTTTTTATTTGTATTAATCGAAGTAATCACCCATGCAATCAATGCATCTTTGCCATCGCAGTGGCAGTTTATTGATGCCCTTCTTAAAGAAATCAGCTGGACGGGAGGCAACAAATTCTTCAAAGGCATTTTGTACTGCCTCTCGGGTATTAAATTTTTTTCCCGCCAAGAAGTTATCCAAATTCTGGAAAAAGTAGTAGTCTGTAGGCGCAAGGTCTGGTGAGTAGGGCGGATGACGGAGAGCTTCCAACCCCAGTTCTTGCAACTTGGAGACCGTCTGCTGTGCAGTATGAGGTCGCGCGTTGTCGTGCAGGAGCAGCGGAGACGAGCGATTGACCAATGCTGGTTGGAGATGCGCCAGCTTCTCCATCATTGTGTTCAGTTCTTCACAGTACACATCTGCAGTAATGCTCACCCCGTTTGGTAAGAAGCTGTGATGAATCACACCGGCGCTAGACCACCAAACAGTGACCATCACTTTTCTAGGGGTAAGTTTTCGTTTAGGGCATTGTTTAGGTGCTGAACCAGGATCCGACCAACTTGCTGAGCGCTTACGGTTATCAAACAGAATCCATTTTTCATCGCAGGTAACAATGCGGTTCAAAATTCCTTCATTTGTGTGTCTGTTGAGCAGTGCAAGGCACGTCTCGACGCGTACTTCGCGCTGGCGATCATTGAGTTCGTGGGGCACCCATTTGTCAAGCTTTTTTACCTTGCCAATTTGACGCAAATGGACCAATATTGTTTTGACGCTAACGTCGAAAGCTGCTGCTAATTCAGCCGTAGATTGTGTATCATCAGCTTCCACAATCGCCTTTAATTCGTCATTGTCGACCAAAGTCTTCGGACGACCGCGAGGTTCATTTTTCAGGTCGAAATTTCCAGAACGGAAGCGAGCAAACCAATAACAGGTGGTGCGTTGGTTTGTAGTGTTAGCTCCGTAAACGTCGTTGATGTTGCGTGCCGCTTGTGCCGCGTTGCTGCCACGACGGTACTCATATTCCATAATTACTCGAATTTTTAACGTATCCATGATGACGAAAAAGATTGAA
The DNA here is from genome assembly GCA_949987655.1 of Polymixis flavicincta. Classification (NCBI taxonomy): domain Eukaryota; kingdom Metazoa; phylum Arthropoda; class Insecta; order Lepidoptera; family Noctuidae; genus Polymixis; species Polymixis flavicincta. Next base: position 7,778,055 of record OX465183.1, on the reverse strand, counting down.
ATGCGATGAAAATGTAACACTAATCAATAAAGAAATGACTACTTTTAGAAAAAAAAATCCATGTTTTTAAAATAAAATTAATTTGAAATTAGAATTCTTAGCCAAACAAAAATTATTTTGATTTGAAATGGCCAGTACTGCAGAACGGCAATTTCATAGGTAAAGACCTAATATGTAGCATTCGGCGCGAGCTATTCCCGATCATTGACTGTCTAGAGCACACGACTAATAATATACTGAATCAATATTCACGAGTAAGGCGGAATAGAAATCATTAATTGATATAATGCTATCGGTAATGCAATTAGCAATTATGATGTGTTATGAAATTTGCTGACACTTTCATGTTTCAGTTGTTACCTCTGAGGTCCCGTATTTTCAGCAACGTTGGTGTAGATAGAGCAGCGGTAAGGTAAGGTGAGAACCAAGTTATATAAAAATGTTGTGTTGAGTATTTTATAAAAAAGATTAGTGACGTTAACGAGTAAAATATGTATTGGCCATCTTACGTACAACATTCAATGAGAGGAATATACAAATACAAATATTTAGTGGAACAAAAAACACATTACATTTTTTGTGTACGCACGGCTACACATCAAGCTATACTTTTCCAGTTTACGCTGAACTCGCACTGCGCGGAAATCTTATACAATGCGAGATCAGCTTATACTGGAAATGTATAGGTTGACGTGTAGCCGTGTGTACGTTAATACTGCGTTAGTTTAGTAACTGTGTCGCAGTTATTAGCATAAGAACAATATTTTTAATGAAACCAATCACGTTTGAGAGATAGGTATGCCGTATAGCGCGTAGTATTATTTGTATTTGCCTTTCATAAACCAAGATGTAATTGTTCTAATAATTACTCCTTGTAAAAATGGTTTACAAGGCAACTTTATTGGGTCCTCATGTACTATTCATTCTGCATCGAGTAATTCAAATAGTTCTCTCTTCCTTAATTTCAGAACTGATCCCAGTTAAATTGTAAATCGTTCGTTAATCATTGTAATTGTTAATCTTTCCTAAAAAGTTTTAATTCAGATATTTTATTGTGAGCTCTATTTAAAAGAACCACTTAATAAATGCCAGTTGAAATGATTAAGGCTAGGTTGTTCCGGCATGTAGGCCTTTGAAACGCTACCTCCGCCTCCCCCAAATGCGGCATGACGTATTTATTTACAATGAACTGTCAACCATTTAGCAGAAAATCCATGCCATAGTAAAACATATTGCAGTTGATCAACTGAATTATTTTTTCTTAGGTTCGAAATTTTTTCCTTGGTTTTAGGTACGGTATGGTAAAACTTAAATATTACTTAAAGTTCCCTGTGTAGGGTAAGTGTCCTGTAAGTTACCTATTGAGCGTTTTCATATTATCAGATATTGATACCAACCCGATACCGATATTTCGGCAGCTGTACACATACCGATTCGAAACCGATATATTTAATATCGGCTTGATGATATTGGCGAATATCGATGACCATCGCGACTCACCAAACGACCACAGTAGGTACAGTACCTAAGTATCGACGTCTCGAAGTCAGCAATGCGAATAAGTGTGTTCAATTGAAAGAATGGCCAGTTCTCTCACCTCTATTGTGCTGCAGGCTTAGCACGAGAACCGTAGACAAGCGTTTTGTCGTCGGAAGAGTAGACAAAAATGATGTTTCCCTATAGACAGTTGACAGTTTTGTACCAAGAAAAGTAGACAAGCAATTTCTATTCTACAGAAGAGTAGATATAGAAATGCGTCATGCTAAGCCTGCTGATATCGGAGCCAGTCACTGTCTACGACGACTTATGTGACAATAACAACTCTATAAAAGCGTTTATTAGGTACTAAACGTTTGCGAAAATCTAATCCCCGGTATCGTGTCGGTGTCGGAATCGGCTAATGTGCTGAGTTGTAATTTAATGTAATTGTTAAAGTGATGCAATCAACTAGTTTCGAATGAAAATCAAAAAATGTATTTTCATTCAAAACGTAAACGTTCCAGAAATAGCGATTTCAAACATTTATGAAAAAACAAACCCGGCTTTACTATTATTATGATTGTTACGGGTTTCAACCTCAGGACTAGCTGCTTCTCACACGGACAACTGTTCGTCAATTGATCCCGCGACACCAGTCCTGTTTGCTTTGTTTCTTTGTATATTTAGGCTGTTGAGAGCAAGTCTACAAATGTGACATAGTTGTGTACAGGGAAGTTTTATATAATGTGGCAGGTGTCTTACGACTTCTACGCGAACGAAGTCACGAGCAGAAGCTAGTTACAGATACATATGGTTTTGCGGTTGTAAGGTGAAAATGAAAAATAGCAATAGTTTCATTTGGAAATCATGCTTCCAGACCTTTCAACCAGATAATTTCCAGACAAGTTTTAGTTGTTAGTGAATTTAAGAATTTGAATTCGAACTGATGGAACACGGGTGGGTTCAGTAAAAGTCTGATAAGCCCTCCCGTTCCGCCCAGAGCGGGAGAAGTCATTTGATGATTTCCCATTAAAAACAAAAAAATACCCTTGTGCAATTTGTTTTTTGAGACATTTATTTTCAGAGGTTCCCAGAGGTTAAGCTAAGCGTAACTTGTCAGTGAATTCAAGAATTTATAAAGTCGACAAGCTGTGTGTCCGACGGCATTTCTCTTTTTCAAAATGGTAGATTTCCATACAAATCATCCACTATTTTATTTACATCTTTGGTGGCAGAGGTTTCAAAGATCTTGATTTTCAGATTTTTATCAAGTAGAATACGCTTAATTGATCATACTGTTTCGGTAACACTGTAACCATATTCTTTTATTTTTGGTGTTTGCCATCGCTCAGAAAGAACCGTAAATATTGTGAGCTACATATGAAGGAACAATTGCCGTACTTTATTGTCTAGTGACGTACCTACTGCTCCAGCTATAATTTATCGAAACTATTATTTTAGGACATCAACAAAGTTGTTATCGCGTTCCTTCCAATTGGTCGTGTACCCTATAGCACTTTTGTCTGACCAAACTTTTTCCTATTTTCTCTGTTGGTGTCAGACTGAAAGTTCTTTATATGTAATATTAATGTAGGATATGATAGTAGCGAACACAGTTCGGTGCAGAGGAAATATCATAGTTGATATGGATGAAACTGATTAAAAGAAACTTAGAAAACTGTGATTTGTACAAACTTCTTCATAAACGACGAATTCGACTCTCACTTGACTATTATTTCATCGATAATAATTTGTAATGTGTCAACACTATTTTAAGATGACAATTAAATGTCATCATGTTGCCTAGAAATAATTACATTTTCGAAAACAATTTTATGAATGAAAACTATTATATAATTACAAGATATTTTTTCTGAGCTATCGCAATTTCATAAATTAATTAGTTATTATTTTACTTGATTTTTTTGTACAGGCGCAGAATGAGCGAGTTTTTGAAAATTTTGACACAGGTCCACCCTCGATGACGTCCCGCAGGACTCTGACAGACTCTGAGCGTGAGCTGATTTAGCCGGATTTAGATCTTTTTGAGTTTATTCAAAAAAAATCTACTAAACTAAAAAATTGAACCTTTAGATTCCCTCTTAAATACGATTCCCTCATCGTACATGCAATTTTCACATAATTTTGTGCTCTTATTAGGAAATGAGACGGAAACTGGTTTTGAAATCGACCCTGTTTCGGATTTTTTTTTTTTCATCGAGCAAATTGCAATTAATCGTGTTTTGAACCTTTAATTTCCCTCAAACAAGGATCTATCTATGACATATGTTTTTTTCAGGGCCTAAATACACGAATTTGATCATTTAATCTTGATTCTGAAACAGGCAATTTGGGACAACCCCCCGTTAAATTGGTGGAACCAAAATATTCTCATCGCGACAATCACCGGGTAATGTCACTGCATAACAGAATGTAAAATATAGCTAAGCATATTCTGCTGTCCGTTTTTATGACTGGAATCTGCCGTCAAAACATCATGCATAATATTACGAATTAATGCAGAAGTGACGTCTGAATTTATAATAATAATTGCTTTGTTTTTACTGCTGTGCGTCAGTGACTGCTGTCCAAGAGTTAATTCAAATATGAAATTAATTACTGTAGAAAACTTTTAGGAGAAAACATTTCTGTAGATTCCGACTCAAACTTAACTTGAAGCATATTTTAAAATAAACCAATTACAGGCATTTCTGGACTGTCAAGGAGTTAGTCAGTCAGAAAGATGAAGCTTGATGAAGTTGCCCATTCCATAGCGTAAAAGGTATATAAAGAGAAGAACGGGCAAAAAACTTAAACGGTCACATATGTGTACGCACGGCTACACATCAAGCTATACATTTCCAATATAAGCTGATCTCGCATTGTATAAGATTTCCGTACAAAGCGAGATCAGCGTAAACTGGAAATGTATAGCTTGATGTGTAGCCGTGTGTACATAAATCCCTTAAATAAATAAGGAATAAATGAAAAAAAATTGAAACCTGCATCTTAATTGCTTGAAGCACTATTAATCACAATCTGAATAATTTTCGAGGTTATTGCTAAACCATTGCTTTATATGTTCGAAAGAATCGGCTGCTCAACAACGTCAATCATGCAATGAATTTTGTTGAATTCACAAAACAAAAGACATTCTTACTGTTAGTGTGTTACACAATTACTCCGCTGTTTGGAGTATCAATGATCATTTGATTAACAAAAGTAAATGTCACTGAAAACTGAACAAGAATTCTTTTTCCATTGAAAACACATTGCAGGAAATATAAATATTGAACGGTTTAATTCTTTCATGGCAGCTTTCAATTCGTAGTATTAACAGAAAATAATTTCACATACGACAAAAGCTTGCCGTTAAAAATAAACAGTCAAAAATGTGCTTTAAATTTCAATTATTAACTGAAACTGAGACGTGGACTGGCTCATACTGTCATTACCAATGCACGGTGGACACTGGCTGGACACGAGAACAAATTTTTATTTTTAATCGCCATTCGTCGAACTCAATTTAAATTCATATTAGCTCTTCGTATTGGGCGTTGCGATTCAGCTCTAAAAAGTATTCGAATTTTCCAAAAATTCCGAATCAATAAATGTTTTGAAATCCGTTATTTACTTGCAGTTATGTGTCACTTAAGTGGCAGTGGGCAGGGCACATTTCTCGGAGAACAGATGGACGATGGGGCCGGAAGGCTCTGGAGTGGCTACCGCGTACCGGAAGACGTAAAGTTGGAAGGCCTCCCACAAGGTGTACTGCCTTGTGAGGGCCGCAGGAGCCTGCTGGATGCGGGAAGCATAGAATAACTGACGAAAAGTTTCTGCGCTGAGGGCTCTAAAATGATATGCTGAATTCGTGGTCACAGTTGCGAACTGGTTAAAAACTTATCCTGTATGTAGGTAATTAACAAGCGGACAACTGAAACTTATAACTTTTTTCTTTCCCTTCTAAAGGTATATCGACACAGTCTACTCATACATAGAGCACTCGGACCCTCATTGCGATACACTGTCTCTTAAGATACAGGGTACCCTAGTTTAAGAGACAGTCTAATCTACTGTGTATAGATTTCTGCAGCATTCAAATATTTTATGTAGGTACCTTTACCATAAATTCAAAAATTGTAAACTAAACTTAACGTTCAATTATCTGTATTTTTGGGACATACAGATAGGTATAGTTTAGTTATATACAAATATAAAACTATGTATATATGGATTTCCGTATCTATGTATTAGTTGTATTTTTTAGTTGTTTCCGAGGTAATTATCCCATATGTTGCACCTGCCATGTTTTGTCTCTGCATCACCCTAAGGTTGTCTCGTAGGCAATGCTTCAGGCATTAAGTCCGCCTTTGTACAGATGCCAGCTCATCAAGCTACCGCAATCTGTCAAATTTATTTTATAGATTTTAAACTTATAAGCATAAGGTTCATGTTCAATTGGGAAATTTTGACAGTTTGGAGTAGCTTGATGTGCCTATAGTATTTTTACATAAGAATAAAGTTTTAAATTCTACTATCCTACTTATATTATTCATGTGAAAGTTTGTATGTTTGAATATTTAGATCTTTGGATGTTTGTTACTCAATCATGCAAAAACGTCTGAACGGATTTGGACAAAATTTGGCAAACAGATGGTTTGTAACATATTTTAGTAAGTATATATTATATTTTTATCTCAACAGTACGTTCCCGTGGGATAATTTCCGACCTCCATAAATAAACTTACAAAATTGCATATATTTTTTATTTTAAAGAATAGAATAGAATAGAAACATTTATTCGACACAGACACAACACAACAGCAACCAACACATAAAAAAAAAGAGAACGTTAAACTTAACAAAAAACATTCAGTATCAGTTGTGCTGAGCGTGTCCATACCGAAAGGATAGTTCTTTGTTAAACCGAAAACATAGGAAATTGTTTAATGGAAGGTTCCATTAAACAATTCGTTGTCATGAAAAACACGTGCGGTAACAAACGTATGCAAGCGTTGCAGTATGCATGAGAGTTGCTACAATTAGAAACTTGTAATTAAAACGCTGAATTAATACGTTGCACCTGAATACAATTTCCACCGAATAGTCGTGTACACTCCGCAGAGAACATGCGGTTTAATATGGGCAGCGGTGCAGGTACCTAACGTGCAGCCGCAACCTTCAAGCAGGCAAATTGAAAGAATGAATAACCAACACAACATAACTGTGCCCAGTGGAGTGGTGGAGTTTCTTGCTGGCTCTTCTTCATAGAAAACGACCATTTGAAACCGTGCATCTAGATTCTGACGTAACATAAGAGCCCATGTGCATTGCAATGAAGTTTATATTCCTTCACGATTCACACGATTCTTCGAAATTTGGCTAACCAAATGTTTATAAGGAGTTGTAGGTCGTAGTTTCGAACCCCGGCAGGGGCTTTACTTTGTGTAAATTATTTCTTCACCACTGCTCTCAAAACGGTGAAGGAAAACATCGTGAGGAAACCGGCATGTCCTAGAACCAAATTCGAAGACATGTGACATCTACCAACACGCACTGGGCCCGCGTGGTGGATTACGGCCCAATCCCTCTCATCGAGAGGAGGCCTGTGTCCCAGCAGTGGGAACATTATAGTCTGATTATGTAATGTTTATAATTGAATGGTTGCGGTTTCGAGGGGTGAATATAGAAAAATAAATGTCAAACTCTGAAAGGAGTTTGGTTTCCGCTCAAAGGAAACCTAGAATATATCAGATGTTTACTGTACTTACTTAAATTAATCTTCATGACTTCTAAAGAACTTACAACTGTAACATTGCAATCCTACTATCCTACTTAAATTATAAATTTGAAAGTTTATATGTTGATGATGATTCGATGATTGGGTACTCAATCACGCAAAAATGGTTGAACGGATTTGGATGAAATTTGGCACACAGATAGTTTATAACCTGGATTAACACATAGGATATTTTGTATCCCAGTAGTAAGTAAGTACGTTCCCGTGGAATATTTTTTTTTTTCAGTTTTGTAGTCGCAATCCCTATCGCTGTGCATGAGACCTTGGGTTGGATTCCCAGGCCGGGTGTTATCGGCTTTTTCCATCTAGAATTTTCCAGTTGCAAACGGAGACTAGATTTATGCCCGGTTGAGGATAATAGGCTCGCACCGTATTACACCGGATATCAGCACCAACTGGTGGGCCAGTTGGTGCTGATATCTCTGCAGATGTCAGCACCAACTGGTGGGTCCGCAAGGGCCGATGTCTGCCAGGGGTGCGGGTTGTTTGAAAGAGATACCGTGGCCCCTGGCGAAATGTGAGTGTATTCAAGGTATCTACACCTCTGCCTAGCCCTTGGGGATTACATGCGTGATGTTATATGATTCTGCACTGGTACAGTCGACCACTTAAATTCCCCATAAGCATGCAATTCAGTATGATCGCATTAAAGCACTTACGAACTTCATCCATTTCGTCTGTTGACACTACCACAGCGCTTTAGATTTCGCTGAAATTTAATTTTCTAATTTCCGTTTTATTATGCCATTGTCCTACCGTAGTTCGTGTTTGGTGAGTTATTTAAAATTAATTCACAGCTGAATGTTCGCGTTCATTGTTTTGACAAGTTTTTTGGTTGCTTTGACGGATACGGTGTTGGTTAGTTAAATTTGTTCGCAACAATGTTGAAGTCGGAATTATTATTTCGGATTTTGATAACTTAAATTCATTGCCATTTAAGTATTTCGATGTAATGGAATTGGTACCGACATAGCCCGAAGAATTGCCAAACTTAAGTGGTAGTGTGCAGGGCATATTGCTCGTAGAACAGATGGCCGATGGGGCCGAAAGGTTCTGGAGTGGAGATTGCGTACTGGAAGATGTAGCGTTGGAAGGCCTCCGATGACTTTGTGAAAGCCGCAGGAATTCGCTGGATACAGGACGCACAGAAACTGTCGAAGTGGCGGAGCTAGGGGAAGGCCTATGATCAGAAGTGGACGTCTTTCGGCTGAAGATCATGATCAATGATGATGATGAAGTCAAATAAAATGGACCTATACCTACGTCCATTTTATTTGACTGTTGAATGCGTGCTTTGTGTTTAATTCAGGCCATAGAAGAGGCATATTAGTGGTCGCTCAGTGGCCAAAATTCGAGCATAATTTATAATAAGTTTAAACGTTATTATGGTTAATTCTCCGTCCGCGTAAATTTTCGTGAAAAGTGATCCAAAGTTTTTACTTCCCTTGTACCTATTGGTCATCATCATCATCATCAGCCTATAATATTCCCACTGCTGGGACACAGGCCTTCTCTCGGTGAAAGGGGGATTGGGCCGTACCTAATCCACCACGCGGGCCCAGTGAGGGTTGGTAGATGTCACATTTCTTCGAATTTTTTGGTTCTAGGACATGCCGGTTTCCTCACGATGTTTTCCTTCACCGTTTTGAGAGCAGTGGTGATGAAATAATTTACACAAAGTAAAGCGCCTGTTTGGGTTCGAACTCACGACCTACAACTCGTAAGTCACGGCCGTTACCACTTGGCCACCACTGCTCTCCTACCTATTGGTAAACAAATCAAATATATACATTTTAAGTTCGTTCCTAAAACTAGTTAAAACTGGCACTTTCTGGATCTTCTCGGAAGGCGGTGAAAGAGCTAACTTTTCCAGCAATTAGATCAGGCCCGAAATGTGGTGTGTTAAAGTTTTCATTGCGTTACGGTAAAGAAAAGTATCACGAGGTGGAAACTATCTCTTTCGCAAACTGAACGACTTTTACTAACTTTGCAGCACGTTTTCTAAACACAAAAAAGTAAGATTAAGTTAGAAATTAGGTATTTTTTAAGGAGTTTCAGTATTCGTAGAGGTACAAAATTAGTTTTAACTTTTAAAGGGATTTATATAATTTTCACAGTTCCGTTGAAATGAAGGTACCGTATAGTCAACAAAGTCGAGATTTTTTTTACTAACTTAGTTTTATAATCTTAATTATTGAGTAAAATATTTAATTTAAAATGTTTAACTAACTGAGTTAAATATTTTAAGTAACGCAGTCTTTATAAGCCTAATTATTGAGTTCAATATTTAATCAAAATCAACTCATTACTCATTTGACAGATACAAAATTATTTGACATTATAACTTATCAAATCATTATGTGAATTTAGATGATGTTAAAAAGTAACAATGTTAATCGACTTCCCAAGTGATTTCTAATTTACTGACAGAAACAAAGAATTAACAGACACCAATTTTAATTCGATTCTCACACCAAAATTACATCTCTAATTCGCAAAATTAAATCAAACAAACATTCAATCAGACGAACTAATAGAACCAATGCGGTTCAGCCAACCATTCATAAATAGGGCTCCAAATGGACCCACATTTTCATCGCATCGATATTTTAGTTGAACATCGTGAAACTGGCCCAAATGCTATTTGGATCCGCGAATAATACGATTGGCAATATTATTTATTCAACTGAAGGACGGACGAGTATCATTGCGGCGGGTGCGTTGCGGTATGAACGTTAGCTTTCATAATTTAGCTGTGGAATTGAGCGATGGGTGGGCACGATAGTATTTTGTTTTGAATTGTGGTGCTTTTAAGGAGAAAGATGTGATGTATTCCGGTATAGTTTGCCGGAATGATGATTTAATTTTCCTCTTTTACGATTGATCAATAATGAATCTAGTATTGACTTAGTAATGAGCTTAGACTATGGTTGTGCTTTATTAAGAGTGTTGCAGCTCTATCAATTTTTTCTAGGCGTTTCCTAACTATTTTGGGATCGGTTTTCAATAAAACCAGATGCAACATCAGTATTTTACATGAAGCGACTAACTATTTCTTTTTAATGTTTTTATTTTACAAAATATTTTTTATTTTTTTTATTGATGATGATGCCGAACGTAAAAGAGGGTATCGTAGAAGGCGACTAAAATACTTACTAGAGAATGGGCAGCAGCGTTCTCTATGTATTTTACCACCATACTGCGATCGCCAACCCGCCTGCCAAGCGTGGTGATTATGGCAAAACCCCCTTTGGGGGAGGCTTATGCCCAGCAGTGGAAGTCTTTCGGCTGATATGATGATGATGACAATTTTTTTGGCTTTTACAATTTTGCTCGCCAAACTTCGCAGTTTGATGGCGAGAAGCGCTTGTTTTTTAATACATTTTCAATGTTATTATTTGAAGCTAACCCCTTAAATAAAACGAATAACTAATTTATACCTAACAAATAACTAATTATATGGTTCGAAGTGAGTTCCTCGATAGTGGCTGAATCCTCATTATCGAGAAATAAACTCCTTAATTTCGATTTTAGAATACCTTTACTAACTTTAGAGGTTTGTCTTAACATATTTTATTAAATATTTTTGCTACTAAATATGTATCTGGAAGTTCTTTCCCCATAGTAAATTGTTATTTTCGGTCCAACTAGTCTTTTTTCTCTTACACTTCCTGTGTTATTATCTGACCTCCACAACCTAGTTACTGGGCAAATATGATATCCCTTTGGTAAGACTGGTTTGTCAGTCTTTCGAACTCCTGATTACTCCATAACGACAGTCAAAGGCCGAGACCAACGGCTTAACGTGCTTTCTGGGGCACGGAAGAATCTTGATATATTATGGATGAACACCCATCCATAAACCGACCGCGGCAAGCGTAGCTTAACCTTCTATCTACCCTTGTCGCTGTTGTTATTTAGTCACGAACTTTTCCTTAATAGTAAAATATATATAGATACGAATTATGTTCATGTGATGTGAAGCTTAATGTAAAGTTCAAAAATATAGGTAAATAAATATCTAAATTACAGGTAAATGCAATTAAATGCACTTTTTTCTTAATGTCTCTCGGGAATCATCGCATTTCCGAATACAAACAAGCTTTCCTCCCATTTAAAAAATAAATTTAGTTATAATAAATTAAGTTTAAAGAGTATTGACAACTGTATAAACTTGCAAGTCGATTGAGAGCGTCCGGTCTGCGGGCAACTGTTAGAAATCCGACGAGTGACGAAACACTATAAGGGGTGTATTCATAAACGACGATTAAAGTTACGAGATGTTTAAGGCGACGATAGATGACAGCTACCTACAGAGATGCATTGCCGCCCGTCGCTCGCAAGAGACCCCGCCTCAACGCGCATCAATGTTTCGAAAAACAACCCATGTTGATTTATCAAACACAATTCAAAGAAAAACCGTATACTAAATTTTGGGTGATTAAATTGTCTTTTAGCTGGTGAAAGTTTCATGGAAATACACCCGATAGTTTTTGCGTGATTATCGTTTTTATGTCCGCGATAGACATTACTTTACCAATTAATTACATTATGTTATAAAAATATTATTTATAATATTCACATATCAAATGACGAAAAAAATTGTCTAGTTTCACACATATTTTTTTCAAATACATAAGACAAGCCGTTTAGACGTGATCTTCAATAAAAAGTCCTTAAAAGTCGGCTGTCTGCGCCTTAAACGTCAAAAATGTATGGTTAATCACTCGCTAAACAGTACTTAACTTTAGGCAGCGTTTATAAATAAGGGGGGAAGTTTTCCGACGGACATTAAGAAAATAGTGGTATTTATACTCTGTCTATTAAAAAGAATATCAGCAGCACCTGTTACCATGCCATGTAAAAGAGCTATCTTACAAAGGAACCGATTCATTACCATTCAAATGTAGATCAAAATAAACATTACCAAGTCAAGGATCTATTGAAAAACGGAGTGGCGTTAAACGTTCAAATGCTTTTGACAAGGCTGTTTTTAGTTCACCAAATATTTGCAAAAGTATGTAATGTTTGCACATAACATTTCCATCCATTTTCATATTATGTAGGCTTTCAAAAGGCGGCCTTCGAAAAAATATTCAGATCAGTCTTATGGAAACATTGTTATAATGGTTTTCCGATCGCGTAGCGCTTGTAAGGTTATGTTATGTTAATAGATAATGTTATTATATCTAGGCGAATTTTATTAAAGTGTTTAAACATTTGAACCCGACAACGCTAGACAAAAAAGCGTCTTGCATTAGCCTTCAAAGCTTCCCCCCGAGTGGGTTCCCGCATTGTCGTTGCGGGGGGGCTCAGTAACCGTGGTCTCCCAGCCACGGTGAATTGAAGAGGAACCCAAAGGTGGGGCCGCTCGTCAGGGCTTTTGCCTTCAAGCCGAAGCCGATGACGTACGGCCAAAAAGTAGGTTGCGGTGAGGTGCATCGCAACTGAGGTGGGCCGCGATGTCGAATGGGAGGCATCGCGGCTGTGCGTTACGGGCTGCGGTAGAGGAGGAGTGCCGGTGCTTCTGAGCAGCGCTCTTCCCTTCCGTGGCCTGGACGGGGCCGCCACCGTTTGATGGCGAACGCGGTGGGGCCGCAGGGGAAGAGGAGTGTCGGTGTAGCGTTGGCCGCTCTCCCTATCCCCTGCGGCCGAAAATTGGTAGGCGGCGGGGCCACTGTGCTGACCCATCGCAGGGTGACCGAGGGGTCCGCAAGGGCCGATGCCTGCCAGGGGTGCGGGTCGAAAGAGAAACCGTCGCCCCTGGCACACAGGCAACTGAGGGAACTCGGGTGGGTTTTAGTCAGTAAAAGTCTGACACGCCCTCCTGCTCTCTACCCAGAGCGGGAGAAGTCATTTGATGATTTCCCACACAAAAACAAAAAAAAGCCATCAAAGCTCGTCTCATCATTACTGATCAACAAATATCAATAGGTATAAATCAACAGATTGTGCCCACTGTTGCTTCTGCCGCTGCCTTTGCCAATTGGTAACGAATGGTTTGACATTGTGTTTACTTACCAGATTGACCCAGCGTCCTCTGCGGTTAACGTATGTTCAAGTCCAATCGATGTCATCAGACCTCAGAAGCTGCAAACGTGCTCATCCAAAAACCACGGAACTTGAGGTACAGACGGGAAAAGAGATAAGTAACCAGGGTCGTTTATTGTTGAAGTTGTAAGCAAAGATAAAGATGCATTTATTTGTACAAACATGTGTAACATGATACATAAATATGCACATATGGATGGTAATTAGTTCAAAATTGCTGGTATAACATGTTTTGCCATATTTGGCGTACAAAATAATTTATAATATTTTGTTTAAAATTATAAATGAGAATGTTTTTTTAATAATAGTCAAAACTTCATCAATTCAAATACATAGATAATCGCAGTCAATACAAAAATATAGTCAAAAGAAAACTTGAAACAATAAAATTACTAAAACTAAAATACTTATTCATCATCATCATTTCAGCCGAAAGACGTCCACTGCCGGACATAGGCCTCCCTCAAAAGGGGGGGTTTTGCCAGAATCAGCAAACTTGGCAGGCGGGTTGGCGATCCCAGTATGGTGGTAAAATGCATAGTGAACGCTGCTGCCCATTCTCTAGCAACTCCCTTAGCCGCCTTCTACGACACCCATGGGAAGAAATGGGATAGTGCTATTCTTTTACGTCCGGCACCACACGGAACTATACTGCTTCTTAAATTATCTAAATTTAAAATTTGTCATTTAAAAACTCCGTAACATTATATTTAGTATCCCTTATTAATAAGCATATTTTTTTTAGTTCGAATGACATTTAATTTCATAATTAAACTGTTTGCTTTCTATAAATTAAATAACATTTTATTCGATAACACATCGGTTTCTTACTATTCCGACGACCCTGCATCCTACTTGCGTAACACAATTTTAATCAGAATCTGAATTATTTTGAAAATTATTGCTAATCAATTCTTTCTTAGGTTAAAAAAAAATGTCTGCTTAGCAACGTAAATAACGCCATGTATGTTGTGGAACCGAAAATTGAAAGCGATTCCTACTGATAATATATAACGCAATTACCCCTCTGGGCCTAGAGACAAAATACATTCCTGTTAGCGTTCACGCCAAACGCTACGCCAAAATGAATGGGAATGACATTACCTGCGGAAAGGTTACGTCGTGTTCTTTCCGCAGGTAATGTCATTCCCATAAATTTTGGCGAAGCGTTTGGCGTGAACGCTAAATATAATGTGTTTCGTCTAGGCCTGCTGGTTACTCATCTGTTTTGCTGACCGTACTTAGTAGTAAAAACCCAACTGTACAGCTACAACCGAAAAGTGTCTACAGCAAAACACCAAAAGCAAAACAGCTAAAATATCTAATCTCCACTTCCAACCACTCAAACGCAAGAGCCTTTGATAAACAAAACATAAAAAATGCATTCCATCAACTCAATTCGTTACCAAGCTAGACAAATCGCTAAAACGTAGCGTCCAGTTTATTACACCGCTTTACTTATTCATCAGGTATGCAAATGAAAAGCAAATAAAGAGAGAAATGGCCATCCCGGTAACGTACGCGCTGGTTTTATCTCGAAAACGATCAAACATTACGATCCCATTTCACACGACGTATTTCCATATGCGCTATAAATAATGCCGTTTTACCTTCCATCCAAATAAAGGGGTTCCATGGAAACGTTATTTTTTAGTGAAATTTCTGGATGCGGTCCGTTTGTATGATGACACGTTTTTTTTATATATATTTTAATATTGGAGATTTTATTACTGGGTGAACTTTTAATACATTTACGGGTCAGCTCTGCACCCTAATTGCGTAACTCACGATTGATCATAATTGGTTTCGTCTTCACAGTCAAACAATAATCATTGCGTTATTTATGTTGTCGAACAGACACATTTTTCGAACATATGAAGCAATGGTTCAACAATCCGTTTCAAAACGATACAGATTATGATGAATCGTGAGTTACGCAATTAGGGTGCTGGTCTCCTAATTGCTTTTTAGAATTTTTTGGTACATTACAAAATCACTGAAAACAGAGTAAGTAAATAGAAAGAGTAAGTTCAAAAACTAAAACCTGATATTTTAAACATCACGCTCTAATAATTATGAAACCAGAAAATATTCTGATTTGAAAGCAATGGTGGACGTATGCCACTTTGACCTTAAGGGTACACTAGTCGCGGGCTCGAACTCACTAGTGGGCCTGGCTAAAAAGCACGCTGTCTCACCAGGCTTCGTGTCCGACAGAGGTAGTATCAATGATGAGCAGTTAGACGCTAGTCTACACGCACAACATTGTTGAGTGAGCTGCAGGATCAGTTATAGTAAAACAGGCGCGTAAAAATTAAGAAAAGTCCCTTCGGAAGATCGGGTTTTCTGAAAAAAACACTGCATAAATCAGTGACCAATTAAGTTTATTGAACTTTTCGATAATTGAACTTTGTCGGTACCGACTTGGTTTTTGAGATTTTACACTGCTTTTATTACTTAAACACGCCCAAAGTTAGGTTAAATTAGCAAGAAAAACGAATCTTTGTTGGCTCATAACTTTTTAATGGTTTTTTATTTTAGTATTCTGTTTCAGTACAGACAATATTGATAATGAGACAAAACCATACCATGTTTTATTTTTGATGTACGTAGTCAAACAGTGGAGTAAAACCCTCCCGAAGTTTGTATGGAAAAAATGTGGACAAGTGTCACCATAAGCTTATAATTGCGTTCTACTGTAACAATCACAGATCATAAAAATACAGAATGTATTGTTTTGGTGGCATTCGAGAACGGCTTTCAGACGAGATTTTTTTCTGGTTTCAATTATTTTGAGCGCAATTTTTACAACCCGACTATTGATAAATTCTATGGACTTGGTATTTTAAAGCGACAACCAATCAACAGGACAATTTTTTTATTATCGAAAAACACGGTGAGAAGCGCGAGGTAACCCGACGACATTTAATTAAAATTTTAACGCATTTAAAATACAAACGTATTATTGAGCACATAAAACATAAATAATGCATTCCATACATTAAACTTCCAGAACGACATGCGCATCCATTATGAGCGGAAGTGTTGAATTATTAATTTAAGCACAAAACGAAAAACATTACAATCGGATCTACCATTTCTTCTATCAAATAAAATACACACATTCTTCGCTTGAGTATTGGTTCAGTAAACAATCTTAACGATCGATTGAGATAAGACAATGCCAGAAAGATACACATTAAATATAGTATGGACCTAAGCCCGAAAATGTGACTATCAGTACAAAAACAGAAAAGCCCTGAGGCGGCTCGAGAGGCTTCCACGTGCCGAAACCCCGCTGAGAAAAGCACGGAACGCGAAAATAACAATAATTTGAGATCCATTATACTAACACAGGAGCCAAACTAGAGGGATGTTTTGCCAACTTTTTATGGGCACAGCCTTCGAGCAAAGCTTAAGTACGTACGATTTTACGGTGGAACGCATTATGCCCACAGAGTTGTGAGCAGAATTCATAATAATGTAATTAATGACGGCCAAAACATTGGCCCGAACACGTCTGACCTGCATGCAAAAACCCTTCAGAGGAGGCCGAGCGACGTATTATTTATTACCAGAGGCAAGAAACGAAATTTTAGGCGTAAACAAGACTAGGGAATATCGGCTGCGGTGAAATTTTCGGTGGGTAGGCAACGGCTTGTCGGTATGTCCGTTGGGATACTTTTAAGGTGTAAATTGTTAATTAAAAACCCCGCATTATGATGTCGATGTTGTGATTTTAATGAGATAGAATATTTTGATTATATAAGAAATAATTAGACGCTAGTCTTGTGCTATTAAAAATGCGGAAGTTGTTTTTAGAGTTCCGTACCTCAAAAGGAAGAAACGTAAACCATTATGAGATCAATTCGTTGTTTATCCATCTGTCAAGGCCGTTATTTTCAGTAAAGCTTGAAAGTATCAAGTTGAATTTAATATCAAATACGTAGGTCTACGGTTTCTTGAAGTTCTTAAAAAATCAAGGTAGTAAGTCAACGCAATAAAAAAATATAAGTAAATTTAAATTGGAGAGTAATTAGATTTTTATTAAGTAAATTAATTCATTGATGTTGTTTATTTTGCTCACTCGCTAATTAATCAAAACCTACAGATACTTCCCGTTCATCTTGAAACATTAAACGAAGCGAGAAGCGAGTTCTTACTGTAAGTACAAGTAAAGGAAAAGTCAGACAATAGTTGTAGTTTTATCACATTTTTTTTTTTGCGTTGTGAACTTAATTTCCAGTTGGAAAATTAATTGTAAGATCATATCGAGGTTTGGGAGAAAATGTTTTGCAACTAAAATGTTAATTTCATGGGATAAATTATTTCCAACTACGCAACCTTTCATTGTGCGTGACCAACTTGCACTTGGCAGATTTTTTTTTTAATAATTTTAAAGTCGCTTCTTTCTTTAGGTTGTTTCTTCCTGAATACCTAATCAACAAAATATAAACGAAAGAACCAATGTCCAGCAAAGTAAGCGATGCAAAAACAAAATAAACAGCAAGTAAAAAGTTAGCCAGTGTTTCCTCCATCATCATAAATATACATTAGGGCTCCAAGTTTTCTAAAGTTAGACGGAAGGTATTTCAAGCCCCATCGTTTTATTTCGCCAATAGTAGGTACCTACTTGAATAAAATATTTATCCATCCCCTCGAGACCCCTATAACATAGAAAAATGCTAAAATAACTCTTATTAAGATCCTATTCAAAAATATAGGAAGGGATCCCATTATTCAAATGAACGCCTTTTATTTTCCTTATAGCAATATCATCTTACCTATTGATGCGTTCGAAAAGTTGTAGGCGTTACAGTGAGCAGCCACGTTCAAGATATAAATCTGTGTTCCTTGAAAAAAGAATTGTTCGTAATTAGAAGTAATTCAAATTAAATACCTATTATTTTTAAGAGGACCTTTTGTAAAATAAAAACGTAGGTAGGGACTACCAATTTGAACTTAACAAGAAAAACCGAATTTAAATCAAAAGCTTCGCCGAAAATCTGTATTGTTAATAATTTTTTAAAGCAAAAATGTCTGACGTTTTCATTTATAGCAAAATGTTAAATACATATCTGAGAATTAACTTTTAGAGTGACTGAATATCTAGAGTGACTGTAATTTTAGTAGTTGTTTACCTATTTCTTTCGTCTTCTTTTTGTGGGCAGGTATTATTTTTGAATTCGGTTCCTTGTCGCTTTGAAAATAATGAAGGTATAAAGTGTAGGTCTACTTCGGACCTCCACTAATTCCGGATCTGATTCTCGGATTTTTTCCCCGCTCTAAAGTGGAGCGGGAGGGCGTGTCAGATTTTACTGACTAAAACCCACCCGTGTCCCTTCTGTTGCCTGTGTGCCAGGGGCCACGGTCATAAATGTAGTTTTAATAAAAAAGAGAGAATAAACGTTTTATATTAATATTAATCAACATCCATTTTACAAAACTTGTCAAACAAATCCAAGCGCGTCGAAAATACACATATTTTCAACTATTGGCGCTAAACAGTGCATTGAAGATCCAATGCGCGAAACAAATTTTATTACGTCCAGATGGACATAATACACCATCGTACATCCTCCCTTGCATGTATTCTTACAAAAAAAATATTATATTTTACGATTTTTATAAATTAATTTAATAAGCAGTTGTAAAATTAAAATTTGTGACATTTTTATATCAATATGATTAATATATGAACCAGATCGTCTCCAGTGCAACCAAAATAATGTAAAATTATGATTAGGGGGCCTGGTGACCTGACATAGGTACAGGTTTTGTAAAAAACTTAGTTTAGGCACCAGTCTTCTACAAATTAACTATGAAATTGTCTCTGTAGACTATTAATTAGAACAGGCAGTTTCGCTTCTGTTTCACTAGTCGTACAACGGTCAAGCTGCGGTTTCGATGCTATGCTATGTTTCGCGGCGGAAATATGATACCCACCACAGTGTTCTCCTCTCCCCAATACTAACTCCACCAATGAAAAATATTCATTATTATTAAAATAAAACGAAATTGAAAATACCTTTTCAGACTAGAAATAATATGAAAAATACACTATTCCAACGGAAAGGCGGATCTTATTTAAATCAGCCAGAATTTAGATTAGAACGGCGACAAAGGCCCCCCGCCCGTCTTTTTCACCCTATTCCTTTTTCCACTATAGAAATACCTATCAATATAACTCCAGCCAATGGCAACACCGTTATCATACTGTTATTAGCTCAGCATGGACAACCACAGTATTAGTGGAGGGTTTAACCGCGCGAACGTCAATACGCCATGTAATGAACCGGCCTAATTAGAGCACATATAAGCCGATGCTCGTTTGCGGCATATCGAATACGAGAATCTCATGTGTGAATGGAAATGTATTGAATTTAGTAGGTATCAGATTCTACTAACTAGCGAAAATATTGTGTTAGTAAGAGTTAAGAGTAGAAATCCTTGCCAGAATTGGCTTTTCCTGATAGCCTTAGATACCCCCCCGAGTGGGTTCCCGCATTGTCGTTGCGGGGGGGCTCAGTAACCGTGGATTCCGGCCACGGTGAAGCCAAGAGGAACCCAAAGGTGGGGCCGCTCGTCAGGGCTTTTGCCTTCAAGCCATTGACGTAGCGGCCAAAAAGTAGGTTACGGTGAGGTGCACCGCAACTGAGGTGGGCCACGATGTCGAATGGGAGGCATCGCGGCTGAGGGTTACGGGCTGCGGTAGAGGAGGAGTGCCGGTGCTTCTGAGCAGCGCTCTTCCCTTCCGTGGCCTGGACGGGGCCGCCACGGTTTGATGGCGGACGCGGTGGGGCCGCAGGGGAAGAGGAGTGTCGGTATAGCGTCAGCCGCTCTCCCTATCCCCTGCGGCCGAAAAGTGGTAGACGGGACGGCGCGTTGTGTTCCACACGCGCGCCGTCAAAGATGTCAGCAACCACTGGTGGGGTCCGCAAGGGCCGATGCCTGCCAGGGGTGCGGGTTTGTTCGAAAGAGATACCACAGCCCCTGGCATACGGGCTACTGAAGGAACACGGGTGGGTTTTAGTCAGTAAAAGTCTGACACGCCCTCCTGCTCTACTCAGCAGGAGAAATCATTTGATGACATCCCACCCAAAAAACAAAAAAAAAATAGCCTTAGATAGTCTCCATAAGTTAATGTTCGGATTGGCACGTCATGACAAAACTGAATGTTTATTTTACAGCCAAGCTTTGCAAGACATGCCAACTCGATGTGTGTAACACGCTTCACTTCTAGGGAAGCGTCAACATTATTGATCGCATCATCGCTTCCCATAAGGTAGGTAGATAGTAGACAAACAAGAGCTTATCAAATCATTAAAACAAATAGATTTTACCACGAGTAGTGAACCATGTTATTGTAATCTCGATCGCCCTTACAGATAAAAGTAGTTTAAACAACCTTGAGTTAGTAGGGAACATCAAAATCACCAATGATAAAAATATCACTCTACATAATTTCGACATTGGTATACC
Organism: Polymixis flavicincta; assembly: GCA_949987655.1. Taxonomy (NCBI): domain Eukaryota; kingdom Metazoa; phylum Arthropoda; class Insecta; order Lepidoptera; family Noctuidae; genus Polymixis; species Polymixis flavicincta. The sequence goes on along the minus strand of OX465183.1, from coordinate 7,757,243 downwards.
TACCCTTAATGTACTGTGGCTGGCTTGCTAATTGACCGTACAACCAACCCTTTCGTACTCGCGTCTTAGCTGTCTGATAACTTATTCCGAAGATACTAAGCCAGGTCTGCTATAACCCGCCATTCTTCAGCAGATGACTGCACCACTCACAATGTAAGCAATAGAAAGTAGGTGGCATCAACTCAACTCAAAAATATACTCGAACTGAAATTATCACAAGTTACATAATTTTTCGGTTGAAAATGCATACGTAAATCAGAGAGTACAGTGTTCTTCCGAATCGAAAGTCAAATAATTTATGAAGTTCTAAACCTGGTTAGGTACCTACATGGTCAAATCATCATCATTCCACCCGAAAGACGTCCACTGCTGGACTGGATAAACCTTGCTAGAGCATCGCCACTTTGACCGATTTTTTGCGTATTTTTAAGCTATTGCATAGCTTTCATCGCGGGCTTTGAGCGCGGCGACCGAATCAAGAAATTCCGTAACTAATATAAAACCTAACACCCCCCACTCCGCCTACCATGTAGCTAGGCCGAGCGTATGTATATAGTACGACTGTACGATATAATAAAATTTGTTTTCTTATCCTGACGGATATTCTTCTTATCCACGCTCAAAAAGTGTAACTTGAATTGCGGTTAATATCAAAGAAAAAACTTGAATTAATATCAAAGAAAAAAAAAATACTGCATAAATAAAAAATAAATAACTAATTATAATTGCATAAGTTGATAAAAAATGCTATGCAATAGCTTTACCGCGGCAGTCCGCGAGTGCCACACGTATTTTTATTGCTGAATGGGCCTGTCTTTGACTTCGATCACGCCTGATGGAAAGCGATAGACGAGGTCTGATGATCAAATAGGTTTCACATATTTCAATTCGCAGAGTTTACGTAACGCTCTCTTTATACTTCAGACATCTTATCACCAAGGCAGTAGTGTGAAGATTTTCATTGGTGCCGCAACGTCCTTGTTAACACTAAGTACACTTTCAAATATTACAATAGTGTATTCTACCTATGAGAATGATGGACTGACCCTCGCATAACCGGGTAGTGACCCAATTCCTTAAGTGATTACAACTGATGTGAAAAAAAAATATGCAATTCAAACGTTCTTTACTTAGAAATGACGTATTTTTCCAATGATGTAGGTTTAACTTTTCAGATTTTTTTTTTTTTAGGAATAATCTCTATTTTCAATTTATATTACATTGGTACAGCTACAAATAATTACGAAGATTGTATAGGCAACTTGATTATTTATGGTAATAACGTTATGGTCAAAAAATCAAAAAGATTTCAGATTTCATGGATGGAAAGGTTTGATTCCATGAATGTAGAAGCGAAGTATTTTTTAGGACGTTGTTTACTTTCGTCCTCACCATGTTTACATCGAGAAAGATGCAACATAGTTTTAAAAAACCAATAAATTCTCACTTACCTTCCAATTCTTTGAATTACTCGAACGTACAGCCTCAAAGTCTTACAATCACTTCGATAAACTTTTATGTTTTTACAAGATTAGCTCACTATCACCGCACTAAACTTTTGTATCTATTATTTACAATGCAAGCCTCCAACATAAACACATTACTCAAACTAACCTAACAAAACACACTTAAAATTAACTTATCACTTCACAAGCAACAAACGTAAGGAAACTAATAACTTCGAACACTATTTTTTGAGAAGAATATCGTCAAATATTTATAATTTTTGATGAAAATAATTGAAAACAGAGTCTCTCCTGCAGGATTGTTGTCAAAACTGTCATTTGTTCGACGCCATGGATATGACGCATGCGTAGTAGAGAAGTTTTGTTTTGCGCATGACGCTGTCTAGATGGCTTATATTGAGAAGATTAAAAACTTTTTGGTGGTTTCTCAAGAGTATTTGAACTATTTTCGAGACCTCATTTATATTTTTTTTGGTTCGTTTTTATTACATTAAATGATTCATGCTTTATTTATCAGGTTGAATATTTCTGATTGCAGTTAAAGTATTATAGAAAAATAGGTACCTACGGTGATAGAAAAGTTCACCTATGACATGTGATGGGAAAAGTTGCCTGTGTTTGTGTGGGTCACGTCACGTTAAAATAAAAGTTTGAAGTTTACAGAGATAGGATTGGTGGACATGAAAGTTTTCATGGCTATATGGAGTACGTGGCGTTCTGTAGTTTCTACCAATCCCCATAGAAAGAAGGCGTGAGTTTAAGTGTTTCATGGGACACAAAGATAATGGTTTAATAGAAATGCGTGGATAGAACAATGGACATTGAGTGGCCCTCAAGCGAAAGGAATAAGTACAAACAGCTGATTTATTATTACCTATTTATGCGTTACTTATTAGAGTTTTTGTAGCATTAAGTGCCTGGTCATGGCTGTTCTTCAAGTATAATTTTTGAAATTCTTCTATTGTGTTCAAAGTAAGAGGTACCTATTAACAGTATATTGAAGTTTTACCTATTTACGTTTCTGATTACAGGTACCCAACAGGACATACAGGACGGGATTGGCCATCACTTATCGTTATTTCAAACGTTTATTAAGAGCGTTCATCCCGCGCGGGCTGGCAACGTCGCCTTTTTAGTTGTTTTTCGTTATTATTTCATTATATATAAATCAAAGTTCAATTTTTTTTTTCAGCCAATCACTAGATCGGGTCAACAAGTAATATAAAAAATTGCAATATCATTACCTATCAAAAACTAATATTATACAGCGTCGAAGATCTCCTTCGCATCGCTATCGAATGTAATGTACATACCTTGGACCGCTCCGTGCCTTGGAAAGCACATTGAGCAGCTGGTCCCGGCTGTCATTCGTGTATGGATCTTTTACGGTCGTTACGGCCAGTCCAAGTGCAGGAGCCTGGGGAGGCCTATGTCCAGCAGTGGACGTCTTTCGGCTGAAATGATGAAAAATGACGGCTCATCAGAAGCCCGAAATTCTGACAACCAGACATACCAATAGGTACCGTATTACCCAGTAACTGGGTTGTGGAGGTCAGATACGCAGTCACTCCATATAAATCCTAGTATTCAGCTGCCGGATGCAGCATTCGGACTGGAAGCCGACAACAAAGTTGGGAAAAGCCTTGGCAGATGAAGAGTCTTTCAAGGATATTGTTTAGATACTGATGAACGAAATTATTAATCATATCAAATCAAAATATTTTTATTTCACATAAACCTCCATGGGGGCACTAATTATGAAACGTCAAACGCTAGGTGCACGGTTCCAATTTGTCGCTCCTATGGAGAAGAGCCTGCAAGAAACTTCCCGGTTACTCTTTTAAAACTAATTGGCTTTTACAATGTTTTCAAATTATAATGATAATAGGTATGGGAGGACAGTGCTGGCCTGTTAATAAGTACCAGGTACTTAGAGGAAACAAAAAAGTTGATATTATGTTATATTAGTTATGATATTTAAAAGGTTATTAAGAAAAGACTTTATAATTATAATAAAACTGGAAGCTGTTCCATCCACGAAGAGGCGTATTATGTGGGTGACTTATGACAAAACTTTCGTGAAGAGTTTTAACAAAATGTTCATGTTCGACCGTGCTTAACTGTCTAAAGTTTAATTAAATTCGCGAAAAAACCTCCCCTTTAATGCCGATAGACTATCAAGATTACATTCTCTTGGATTAATACTAATTAAACTACGACTTTTATAATTAAGACCATGAAAATGAGGCTGGCTAAAGTATTTTGCAAGAATCTTATTTTCCTGTGGGTTAGTGGATGTCACATGTTTTTGTCTGGTTGCATGGTGGATTATGAGGCCTATGTCCAGCAGTGGACGTTTTTCGGCTGAAATGATGATGATGGTGGATTAGCCCATTTCGTCTCACAGAGAGGAGACCTGTGTCCCAGCAGCGGGACTATTATAGATTGCTAATGATTTGTTTAGCCTTTTTTCCCAGACAGAAGCTATATAAATAAAAAGAAAAGTCCTGACTGACTGACTCATCAACGCCCAGCCCAAACTCTTCGACCTAGAAAGCTGAAATTTTTGCACAGAGGTTCCCTTTTTAATGTAGACAAGGACTAAGGAAGGATTTTTCGAAATTCAACCCCTAAGGGAGTTAAATAAGGGATGAAAGATCCGCGCGGGCGAAGCCGGTGACAAAACCTTGTTCGACTATAAGAGTAGGAAAAGCCCGAAACGATGGATGGATTGTCAGAAAGATGATATGACCAGAAAGGGAATGACTGCCGAGTTGATAACTAATACAGAAGTAAACGAAGAAAACGACTTTTGCACCGACCCCAAAAGAAAATAAAGCAAAGTGCAAGAAAATTATAATGACTTGCAGCATTCTTGACAGAAGAAAAACAGACGACTGAAACAATAAACACGTAGTTAATATGGCGTCAGTCCACACACATTCCCAAAATCTTATCGAATGATTGAATGAACCAACCCTAAAAGTATTTATAGAATTGTCGTGACTACAACTACGAGCAATTGAATACAAATCGCTTATACTGAGACCCTAAAAATATCATAAACGTGAAACGAAGGCATATCGTGGGCCAAACGGCTACTGTCATAAATGGTGACACTAGCTAAACTACAATACGACCAACTATGTGGACCAATATATAGAGATCTTTCGCGTATCGTGGAAATATTCCTATATTATCTGTAGTTTGAAGAGGATGAAGGGGTGCGGGAGTTCAAGCTAAAGTGGAAGGCTTACTGGCAGGTTCGTTTTTTCTATAGTCTTTTCTTTTTTAGAAAGAATAGTGTGCACTAAACATACGCTATCAGGTCGGTAGCGTGACTTTCTTGTGTTTTTTATAAGCCACATGCTTACATGCAAATGTCGTAATATAAGGCGGGAATGCATTAAATTAGTTTGATTCGAAACGCTAAATGGGCCTATTTAACTTTGAGCGAATTCATGGAATTTCAATTCGCTTTGGTACTTAATTGCGTTAAGTATTTTTATGGTCCATTAATTTAACGGATGTGAATTCTCTTCTTTGATTAATATGAAATGTTTTTCTTTGTATTCAGGTACTTAGCCTACAACACGAGCAACCGTCGCCGGTAAGACATAGGGTCATGTCTCTTATCTCCAGAAACACCAACAGGAGTATTTTGACTCTTTTATAACTTTTAGTAACTAGCATGTTACAACAACAATAATAAAATTACACCATTCAATAAGATTCCCAGGGGCCTTGTTATCAACACACGTAAAAACAGTCGCTAACCGAAATAGCTAGTGCCCGACTTATTATTGCATCGCGTGACTAAAAATATCGAAGCAAAATCGATAAACAAAAGCGCTGGCAAACGGTTATCTCCTTTGACTGTGACTACAAATAAGCTAGGAACTAGTTTTTCAGGTTGAATGAGTTTGAGAACGGGAATTTCAAGTTTAAATTACTACTTAAATTTATAATTATGACAGATTAATATGAGTAAGACAATTGTTACTATTTCTATAATTGCTATAGACATTGGACTACTCCTTTCCTGGCTTAAAAAGTATTAAAAACTAAATTACTCTAAGAAGTTATAGCTTTTTATGCTCTCAACCTCTTTAATACGCACACGTAAAGGTCACCAGCCAATCACGTCTTCCCATCTCGTTCCCTTCAATCAACGCCAACATTCATTGACTATAAGCAGCTGTCAGATCCTTTTTCCTTTCCCGTTCATCCTTCTCAATGACCTTGGTTTTATTCACTTAAAGCGCTTTTTTACCCTCACCCCGGTCGGGTTAAAGTGTATAGCGTTCATTTGTTTAATCAACGGACACTTTATTTGATCAATTGTCCCACTCTGTTGTCATTGCCGGCATTTTGGGTTTTCTCTTTAACTAATGGTATTTGACTGTTGGTTTTTTGGTTTTGTAAGTGTTCTGGTTATTTGTGTAATTGTTTGTTTTAGTTTTATTACTGTTTTATGGATTAACGTGGAAAAAATATGTAACGACAACTCTTCTCTCGGGTAAGTACGTATCGTATTATTCGACTTATTGAATTAATAGGAAAAGCTTTCTTTCAGACTTTTGCTGTTTGAAGATCCAAATATCAGAGCTGTCAAACATTGATAATTTGCATATACAAGACCAATTAACAAATTAAGAATAAGTTCCTAAAGAGCGATTGCCTTATCTACCCACTCTTGGTAAAAGCTCTGTTTCGATAGTTATTTTACGATTACTATGTTAATGTCTGTCCTTCCATTCAAGATAGTGAAAAATTCTGAAAGTTGCTAATACCTAACCATAATTAGATCAAATAACACCATTCCAGTAAGATGTTTGACTGACACATTAACAATACCAGCCTATTATCGCCCCACTGCAGGGCAAGACCGTCTCTTATACTAGAAGAAACGAGCATTGTTATCATTAAATATAGAAGCAGTAAAATCAAAAGAATAGTATTCATTATCTCCGCACACTATCCTCAAGCACATTACATCCGGCTCGAAGGACCAATGTATTATTAGTGATCAGCTTTATTTTAGATGCATATAAATATTTTAGATTTTTTTTTAATCAATTTAAAAAAAAAATACAGTGACCAAAGGAGAAAAAAGAACCTAACAACGGTCGTTGCATAAAATTGAATTTTAGTAAGAAACCGATGGATGTTACCGAAAAAAAAATTGATTAATTATCTGTTTCATCATCATCATCATTTCAGCCGAAAGGCGTCCACTGCTGGACATAGGCCTCCCCCAGGCTCCTCCACTTCGACCGGTCTTGTGCTTCCCACATCCAGTGAATACCCGCGGCCTTCCCACTCTACGTCTTCCGGTACGCGGTCGCCACTACAGAACCCTTTCGGCCCCATCGGCCATCTGTTTTGCGAGCAATGTGCACTGCCCAGTGCCACTTAAGTTTGGCAATTTTTCGGGCTATGTCGGTTGCCTTGGTTCTCCCGCGGATCTCTTCATTTATTATCTGTCTGTCTGTTTTCTATTAATTAAATGAAATTCGAAAACATATACCGGTTTCTTACTAAATTTCAAAAAAATCCGATGACCCTAGTTCCTTAACACTTTTGGTGACCGTACATTAGAATTGAAAACTACACAATGTTCGATAAAAATCAAATCTTCATAATAGCCACTCGTAACAGCACGGTGAACATCAACTAGGTAAGTACTTTAAGGTCGAGATAGGTTAGGTCATGTTACTCCTTTACACTCGTACATCGGATTAACAGCATATGTGAAGTGATGTAACTACAGTAGATTAACCTTTTCGATGTATACTCGATGTGTTTTATCCATGCAATGGTTGGCGCCGGTAATTTGAAAGGACGTATTTAATGTCTCAAGTTTTTGTGTGAAATACTTTGTTGAGTTGAGAGGTTTGGTAAATAGAGTATGTGATCACTAACAGTGTCCGAAGAAATGAGACATTAACCTGTCAGTAAAAAAACCTACGATAATTTTGATGTAGGTGATAAATAATAGATTAAGTATGATAAAGACATTAATGGTGGAGCGATAAATTATTTTATTTTTGTAAGTAGGTTCAAAAATAAAGCCGATAGACATCAACTCATGGACATAGGCCTCCCCCAAGCTCCGCCACTTCCACCGGTTCCGTGCTTCCTGCATCTAGCGTATTCCTGCGGCCTTCACAAGGTCATCGGTCCACCTAGTGGGAGACCTTCCAACTCTACGTCTACCGGTACGAGTTCGCCACTCCAGACTTTTCAGCCCCATCGGTCATCTGTTCTGTGAGCAATGTGCCCTGTCCACCACCACGTAAGTTTGAAAATTCTTCGGGCTATATCGGTTACCTTGGTTCTCCTGCAGATCCCTTCATTCCTGACTCGATCACGTAGGAAAAGTACAACTCTAAATCGAAAATTATGTATTTAAAACTAGATCTTAAAAATAGATTTGACGCCACAACCCAGGCATTAAGTAATACCGAAACCTCTTGGTAAGACACCAGTCGTCAGAATCCCGAAAGTCTGACAACCATATCAAACTTTCGGGTTTCTGACGACCCGCAACTACTGTTAAAGATTAACGAATGACAACCGGGACGCAACGGCATATCTTGCTTTCTGAGACACTGTCGGGACTTGGTATGATAGATGTCACCCATCTTCGGACCAACCGCGGCAATCGTAGCTTAACCTGATTAATCGACCCGTGCAGCTGAAGCTCCTCTAAACGTAGGAGGTCATTTAATCTTACCTAGTTTTTATAAGATTAGGTAACAACCAAGCTATGAAGGTCATAAGTTTCAAAATTAATTTCATCAAAAATCACCTTTTCAGTCACAAAGGGTACCTGCAATATCTTCACACAATTAATTACAAATTCGCATGAACGCAGCAATCTGCTTGAAACATCTGTAATTACAATCGACTTCGCAACTTCAGTTTAGTATTCACTTTTGATATTTCTATCGACATTTTCGTATTATAATTAGTTTTGTTTATTTGCAAGATTGAATATTTTTGTAATACCTTCACGTGTTGTGAACTCCTTTCACATAGTGTTTGGAGGACGACTATTTTGAACAAATAAATAAAATTTGAATTTATGGCAATCAAAATACAGTTAGCACAGAATTTGGCTACGGGCTTGGCACTTTCAGAAGTGTCCATCAACTCCTGTAGCGTGCAGACACGCTGGTCAAAATATTAAGTGCCCTATTGTTTGTGGGCCAGCATCACAATTACACTCCAGGGCGGAGTCATCTGTGAATCTCCACCAGAGCAGATTTTCTTTGCTTCGACCTACCTAAGTTCGAAGTATATTTAAAGACTAACTTTTGCCAGCGGGTTCGCCCGCGCTGAACTTTCATCCACTCGTTAACTCCCTTAGGAGTTGAATTTCGAAAAATCCTTCCTTATTCCTTGTCAACATTATAAAGGGAACCTCTGTGCAAAATTTCAGCTTTCTAGGTCCAAGGATTTGGGCTGGGCGTTGATGAGTCAGTCAGTGAGGACTTTTCTTTTTATTTATATAGACTTCCAGGAAAGCCAAGGAAACTCATATCCAGTCCAGGCGCGAGATTATCAGCAGGTCAAACGAATGGGTTTGGTAGGGAAGCAATAACTCGCCACAGGTTTAGCCTTTCCTTAGACCGTTCGACATTGAGACGGAGGACAAACTTTAAAAAGCTGTTACGGCTTTCAGTCTTTGTATACTTCATTGATTCTGATGCCTTCCATTGTAAATTTCGTCGGATATCCAGATGCGATGAAGATGATTTCCACAATTGAGATGCACCTACTCTACGGGCTCCTTTTCAAGAAGTTTTTCAGGAGTTAAAGTCATGTAGAAACACCGCCACATGTAGAGTACCGTGTGGTGCCGGACGTAAAGAATAGCATCATCCCATCTCTTCCCGTGGGTGTCGTAGAAGGCGACTAAGGGACTTACTAGAGAATGGGCAGCAGCGTTCTCTATGCATTTTATCACCATACTGCGATCGCCAACCTGCCTGCCAAGCGTCGCGATTATGGCAAAACCCCCCTTTTGGGGGAGGTTTATGTTCAGCAGTGGACGTCTTGCGGCTGAAATGATGATGATGATGATGAGAAACACAAAAATAACTTAAATATTAAGTGACGCACCCATTGTCACAAATCGTGATCCAAACTTTTGCAGTAGAGAGTTAGACCACCTTAAAATTTCTGCTAAAATTGACCTTATAACTCAAAACAAAGCCTACAATATACGTAAGCTAAGTACACAAGCAGAAAATTACTTCTAGTAAAGTAAATTAATTTACCAACTTTATGTTGAACACACCTTGATTTAAGACCTTTCTATAGCTTTGCTGGTGAGTTCAACTCTAACCTTTTGCCTAAAGCGCCTACATTAACAGTAACAAGAAGAAATATTAATTAATCATTACAAATGCCTATCAACGGCTGGCAACATTTTATAAGATTACTAAGAGGAACGTGTAATTATGATTGCTGAACATTTCCCATTTGATGACAACACCATTATTAGGGTTTCGGTAGGATTTTCATTTCTTACCGAAACCACAGTAGTTTTGTGAAATATAAGTGTTTAAAATAGCACCACCTCTGTCTAACCCTTCGGGGACTTATAATAGTCCTCCAGACCAAATCTCGGCCGTGGTAATGAATCTCAGCGGCAGCGGCGAGGTGTCATTTTTTCTGAGAGAGAAGCCAGCGTGAAACCGGCTTAAACTTAATGACTTATCAAAAAATAATACTTACTTTCATTCTTAAATTAATGTAAAGAATTAAATTTTCAATCTTATTCTATAAATTATAATATGTACAGGTATATAAACTTTCATTCTTAAATTAATGTAAAGAATTAAATTGTCAATCTTATTCTATAAATTATAATATGTACAGGTATATAAAAAGAAAATAATCATAAGGCATCAAAAATACGTCCGAATCGTTGTGGACGTATTTTTAGATGCCTCATGATTATTTTCTTTACCTGTACATTTTATAATTTAAAGCCGGTAGGAATTGTGTAACATGGTGTTTTCGCCACTACTCAGCGGAGACCAGCCTTCGGTGCGGGAGATATTATCCTGCACAAGTATGTGCGCAAACACACGTGCGCTCACTCTTCCCTCACTTTCATAGTCTAATCCAATCCGACACGACTGGAGAGAGATCAGACACAGGACCAGCTTTCCAAAACACGGCGGCAAATCAGAATTTTGTTTACCTAACATAAAGCTTGAAATTTACCTGCACATGTAAATATATGTGAGAATTTTTTTATTTTGCGAGTTACTCTGGATCTTTCGCCTTAAACAAAAGCCTCCCTCCACTCCTCGACCTTCCAGTTTTGATGGAATCTATAGTTTAAGAACGATAGCAATATTTTTCGTGACGTCAGAATCGTTGAACACCGAATTCACAACAATTTTCGTTGGAATAGCCGAAGTAGGTACTAAACTAGTTCTTTGCCTAACAAAGGCAGTTTGGTAGATTCATAAAATGGAATTAAAATCGTTCAGCCCTTTTAAGATATCCGCATACAGGCGCGAAGGTGAAAATATTGTCGCGTCGTACCTTCGCGTCGCGCATGTCTAAGGCGTGCCTGTGAGGGACAGAAGCTTGAATTTTATACATAGCATCGTTACTGATTTCTCAATAAGCTAAAGGTCGTATCTATGCGAATCAATGATGCATACCTACTAATTCTACCTACACACACCTACGCTAGCAAAGGTCAAGAGCATTTGCAGTGCCTCGGGCATGTTTGCCGACGCGAGGGTGGATGACTTATACGCTATAATGCGCAAAAAGTCAGCCTCACTCATTCGCCGAATGCGAGGGAGCGGTAACGGAATTCTAAGGATGATTGCAGACAGACCAATATCGGCAACTGTGGGAAGGCTGATCAAGCTGCATGTTACCTGGGGCCTAAGTCTACTAATTTATAAACGTTACAATGGTCTCTCAATGGTGTGTTTTTGACAGTTTTTGTATGGCAAATCTGTCAAAAACTTACCATTGAGAGACCATTGTGACGTTTATAAATTAGTAGACTTAGGCCCCTGATTATTTGTATTATATTTTAATTTAATGATGTGTTTCAATTTTTCATTCACTTCAACTAACGATTTCAATTTTATCTAAATGTATAACAATTCATTTTATTTTATTTTCAATTTATTTTAATATAGTTGTAATTTATTTGAATTTAATTTTAATTAAACTTTTTCAATTTAATTTAAATATAATAGATCTCGTCACAACTAACATAGTTTTAAGATAATGTTATACTAACAAAATATGGACAATTTGATAGTCTGAAATAAACGAATTTTCTTTATTATAAGCTTATCTCTGTATTTGTAAATATTATAATAGCATTTGGAATGTATTTCTATCTAAATGAAAATCCCATTATTCTTCCGCCCGCTGCTTCGCCCGCGTGGAGTTCGGTAATTATTCAAGGGGAACCGGGATAAAAAGTATCCTATGTGTTACTCAAGGTTATAATCTATGTGTGTGCCAAATTTCATACAAATCCGTTCAGCCATTTTTTCGAGATTGAGTAACAAACATCCGCACTAAGTGTAGCTATCTCCCTCGACTCATCGGTGCCAACAAATAACTTAATATAATGTAAATATATTCTAGTTTGTAGATATTTCACGTGTTACATTGCTTCGTATCACTGCATGCATTGCATTAGGCGGTCCTACCAAGGTCTTCAAGTGAAGATTGCGGCGCTCGATTGAAGTACTGTGCAGTTTTTACACGCAAACACCATAATCCCAAAAACCACAGTCTTAAGAAAGAAGAAAGAAAAACAACCGACTTTCAGAAAAACACTAAAAGTGACAAATAAAATTAAAGTTCTTTTAATTTCGGTTAGCGTACCGGCGTGATGTTATGTTATCAACTGGTGTAAACAATAGACAGACATGAGATGTCAGCAATCCCAGTCCATTTGCTATCATTTATTGATGAGTTCCGTTGCCTATCGCCGAAGTTCTTCATCAGATCTTCACCAAATTGAAATGAAAGCACTCCGAGAAAGTACTGTTCCAAAAACTACCCAAATCGCTTGAAGTGTGCCTATAAAATTGAAGAGTTCTCTCTATTTCACCAGGATCACATCATCAGATTCTGACTTGATGATTATGGGACCACCTGGGAAGTAAAACCTTTCAAACAAAAAAAGAAAAATCCAAATCGATCCAGCCATCTTCGAGTAATCGGGAGTAAACATACATAAAAACTACTCCTTTTTGAAGTCGGTTAAAAAGTATTTATTAGACTCGCACAAGAATATCACAAACTTAACTACATAATATGCTTAGTAAAATATAAATTAAAAAAAATAAGTCCCATACGAGGCAAAAGGCTCCTCCTATCTCAGCATGATGCTGCGACGTTTAAAAAGTGTCGCAGCGCTGGTATTCTGATAGGGCCCACTGTGAATGCCACGGACAGATACAGAAATAAAAAATGTCTTGTTGAAGACACACCATACACATAACCTCACGCCCGTTATTCCCGAAAGATACCCTGAAGCTGCACCTCTAACTACTGAATCTATGTGAACAGAGCCTAGAGACAAAACACATTTCTGTTAGCGTTCACGCCAAACGCTACGCCAAAATGTATGGGAATGACATTACCTGCAGGTTGTACGTCAATGTTTCTGTCAGAAAGGTAATGTCATTCCCATACATTTTGGCGTAGCGTTTGGCGTGAACGCTAACAGAAATGTGTTTTGTCTCTAGGCTCTGTTCACATAGATTCAGTACAATGATTCTGAACCTATCCCTAAGTTGAAATCATTCGTCGGTTTAAAAACAAAAAACTTCTGTTTCATTGAAAAGTGCAATAGGTATTCGTACGGTTATAATGACTGACATGCATACCAAATTTTTCAAACAAGCTGCTCACGAATTTCTACTGTAGGGTATAATAAATCATGATTGTGCTAAATTAATGGTATCAACTTGCGCGTCATTGATAAATGATTTTATTTCTGTAAGAAGGTTTGTACAAACACTTTTACGTGTCAATCATCATCATCACGTCATCTGCCTAGCCTTTTTCCCAACTATATTGGGGTCGGCTTCCAGTCTAACCGGATGCAGCTGAATGCTAATATTTTACATGGAGCGACTGCCTATCTGACCTCCACAACCCAGTTACTGGGTAATACGATACCCCTTGGTAAGACTGGTTGTCAGACTTTCGGACTTCTGACGACCCGTAACGACTGTCAAAGATCCACAAATGACAGCCGGGACCAACGGCTTAACGTGCTTTCCGAGGCACGGAGGGGTCTTGGTATGTAAAGATGGTCACCCATCCACGGACCAACCGCGGCGAGCGCAACTTAACCTGGTCGATTGACCCGTGCAGCTATTGTTACTTAGCTACAATTTTACGTGTCAATCATATTTTAAAAATATGAGGTCGATGTTTCCTATCTGTCTACTCTGAGAAGATAAGCAGAAATAAACTCAAAGATAATCTTGATCAGGCCATGTGGATTGGTGTCTGTAATGGTCCCTGCTACCCTGTTTAGTACACCCACTTTTCGCTAGTTTTGTTGAAGAATTATCAAATAAGTTATTGCTATCTAGAAACTTTAGAAAACCTTTACTTGAAATTTAATTTTAAGAACTAGGTGTGCCAAGTCTTTATAGAGCCTTATATTGACAAAAACAACACGTAACCGAAGTACTCTTTGCCAATATTAAAGGGATTCGTGTTGATATTAATAAGGCAATTAATAAACTGAATTAATATAAAATAAAATATAGAATTATTATCATATTTTCGATCATTTCGATACAAAAGGTTTGACAAGGTTACGAAATACGAATTTAAATTAGCGATTTACTTTAATTAGGAGGAGATCTAACGTGACAGTGACACAAATAAAATTAGATAACATCAGAGAGCGAAATATTGTTATTTTGTGAAACTTGGAATGTTGTTGCAATTATGACCTAGACATAAGACAACACTGTTTCCTTTCAAACGCATTCAGAACTCACTCACAATTGCACTACTTCCAGTAGTAACACCCCACGTCAGAGATCTGTATCGCGAGCTACGCTCCCAGGTGTATCTAGTAATAAGGATGCAGATACACGACACGACAACTGTGAAATTGCTTGATCGTGATGTATGCTGCGACATTTGGCGCAGGACGAGTGTATCCAAACACGGTTGCAGTGGGGAAGAAGTTAGGAATTTCAGGGGTTACTTGAACGGTTTTGGTGGTAGTTTCATAATGAAGTGACCGTTATGTTAAAATTCTGGTTGATGTCTTTGGGTGCTTAAATTCAACGAAAAATTTCAATTATTCTTAAATGCATTTTTATTGGATACTGTTAGCCTTATCACACCACTGCTGGGTAAAGCCGGGAAGGCTTCCGAGCAGTGGCATAACATTCATATTTATTTCGGTCCATAGCTGGCTTTTACCATTAGTTGTTTGTTTTGTCCAGCTCGTCGTGTTATCGTCTACATGTACGTTTTAAGTTATTATTAGCATTCTCTTGAGAGCAGCGATGGCTTAGTGGTAACTTGGTGGTGACAGCTTCTGCGACTTACAAGTTGTAGGTCTTCGCTTCGAACCTTGACAGGCGCTTTACTTTGTGTTAATTATTTCATCACCACTGCTCTCAAAACAGTGAAGGAAAACATCGTGAGGAAACCGGCATGTCTTAGAACCAAAAATTCAAAGACGTCAGATGTCATATCATTTATCAACCCGCACTGGGCCCGCGTGGTGGATTATGGCCCACTCCCTCACACAGAGAGAATGCCTGTGTAGTTCCCAGAAGTGGGAGCAAAATAGGCTTATTATTAATTTAAAGCAAGTTGCATAAACTTCAAAAAAAAGATCACCAGAGTCAATTTCATAAGCACCCACGCTTCAATCACAATAAATACCACAGACTTTGTTCATATCACGTCAGATTCATCCCTAATATTCGAAAATACGATCCTTAATCCTTTTAACGTTTACATTTCCTTCAGAAAAGGAGGAAACATATTGATGGGATGGAAATAAATTTTCGTTTACATACATCCTGTCTGCGGCGCGAAAGGAAATTAATATCCTGTTATAAAAGTTGTTTTTCTTCAACGTTACTTCCTTTTGTTTTGTTGAGGGTTGGTTTTGTGTATGTGAAGAATGTGAGCTAGGTTATGGTTCTACACAGGTATATTGGAACAAGATGAATGATAACTTATGGGGCATTTTGTATAAGAAGATTACCTAAGTCTTTAAGTCTGCCTAGCTTTTTCCAACTAAATTGGGGTCGGCTTTCAGTCTCACCTAAAGCAGCTGAGTACCAGGATTTTACGTGAAACGACTACCCATCTCCATAAGCCAATTACTCTGCCAGGGGTGATGGTTGTTCGAAAGAGATACCGTGGCCTCTGGCACACAGGCAACTGCTGGAGCACGGGTGGGTTTTAGTCAGTAAAAGTCTGACACGCCCTCTCGCCCCACCCAGAGCCGCAGAAGGTATTAAACGATTTCACACCTTCAAAAATAAGCCAATAACTGGGTAACATGATACCCCTTTGTAAGACTGGTTGTTATACTTTCGGGCTTCCGACCACCCGTAACGACTGCCAAAGATCCACGAATGACAGCCGGGGACTTAACCAGGACTTGCATGCTTTCCGAGACACGGAGAGGTCTTTGTATGTTAAGAGGGCCACCCATCCACAGACAAACTGCAGCAAGTGCAGCTTAACCTGATCGATCTACCCGTGCAGCTTTATTTAGCCGAGCTGTTTCTGGCTAAATATTGCTAAATTATTTAGCAATATTTCATCATCATCATCATTTCAGCCGGAAGACGTCCACTGCTGGACATAGGCCTCCCCCATTTTGGGGGGGCTTGCCATAATCGCCACGCTTGGCAGGCGGATTGGCGATCGCAGTATGGTGGTAAAATGCATAGAGAACGCTGCTGCCCATTCTCTAGTAAGTCCCTTAGTCGCCTCCTACGACACCCACGGGAAGAGATGGGATGATGCTATTCTTTACGTCCGGCACCACACGGTACAATATTTAGCAATATTTAGCCAGAAGCAAGCCAGAAGCACCATGACATTAAAATAATTAAATTAAAATAAATTAGTAATGTAATTACTGGTTAGTTATTTGTTACGATTTTCATTCGATTCATTTTGTTAACGAAAATATTTTCCAAAATTTGATATTATCTAAGACCAAAGTACTCATAAAGATGAATCAAACGAGCCCATACTCGATGGGGTTGTGTCGTTTTATTGCGGAGTTTCTACGGCCACCTTCCAGCTCCAGCATCAAACCCTGGTTACCATATAGAATCAAAGTACTCGTCAATACGAATCAAACGAACCCAAACTCGATGCTGTTGTGTCGTTTTTATTGCGGAGTTCTTATGGCCACCTTCCAACTCCAGCATCAGACCATTAGACGCGGCGGCGATCTCTCGCGTCCGGCTCTGGTCCAGGCCATGGTACGGAGAGAGAGGGCATGGGGAGCCGTCACCTCCTTCAGCGAAGCAGTGATGCTCGCGAAGAGGGAGGCGGCGCACGTGAGGGAGAGGCAGCATATGCGCCCTCGCGACCCTAGCCGCCGCAGGATACGGAGACGCCCTGGGCGTCGGGAATCCCAGGCCGATTTCCGGCCACCGTAGGCATGGGCTTGCGGACGGCGAGTAATGGGTAGCTCGCTGTCCGGTAAGGACCAAGCCCAAGTCGACGGCGCGTTGTGTTCCACGCGCGCCTCAAAGAGATGTCAGCACAAAAAATGATGGGACCCGCAAGGGTCGATGCCTGCCAGGGGTGCGGGTTTGTTCGAAAGAGACACCACAGCCCCTGGCATACGGGCTACTGAAGGAACACGGGTGGGTTTTAGTCAGTAAAAGTCTGACACGCCCTCCTGCTCCACCCAGAGCGGGAGAAGTTATTTGATGATTTCCCACCCAAAAAAAAAAAAGAAAAGACCATTAGTAAACAGAAACGGCAGAATTTCAATATCAAAAAATTCAGGCTTTAAAGACGAACCTGAATGAATCTAGAACCTTTGGAACTACCATGAATTGAAAGAACAGCACAGTCTCACGTAGCTTTATCTTCCTCAAACAAACATTACATAACTGATAAGACCGTGTCTCCTTCACTTATCATTCACTTTCGTTCACCTGATCCGTACTCAACGTCATTCGGGATCGCGAAATACCTACTTGACGATTTCTTCTCTCAAATGTACACGATAAAAGTAATCATTTTGGTAATTAAATTGCCACCGTTTTCATGCATTGCAATCTAGTTTAATTTCCTTCACAAAGCAATTTGGCTAACCAAATGGTTATAATTGAATGTTGGCGGTTTCGAGGGGAGCATGTCGAAAAATAAATACCAGACTCAGAAAGGAATTTGGTTTCCGCTCAAAGATGTGAACTTTTAACACTTTTAAGAGATGTTTACTGTACATATCTACTTATATTAATCTTCAAGAATGTAGGTAACAGTGCAGTCCTACTAACAAGTATTATTTATAATTCGAAAGTTTGGTATGTTTTAATGTTTGTTACTCAATCAGGCAAAAACGGCCCAACATATTTGGATGAATTTTGGCACGTAGATATTTTATAACCTGTATTAACACATATGATATTTTTTATATAGTTAGTATGTTCCTGTGGGGGTAATTTCCGAGCTCCACGCGGGCGAAGCCGCTGGAAAAAGCTAGTAACTAATTAAGAACATTCGTTCTACTTACAAAAATCATCAATCAGAATAGCCCGTCCGTTACAGTAAAACAACATTACAATGAATCACAAATTCGTCTGCCAGGTGCATACATTTTGACACATCGTTTATTAAAGCTGTTTTGGGCGACATATTGTAGACAACAATGGGCTATTACGAAACATTACCAAGCCAGCAACAGGCGTGAGTGTTTAACATTCGTCTACTATCTACGTAATACCCACAGACCAGTGCATATTTCACCACCCGTACACCCGTGTATTCCCATTTCATACGTATTTGGCACAAACGCCAAATTTGATAAGTCGAACGCTTTCGAGTACCACTCGAAATGCAGTTAATCGAATTACGGTGCCGCTCGGCGGTTCTACGACGGATAAATGAGTTTTCATGTATTGTCAACAGTTTTATCGGGGTGCATGCATTAGTGTTTATTGATTTTTGTTAGAACTAGGAAACTGGTAGCGCAAGTTTGATGTTGCTGTAGCAGGGTCAATTTCCGCTGTATACGTATAGTGTGTTGTGCCTTTCTCAGAAAACAGGCCAATTACCGTATACCATTCATGCAATGGTGATGAAGCCAAACTGTCGGACAGTAAATAACGAGCCGAGCACATAATAATACCAGTCTATATTCGTCCCACTGTTGGCTAATCGCGTCTAATAATACACAGAAGGAACAAACATTGGGAATTGTTATGTTAACATCTTGCAAAGATTACCTAAAGTATTTACCCACTCATTTTAGTACTTAATTAGGGGTTAGCTATGTGTAGAGCCGCGGTCCCATGGCCCGTTAACTGACAGGCCACGCCAGGCATTGCTACGCCTGTCAAGCATGGTGTTCTTACATGTCAAGTAATATGGAACTCATGGCTGCGTGTATGTACAGATGCTGTGATTTTATTCAGTTGTCAACATTTGATAAACAAAGTTGCGGCAGGTGACCCCACTCCGCGTCACGCCTGCCGCCCCATTGAAACAACTCACTCCCGACGGACCGGACGTGCGACGACAGGCCACGGCCTCATTGGATGCAACGCTTCCAAAGGCCAGGCCTGTGAGAAAGCGAGCCGTGGGACCGCATCATTAAGTTCGACGCCCACCATAAAACAGCTGATAAATGTTCAAAAGCTTTCTATTGCTAATTGGCATTTTATGAGTTCTCTATTTAACCGTGTTTTAATGGACTGTTACATGGACATTGGTGCCGATTCTGTTGTACACCGAACTAAACTAACTAAACTATAACTAAAATTCCTTAATTTTCACTATGAGAATCTTAACGCTATTTTGCAAAAAAATATCTCTAAATTAAAAAACTATTTTGACACAACTAAAATCGAATTTGACAATCGCGACTCGCACGTGGTTTGTTTTGGCTTCGCAACGTGGTACTTGTTTGCCCTACCCCGTGTTTTTTTTTAGAGCCAGAGGCGCGCAGGGGGGCGGCAGCCTCGACGTGATTTATATGGAATTTTCACTTTTTGGATGGAAAATATGAAAAATTATTACCCACATGTTGAGTTTTAGAGGTGCATAGGGCAAAATGGTGTGTCCTATCGCAAAAATAATGATAATTTCGACCCCCTTTATAAGAATAAAGGGGGTCGAAATTATCATTATTTTTGCGATAGCACCATTTTCGAGATATAAGCAAAAGAAAAGAAAAAAAATACAGTACTATTTTGCACCAGAAGTCGAGGTGTCTGCGTGAATTTTAGTTCTTGACAACTAATTTTATTCCACACCTATTTAATCGCGATTAAAAATAGTCAGATTTAGTCAGACAACCAAAATTTTAGGTTGAATAGAATAATGAAATTGACAACAACAGAATAGCAAAATTACCATTTTCACTAAACTAATAATTCAGTACAATCTTAGTGCTGTCAAACTAAAATATAGTTAAGTTGTGTCACTTTGGTCAATTTCAGAATAGGAAATCGTCGTTTGACAAAATAAACTAAATTTTGGTGACTTTTAGTCTAGTTTAGAGAATTTTGTTACAACAGAATCGGCACCATTAACGAAATGTTCACTGATTAAATTTAAGCAACCATTGTCCATAACTTTGTTCTGTAACAAACTTCATCTCAGTTTTGAAAAATAACTTCATATTGCGCATTTTCGGTTACTGCACTTCAAAGCATGTTCCAATATGACGGCAGACGGCATTGAAACTGTGGTTCCACAAAAATCCCACTGACTATGTTGGTTAAAGTCTTCCAGCAGGCCACCAACTGCTATGGCACACCTGGAAATCTCTTAACCAACTAAAATCCGGGTGGACCGCTGCCAGCGCAACTCGGTCAGGTCTAGGTGTCCATATGAGCTACAGTGTGACTGTGGCGCCGCTTCGCAATCCATGCCCCAACTTTTTTCGTGCTTTCTGTGCACTAATACCTGCAGTATGAAAGACCTTTACGAGCTTGTCGAAGCTTACTTTAAACCTACTTATGGAATCATCGATACGACGAAGAAGAAGAAGCATGTTCCTAATCAAAATCAAAATCAAAAGTCATTTATTCAAATTAGGCTGAGAATCAGCACTTTTCGAACGTCAAAATACATAAGACAGTCCCCCAAAAACGCCCACCCTTCGACACTTCCTAGTGCTTTAGCTGGGAAGAAGAAGTGGCGCAACAAACTCCCCAGCAGCACAGCTGTCTGTTTAGTCGGATGGACTTGATTCTATACATACATATGCAAGGTAATAAACAATAACGCATAATACCAAAAATAAAAGTCTTTTGCACCCTAATTGCGTAACTCACGATTGATCATAATTGGTTTCGTCTTCACAGTTAAACAATATTCATTGCGTTGTTTATGTTGTCGAACAGACACATTTTTCGAACATATGAAGCAATGGTTTAACAATCCGTTTCAAAACGATACAGATTATGATGAATCGTGAGTTACGCAATTAGGGTGCTGGTATAAAGGGCTCTAAATCTTACATATGCAATGCTGGATTATTGTTAGATCATGTCAATAGTATAATGCTGCTGTTCTTCTTAGGAATATCGTAAAATTCATGAAAGAGATGTTGGTTTTAAAAACAACCTCTTTTTCACAATTGTTAAGGAAGTAATCTGAACGTTCTTAATGATATAACCTTATTTTCTTTTGTTTTTTTTCTAATGATCTTAGACAAAAATATTCATGACATACAATGCCACAGATCCAACGGAACACGAACACCGCAAAACACTACCTACCTTTATTCATCGAACAGTGAAATTAATTACATCACTCATTGCTAATGAAGCATGTTGGTTGCGAGACAATATTTACTCATACGCCCCCCGTCCCGCCCTCCCCGCTGTCGCCTGCGCATGTCAGGATCAGCCTTTGTTCTGGTTTCAGTGAAGCTATTATGAATCTGGAGTGTTTGTTCGCTTATTATGTTTGTGTATCGATATTTATTATGATTATGCGTGTGCTTGGCAGATTCTCGTACATGGAAGTGTAGAGGATTGTTATATGTGATGGATTGGGGCTTTGGGCTCTTGTATCTTGGTAAGTATGTGTGGGGGTCTTGGTGCGATTAGGGAGTTTCAATTCCGGCAGTGGACCGTAAGTATCTTGGGTTTCTTTTGTAGTTTTAGTCTGTTTGTTTGCAGATAGTCCAAATGCAAGGAAGATATGTAATATGACATTCCACAACATTGCACCAGACACGTGGTCTTCATTATTACGCCTATCATTTAGCATCAAGACGCGACATGGTCAATTTTATTTCTTATGCCCCTTGACTTTGATTATGTCATATCGTATCATTATGTCATTTGCGCTGCGTTGCGTTGGAATGCGTTGCGTTTATAGCTCATTTAGGACAATGCGAAAGCGGCAATAGCCCAATGGCTAAGGCGTCGGCCTGGTGATCGAGAGGTCGTGAGTTCAATTCCCACCAATAGATTAATAGGACAATAGTGCAATGGCATTATTTAAATTTAAATTTATTTATTTGCCAGAATATAGGTAAGTACTTACACTACGTACTTAAACTTGTACTTCGACCTACCTAAGTTCGAAGTATATTTAAAGACTAGCTTTTGCCAGCGGGTTCACCCGCGCTGAACTTTCATCCACTATTTAACTCCCTTAGGAGTTGAATTTCGAAAATCCTTCCTTATTCCTTGTTAACATTATAAAGGGAAGCTCTATGCAAAATTTCAGCTTTCTAGGTCCAAGGGTTTGGGCTGGGCATTGATGAGTCAGTCAGTCAGTCAGGACTTTTCTTTTTATATAAATAGACTTCCAGGAAAGCCAAAGAAACTCATATTCAGTCCAGGCGCGAGATTTTCAGCAGGTGAAACGAACGGGTTTGGTAGGGAAGCAATATCTCGCCACAGGTTTAGCCTTTCCTTAGACCGTTCGCCATTGAGACGGAGGACACACTTTAAAAAGCTGTTATGGCTTTCAGTTTTTGTATACTTCATTGATTCTGAAGCATTCCATTGTAAATTTCGTCGGATATCCAGATGCGATGAAGATGATTTCCACAATTGAGATACACCTACTCTACGGGCTCCTTTTAAAGAAGTTTTTCAGGAGTTAAAGTCATGTAGAAACACCGACACATGTAGAGTACCGTGTGGTGCCGGACGTAAAGAATAGCATCATCCCATCTCTTCCCGTGGGTGTCGTAGGAGGCGACTAAGGGACTTACTAGAGAATGGGCAGCAGCGTTCTCTATGCATTTTACCATCATACTGCGTTCGCCAATCCACCTGCCAAGCGTGGTGATTATGGCAAAACCCCTTTTGGGGAGGCTTATGTCCAGCATTGGACGTCTTTCGGCTGAAATGATGATGATGATGACTTACATGGTAACATGATATTTACAATATTTTTTGTCTCCGTAAGTATATTCGACTTATCAGTCGTGCAAATATTTCAATATTTTTGAGGTATTAACAAGACTACTAGTAATGTGCAACCCACTTTGCCACGGAGATTTCAAAAAAATTGGCAGACATGTTTTTCCTAGGTCTCCGAACTCATATGGGATAATAATTTTAAGTAGATTGGCCGTGTATAAACCATAGAGATCTTCTTAGCTTAGCTTGGACATCACTACAGTCCATTGAAGTAGCTTTATACGCGTACGCAATAGATATCTTTAAAAGTACTAACCTATTCTTTTATCATAAATGATGTTAGTATCACTCAGATTCTTTCTAAACCCCCTGATCACGTCTTAATACGATCATCACTTTCGTGATGTGCATAAAACGTTTCTGAATTGTAAAGTACTGTCAGGCAAATGAATGGTTAAGCAAACTGACACCCTACATCAATTTGCCGTGTAATAGTCATTTTTAAATTTGTCATTTGAATATACGGATAGTCTAAGTTGATTGTCAATTTGCTTATCAAAACACGGGGAAATTAATTCCCTGACTTCACGGTCGGCGCACTTGTAGCAGTGTTGGCCCAGTGGTAACGGCCGCGATTTACGAGATGTAGGTCGTAGGTTCGAACCCAGACAGGCGCTTTACTTTGTGTAAATTATTTCATCACCACTGCTCTCAAGACGGTGAAGGAAAACATCGTGAGGAAACCGGCATGTTCTAGAACCAAAACAAATTCGATGACATGTAAATGTAACATCTCCAAACTTGCACTGGGCCCTTGGGGTGGATTACGGCCCGCTCCCTCTCACATAAAGGAGGCCTGTGTCCCAACAGTGGGAACATTATAGGCTGATTTATGTACTTGTAGTTCATGGCGATATATAGGAGAGAGAAAGTCCCTATCGTAGACTTAGACAGTAAAGATGCCTGCATTTCTACCTAACCTTTACGTTCCTAGGCGTGATGCCCTCTATAGAGTTACCTTATAACCAAAGGTCTTTGACCGCACGTCAAAACCAACAAGTGTTGTCTCACGGATGACCTAATGACATTTGATGAGTTCAGCCAACATGTGGAGAATGTCCTACCTATATATTTAAACACTTTGTATGAAATTGCTAATAATATTACAATATTTACCAATATTGTAAACATTGGTTACGTAATAGTAGATTGTACTTAGTATGGTGTTAGTCTTAGGTTTTGGGCAGTTATTTGATGTAGTAATGCATGAGATCCTGAGTTCGATTTCCAGACCGGGCAAAGTGTTATTGGGTTTTCTATCTCAAATTTCACAGTAGCAACCTAGTGTCTGGGTTAGTGCCTTGAAATTTTAAGGCGGAGATTTCTTTAAAACGGTTTAAAAGGTGGTTTTTTAAAGCAGTTTATCTCTTTAACCGTCAATAATTTTGAAAGAATAACAAAAATGATATTTTCAAGTCTTTTTTGCATACAGTGATCGAACTCAGAACATAATCCATTTTAATATTATAAATGCAAAAGTAACTCTGTCTGTCTGTTGGTCATGCTTTCACGCCTAAACCGCTGAACCGATCGTCATGAAATTTGGCAGAGATAAATTCGCCTTCAATAAGGAGGAGGACATACCTAAGCTACTTTTTTACGCGATAACTGACATCCACGCGGGCGGAGCCGCGGGTAAAAGCTAGTTAAAAACACTATAATTAATAAAAAAAAACACATCAAAGTCACCTCTTAATTTATTTATTTGTTTAGGATCTCCAACAAAGAATACATTTATATAAATTACAGGATAAGTATTTATCCATTGCGCAAATTTTAACCATGAATTCAGCATATCATTCTAGAGCCCCTAGCGCAGAAATGTTTCGCCGGTTATACAAAAAAAAACATATTTTTCATAGAAAAGTGCAATACCTACGCGGTCAAAATGTATGGATCAGCTGATTTTTTTTTTGTAAAACCGGCGAAACATTTCTGCGGTAGGGGGTCTAAAATGATATGCTGAATTCATGGTTAAAATTTGCGCACTGGATAAAAACTTTTCCTGTTTATCATAGTAGGTATTAACAAGTTTCTTTTACGTGTGCTCCTTCAATTACAGGAGACCACAGCACGCACATAATATAACTAAGTGTAAATACGATAAACATGAAGATAACAATGATAAATGATGAAAAATAAATTATGTGATTTGAGAAAATGGAACAAAGATTTAACGATTGAACATGTCAAGATTGAGCATTTAATAACGGTTGTGTAAGTAGAATGAAACATAAAAATACATGATTAAATTCAAGTAAAGTAAAATAAAAATTAACATGTCAGAATTGAGCATTTAATAACGGCTGTGTAAGTAGAATGAAACATAAAAATAAATGATTAAATTCAAGTAAAGTAAAATAAAAACTAACATGTCAGGATTGAGCATTTAATAACGGTTGTGTAAGTAGAATGAAATATAAAAATACATGATTAAATTCAAGTAAAGTAAAATATTGAGTCAAATGAGTCAAACCTGCGCGCGAGACGGTTCGTGATGACTCTCGAAAACAGCTTGTAGACATGGCTCAGAAGTGAGATGGGCCTATAATTCTTAAGAAGAGTATTATCACCCTTCTTAAAGAAAAGTACCACCACACCTCTGTTCCATGCCTTAAAAAAAGAATTGCCAAACTTAAGTAGCAGTGGGCAGGGCACATTGCTCGCAGAACAGATGGCCGATGGGGCCGAAAGGTTCTGGAGTGGCGACCGCGTACCGGAAGACGTAGAGTAGGAAGGCCTCCCACAAGGTGGACCGATGACCTTGCGAAGACCGCGGGTATCCGCTGGATGTGGGAAGCACAAGACCGGTCGAAGTGGAGGAGCCTGGGGGAGGCCTATGTCCAGCAGTGGACGTCTTTCGGCTGATATGATGATGATGATGATGAAAGTAAAATAAAAATTAACATGTTAGGATTGAGCATTTAATAACGGCTGTGTAAGTAGAATGAAACATAAAAATACAGGATTAAATTCAAGTTAAATAAAATAAAAATTAACATGTCAGGATTGAGCATTCTTAAACAATTGGTTAGTAGGAATAATCACATTTGTTGACTTGGAGAGAAATTTACTCATTTATTTTGCGGTGGTTACATTCTTTTTGTATTTTGTAATCTACTATATAAAAATAAGTCGGGTTTTCCTTCCTGACGCTATAACTCCAGAACGCACGAACCGATTTCCACGGTTTTGCATTCGTTGGAAAGGTCTCGGGCTCCGTGAGGTTTATAGCGTAGGTAGGGTAGGTAGGGTAGGTAGGGTAGGTAGGGTAGGTAGGGTAGGTAGGGTAGGTAGGGTAGGTAGGGTAGGTAGGGTAGGTAGGGTAGGTAGGGTAGGTAGGGTAGGTAGGGTAGGTAGGGTAGGTAGGGTAGGTAGGGTAGGTAGGGTAGGTAGGGTAGGGATTCTGTATGAATGACTATTGGACGGACAGGACAACGTCTGTCAGGTCAGCTAGTTACCTTTAAAAGCAGTTTATCCCTTCAATAACAATTTATTATAATTAAAGATATATAAAAAAAAAAAAAAACTAATTGCATTCAGTGATGGATTATTTATTACAAGCTCACCCGGCGAACTTCGTACCGCCATATTTTTTATTTCTCCAGTCGCGATTGAGGAAATATAACCCTTCCGGTAAAATTAAATCAGTTGGATTATCAATTCTGATCAAATGTGTATTTTTTTTTTAATAAATTTTCTTATATGTATACAAACCTTGTCCTGATAATAAGAAATCCATAAAAAAAGAATCATCCAATTTGGTGCAGTCGTTCGAAAGTTATGCGCGTACATTACATTTCGGCGATTCATTTTTATATATATAGATTAAATACCTACCTAATCTAATGTTATCTAATTTTTTTATGATTTTATTTTGAATTTTTTAACCCTGACGTAAAAACGACGGGGTGTTATAAGTTTTTACGACATACGCTTGCTCATTTATTACAACAGATTTTAACACGTATCGGATTGCAATAAGAGATATTATCGTTCATAACGATACCTTAAGTAAAATTTTAATTTTGACCTGTGCCCATCGCTTTAAAATAAACCGCCACCAAGAATACTCTACAATAACACAAATCATTAAGAATCTCTAAAATCAACATTGGTAACGGCTTTTTTCTAATGTTGTTCACCTTGACCTCCAATTAAACGTGCAGGTAGTTCCCCAACCATGTCGACGCAAACCGCAAATACTTGTTATACGTAAGGAAAACCGCAAACAAAAGCCCATACTAGATAAATGAATACATAACATCACGCTTTGTTTCCAGCTTGCTTGGGCAGAGAAGTAGCCTATGGAACTTTAGGGGTATGAGGAACAGGGTGTAAAGTTCGCTCATCCTCTATTGCAAAGGAGGATCCTCCGACCAGACGGGTATTGTGTCTGGTCCGGGCAACTGCCCGACAGTTGATGTCGGGATATTTTATCTATCTGAGTAGCGTGGTAAACTCTGATTGCGCGATGTAGAATTGCTCAGTTAGTTCGCCTGTGGCATTGTAGATGGCGCCACTTTTCTTTTTGTGTTTCTTGATATTTGTCGTGAAGCATTTTTTTATTTGTAGTGCCGTTACATCACTCCCCCCGGAGACCGGAGGTCGATAGTGGGCTGAGTCAGGGCATGTTATGCATGCTTGCCAGTGCCAGTTGTGGTTCCAGTGGGTCGGAACCGGGTGTCACATAGTTCGCGGTGAGTCGGAACTGTCTGCGACGATTCCCCAGTGAGTCGGGGTTGCGCTGCGTTATGCTCCAGTGAGTCGGATCTGGTACAGCGCTGGGTTGAGAGGTTGAGGCTGACTGCTGGCGTCAACCGGGAGATTGAGCTCTCGACCGGCCGAAAGTGCAGTGTGCTGGGCCATGGTTGCTGATGAGGCTGTGGGTGATGACCAGGCATGCGGTTCGCTGCATGCAGGTGGTCAGGATACCCGTTGAAGCCGTGGGTGCTGGCTGGCTGTGTGACTCGCCGCTCGAAAGCTTGAGGAAGTGGTCTTGATGTGATGATAATGACGTCACGCTGAAGTGTTGCATGAAGGCTGCGCTGACGTTCTTTCACGGGGTCACCAATTTAGAGGTATGAGGAACAGTGTGTAAAGTTCACTCATACCTATGGTGGTAACGGAGGATCCTCCGACCAGACGGGTATTGTGTCTGGTCCGGGCAACTGCCCAACAGTTGATGTCGGGATATTTTATCTATCTGAGTAGCGTGGTAAACTCTGATTGCGCGATGTAGAATTGCTCAGTTAGTTCGCCTGTGGCATTGTAGATGGCGCCACTTTTCTTTTTGTGTTTCTTGATATTTGTCGTGAAGCATTTTTTTATTTGTAGTGCCGCTACAGAACCACCCACATTTCGCCAGGGCCCTAATTCACTATAACCACTTAACGATCCCTTACTTCGAAACCACGTTAATTCCTTAGATCACACACGATATCTGCTAATAAATATCGACAAATTGTCTCGGAACATAACAGAACATGACATTTCGATTCCTTACCGTTACATTGGTTTCTACAAATTACGATATTGACGTAGTTTGAACCTAGTAAGATTCCGCGGGGAATCATTATCATCATCATCATCATTTCAGCTGAAAGACGTCCACTGCTGGACATAGGCCTCCCCCAAGCTCCGCCACTTCAACCGGTTCTGTGCTTCCCGCGAGTACGTTTACCTAGGACAAACTGTCCAGTTAAGTAGGTCCAACTTCGAGAAAGAGGTCAATCGTCGAATCCGACTCGGCTGAGCAGCGTTCGGGAAGCTTCGGAATATCTTCTCGTCCCAAATACCGCAGTGTCTCAAGACGAAAGTCTTTGACCAGTGCGTGTTGCCAGTGATGACATATGGAACTCAAACGTGGTCGCTCACAATGGGCCTCATAGAAAGTCTTAAAGTCATCCAAAGGGCGATGGAGAGGGCTATGATTGGAGTTTCCCTGCGTGAGCGATTCAGGAATTAAGGGAATCATTATAACCATACGGAATTGGAGCCCAGTTATGTTTAAGTCCCATGTCATAGGGGCGAGCCTATTGCCACCCTCCACAAATTCAGACTCCGGATTATTACTAGAAAGTCCAGATAGAAAAACCAAATAATACTCAGCCCGACCTGGGAATTGAACCGAGGACCTTATGCATTACTACTTCATATAACTGCCCAAAACTATACTAACTAATACTGAGTCCAATCTACTCTTATGTAACCAACATTAATAATACTCGTAAATATTGTAATATTAGCTTTTGCCAGCGGCTCCGCCCGCGTGGATGAAAAGTATCCTATGTCTTAATCCAGGTTACAAACTATCCGTGTGCCAAATTTGGAGTGATTCTATCATCTGCCTACATCCTAAACTCTCCACAACCCAGTTACTGGGTATTACGATACCACTTGGTAAGACTGGTTGTCACACTTTCGGGCTTCTGACAACCCGTAAAGATTGTCAAAGATCCACGAATGGCAACCAGGACCAACGGCTTAACGTGCTTTCCGAGGCACGGAGGGGTATTGGTATGTAAAGATGGTCTCCCATTCACGGACCAACCGCGGCAAATGTAGCTTAACCTGATCGATCGACCCTCGCGGCTGTAATTACTTTGACACAAGCCTAGATTTATTTGGAACATCCACCGTAAAAGCTTCCACGAAAAACAATATACCAAACTGTCGCAGAAGATTAAAACTAATAATAAGTAATAAAACAATAACGACATTTTATACAATTCGCTTTTACTTGATGACCATATAGCGTGACTTAGTTCAGTTATCGCCACATGTAACATGCATAACATTTAAGTAAGCTAAGTGAAATAAATTGGACCGACATATATGAGGCATGTGACGCCGCATATATACATTTTGAGGTCGAGGACGAAATTTGATGGTGTCTAAATGCGCTATTAATTCACCTGACTAAAAGTAATAATTTTATATTGAAATCGCTTTTGTTAATCGCTTGTATCAGGATCTGTACTGACAAAATTTAATGTACGAATTGCTTTTTAGAGTATCATGTTTTAAATAATGTAATTATAGGATACCCAGACAGCTGCTTAGCTTACGTGGGACTGGCTGGACATGTCTGCCGCATGTCAGACGACAAATTGCCTAAAAGAAACACCGGTTGGGCCCCACTAAACGCACGACGCCATCGCGGCAGGCCGAGACGAAGATTGTGGGATAACCTGGACTCCTTCAGAAGGGACTAGCCAGTACTGGCAAAAGACAGAATTGTGTGAAAGAGGAAGGGGGAAGCCTTTGCTCAGCAATGGGACTGTACAGGCTAGTTAGTTTTAGGATTAAGATAGGTTGATCTCAATTTGTTTACAGTCGTTCTGTTCGGCTCATTAGTCGACTAGCACGAATGAACTCGCTCAAATCGGACAAATCCAGAAATTCGTATTAGTCCACTGGCACAACACTATTACAGACATGGTAACTTAAAATAGTGTCGTTTATAAGCGATAATAGTGCTTGTTGCAATCTGATACGGGTTAAAATCTGCTGTAGTCAATTCGAATGATATATGAGCAAGTGTATGTGGTAAAAATGCAAATAAAATTGTATAAAATTAGATATTAACTATTTAATAATAAGTAATCCATCACTGAATGCAGTTTGGCATTTGAAATTTTATGGTATATTTTTATTTGTAATAATAATTGATATTGAAGGGATTAACAGGTTTTAAAGATAATTAAGAGGTGAATTTGATGAGTTGTTTGATGCATTAAAGTATGTTTAATTATGTTATGAGTTCCACCACTGTATGCAAATAGACTAGTTTTTTATTTTTTATTGGCTTCATAATTATTTACGGATAAAGAGAAACAGCGCTTTAAAAAAAACACCTTTTTTACCGTTTTCAAGAAATCTCCGTCCTTAGGTAAGATGCATGCAATTCAAATTAATTCAGAAGAGCTCTCGATCATACGAAGAGACAGACAGCAATATTAAATTATTCTATTTAGAAGAAAAAACAGAAAAACACGATTGACTGTACAACATGAAATCCTTTTTATTTTACAAAACTTAGAAAAATATTGCGACTAGAGGTAAAAAAAGATTGGCAGTGATAGAATTGGTTTCTAAGTTATTTCTATGATCTAAGCAGTTAACTTCAACCCTACTCTAGTACTTCTGGCCGGGTTCGGGCTTGGGGGGGTGAGTCCTGATGTACTCGAGCGCCCTCTCGATGTACGCGGGGATGGGCTGAGGGGCGGGGGGAGTGGGAAGATGAGCACCCTGAAAAAGAACAAGATCATGTTAGCACAAATTGATAATCAGAACAAAATATTAAAAAAATGGTCAGACCTCTTAGGAAAGAATATCGCAGAACTCTATACCTATTTATCTAGTTTATAATATCAAAATAGAAGATATTAACAATAAAATGTAACTAGTATACAGGGTGTGTCGTAAATAATGGATAACCCTGAAACTGACGATTAGCCAGGTTATCATCTATCATTTACCCCACTTATATCGCCATATGCCCATGGATGATCAAATTATTGATATTTGAAATAAAAATCGTACTTATTCTTACAAAATAAGCTGCCATTTCTACAATTGGTGATTTTTTCTCGTTTTGTTTATTCTATGTCACTCCTGATTATTTGTATTATCAGATCACTATCAAGATTTTTTATTACATTCTAAGATAACATTGCAAATATGACTTATTCTCAAATTTTTAAAATTTTTCTAATGAATGATGCAATTTTGGCCCGTATCGAAAAACAATGTATGGCGATTTATGTGGGGTAAATGATAGATAATAATCTGGCCGATCGATAGTTTCAGGGTTATCCATAATTTACGCTACACCCTGTATATCTATATAAATAAAAAGACAAGTCCTGACTGATTGACTGAGTCATCAACGTAAAGCCAACAGAGGTTCCTTTTATAATCTATGCAAGGAATAAGGAAAGATTTTTCGAAATTCAACCCCTAAGGGAGTTAAATAGAGGTTGAAAGTTTCGCGCGAGCGAAGCCGCTGGCAAAAGCTAGTTACTAATAAGGCGGACACCGATAATTCAAAAGCTACTTTAACTGTGAATGAAGTTGTAAACGGTTATCAATCAGAAATTTGGAAGAACTCCATTAAACCAGCGTCTATCATAAAAACATTGATAGAGATGTTAATCATAATATAATTAATAAATCTATTAAGCGTTAAGATTGGAATGTAATATAGAATTGTGGAATGAATAAGCTTATAACTTGATTATTTATTCTATATTATAAAAATATCAGTTACTAGGGTCTTGTGGCTAAATAACAATAGCTGCACGGGTCGATCGATCAGGTTAAGCTACGCTTGCCGCTGTTGATTCGTGGATGGGTGACTATCTTTACATACCAAGACCCCTCCGTGCCTCGGAAAGCACGGTAAGCCGTTGGTCCCGGCTGTCATTTGTGGATCTTTGACAGTCGTTACGGGTCGTCAGAAGCCCAAAAGCCTGACAACCAGTCTTACCAAGGGGTATCGTATTACCCAGTAACTGGGTTGTGGAGGTCAGATAGGCAGTCGCTCCATGTAAAATACTGGTATTCAGCTGCATCAGGTTAGACTGGAAGCCGACCCCAACATAGTTGGGAAAAGGCTAAGCAGATGATGATAAAAATATCAGTTACTGTCCCACTACAGGACCTGCAGGCCTAGACAAACCACATTTCTGTTAGCGTTCACGCCAAACGCTACGCCAAAATGTATGAGAATAACATTACCTGCGGAAAGAACACGACGAACCTTTCCGCAGATAATGTCATTCCCATACATTCTGGCGTAGCTTTTGGCGTGAACGCTAACAGAAATGTGGTTTGTCTCTAGGCCCTGCACCAACAAGTTAGATGTGCGTGGTTATCCGACCAATTTGATTCAGTGATTGTATTACGCTATTTGAAAAAATCGTCAGTTAATTTGGTTTTTAATCTTAAATAGATAAATGTTGCAAAAGATAAGGAAATAAATAATTGACCGTTCTCTGAAAAATATGGACTAAGTTTTTTTTTTTTACTCTTAGATATTTTACCTGGGGCACGTAACCGTTTTGGTCAGCGGTGTAAGTCAGAGAGATCACTTCACCACCGGGAGCGGTGTGCCTGTTGGAGCCCTGGACGGAGATAGCTTCGTTTTCCTGGATAAAAATGAAAGTTAATTAGTATACGGAAATATCAACAACCAAACAAAACAAAATCGGTTCAGCCGTTCGGGAGCTACGATGGCACAGGCAGAGACACAGTAGTAAAGACATAAACATTACCTATGTAACAAAAAAACTAGCTGTAATGTAATGCTAATAAAAAACTAAAATAAAGCCCAGAGATGAAGATGCTGTAAGGTGTGTACATTAGTAAAAAAAAAAACACGTACATTGGTACGATCATCAGCGCATTGGTGGTGATGATCATAATTTATTATGTTTTCACTATTGCGTACAATTTTGACCTTCTACGGAATATCAAGGATCAAGACTATCTAATATAATATTTTAAAATATTTTGTATGCAAGATCATCCGCTATGGCTTAAATGTCGTTTACTTGGCCTTGATTCTTTGGGACGGTATATTTATATTTGAAAATAATTATTTTTAGGGTTCCGTACGTTCTAATGAAAAAATGGAACCCTTATAGGATCACTCGTGTGTCTGTCCGTCCGTCACAGACAATTTGCTCCAATTTGTTAACCAGATGCCTCTGACAATGCTCTCAACAACCGAAATTAACGATTTTGCGAGTGCCTTTCGATTTTGTTAAATTGTGTTATTAAAGCTAGTAAAATAATTCATGATACAACGGAGCAATGTGACAGATATGTTCATCAGATTCTGATTCAGAATAAATCACTAGTTGTTAAGATTTACCTGTTAAAATAATAAAGCATTTTTTTTATAAATAATATTATGATTTTTAACATTTGAAATAAAAGGTTTTGCATCTATGAGTCACGTGTTTTTTTTTGTTTACCTTTATTTAACTACCTAAACCTGTAGGGTATAGTTACTGTCAAAATTCTAACTAAAACACAAAAGAACTGTAAAAAAATGGTGTCAGAAAAAATAATAATTAGAACTACTGTGCCTATATGACATGTAAATATTCCAGGCGATTAATCACCTTTGGACGAGGCTCGTTTTCGTATTTTTTTACTTTAAAACTCTAAACTACGAAATAAAAAAAGTGGCCAAGTGCGAGTCGAACTCGCCCATGAAAGGTTCCGTAGCAGCAAGTGACATAATACGATTTATGACGTATAAAAAAAAAACTACTTACTAGATCTCGTTCAAACCAATTTTCGGTGGAAGTTCACATGGTAATGTATATCTCATTTTTTTTTAGTTCTATCATTCTCTTATTTTAGAAGTTACAGGAAGGGGGGGGGGGACACATTTTACCACTTTGGAAGTGTCTCTCGCGCAAACCATTCAGTTTAGATTTTTTTTTATTAGAAACCTCAATATCATTTTTGAACACCTATCCATAGATACCCCACACGTATGGGCTGGATGTTTTTTTTTTTTTTTGAGTTTCAGTTCTAAGTATGAGGAACCACCAAAATTGTTTTTTTTTTGTGTGAAAATCTTAATGCGGTTCACAGGATACATCTACTTACCAAGTTTCAACAGCATAGTTCTTATAGTTTCGGAAAAAAGTAGCTGTGACATACGGACGGATAGACAGACAGACAGACATGACGAATTTATGGATTCCGTTTTTTGCCATTTGGCTACGGGACCCTAAAAACTATACTTACAGTGCCAGCGTTCGTGAGGATACCGGATTCCTGAGCGGCGATGCCGTTGCTGGTCTCGTAAGCGTAGTTGTACTGGTCAGGGAAGACGTCAGCCTCCTGCTTGAGGACCTGAGCGTCAGCCTCAGGGCTGTGTACCAAGTGCGAGACATCGGCGGCGACCACAGCCACGACGGCGAGAAGTGCTACAAAGGATTTCTGAAAAACAAAGAAGGATAAGTGTGGGCCAATTTACAATATTATATTTTTGTTTTGATTTTTTCTTATATTAATTAATATAAAGAACTCTGGGGGTGGGTGGTATCCCGATTAGTTATTATAATCACAACCACTTTTAGTGAACGATTATTCTCAACCGCGAATTTAAGATGAACAAGAATATGATGTGATTGGCCACATTGGTACCGTTCTCTAATACTAGCCAATGATGCAATTTTATCTTCACTCACCATCTTGTGTGTCAAACTTAGGAGACGATGTGCAACTGTGATTATAGAACAAACGAGCTGCGGTTTTATACTCGACCCTCTTCCTTCGTATACTAAGCAGCGCGCGTGTGAAAAATTAAAACCTAGCTAGTGGTCCAAGGCAAATATTAGAGTAGAGCAAAAAAATGTCTAATTTATGGGCATGCCATTTCAAAACTCGTAAGTCTTTGGGAGCATTTCCAAAATTTGTAACATATGGTTAGCTATGTGACACAGTATTAATATTGTATCAGTTGTAATATTGTATGTTATTGTGTATAAGAGTGCAGTTACATAAGAATAAATGGTTTTTATGAATTCAAAGTATATTAGTGAAGCAATTTAAAATCCTAGCAACGTGATTTACTATAGTTCATCTTTTAATTGTGTTCAATAACTTGACAGTTGAAAGAAAATAATGTTACCATACTAAAATTATTATTGTTGAAGTAGTGAACGATTTTGAGTAAAGAACGAATAAAATTTTAAAAAATTATGTGGAATATAAGAATATTTAATAATTTATTAATAAAAATAATTTCTTCTAATAAAAACAAAACTAAATAAATTACCTTACCTACTGAAATACAAAATATTTAGCAAATTCTTTTTTTTTGTTGTGTATATCATGTTTTTAAGACAAGTTAGTAAATTTAAAAGAAAATTACTGAATAGAATTAAAAGTCGAACTATTGGTTTTTATATGCTCACACTGAAATATAGAATGGAGTTTTTGGCGGGATCGCGTTGAAACATATCGCACGAATTTTCATGAAATTTCGTGAAATAGCGAATTAAATTGTATAATTTTGGTAGTGAATTATTTAATTTAGTTTTATGTGAGTGCACAAGTGTAGTGAAGGTGAAAATAAGTGACTAACGTGGACTTTTCGTGTTCCCTCCAAAAACTCCTAATAGGTTGTTTTAAAGATACTACCGCTTTACAATAACTATGACTTTTTTGTAACTTGTAACGTGCCTGATATTGGGCAATTTACTTTATTGAAAAGTAAGATTACTTGACACAAATTATAGAAGAAATACTACTACAATTTCATAGATGTGTGTCAATATTATAAATGTAAAAGTTTGTATGTTTTGATGTTTGTTACTCAATAACGCAAAAACGGCCGAAAGGATTTGGATGAAATTTGATACACAGATAGTTTAAATCCTGAATTAACATAGGATACTTTTCAGCCCAATAGTGATTTTTTTCTCGTATGATAATTTCCGACGTCCTCGCGGGCGAAGTCGCTGGCAAAAGCTAATTTGAAATAAAACAAACCATCAGAATAATAATGTTTATTTATAATACAATTTCAATCATTTGGAACATAATCAGTATTTTTAATTATCACAAATCACAAATTAAAAAATAGCGTCAAAAAATTCATCCTCATCGCTGTCGACTGGTAATGTTCCCAAGAGACTGGCAGCATTACCACGTTGTATGGCAATGCTTAACCGCTGGCCAAGGTAGAAACCAGCCCTTGGGTCACGGGAAGTGTCAACCAGCCTTTTCGAGATTTCCTTAAAGAGGCCGTGAGCATTCGGACCCCACGGCCCGAGGGTTTCAACCCCAAACGGCTCGAAAATATAATTACCAATTAGGTTGTTATACTTTCGCCGATTGAGGTTTTCCGCAGCCGCAGCGGCAGCGCCAGCACACCACACCGAGCCAGGAAGATGGGATGGTGCAAGAGTATCGACACACGTTGCATCCCACACTAAAGGCCTACCCATCTTCCATGGAAATAAAGACATTCCGTCCGGTCTCTTGCCATCGTCGCGTGCCAAGCCATTGGGTTCTAATACAGCTGGAACGCCGACGGTGACAAGAGCTCGTCGGATGATGTCGTTAATATTTGCGTGCCGCGCTAAGCGGCCCGCGCTCCGGCTGCAAGACAGGCTGTGGTATCCTAGACTGTTGACAACTTCGCCGTAGTGACAGCGATAAGGAGAACAACAAGGAGCTCCCAGTCGTAGGGAAGCAGCGAGGCGGAAAGTAGTGTCATCGAACAAAGTGCCTATGTTCGACGACGGTAGTGCATGAAGCCACAGACCCGACTCCCACTTACCCACAGCCAGCAGGCGCGCACGCTCCGCAGGAGTAGCAGACGTGTTAAGTAGATTGTCTTATACTACTCTGCAGAGCGGCTCATCGCACCTTCTCTGGGAACATGGATTATCGGGTAGATCAATGTTCGGGCAAGCGAGTCTCCAGGCATCCAAAGCCTCGATGAAGTACGGCACGTCAAAATTAATCAGTGTGGAGGGTAGGATTTTCCTGATTAGTTTCTCAGTGCCGTGGACCGAGGATATGAAAGCCGGTAAACTAATACTAGAAATATTGCGGACGCCGAGGCCTCCCATACGAATGGGAAGAGTAGCTTGTACCCAAGCTCGGTCGTCCATGGCCACATTTAAGATCGAAGTTAGTGTGTGCCGGATAATTTGGTCTATTCTGTTTAATAGGTGAGTGTGTTTCCATAAATGGGAAGCGCGAAGGAAGTATGTTAATTTGGGACCGAAACAGCAATAGCGAATTAAGGTGATGCATGTTAATTTGGAACAATCTTTCCGAAACGTCGTTGAAATTTTGAATTTTTTCCTCAATAAAAACGGGAAAAGAATTC
Source organism: Polymixis flavicincta (assembly GCA_949987655.1). NCBI lineage: Eukaryota > Metazoa > Arthropoda > Insecta > Lepidoptera > Noctuidae > Polymixis > Polymixis flavicincta. The sequence goes on along the minus strand of OX465183.1, from coordinate 7,719,249 downwards.
TCAAAGATTGGAGACCCAAGGAGACGAAGAGAGCTTTTTTTCAATTATTTTAATATCTGGAGCTATTGCGTTAAATTTGGAAAGTATCAGATGTCTGTCAGTACTGTCCGTTTTGTAAACTTCACATTTCGAAAGGTTAAGGTCAAGGCCAATCGAATGAAATTCATTTTTCAAGGATTTAAAGTCATTTAAGACCGTTTCTACATCGCCTCCCAAAGTTCCATCGTCAAGATACCAAACATTAAATTTGGAATTTAGCTGCCGAATAATTGGATGAATGGCTAAGCTGAAAATCACTGGCCCGAGGGGGTCACCTTGTTGGCAGCCAACAGAAGATTCCAAAAGGTTGTCCCGATATAGTAATTTTGAAGGGTGTCTGTAACATTGCCAAAGGAAACTATAGATTTGGGGTATTTCTTTTTAGTTTCTGCCAGCAAGGTGTCCCTATTAACTGAATTAAAGGCATTATTTATGTCAACCTTCAGGATGACCTCTCCTTTGCCGGAATTTAGGTAGGTCGACAAGGCGTGTACGGCAGCCTCACAGCCCCCTTTGGAGCCGTAACCTAGCAGAAGGGGCTGAAATTTTTCCGAAACCACCTCACCATAAAATTTGCAACAAATTTTGGTTGCCATACGTAGTTCCCACGGCAATAGGACGAATGCCGCCATCCTTTTTACGCAGGGCGCATAGATTGGCCCCGTACAGAATGTCGATGACGGCCTCGTTCACCTTGCCGGAGAGCATAAGGTTAATCAGAGCCGTGAGCTCCTTCAAGAGCAACTCACCAGCTTCCCCGGCGCCTGAACAGATAAGATCCTTTAGGTGCTGAGGACTCAGACCGTCGAGACTGCCAGCGGAGCCGCTCCGGAAGGAACAGACGGCTGTGACCAACTCGCGACCTGAAATGGTGAGGGAGTGATTATCCGGGTTAGGGGGGTCGGGAAAAGAAAGGTCATCCGCTGGGGCAGGGTGTTTGCTCTCCAAAGCTGCGAGCGTTTCTGGAGAACACGGTGCCACCACATCACTACTGAAAAGAATCCTGGCTGCTCCGCTTATGTCACCTTCCGCTAACTTAGACTCTACAAGATGGGATATACCTCTTGAAGGGGTATATCGCTGTGTCGGTAATTTTAAATCCAAATTATGAGCCGAAACATTACAGTTTTCTTTAATTGTGCAGTTAATGTCTTTTTGGTTGCCAAATCCTTTTGTAACATGTAGGATTCTGTAAGGGAAGGTGAGAAGCTGTTCCCAAGCACTTTGTGAGTTCTCCCGGGCGGCAAGACGAACGCAGCCTGCTAGGTGTTGTGCCACAAGACGTCTAGCCCCGCGGGGAACTCGCTTTAAAACAGGAATAGAGTTTTTGAATTTGGAGAGGGTTTTCCAAAACGGGTCAACAGTGGATGTAGCTGGTGTTGTAGGACTAGAAGTTAAGACAGGGTCCGAAGTGAGTGTAGTTTTTTGTCTGTGTACTTTTCCAATATGCACATTCAGACCCCGCTTACCTTTGAAAAATCGTGCTTGGGTATGTACACAGCGGACATCTCTCCAGGATGGTCAGCGATGTTGAAGGTTGACATGCACTACAATCCACCACATCGCTGCTGCCGCTAATCATTTATAATTCACTTAAATATTATACCTTGATGAAAATAATATAAAAAACAAACAAAACGAATATAAACACAAAAATGTCTATGTGACACCGATGACAACGACTGTTGACTGGAACGACGCAGTCGCGCTGGCGGCCTAGGGCGCTGCACCACCGATGCATTTTGGCGCAGCCCTGGCAACAGTTGCTGGGAGACACATGAACTGGCGTCGCGTCCTGGTCGTAGCGCTGCGAGATTACGTCGATTTTCGACAGTTGTCAAGTATTCTCCGTGTATCGATATTAGGAATAGGAAAACAATACTTAATTGCTGATTGTGCATTGATCAAAACTTTTCCAATCAATCAACAAATGATTTGCTTTGTTGTATATATATGTCAATGTTTGTTGTAGTAATTCTAGAAATTAACAAAATTATTTTCTTGACATTTAGGTCAGTCGTTGACGTGCGTCAATTTTTTTCACCAGCGGTTAAGCATGTTCGGTTCCTAATAAATGACTGATTATAAAATGTAGGGCGTAAATTAATTATGTAAATGATTGTTCTTCATTAAAATTTCAATCAACCACAACTAATTTTACTTTAACTATCACCAGTAACTAGACCCAGAGAACTTTTATCCGTCGGTACAAGATGCCAAAATTATCTTCTATTCACAGACATAAGTGGGAGCAATTTTGAAATAACACCTTCTTTTTACTTTCTTTTTTACCTCTCCCAGAGTTATTCATTGAAGGATATGAACGAGGGGGCTAATTTTTTTTCAACAGAAAGTCAAGCTCCATGTAAACCTGGTCAATACCTATAATTTATCTAAAACACATTGCGGCACCCATTTATATTAAATGTCACTTACGCTGCGTTTTCGATGAAAGGTCCTAGGCGGCTTTACTTTCGCCTTTTAAACAATTCCGTCATATTTCAATCAATTTACATAAAACCTTAACAAATTGTATAAACCTTCCTCATGAATAATTCTGTCTATTAGTGAAACCCGCATGAAAATCCGTTCAGCACTTATGAGTTTCTCGCGAACAGACAGACAGACAGACGCGGCGGGGGACTTCGTTTTATATAAAATATAGTGTTTTGAAATGTTATGAAAATTACTTTCCTAATACTATAACCAAAAAAAAAAAATTTTTTTTGTGTGTGATTGTTTAAGATGCTGTTGATAACTTCAAGGACTACAGGAATTTTATAGTTGTCATCAGGTTGTAGATTAAATGTTGAAGTTCTCGAATTCAGAAAGTCTTATCGGTGGGTGAGGCAGTTGACTGATGTAGCCACAGCTAGGTTTACTTTACTTATTTTCACAGTATTATGTCTTATGGCGTTCTGCTGTGGGGATCGGCAGCTGACGTAGATTCAATTTTCATCTTACAAAAGAGGGCAATCCGCGCAATCTATAAAATGGGGCCTCGCGAGTCTCTTAGAAACAAATTCAGCGAAATTGATATGTTAACTCTGCCTTCTCTTTATATCCTAGAAATATCTTGTATGTACGCAAAAACTTAATAATAATAATAATAAACTTTAAACTTACTGAATTATCAAATAATAATACTTACTATAATTCTAAAATAAATGTAAAGAATTAAATTAAATACAATTCAATTGAACGACTGAAAACCAAATTAAATGTGCAATATTCCTTCATCTCGTTCTAGCTGACGCATTTTTAACCGACTTCAAAAAGAAGGAGGTTATCAATTCGACATGTTTATATTTTTTTTTTTTTTTATGTATGTTCGGGCATAACTCCGTTGTATATAGACGGATTTGCAAAATTCTTTTTTTGTTCGAAAGGGGTTTACTCCGAAATGGTCCCATTGAAATTTCATATAGATCTGATGTTGCGTTTCGGAGACAGACAACGGAACTCTTCAAAAAATTACAGCAAATCAACCGCGAATGTTGCTATCGCATAAATGTGTATTGTTTTGACCCCAAGGATGATGAAATTCCGAATTGGTGTGGGGTAGATAACTAAAAAGTGAAAAATAAAAACTTTGATCCGCTGGCAACATTGTGTCGACAAGACGTCTGTTTTTTTTAAATTTTCTAATTTCATGAGTATAATAATTTTGACCAATTTTAAAAGTACCTTCATTAATTAAATCAAACCAGAACCTGAAAAATATTATTAAGAATCTAAAGAAGACAGAAAAATATCATAAAAATGTAACAAAAACATTTACAGCCTTAGTTATAAAAAACTCGCTAATCACTCACTAGCCACTGTTTAGCTTATCAATTGGTTACCTCCTAATCATTGATTAACTTTTCTTTATTTATAAACGCTAGTTTGCAGGTGATTAGTAGCGAAACGAAATAGAGGTGAAATTTCGCATAATTATGCGTTCAGCACAGATTATAATCAAAATAGTCGCCTAAAAAACAGGATTTTATGTCAAATGCATGATTTTTGTATCTGTGGTGACTTCGACAGACTTATGTCAAAAATTTCATTGATATAATTGTATTTGAATAAAATAATTTATTGTGTTTATTTTATTGTGTTTACGATGGAAGCAAATCAGCAATGAAAATAATACGCTCCCATGATTGGAGTAAACAGGAAAAGGTAATGTATCGTCTGAATTTTTATCTAGTTTCTATTGCAAAGTGACCCAATTTAATGCTATCGTATTAGCTGATAATAACTATGTATTTACAAGTTCTTTACGTTTATTTACATAGATATTATCTTTTAAAAACATATGCGTATATATGTATGTATATTCAATGAAAATTCCTAGTGCTTTTGCAGGGTTTCAGTGTATTTTAATAACAATAAAATTATACTTGTTTACAGTTACAATTTTGACTGCTGCTATGAAAGCTACTAGCACGTAGCACCAATACTATTCAATCTTGAGATGGCAACGATGGAGATGATGCTACGTGAAAAAGATGAGCAATGATAATAATATGCTCCCAAGAATGGAGTTAACAGGAAAAGGTAATGTATCTCTGAATTTGTACCTATTTACTTTCTATTGTAAAGTGACCAAATTAATGATAACACAGTAGCCGATACAGCTATGTATTTACATGTTCTTTAAACTTGTTAACATGGATATTCTCTTTGAGAAACATATGTAGATACTTGTGCCTATTCTATATAACTTCCTATTGCTTTTGCATTGGGGTTTCAGTGTCTTTAAATAACAATTATTATTCTTGTTTACAGTTACAATTTTGACTGCTGCTATGAAAGCCACTACTTAGCAGTTAGCACCATTACTATTCCACCTTGCAAAGATGGCAACGGGGGTCACCATGCTAAGTGAAAAAGATGAGGAATGAGAGTGGCATGAGAAAATTAGTGCACCCGTCTTTGGACAAAGAAGAATTGGAAATCAAAAATAATGAAATTATAACACAAATATGGCTTTATTGCGTATCGAAATAAATTGGTTTTTATAAAAAGTATCTTGTTTTATTGTGCATGACTGCCATAACGTGGCATTTCTTTAGTTCTGTGCCCTAAAAGGCGTCATCAGTATCGTATAAAGTACTCTCTGCGTCATAAAACGAGGGGTACATGGGATAACAATGGATAATCACTATCTCCGATGAGCTTCCTCACGAACTGACTGAACCTCCTACTGATTGAACTACCCTATAAATCCTATCATCACGTGTACTTAGAATGAGGAATATGTTTTTTTCGTAGCGAATTTGAACGAGTCTTGTAGGTCTTCCTCCGTTTACTAACAATAGGCGCCCGCGGCGTTTCAAAACTATTTAATTCTTCGGTGTCGTTCTGAAATCCCGTAAAATATTGTCGAAATCCACATTTACTAATGATAATTCCATATTTAAGAACAAAATAACCTTGAAGTACACTAAAAATCATTTTGAATCGATCAGCTGATTAAAATAAAATCCGCCATGTTGCCTCTTAGCAAGTTAAACAGGGCACCGGTGGTGTTTAAATATGACAGCTACAAATCATTTGCTTAGCGACCTTATAGCGCTAAATAGCGTTTATAAATAAGAATTTTGCTAATCAGTTAGTTAGCAATTGATTAAAAGTTACAAGGCGTTTATGAATAAGACCGATAATGTACTGGATCGGAGGTGACATGACAGATGTCACCTCCGATAAAACAACAAGACAAAATGAAATTATGAAAATAAAAATGACGAAGAAATGTTGACAAGATCAGCGGCACTACGAGCACGCCTACCACCTCCGGACTCGTCGCTCAGCTCCGCCTCGCCGCCGCCGGTACCCAGCCCCACTGCGGGCGCTGTGACGACACCGGCCGCGGTAGTTGCGTCGAGCTCGAGCGACAAGTATTTCTCTCCGCCCACGACGCCACCACCTGCTCGTCGACGGGGAGGACGCCGGCCGCCGGACGGCTTAGGACCTCGAGGCCCACCGGCCTCTGATAGGGTCCCAGCTCCCGGCGGAAGTGTGCAGCGCATGAGATGGACACGATCCATCAACGAAAACGTCATGCGCTCATACTATGGGGCTACAGAGGGAGGAAACAACCTGACCGCGTACCGTGTTCGGATGCTCTCTCTTTTTCAGGTGCTTGAGCCAGCTGTCAACGTTTCGGCACAACGACTGTCGGATCAGGTGCGGGTCATCCAGCGTAATCATATGTTGGATGACACTGTACTTGATCGCCTACGAAATGAAATGCAGAGTAGCCATGTCATCGTCCCCCCGTCGCAGACAGTTGTGGTGCCACCACGTCTCAACACAAGTCACGCGCCTCAAGCTGACGAGGGGAGTGTTGACAGGGCTACAAACGTAAGTACCCAGTGCAGTGAGGAATTGAGGAGTGCTTTGGAGGGTGCGATTCGAGAATATCGGTTCATGTCGCCCGAACTTAGACCACGCTTACCTCGTTTGCCCATGCATAATAAGAATAGGGCGCTGGTGGCGGCTTTGGATTCGCAGTTGTCAAATTATTTTGATGACTGCGAAGACCTCACCGATACTCATTCGATTCTGTACTGCGCGGCTGTAGCGGCTTGTCGTGTAGCTCATGTCAAATTCGCAAATGACTCCAGAGCTACACGACCGAAACCAGCCGTCCCAGCTTGGCAGTGCAGGATTGAACGTCGTATTGGTGGGGCCAGGGCCCTCATCGGCAAACTAATCTGCTTCAGGGAGGGCAACACTCGCCCTAGAGTGATGCGCTTTGTGAGACGGGCATTCTCAGGGACTGATACCAGCCCTCAAGATTATATGTCCCGTGTCACAGAGCGCATAGACTTCCTGAAGCAGAAAGTGTATGCATGGGCAAACCGTATTCGTCGGTATAAGCGCCGGGTAGACCGATACACTCAGAACCGCACCTTCCAGTGTAATGAAAGGTGGGTTTATAGGGCTTGGGAGCGACCGAACCAAGGTGTGGCTGATACGCGCCTACCGGAAGATGACGCCATGTGCTCTTTTTGGCGCAATATCTAGTCGGTGCCTGTCAGTCACACCGAAGGTGATTGGGCTCGAGAAGTTGAGCGAGCCTGCGATCCTATACCGGAAATGGGGGCTATTACCATCTGCCCCCAAGATGTAGCTCGTGCAGTCCGTCCGCTGCCCAACTGGAAGTCTCCAGGGCCGGACGGGCTGCACAACTTCTGGATCAAATGGTTCATGGGATCGCATGCTCGCTTGGCGGCTCAGTATCAGGCTGCTTTAGAGTCTGGTTCGCTACCCCAGTTCCTGACGACAGGAGTTACCCACCTGCTCCATAAATCAGGTAGTACCGCGGAACCCAAAAATTATAGGCCGATCACGTGTTTACCGACGGACTATAAAGTTCTCACATCCATTTTGAGAGCTAAAATTTACAATCATATAGACACCAATTCCATTATGTCTGTCTCTCAAAATGGATGTCGGAACGGGTCCCGCGGTACTAAGGAGCTGCTCCTCATTGATATGGCCATTAGCCAACAGGTTCGCCGTTCCCGAAAGGATCTTTCGACATGTTGGATAGATTACAAGAAGGCCTATGACTCAGTGCCACATACATGGCTCATGAGGGTGCTAGAATTGTATAAAGTAGATACAACTCTGCGCACCTTCCTGATGTCATGTATGGGGCAATGGAGGATGGTCCTTCGATATCCAGGATGTCGAAACATCCAGAGGAATAGCGTGCCGATAAGGATCGAGCGAGGTATATTTCAGGGCGACAGTTTGAGTCCGCTTTGGTTCTGCCTAGCCCTGAATCCTCTAAGCACATTGCTGGAGGATTCAGGTATAGGCTATCGGCTGAGGAGAGGTGGTCAGGTTATATCACACCTCCTCTACATGGATGACCTAAAACTCTTTGCCCCCAACAATTTGCAACTGATGGAGCTACTGAAAGTAACTGAAACCTTCAGTAGCGCCATCAGGATGGAATTTGGTGTGGACAAATGTGCGGTCATGCATGTAAAGCGAGGGGAGATTATGGAATCCGTGGGAACCCAACTCTCGGATTCCATAAACCTTCGAGCCCTCTCCGCAGCCGAAACCTATAAGTATTTGGGTATGTCGGAAGCGTTGGGCATCAATGTCACTGACATGAAGCAATCGTTGAAGGAGCGCTTCTTTGGCCGCCTGAAGAAAGTATTTAATAGTCTTTTATCAGGCGGAAACAAGGTGCGCGCCTTCAACGGTTGGGTCATGCCGGTTTTGATGTACTCTTTCGGCATACTCAAATGGACTCAGACCGAACTCGATGCCCTGGATAGGAGGGTCCGTACGCTGCTGACTGCATATCGAATGCACCACCCACGGTCAGCGGTAATGAGACTGTATATCCCGTGAAAATGTGGAGGTCGAGGGTTCTTAAATGCTAAGACTCTCCACAATCGCGAGATATGCAGTCTCAGGGATTATTTCCTAGAAACCAACGTGGGGATGCATCGAGATGTAGTTGGGGTGGATAAGGGCCTCACCCCGCTCTCCTTGGCTAAAGAGAACTGGCGCAAGCCTGTAGTGCTTGACATTAAGGATCGCATGGAGGTATGGCAGAGTAAGGAGCTCCACGGACGCTTTTTTCGGGCCCTACATGGACCCGATGTAGACTTACTAGCGTCCGTAGCCTGGCTGCGTTTCGGTGACCTCTTTGGGGAAACCGAAGGTTTTGTCTGTGCAATTATGGACGAAGTTATCATGACGAACAACTATCGGAGATTTATTGTGAAAGATGGTACGGTTGACATCTGTCGGGCATGCCACCGTCCGGGAGAATCAATCCGACACATAATCTCCGGTTGTTCTCGTCTAGCTAACGAAGAGTACTTGCATAGACACAACCTTGTAGCCAGGATTATCCACCAGCAACTTGCTCTGAAATACAGCCTTGTGGAATCAGAAGTGCCGTACTACAGGTATGTGCCCGACCCAGTTCTCGAAAATGGACATGTCACACTGTACTGGGATGGATCCATCATCACTGACAGGACTATTGTTGCCAATAAGCCTGATATAGTGGTGGTGGATCGACTAGAGCGGCGTACAATGATCGTTGATATAACGGTCCCGCATGACGGGAACCTCGTGAAAGCCGAGAAAGATAAACAAATCAAGTATCTTGACTTGGCTCGCGAGGTTGTCGACATGTGGGATGTGGACTCAGCGATCATTGTACCGATAGTCGTTTCAGCCAATGGCTTGATAGCCAAGAGCCTCGACCAACATCTGAGGAGGCTCTCGTTGGGTAGCTGGGTCAAGGGCTTGAGCCAAAAAGCGGTACTCCTGGACACGGCTCGCATCGTTAGGAGGTTCCTCTCTCTGGAGCCCTGACCGCCGGTAGCTTGGACCTTGTTCCCGATACCGGTGGGCTACTATTTTTTATATTTTTAAATGTTTTTATATTTTTATAATAATATTTAAAAATGTAATTTATATGTATTTTTAACGGAATAAAGGAAATAATAATAATATAATATAGCCTTTTATTCAGATCCATATTACAATTACATGACAAAATATTAATAATGGAAACTTAAATTTAATGTAAACCTTAATCTAGTCTCTTATTTGAGTTTTACTTATTTTCTGTAGATCTGTTTGCCAATCGACAAAGGCCTCCTCCAACCTTTTCCACTCATGTCTTTCTTGAGCCACTCTGTTTCATGTGACGCCTGCCACTTGTCTTATGTCGTCATCCCATCTTTTTTGTGGTCTACCCCTTTTCCTTTTCCCTTCTCTAGGATACGCAAAAACTTAGGCCTTTACAAAAAAAGATGCGATTTCCATAATCTAAATACACTTATTAAAGATGAACTTGTGATTCCAAAATTTAGATTGACTAAAACTAGCAAGTCATTTCTAATAAACAGTATCCGCTTCTATAACAAGTTGCCAAAGTCAGTTACAGAACTTAGCGATGGAAAGTTTAAAACGCACATCAAACGTGTCCTTATCAAAAAAGCATATTATAAGATAAAAGACTACGTTGAAGACAGGGAAGTTTGGCATTAATTCCTTCTGCACATGTGGCTACCCTGGTACCTCATTAACAGCATAATTATGTGATAGTCTATTAACTGCTCTCAAAAACAATGTTCTTTTTATTTTTACAATGCTGACATATTCTCGTCATTATTTGTCTTATACAGCAATTTTAATATCGACTATTTTAGTGATTGTCATGGAAATCATGTCACTATGTTTAAATAAGTTCATTTTATTTATGTAGATTATTTTACATATTGTGAATGAGAGAACGTTGTAGGCCTTACAGACTGTAGATTTGTAGACGATTTTCTATTCTGTATTCGTCCAAGTACCTGGTACTTATTGACAGGCCTGCACTGTCCCCCCATACATTTTATCTGTGTAATTTGGAAATTTTGTTAAAGCCATTTATTTTTAAACGAGTAACCGTGGAGTTTCTTGCCGGCTCTTCTCCATAGGAAACAACAATTTGGAACCGTGCACCTAGCTTCTGACGTTTCATAAGTGCCCATGCAGAAATGAAATATTTTAATTTTGATTTTGACCAATTGGTAACCTAGCAAGTGGGCAAGTGACTGTAGGTACTAGGTTAAGAAACTGTCCGTGCAGTTGCTAGGTTCTAGTTTTGGTGTAATTTTATAGATCTACGTTATCAATGAGTGCTTTAAAGAATCAAGACGTTTAATTTTAAGAATACTAAGGACCAGCCCAGGCTTCGCACGGTTAGTACCTAGAGCATATTATGCCTACATGTTTTTCATGTCATATGTGTGTGACACGCGCTTGAAATTATTTTCGCGCGTGTTCTTTTTTATTTTGCGAAAACTCCTAAGATATTCATTTAAGTAACATGTTTATGTTTATAAGGATTATTACCGCATCCGTCTAAATAGCTTTCCAATTACTACATTCGTGATAACTTATTTAGAAGTTATAATGTGTATAGTAAGCTATCCTTAAAAGATAGCTATACGCCTCGCAGACTTTTCTCTAGATCTATAAAATAGGAATATTTCACCATACTTTGTTTTTTTACATCTCAAAGAGATTCTTTTTTTGGGTGGGAAATCATCAAAGAGCAGGACTAAAAACCACACGTGTTCCCTCAGTGGTCTGTGTGCCAGAGGCGCCGGTATCTCTTTCGAACAACTCGCACCCCTAGCAGGCAGTGGCCCTTGCGTGCCCCATTAGATTGTGCTGACATCTCTTTGAGGCGCGCGTGGAACACAACGCACCGTCGATCTGGGCTTGGTCCTTACCGGACAGCGAGCTACTCATTACTCGCCCTCCGCAAGCCCACGCCTACGGTGGCCGGGAATCAGCCTCGGATTCCCGACGCCCAGGGCGTCTCTTGAGGAAGCTAGGGCCGTGAGAGCGCATTGCCTCTCCGTCACGGGCGTCGCCTCCCTCTTTGCGAGTTTACTGCTTCGCGGAAGAAGGTGACGGCTACCCGTGCACTCTCGCTCCGTACCATGGCCTGGACCAGGGCGGGACGCGAGAGATCGCCGCTGCGGATCGCCTCCACATTTCAAAGTATTTGTTATGTATTTTAATTTTATGTCACCGCCTTCCGAACTTTGTTATTAAGGTTAAACACAGCAGGTTTATTATTATTTTCTTTTCAGTTTTTTCGGCGGTTTAATCTTTTTTCTTACTTCGTAAGCAGCTGAGCTTAATCTACTTGAAAGTAAAATCGGAAAACATCTAGCAAGTCAAATATGAAAAAACACTATTTTTTTGAGAAATGTGTGTTGTTAGGTTCTAGAATTCCACAGCTGAGCGACATTTGCATTATTTTGCAAGAAAGAAGCTCTGTCTCTTCAATATGCCAAACAAATGACTCACAAGGTGAACGCGATTCGGTGATTGTTCTGTGATCAGACCATAGCCGCGTTTGACGTTTATTTATTTTTTTCTTTTAATTCTGAATCTTCGGTCGGATTCGAACGGGGTCATTTGTAGTGATTATGTGTGTTCCCCGATGCTTCGATAGGTCTTAGGAAAAAAATCGTCGACGTCTTAGAAAAAAAAAATGTGATGCCAATCGATCCTGTTTCTTATAGGGATCAATAAACTCTATGGGACCACAGAGATTTGCGTATTGCACCATCACATTTGAGTTTGGTTTAAAGTTAGTGAAGACACTCTACCAGAGAAGGGCGGTTATAGGTGAACCTACCAGAGGCTCTTGGTAGAGTAGTTCCCACTTTAGAAGATCGGGTTCGTCTACTGTACGAGGACATCAGTCCAATACCGTACCAGGAGAATTCTTGAGTATGTGAACAGGCCATTTTAAAACCCAAAATGATCAAGCTGCAGCGAACAAACAGCATTCTCTAGCTAATTAAAAGCCAATGGCCATAAGAACATTGGGTGGGTGTCGACGTCACGACAAGCTGCACACGGAGAACTGTACCTACTGTCCCCAAAACTACAAACGTAGGTTACAGGAAAGTTTTATAAATTGTGGCAGTCAGTTTAGTTAATTGTGGTGACTTACGACTTCCACGCGAACGAAGGCACGGGCAGCAGCTAATATAAAATAAAACTTGTTTTTGCGCAAAGATTCATCTTTAAAACGTCATTTATTTTTTAATTCAATATAAATTACCTCTTTCTAATAACATATTTTTAGTTTGACCACATAGAATTTAAAAAGTTTTTTTGATGCTACCATGCCTGGGTGTTTTTTTTTTTTTTTTTAACGTGATAAATCATCAAATAACTACTCCCGCTCTGGGTGGAGCAGGAGGGCGTGTCAGACTTTTGCTGACTAAAAACCCACCCGTATTCCTTCAGTTCCCTTTTTGCCAGGGGCTACGGTATCTCTCTCGAACAACCCGCACCCCTGGCAGGCATCGGCCCTTGCGGATCCCACCATTCGGTGCTAATATCTCTTTATGTTAAGATAAACCTAAAGATTTGTAAGTTCGATTGTCAGTATTTTTGGACGACAGTACCAAATTTTTCGGCGTATTTTGTACATTTTTATACAATATAAAAATAATAACAAGTGTAAATGCTTATTGAACTTACGTATATACTTAACTTTCAAAAGGTCTTCAAATGATTGCCACGTTGTATGGCAATGCTAATTCTTTGGTCGAAAAATAGGCCAGCCCTCTGGTCACGTGAAGAGTCGACCAACCGCTTAGCAATGTCTCGAAAATAGTGGTGGGCACTCGGACCCCATGGCCCTAGAGTTTCAACTCCATACGGCTCGAATATGCAGGTTCCAGTAAGATTAGAATGCACCGTTTGAGGTTTTCCGCGACTGCAGCAGCCGCCCCAGCACAAATTTTATATTAAAGTTGCATTTAATCCAGACAAGAGTAAAATGCTTGGCTTTTGATAAATCTACGTAACAGATAAAACGTTCCCAATCAATATTAAGAATCCTACGACCGAAGCTCGCAACTAGGATTCGCGCAGAGACAATATTTCGTCCGAATATTGCTATCGTTGCGCTAGTGTTAGTACCTGTCGAGGCTACATACCTACAGTGAGCAGTACGATCACAAACACATTGACAATGGCTTGACGCGATAGCGCTACTAGCTACTGACCATTTATGATGAATTTGGATGTGTTCCGTAATACCAAAAATGATGAATGAAAACTTATTGTATTTTAATATTTTTTTCGACATTTTACAACTTGATAATATGAGCTATGCTTCTGAGACAACAATATTACGGAAATTGTTGGTTATAATACCAAAAAAACAGTGAGAAAACATGTCATTTACGCTGTAAAAATGTGCGAAATGCAATTCGCTTAAACTTCATTTGAGGTAAGTATTTTGGAAAAAAAACCCCTACGAGCCTAGATAAATACTGTCTGAATCCGAATATGGTTGAAATATGCTCAAGTTGCAAATGATTTAGGTATTACGTATGTATGGACAGTTCATTGTACGTAGGCCTCTTAAGTGTCATTAAGTGGCTCGTTTTGCATTTTATGTAATAAAATTAGCGTACCTACTTGTTTCCTTAACGTTTTATTCACAATGTGCCAGTTGCCTTACATGATTTACTGGAATTGTTGACACAAATTATTTAAATTAAATTCCTTCCATTTTTACTCAAACTGGCTGTTGAAATTCTCGCCATACCGTAAAACGGGGTGAATAGAGACTGCAGGGGTGAATCGAGACGAAACTTTAAAGTTGATTTTACTGTTGAAATTATGATCGTTTGTAGCCAAAAAGGACTCTGTGTTTACTGTCAAAATCCACTTTTACAGTTTCATTTCGATTCACCCCTGCAGTCTCTATTCAACCTGTTTTACCCGGTACCTATTGCTAGGATCTGTGTTTTTTAGAATTTGTGTTTCCACACAGGTCTTTTTGCCAATGCTCTGAAATAGTTAGTCATTATTCCCATTCCCAAGTCTAGGAACAGAGACTGTGTCTGGAATTTTAGACCAATCTTATTACTGCCACCCCATTCTGAAGTGATTGAAAAATCAACTGCTTATGCCGTACACAAGCTTATATCATTTAACGTCGATAGTTTTGATAGAAGAGATAAGTCCCTAGTAATTTTCCTGGACTTAGCAAAGGCGTTTGATACAGTTCCAGTTCCCATACTCCTCAATAAACTTGAACACTTTGGTTTCAGCGCTATTACATTGGACCTTATAAAAGACTAGATGTCGAAGAGAACTCAATGTGTTAGAATTGATGGATACTCCAGTCAATAGGAAAATGTCCAATTCGACGTGCCATAGGGTAGTGTTTTGGGCCCTACATTAATGACCTCGCTTATATTAATGACTTGAATAGTCTCAATCAGAAACAACGACAAATAATATTCTTTTCTGACGACATGCTACTTTTGTTTCGTGGACGCAGGTGGACTGAAGTGTTCAACTTGGCTAATGAAGGATTTGCTTTAGTTACGTCTTGGCTCGGTCACAACCTTCTCACATTGAATGCACAGAAAACAAAATACATAATCCTTCAGCATTAGGAATAACACGAAATCACCAAATAATATGCAAATAAGGTTGCATACTTGCAATAGTGCTGAAGCCTATTCCTGCCATAGTCTCACAAAAGGATTCTCTATCTATATACTGTCAAATATCTGGGCTTGATAATAGACCGAAACCTTAACTGGGGGGAACATCTCGGTACCGTAAAAACTCGGGCTACGAAAAGTGATCCATGTATTTAAAAATATTCGTAATACCTCTAACTACTTAGAACTATTTATTTTTCTTCATGCTAATCAGTATTACCATATTGTATCACTATTTGGGTAGGTGCATCAAAAACCGCTATGATAAGGCTCGAAAAAGCTCAGCGAGCAATATTAAAAGTAATGAGCTTCAGGAAATTTAGATATTCTACGCATCTGTTATCTAAGAATTTATCTTTGCTCACAGTAAGACAAATATTTATAAACAACGCTATATTACTTCAGCACTCCAAGTTACCGATACCTAATTTCACAACAAGGGGACGATAAGATCTGGTGTACTCCATACCTTAACATAACACGGTCTTTTCAGATACATTTTACTGGCCATCTCGGGCACATCTACATAACCAATTGTTGTCCATCAATTTACGCGATTCGACTCTCTCTGTTTGCAAAAAAAAACTTTAACTAAATATCTCATCGAATTGAACTTTATATATATAACCACCATGCAAACACGGATTCACTAACCTACTCGTACATTTCACACCCATAGTAATATTTTTTTCTTTATGTTTATAATTTACGTTTCGGTTGTTTTATAGTATTAGTTATTATTAACAACACTTTTATTAATTATCTTGATAATTATTTTGTTGTTACATAAGTTCATAACAGTAACTCATAAGATCCAAACTTTTAGTCTGAAATTTTTAACCGACTTCCAAAAAAGGAGGAGGTTATATGTTCGACTGTATGTATTTTTTTTTTAATGTATCTTCCTCGATTTCTCCCCCATTTGTGGACCGATTCTCAAAAATCTTTTTCATTTGAAAGAGTATACTCCTGAGGTGGTCCCATTGGCACCAAGTTAGGATCTGATGATGGAATCCCAGGGAAATCGAGAGCAACCCTCAAATTTTGTAGGTATTAACAATGGTTTTCATATATTTTCTAAAGCTATTGAGACATTTGCGTATGGTCATCATCATCTCATGACGCTGAGCTGATGAAGGAAGGTACAACTCTTTAACGGTTAGGAGTTAGGTGGAGGTTCGGGCATAACTCCGTCATAAGACCGATTTGCAAAATTCTTTTTTTGTTCGAAAGGGGTTTATTTCGAAATGGTCCCATTTAAATTTCATATAGATCGGATGATGCGTTTCGGAGACAGACAACGGAACTCTTCGAAAAATGACAGCAAATAAACCGAGATTGCTGCTGTAGCAAAAATATGCATTGTTTTGACCCCAATGATGATTAAATTTCGAATTGGTGTGGGGTAGGTATGTACTATAGCTAAAAAGTGAAAAATAAAAACTTTTTTCAAAAAAAAACAAACGACTTGCAAAAAACACTGTAAAGTGAAAAACAACTTTAATTTCGGAATGCGGTGACAAGAAGTTAATAAAATACATATCCAAAGTAACCGACTTCCGAAATTAAAGTTATTTTCCACTTTATAGTGTTTTTTGGAAGTCGTTTGTTTTTTTTTCTTTTGAAAAAAGTTTTTTTGCATATAGGTACTTTTAATATTTTTATCAACCCTCGTGTTATCGTCATCAAATCATCAGATAATTAATACCTACTAAGTATCTGTATTCTTTTAGCCATACTTATAAATCAATGTTTTATTTAACAGTCAAATGCAAATTATCGGTGCTTGTGTTTCCAAACAATAATATAAAAACACACTATAATAATACAATAATATGATAATTTGTATTTGACTGTAAAATAAAACATTGTCATCCATCAGCCATGATTGGTCAGTGTTCCTCGTTCACAAACACCCACACACGGAAGTGTGTCCCTGCCGTGATACAGTTTTCACTAGTACGGAGGTCAGTGGGAATTAAGCTCTAACAACTGGTTACCATAAACAGGTGCGTATAATCACACACGTAATTATATTTGTATTAGTAGACACAAATAACTGGATTGTTGGGATTTGTATGTAAGGTTTGTTCTTTTTTAATGTCAAAATAATAAAAAAAAAAAAAAAAATTATAACTGTACCGTAAATAACAGCTAGCATTTAGTAAAAAGCTGTTATTTTGGCATAACAAACAGACACTTCAATTTTATCTATTTGTATAGATTGATTAACCTGTTTAAGGAACTATTAAAGGTAAGGTGAATGCAATTCAAAATAATTTAGTAAGAGCTCTCGCTCATACGAAGAGACGCACAGGTTGAGATCAAAAGGATCGTACTAAATTATATAGACATAAAAGAAGCACATCAACCTCCGAAAAAGGTATCACAATATTAACTTATTCTATTAGAAGGAAAAACAGAAAAACATTATTGACTGTACAACAAGTAATCCTTTTTATTTTACAAAATTTACAATTGCGACTAGAAATAAAAATATTGGCAGTGGTGCTAGAAATGGTTCTTAGTTATTTCTATGATTTAAAAAGTTAACTTCAACCCTACTCTAGTACTTCTGGCCGGGTTCGGGCTTGGGGGGGTGAGTCCTGATGTACTCAAGGGCCCTCTCGATGTACTCGGGGATGGGCTGAGGGGCGGGGGGAGTGGGGAGATGAGCACCCTGAAAAAGAACAAGATCATGTTAGCACAATTTGACAATAAGAACCAAACCGGAAAGAATATCACAGGCTATATATATCTAGTATAAAATATCAAAACAGAAGACATTAACAATAAAATATAAATATTACATAGCACACGCTAAAGACAATTCAAAACCTACTTTAACTGTGAATGAAGTTGTAAACGGTGATCGATCGGAAATTTGGAACAACTCCATTATAGATCAGCGTCTATCATAAAAACATTGATAAAGATGTTAATCATAATAAAATTTATAAATCTTTATGCGTTAAGATTGCGGATGAATTACTTCAACTTGTGGAATTTATTTATAAAGCTTATAACTTTTTTATAGGTTCTACACCAGGTTTTTCCAGCAGCTTTGCCGGTATATTATACATATAAACTTTCCTATTGAATCATTCTGTCTATTGATGAAAACCGAATTAAAATCCGTTGCGTAGTTTAAAAGATCTAAACGTACAGACACGAAAAGCGACTAATAATATCAGTTACTGCCCCACTACAGGAATCGCACCAACGAGTTATATGTGCATGGTTATCGGACCAATTTGATTCAGTGATTGTATTACGCTATTTGAAAAAATTGTCAGTTAATTTGGTTATTAATCTCAAATAGATAAATGTTGCAAAAGATAAGGAAATAAATAATTGACTAAAAAATATGAACTAAGTTTTTTTTTTTTAATTCTTAGATATTTACCTGGGGCACGTATCCGTTTTCATCAGCGACGTAATTCAGTTCGAAAGCTTGACCATCGGGAGCGGTGTACCTGTTGGAGCCCTGGACGAAGATAGCTTCGTTTTCCTGCATAAAAAAGAAAGTTAATTAGCATACGGAACTATCAACAAACAGAAAAAAAAATCGGGTCAGCCGTTCGGGAACTACGGTAGCATAGACAGAGACACACAGTTGTACACACACGTTCTTTATATAATAAATAAACTAGCTGTAATATAATGCCAATAAATAAAAAAACTAAAATAAAGACCAAAGATGAAGATGCTGTGAGCAGGGTGTACGATAATAATAATAAAAATAACGTGCCAATGCGCTGATGATCATAATTAAGTATGTTTCCACTATTGCGTACAATTTTGACCTTAGACGAAATATCAAGGATCAAGCCTATGTAATCTATTAAAGTATTTTGTACGCAAGATCATCCGCTGTGACTTAAATGTCGTTTGCTTGGCCTTGATTCTTTGGGACAGTATATTTATATTTGAAACTAGTTATTTTTGGGGTTTCATACGTTCCAATGAAAAACGGAACCCTTATAGGATCACCCATGTGTCTGTCCGTCTGTCACAGCTAATTTGCACCAAATCTACTGGACTGATTAAGTGGGAATTTGGTGCATATTTGGATGTCTGTGACCAAACACGGGTGTGTAATGTAAATTGAGTATTGTGGTCACTTTTGGAGGATAACTAGAACATAATAAAAAAAAAAATTGCAAGCTGTACCGTGTAACATATCAAAAGAAACGGTTGGTACAAGAAGATTAAGAATAAGATTTTGACCAAGATGTGAAGTTTTTTGAATTAAAATTTCGAGAGTTAGGGGCTTGGATTTAGGTACATAACATCTGATAACTAAATAGTTATCAGATGTTATGTACCTAACTGTTAAATAACAGTGAACGCTTTATGTCATTCTTGGTAACCTACTTTACATGAAATGTTTTTTTTATGGGCGGCATAACCTTAGTCAAGAACCACGCAAGTTCCACTCGCACTTGTCCGGTTTTATTTTTCTTGTTCTTGATGGTTTTTCGTCATAACTTTTCATTTACATAGACGTTAGCTATCGCCATTTATAAATTGCGTTAGAAAAAAGAATAGCTAGAACGTCTGTGCCCATATGACATGTATATATTCCAGGCGATTAATCGTCTTTGGACGAGGCTCTTTTAGTATTTCTTTGCTTTAAAACTCCAAACTCAAAAATAAAATAAAAACTGTACTTACAGTGCCAGGGTTCTTGAGGACACCGGATTCCTGAGCGGCGATGCCGTTGCTGGTTTCGAAAACGTAATTGTACTGATCAGGGAAGACGTCGGCCTCCTGCCTGACGACCTGGGCGTCAGCCTCAGGGTTGCGCAAGTGCGAGACATCAGCGGCGACTACGGCCACGACGGCGAGAAGTGCTACAAAGGATTTCTGAAAAACAAAGAAGTTTGAGTATGGATTTTTTCTTATCTTGGCGGCTAGTATTAATAAGATTTGGTTAAAATTCAGATTAATTATCACTGAAAGGCATTGAATCAAAAAGTTGGAATTCTTGTCACTTTTTCACATTCCCAAAATTTTATTTTTCAACCCCCCTAATTCAGGTGGTATCCCGAATTAGTTATTATAACCACAACCACTTTTACTAAACAATTTTTCTCAACCGCGAATTAAGATCAACAAGAATACCATGTGGATTGGCCACATGGGTGCCGTTCTCAAATACTAGCCAATGATGCAATTTTATCTTCACTCACCATCTTGTGTGTCAAAGTTAAGAGACGATGTGTAACTGTGATTATAGAATAAACGACCTGCGGTTTTATACTCGACCCTCTTCCTCCGTATATGGTTCTAAGCAGCGGCATTTGCATTATTTTGCAACAAAGAAGCTCTGGTCTTCAATATGATATGTTAGCTTACAAGGTGAACGCGATTCGGTGATTTTTCTGTGGTCAGACCATATCCGCATGTTATTATTTTTTCATTTAATTCTCGATCTTCGATTCGATTCGAACGTGTCATTGTAGTGATTAAGTGTGATTTTCGCTGAATTAATAGGACTTACAAGTAGAAAAATAAAATCATCGACGGATTTGCGTATTAACGATTCTATGTTCAGCTTATTAAATAAATAGACTCAGACCTTAGCCAAAGCTTATTTTCCTCATTGGATCTTATAAAAACAGTTTCTAGTTTAGTAACGAATAACTTTTAGGAACTGTATTACAACTAGGTAGATCGATGTAAGTACGAGTATCTACTATTTATTTAAAAACTAAATGGGTTTTTTTGCAAACGTTCGTCTTGCAGACGTCGTTTTCTTTCTCATTTTTTACGTATTAACTGAAAACCTTCCTTCTAATAAATTAAATAAATTTTTACTTTGACTAAATATAATTAATATTTCACAGCGGTTATTCAAAATAAATGTTTTCAGTTTTATTATAATGTTGAAACTTTCGTGTGTGTAATACTGTTACCATCGTAATTGGACTTGAACTTTACAAACAGTTACAGTTTACAAAGTTAAAAAAAAAGTTTCATAAAACAAAACAACTTAACTAGTTTAAATGCTATTTAACTTAAATGTGTACTTAACTTTCAAACTGTTTGTTTAGTAACTAGTTATATAGTTAATAAAGCTTTACAATAAAATGGTCGGCTTATGAAAAATCTACGTAACAGATAAAACGAACCCCAACAAGCCTCAATCAATATTAAGTCTTAGTAAATAAATACAGTTTATTCAAACAAAATAATGAGTAGGTAATTACTGTATGAAGACACATGTTAACTTTATATGTATTCCAACTATTTATGTAAATGGCACACACACATATAATGAAGTTATTTTACAAGTATCAGTAGCAAGGTTAAGGCGAATACATTAAAAATATATTAGCTTTTGCCAGCGGCTTCGCCCACGTGGAGTTCGGAAATTATCCCACGAGAAAGTACAAACGCCAGTACATCAAGGTACCCCAATCTGTCAAATTTCTTTGATAGATTTTCAACAGTTTGGGGTAGCTTCATGTGCTGGCGTCTGTACTCACGGCTGTAGCTATATATTCAAGCTATACATTTCCAGAATAAGCTGATCTCTCATTGTGTAGGATTTCCGTACAGTGCCGGATCAGAGTAAACTGGAAATGTATAGCTTGATGCGTAGCCGTGTGTGCTACCGGGATAAAAAGTATCTTATGTGTTAATCCAAGTTATTAACTATCTGTGTGCCAAGTTTTAGTGTCAGTAAGTTCGCACCTCAATTGGCGAGCAATGTAGCCGAGGACCTTCTGAAACTGTGCCCTGTGTATTCATGTGGATCATCCAAATGTAAGAAAGTGGAAATTTGTTTCGGTATTGTTCCAAATTTATTTATGACTTAGATAATTAATTGTGCCGCGTTTCAAGTTTATTAACTCAAGGATAAGATTTTTCCTACAAACGAAATCCCCCCTTTTCACCCCCTTAAAGGTCGAATTTCCAAAAACCCCTTCGTAGTGCTCCCCTACATTATAAAACGTTTCACGTTCCTAGCCCCAGTAGTTTCGGCTTTGCGTTGATTTGTCAGTCAGTCAGTTCCTAATTTTATATTTATATAGATAGAAGATAATATCTGTTCCCACGGTTTTTAAGGCTTGACAAAACAGCATAAACTTTTCGGAATAAATTCTATGGAATGGCGACTTTAATTTATGATATCTATGAAGCTGTCTGTACTGTTTGTTATGAATGCTTAGCAGGTGTACATCGATGATGGCAGCGGATGTTACAGGATTCCATCACTGATAACTTATGCAGTCGGCTCTTTGACCAATAAAATATCAAAATTAACGTGTTACACTGGTTTATTATACAAACTGTCATTGAATAAATCAAAAGATCAGATACTCTAAACGCATGTTCAACCCCGTAGAATAATTTATATTTAAACTTCACGGAAATTAGTCTACAAAAATCGCGTCTGGCCTGTTTTTATTATATTTATAAATAATAGAATCTTCTTCATATGCCCAGCCTCTTCCCAAGTATGTTAGGGTCAGCTGTTTTAGTGATAGATGCTGACTTGCCACGGTCGTGTAGCAGAAGAATACAAGTGAAAATCAAATAGTAAGAAAAGCAGTTGTTTCTGATATGGTGAATCTATATACATAGTGCGTATTAGTATTGAGCTCTAGGTATAAGTACTGAGTTTAGCTACACGATTCTGTTTACTTTGCCAGAACCGGTCTAGGATGTGGAGCCAGTTTAGATAGAGAGATACATACACCCACAGGGCAGCATGTGGCGAGCTGTTGAGCAGCAGCGCCCCACGGACCCTATCTCCCGGGAGAAGTCTTGTTCTTCATCTCTGGCTTGCCTTGATTGAGCGGCCGGAGTTAACACTAACGAGAAACAGAACTTGCAAGTTTATTCTTGCCTTTTTTTGGCTGGTGCACATGCACTTCCGTGTGGTGCCGGAGGTAAATGAATAGCACCATCCCATTTCTTCCTGTGGGTGTCGTAGAAGGCGGCTAAGGGGCTTACTAGAGAATGGGCAGCAGCGTTCTCTATGCATTTAACCACCATACTGCGATCGCCAACCCGCCTGCCAAGCGTGGCGATTATGGCAAAACCCCCTTTTTGGGGGAGGCCGACATGCAGTTAAATGTTGGATCTTGACCGTTCATCCAGGATTGTCCAGATAGCTGTGGAACACTTCTCAACTCAATCACCTCAGGACATGTTGCCCCCTAGTCGCTTCAAAGGGGCAACATGTCCTGAGGTGATTGAGGTTACCAAGTACTAGCGATGTTTGATTGAGTGTGTAAGTGACCTCCTGCCTTTTTTCTATGTACTGAATATTTAAAACATTGGTAACCCTGCCTTACCAATGTTTTAAATATTCTAAAAATGCTGTAGTCCTTTTATAGTTCAAAGTTAACAGTCTATTTTGGCCACCCAAACTCATGGTCCATTTTTTTTTTGTTTCCATAACCTGCAATATTCGGTATACGGCCGTTTACCCGAATTTTATTTGCCCTAATATCATTTGCCATAATAGTCAACAGCCATAATATCATACGACATAATACTCATTTGCCCTACTCTCATTTGCCATTTTAGTCACGTGCCAGAATCATTGTTTCCCATAAAGTCACTTACCATTACATCATTTGTCATAATCATTGTAAGCCTTAATTATCACATGCGATAATTATGATATGCCATAACATAATTTGCCATCGACATCGGGTGTGTAACGATTGTTTATATCAAGAGAAATTGGATGCAATTGGGACTTTAGGGCACCCCGACTCGGACAGGTTAGGTTAGAAGGGGATGGCGGGGTCGTGTGAGCGAGCGAAGCGAGCGAATAGACCCCCCCATCCCCTTCGTGGTTACTTTATTATATTTGATTTGATGCTAAAGCACGCAAAAATTCTTCTTTTGCGTTATTTAAATACTATGTCTAATAATTATTATGGCACATAAAAATAAGGCAAACAATACTTATGGCATTCGTATCTTATGGTATCTAAAATTCGGGCAAATAAAAGTATGTCATATGTCTTTTAGGGCAAATGAAACATTCGGGCAAATGAAATTCGGGTAAATGAAATTCGGGAAAATGATGATTATGGCATATAATCTTCGGACAAACAATAGACAACCGCAATATTCGTACACCAAGCGGAGGTTGTCCTGGGGTGCACTTGCATAGTTCATATAGGATCATCCCTATCATCAAACGGGTGATTAAACCCCGGTTGGTGATAGGGATGACCCTATATTTATGCGAGATGACCCTATATTGTATTATATGAAAATGTTTTAACATTTATTTTAACTGTTTTTAAATGTTTTGACATTTTGTGTTGTGTGTGTGGTAAAATTCAAAATAAAAACAGTACTCTCATATAAATATTTTATTATACATTTTAAAACTGTCATTATAGATTATTTATCTACAGTATCCAGCTACCCAACCGGGTTCCTTGTGACAATAACCGGAACAGCAGTTTCCTTGACGGCTATCGGATTGACAGCCATCACCAATGTTGAAGCAAGCCAAAACTTCATCGGAGGGGTGATTCTCGTAATTTCAAGAGCGTTCACAGTCAGCTTGTCTATTCTGTAAAAATCTCAACGTGAAAGCAAAGGTAAAGTGAGCTGTCATTCTATCTAATGCAAGAAATTGGCACTATTGACAGCTCACTTGAAGCTCACTTCACCTTAGTTTTCACGGTGATATTATTACAGAATAGCACTACAGCATGTCGTTTCTGTAACCATCTCACCGCGTGAAGTGAGCATGGAGTGAGCTGTCAGTGTCATCCCACTGATGCTAGGGATTGATCAACCATTAGGTGAATTTAGGCTTCACGCGGTGAGATGATTACAGATTAGCAATGCAGCATTGCTATTCTGTAACTATCTCACCGCGTGAAGTGAGCTTGAGGTGAGCTGTCCGTCTCATTCCACCTGATGCTTGGTCAATGCCTATCATCAGTGGGATGACACTGACAGCTCACTCACGCTCACTTCACGCGGTGAGATTGTTACAGAATCGACATGTAGATCTCAGTCTTATCTGTCGAGTTTCACACATTTTTGACATGTTTTCGACATTTGATTGTCGTCGGGATTTTTTTTATTTTTTTTTGGGTGGGAAATCATCAAATAACTTCTCCCGCTCTGGGTGGAGCAGGAGGGCGTGTCAGACTTTTACTGACTAAAACCCACCAGTGTTCCTTCAGTAGCCCGTATGCCAGGGGCTGTGGTGTCTCTTTCGAACAAACCCGCACCCCTGGCAGGCATCGGCCCTCGCGGGCCCCATCATTTTTTGTGCTGACATCTCTTTGAGGCGCGCGTGGAACACAACGCGCCGCCACAGTGGGTCGAAACTATGATTTTAGTGACTTAGGGATCAATTTTGTTTTTTTACTTTTTTCTTTATGCGGATGGATAGAGCTCATAACCCTCAATAATAATGGTCCTGATGTTTTTTTTCCTAAACTTTATACTTTGGGTAGAAAAATCAGTTTTGTTATTTTTTTTTGTATGGAGCGGATCAAATTAAGTCAAATTCCTGCTAAGTAGCGTGTGATCCCGCTTTAAAACTTTATTTTTCTTATACCTTGTCTAGTCTTACATAATTTGATGCTATGAACATCTGCATAAAGTTGCCACTCTGCCAAATAAATGGACCGAAAAAAAATGAAAAATACATTGAATAAAAAGCTTCTTTTAAGTTAAATTTGATATGGAATAGTATGTAAAAGTACGTAATAATACACATAATTACTTAACAACTAACAACAATACATTTAAAAGGTCCCTAATTAGCTTAAATTTACTAATTTATTACATTAAGTATTTAAAAATGTTGATCTATGAATTTCTATTTGTTTGTTTAATGACTTTAATTAGTTTATAAAGTTCAATTAAATACTGGATAGTAAGTAAAGAAACATACAAACAGATACGAATTAGTAAAGATAAAATAACTTACTACTAACACAAGTAAACTAAAAAACTTACTATATACAACACCATACTTTACTATTTCCTTTCAAATATGACATACAAACTAGTAAAAGAGAAACAAGAAACTTACAATCTACCAAAAATCTTATTCACTATCGCTATGTCTATCTTGCAAATTATCTACATCAATAAAATCTATATCGGATTCTGTGGGAAAACTCAGCAGAAGCTCTTTAACTTTTGGAGAGAGAACCATTACATTTTGTTTCACCATTCGAGGTCTTAAACTTGTGATCTTTGGATCAGAAGACAAAAGAAGATTGTGTAAAATATCCTCATTTGTCGCCGTTCTACTTACCTTTCTAGAATGACTCTCTCTATATTTCCGGAAATCTTTATTGCGAGCTTCCGCTGCCTCTTCCGACAGTTTACCTATAGGTATGGCACCAAAGTGCTTAATTATATCACTCCCATGTACGAACAATTTATGTATACTGGAAGGCATATAATACCAAGGATATAAGTTTACATACAATTCTGCAGTATCTCTAGAAAATTCGGAAAACTTAGAAAAGTCCACGCGCTCTCCAGATGCAATAGTCTGAAGAATCACGTAAAACCTTTCTATTAAATCTTTACTTATTCCTGTTATGCGAGCTGTTGTTTCTGCATCCCTGAAAAATCTTCTGGCAGTATTGCCATCATTGGTTGTGCCTACTCCTTGCTTGACTATATCGATAAGTAAACCGCATTCCTTCTTAAACGCTTGCTGTATAGCGCTCTTTCTGAGTGACATTTTTTCTTTATCATCGCCCCTGCAACTCCATTTTTTGAAGTCCAAACGATAAGCTGCAAACAAAAAGAAATGTCACTTAAAAATAATTTCACAGGAAACTACCATGCAAAAAAATTATAAAGTTTTAAGATTATATTTACCGATATGAAGTAAGCACTCCATGCATCTTATCCAGGCATGTAAAGATGACATTCCATACTGGAACATTTCTTCATTGCTTTCTCTTTGAGCAAGTGACTCTAAATTGTTCATCTCTGACGGTTTTGCTTTGCAAATATCACAGACAGCTGAAGATGTGTCTGACAAATATGACGTTATTTTGCCGTCTATCATCGTCAAGTGCAATTGATGCTTAACTTCAACTTGATTGATTCTTGACGGCTGAAGTCTATCTCTTTCTTGTGTTATGCTAGCTTTTATAGTTGCCACTGTTGACTGCGTTTCTTTGGTAAATTTGAACATTATCGGACGGCAATAGAAAGTTGATGAAGGTCGGTCGTTTTCCCAAACAATTATTCCATCACATTGTTGAAGCCTTATAGGAACTAGACTGGCCATGAAAATAGATGAATCATCAAACTCTGTTTCAGTCTTTTGTTTGTAATTACTTTGACCTGAGGCTCCATCAAAGCCCCATTTGCTTATAAGCAGTAACTCTGTTGCCGAGTCCAAATCAAAAGCAATCACATCTAAAAGCCTAGATACCGTCAAGTTGAGTAAAGCTTGCAGTTTAATAGCACCTCCTTCTTCAGTAATAATTATGTCTTCTTTCCCTGGATAACATTTTAACTTTGCTTCTTTAATTTTATAATAAGAAGGGTATAAATCAGACCCATTTTCACTTGCTACTTCTCTTAGGCTTATATACTGCCACTTACTTAATTTAAGTGAAACTAATAAAGACAGTGCCTTATCGGGTGAATAGGTACTACTTTTCGCTTTACTTGTACTTAAACACTCCTTAACTTTTTCTAGATCTTCGGGGTGATTTAGCAAATGGTTCATGATTTTTCCTACGTCCTCATTTCCAGTGTTTTTTTAAACTAGCAATTGTAGTAGCTTTCAGTTCATCTGGGGATAACGAAAGCTATTGGTTAATTTGTTCAATGCGTCTTCGTTTTTGCCTGGAGCCCAATTCTTCGAAAGGTTTTCGAGGTGTAAATGTAGATGTCGAAGCTTCTGAAGTAGATGGTGGTAGATTTTCAACATCTTCAGTATTACAAATCTCGAGCCTTTCCTGTTCAGTGTTCACAGCTTCACGTATCATTCCTTCGGGCCAATTTATTGCATGTTCTAACCAATCACCATTTTTTCTTATAAACTGTGCTAACGTGCGATTACTTCGTTCCCATCTTGCACTTATATTTGAACAAAAGCGCGTACAGAATTTTTGGAGCTCAACACTGTTCTCTTCGGTCACGTTTATTTTATCTTGTAGAAATTGAAAAAGTTTTTTACTATCCGACAGCGACTTCAGCTGCTCTCTTAAAATCATAAATAAATCTAAATTGTAAACTAAACTCTCCATTATAACGAAAAAGGGACGATCACAATCACGACATGTTAGTACGAATAAACGAACACTAGGTAATATTTATTAAATATGGTCATTTTATAGTTCCAGTGACAAACAAACCTTTACAATTTTTTCTACTACCCTCATTAAATAATTATCCTCATTAACTTTACCGTAATGGCTAAAAGTGAAAAACATTGTTTTTTATAAAGTAAAAGGATAAGCTAATTAGTCATTAAACACACAAATAGAAATTCATAGATCAACATTTTTAAATACTTAATGTAATAAATTAGTAAATTTAAGCTAATTAGGGACCTTTTAAATGTATTGTTGTTAGTTGTTAAATAATTATGTGTATTATTACGTGCTTTTACATACTATTCCATATCAAATTTAACTTAAAAGAAGCTTTTTATTCAATGTATGTTTCATTTTTTTTCGGTCCATTTATTTGGCAGAGTGGCAGCTTTATGCAGATGTTCATAGCATCAAATTATATAAGACTAGACAAGGTATAAGAAAAATAAAGTTTTAAAGCGGGATCACACGCTACTTAGCAGGAATTTGACTTAATTTGATCCGCTCCATACAAAAAAATAACAAAACTGATTTTTCTACCCAAAGTATAAAGTTTAGGAAAAAAAACATCAGGACCATTATTATTGAGGGTTATAAGCTCTATCCATCCGCATAAAGAAAAAAGTAAAAAAACAAAATTGATCCCTAAGTCACTAAAATCATAGTTTCGACCCACTGTGCGCCGTCGACTTGGGCTTGGTCCTTACCGGACAGCGAGCTACCCATTACTCGCCGTCCGCAAGCCTTGTCGTCGGGATGAGACTGCGACTAGATTTTCAACTTTTTTTTTAATTACGAGAATTGTCCTTCTGGTAAGAAGATAGCCGCAATAACGAAGAAACCGATTATGATGATCAGATTGAATTTCATTTTGACTTTTGGTGCTTTTCTGAGTCGTTAGACCAAGGACCACTTGCGTCTAAACTTGCTGCAGTAATTGGACTACTCTCGTTACTACTCTGTGAGTAAGGTTATTGGAAAAACACCAACCACCTCTTAAGAGGTCATTGTACTCATCATTATGAAAAACCAAACCTGAAATCGGGAAAAAAAAATGAGCTGTTCCTTACATTTATGTTCTTATGTAGGGCTGTTTTTTTTTCGCGATTTCAGGTTTGGTCCCTTGGAAAAAGTTGTTCATAATGATGAGTACAATGACCTCTTAAGAGATTGTTGGTGTTTTTCCAATAACCCTGTATACTTTTATGAATAAAAAAGAAAATAAAGAAACATATGAGGCTTACTTTTTGGTCACTGTTTCTTCTACGTAGTAAATAATGATAATATTATGCCAAGGTAACCCTTTGAACTGCGTGAAGGTCAACAAGGGAGTATATATGTCACCATAAGATTGTGAACACCGTTAGTTTATAATCTATCGTGGAGATTCTTGCCGGCTCTTCTCGATAATATATGAAGCGATAATTTGGAACCGTGCACCTAGCTTCTGACGTTTCATACGTGCCCATGCAGGTTTATATGTTTTTTTTTTTGGTTTGATTTGATTTGATTATCTCGCGAAATTATAAACTGTCGATAAATTGTGAACTGCAAAAACCATTTACATTTTAACGCACTATTTTTCGATAGTTTATAATCTGTCCGTCAAATTGTGAACTGGTATCAAGACGGATAGTACCTTGCGCTATTACTAAATAGTCAAGTAAGTGCCACTAACTTGGAAGTAGCGCTCGTCGGCCGCTACAGCGGCACCGCTCGTTTCGATCGCTCGGCTCGCGCGCGGTTTCTCGCAGTTCTAACCTAACCTATTTCGTCGGGGTGCCATTGTAAGCAGTATGGTGCAGTTTACAATATATTGACAGTTTATAATCTCGCGAGACAGATAAACTAACGGTGTTCACAATCATATGGTGACATATAAATTTTTAGGGTTTCATAAATAAACAGTGCCAGTGGGACCGAATGACTAAGGCTCCGCTGTCCATCAGTTCGTCAGTCACAGGGCTGCATCTTTTGATCCGTAAGGCCTCTACCTCGAATCTTGCGTGCAGCGGGGCGGCGGCGGCGGCGCGGGTTCGGCAGGATTTAGAGCATAAAATCAAATGGACCGGCCCTCGAAAACAGCGGCGCAGCGCGGCGCGGGGGCGGGCATCGATCGGTGAACTCCAGTCAAGAGGAGACCGTCCGCGCGGGCTTCACTTTTTTTTTGCCCACAATAAATCGAGCGTAAGGAATACATTTGAATCAAAAAGATGTTGTCGCCGTTGTTTCGTTCGCGAATAAAAACAAATATCTCAACGACACAAACAGGAACACAACACTACGCCGCTATAGTGCCGCTCGATCTGCCCGCTGGTTTCGAGAACGGGTCTGCGTTGTCAGTGCCGCTAATAGGAAGACACTTGGAATTTTCACTGAGTATGTGCCTACTGAAGCTATGGCCGCTAGAACCGATATACCTCCATACAAGAAACCTATTTTTTAAATAAGTAATTTAAAAAAAAGAAATGTAAGACTAATTATTGTCCGTTGGAACGGAACCCTTCCAACGACATCGACTACGAATCACACTTGACCGCTTTTCTTGCTAAGTATTTGATGAAGGACATCAACCACTTTTTTTTTCTTTATAAATTTGATACCTATACACGACAGGACAGAACATCGACACACATCCGGTAACCATGGATTCAGTACATGATTCTGAACCCCTCTAAAAGGAATTCTTTCATCGGTAATAAAAGAAAATTGCTCTATCGTAGAAAAGTACTACGCGGTCAAAATGTAAGGAAGAGTTATTAAAATTTTTGGTTTCAGGTCACGCGTCAATGTCTCTCCTGCCAACCTGCACCCTAATTGCGTAACTCACGATTGATCATAATTGGTTTCGTCTTCACAGTTACAATATTCATTGCGTTATTTATGTTGTCGAACAGACACATTTTTCGAACATATGAAGCAATGGTTTAACAATCCGTTTCAAAACGATACAGATTATGATGAATGGTGAGTTACGCAATTAGGGTGCTGTTTACGTATGATATGAAAACAACTACAATTTAGATTTATGCACATTGTTTTTACTTCTATGAACTCAGCCTATTGCAGTCCACTGCTGGACATAGGCCTCTCCCCTTTTCGAAAACGAGCTTGTTCTACTGGCTGGAATCCGTCAAGTCTCCTGGCGAGCCAGTTCGTAGTGACTCTCGAGCAAAATTTTGCCAATGATATTTCGGATAGACTCATTGATATAAATAGTAAAGATACGGTCGTCATACGAACATTTGACGGACGCGGTCGCTCTACAAAAAACACTAACGCCATCTATTAGAACTAGTATGAACTACGATCTCCACCGGCGTGGTCTGCTCCTAGACCTAACCTTGTAAAAGCGGGCACGAGGTACAAAGAAATAAAAATAAAACTTTTATTTTTCGAAATTTCTATTTGTTGCAGTTTGTTTGTGTTATTAAGTTTTCATTGGACTTCGAATAAAACATTTTTTTTGTTTTTGTTTTTTGGACTTATTTTCTATTTTGGATTCGCAGTGTTTTCTGACTTTGGACATTTTAATTTGCTTTTAATTTATTTTAATATTATAAAGCTGAAGAGTTTGTTCGTTTGTTTGCTTGAACGCGCTAATCTCAGGAACTACTGATCCGATTCGAAAAATTCTTTCAGAGTTAGATAGCCCATTTATTGAGGAAGGGTATAGGTTAAATAACATCACGCTAGGGCTCTTAAAAGCCGAGCAAAAATAAATAAAGTCATGAATACGAAGTACTTGCACGGCCAGGCGATTCGATGCAACGGGGTGGGTCGGGGAGCAAGAAATTTGACGCAGACGAAGTTGCGGGCAGAAGCTAGTAAACAATAAAAATCAATTTTGTACAAAATTTACTTTTTCTAATATTATTAAATCTTTTCATTTCATCGGCTACAATGAGCGCCGCTGCAAAGTTATGTCGCACTTTTAGGCGGCTTCGCATCGTCTTTGTCAAAGGTTGAGACAAAAAGAAAGAAAATTGTTTTATATAATATTAGAAGTGGATTTAATGACATATTTTTAACTTACCGGTCGGTGATATGAAATGTTATCATTTGTTTATTGTGCTTTTTGTTGTCGTTCACGCAGCCCTTCACGGCACAACTTGGCATTTTAACTTGTAAAATTTACGACCGCTCCGAAGACAGCCGATCGCGTTCTAGTTCACTTCGATATAGGGAAGACCATTTTGGGATCAAGTTCGAGGCGTCATTGTAACATGCGGTCCGCCCAGTTCTTACGCAGTAATATATATGTCAATGGATAGACTATTCAAAATTAAAACACATTCAACCTTCACACGCATTCGATACTGCTGCTTTGGACCAAAATTTACATACTTATAGCCTTCGTTCCTCCCGTCTATGAAATCATCCACAACTTTTGAAAAAGTAGACATAATTATTACGAACAGAATGTGGCCCCGAACCACCGAGCGTGGCAGCAAGCCACACTACCCATTCACCTGGGTGGCCTCAACGTCCGCAAAACCTAAAGCATAAGGATACCGGCCCTCCTCTCCTCAGTCCACAATACCGATAAATTAACCAAGAACATTTAATCTACCTCTCTAGGCGACTTTTAGGAACCGTGTTGGACTGATTTTGAACGCTTGGAAAATGGCTTTCCCCAACACGGATTTGCTTGACAACCCGTCCACCCAGAGATGGAGGGTGGAACGTGCTGCTCTGTAGTATTACTGTATACTGATGAGCGTGGGAGAATTAGAGTCAGGTTTCTGGCTTCATGCTCAGCGCAGGCAAAGGGAAGGCATCTCCACTCTCCATTCACTTCTTTCACAGCCGTGAAGGATTAATCTTAATCAAAAGAAGTCCGGCTTTTGTTTTGCTTCAACTATCCAAACTTTAAAAAAATAATGCTCTGATACTGCTTATAGCTGAAAAAATATTTTAGCCAGCAGGCACAGACGCCTTCCACAGCAAAATAATGAGGATTCCTCGAAAACAAAATTGTGTGGCCAGCGGCAAAAGTCGCGTTCAAAAGCTAAGACAAAATTAATATTGGCAGCATAACCCGAAACATGTTACACGTGTAACATTTGTTATTTATGAATAATTTTATTAGTTTACTGGTTTAATAGGTCACACAATTATGTGATTTATTAGTTAACTAGCGTTTCCTCGCAGCTTCGCCCGCGTGGAGCTCGAAAATTATCCCACGGCTACGTAGACCGTGAACGGGTGACCTTCTTTACGTACCAAGACCCCTCCGTGCCTCGGTTAGCACGTTAAGCTGTTGGTCCCAGCTGTCATTAGTGGATCTTTGACAGTCGTTACGGGTAGTTGGAAGCCCGAAAGTCTGATAACTATTCTTAGGTAACAAGGTATCGGCTCCATTTAATGTACTGGTATTCAGCTGCATCAGTTTAGACTGGTAGCCGACTCTAAAATAGTTGGGAAAAGGCTAGGCAGATAATGATGAACGTGGTATCACAATATCCTAACCCACATCATGGTCTACCTGTGTGCTAAGTATCATCGAAATTCATTAAGTAGTTAAGGCGTAAAGAGGTAACAGACAGACAGATATAATCATGAAAGTATGGATTTACGCATGTGCCTAGATTCCTAGATTGTGTGAACATACGTTATATTATTACATCATGAATGCGAACAACGGAACGATTGATTTCTAAAAATGTTTATAGGTTAGATTTGTTTAGCAGAAACGAAATTGAAATATTTTGAAACCACAACGATCGCTTCCGCAATAGACAATCTGAAAATTATCTGCTAGTTGTTTATTTAAATAATTGAAAAAATTCAAGGTAATAATGACAACAGTAGTGGCCCAGTGGTAACGACCCCGACTTATGAGTTGAAGGTCGTGAGTTCGAGCCCAGGAAGGCACTTTATTTTCAGTATTTGATTTCATCACCAGTAGATGCCACCAGTACTCTCAAAACGGTGAACGAAGACATCGTGAGGAAACAGGCATGTCAATTTGAAGACATGTGATATCCACAAAACCCCCAAAGGGGCCTGCGTGGTGATTTACGGCCCACTCCCTTTCACAGAGAGGAAACTTGTGACCAAGCAGTCGGAACATTATAGGCTGCATATGCATGCATGCAAAGTTAATAATAATAGTCGTCCTTACCGAATTTTGATCATGGCGGCCAATCACTACGGAGGCTAGCGATCACATAGACGCAGGTGAGTCCGTTTTTTTTTAGGTTGGGTAATCATCAAATAACTTCACCCGCTCTGGGTTGAGCAGGCGGCTGTGTCAGACTTTTACTGACTAAAACCCACCCATGTTCCTTCAGTTGTCTGTGTGCCAGGGGCCACGGTGTCTCTTTCGAACAACCCGCACCTCTGGCAGGCATCGGCCCTTGGGGACCCCAACAGTTGGTGCTGACATCTCTTTGAGGCGCGCGTGGAACACAACGCGCCGTCGACTGGGCTTGGTCCTGACCAGATGGAGGTGAGTCCGATAAGACGGCAATCCCACACGACCGGAGAAGGATCAGGAGCAGGACCAACAGGACGAACAGGACGCACAAAAATAAATCAGCGGGTTTATTGCCAAACCCACTAACAATGATGGGGCCCGCAAGGACCGATGCCTGCCAGGGTTGCGGGTTTGTTCGAAAGAGATACCACAGCCCCTGGCCTACGGGCTACTGAAGGAACACGGGTGAGTTTTAGTCAGTAAAAGTCTGACACGCCCTCCTGCTCCACCCAGAGCGGGAGAAGTTATTTGATGAATTCCCACCCAAAAAACAAAAAACCACTAAAAATAAGAATAGTTTTATTTTTGCCAATTCAACAACATTCATCGCGTTATTTACGTTTTTGTTTTATATCAGTGAACCGATATAATTAAATGTCAGCTATGAACAAAAAAATAGGAATCTTCACGTGGCCGACAGCATCGCTAAATACAAACGTACTTGACATTAACATAACGAGCAGGTTTTAATTCTGACATTTTAAGATGAAAATAAAACATAACCAACATGGAATTTTTTGCTTTTTCATTCAGTGTTAATAGCATGTTTTGTACGAAGACATCATACTATTTAATTCCTTTTGTTTTTACTTTTTTGCCTGGTGTTTGTCGGTTTCAAGTGAGTAACTCTATTTTTGAAACAGTTCTATTTTAAATGCCTGTATTAATTCAAAGAGCTGTCATTGCTCTGCGGGTACAAAACAATAACGCATTCAGGATGCTGCTGAGACTCCCTCCGTTTTGCAGCGCATCCGCCATGTTCATGGAGGCACGCACAGGTGGTTCCGCGGCAATTCTACGCTTGAAAGCGGCGTTTCTGCTGCACAGAGTGCGTAAGAGTAGCAACAGCATCCTGAATGTGATTGCAGACAGGTATGACTGTCTGTACCTACTTTAAAAATTGTGTGCGTTTATGTTTGTATTTTGTCTGAATCAATAAATAAATTGAATTAAAATCAGGAGACTTTAAGGTGGATGCAACAAAATAGCCCACGAAATTCAAATTTTCTTCCGTTTTTTTTTTTTTTTTTTTCAATTTGTGGTTCAGTGTCACGTTGTTTGTTGATTAAAATATATTATGATACGCGACTGTAACAAATATGGTTTTATAGAATTAAGCATTAAAATCATCAATACAAACCTTTAAGTTCTTTTAATCTCATTGACATCCCCTTTTTCATGAAAAAACATTCAATCAATTCAACTCAGCCTTGCAGTCCACTGCTGGACATAGGCCACAACACTGCACCTATCCTGTTATCCTGCGCCTTCCGCATCCAGTCTGTCCCAGCCACCTTTTTAAAGTCCTCGGTCCATCTAGCAGGGGGCGTCCCAAACTACGCTAGCCGGTACGTCGTCTCCACTCCAGGACTCTGCTCACACCGTCCCGATGTTCGACAGTCCTTCGACAAATATGGCAAGCAATTAAGTATGCGATAAAATCAACTTAAACTAACTTATCGATGATGGTATTGATTATGATTCTGTAATTAAGTACGTGATACGGTCGCAATTTCTTTTTTCAAATACAGTCAACTGACCGGCAAATACCAAAAAACGTAAAAAATTATTTGACCACTGACCAAATTTTCTTACTAAATTGAAATTAGCGACTACCCTGGCGCTTTCCCCTTAATTTCAGAATTAGGCTTCAT
Organism: Polymixis flavicincta; assembly: GCA_949987655.1. Taxonomy (NCBI): domain Eukaryota; kingdom Metazoa; phylum Arthropoda; class Insecta; order Lepidoptera; family Noctuidae; genus Polymixis; species Polymixis flavicincta. The sequence continues at coordinate 7,682,741 of OX465183.1, read as the reverse complement.
ACACACTACACAATACGTTCAACTGTTTTTTCTAATTAAAATCTTAAAAAATAAAACAACCCAACTGTTATTTAACCTTAGACATAAATGCATTAACATCAAGAACTTGAACAATAATAGACAGATCATTATCACTTTTTGTAATGGCCAACGTATCGGAAGTTTGGCCCTGAGTTACTACAAAAGTTATTATATATTTCAAGTTCAAACAATATTTTTTTATGTAATGATATTTTATGGGATTTATGTACGAACGTTCTTAGGTACGTATATACTTTTTAATCGCAGGTAAACCTATTTTCCGGTGGCCGGATGCTGGCAATAGACTGGGCTCCTATCACATCTGACTTAAAAACTGGCAAAATGTATGTGTTCTATCACCTCTGTTTGACCCTTCGGGGTACATAGGCATGATTTTATGTTTTGTTCTGTGTTGCTTTTTAGTATGAAGTCTATTCTATTATATTTTTTACTATGGCAAGCAAAGCCGATGTCAACTATTCTGCCAATGTCAAAAGTGAATTGGAAAAGCATGTGTGCGTTATTTAAAAATAGAGAAGAACGAATATAATATTCGATGATACAGTTGGGCTTAGTGTTGATGTTGTTATGTTGATGCTATTTAGTCGAAGATACCATCTCTTCGGTTTAATAGCGTCTTCCTGCCTATTAATAGCAAGCCGAATCCAGGGTGATGAATAGCTAGGAAAATTACAACCGCCAAACCTTTTACACTTTTGCTCAGCGTGTACATTTATATAATTATTTACGTCTTCTTCTTTCTCCTGGCTACTATCCCAATTTATTTGTTGTTAGCTATCATGTATTTTACATAATTGAGCAAATATTTTTTTGAACTTATGAAGCATTGGATTAGCAATTACGCAATTTTTTCCTTTTTTTTTTAATTTTTATTAGTAAAGGAACAAGCAAAATATAAACAGAAACATCACAAAAACCTCAATAGGTTTGTCCGGATGTTGAAACACTTATCAGCAATCTTAAAAACAATACTAAGAGAATAATCATTATCTTATTAATTAATACGTAACACATAGTTTATGAAAACAGTAAAATAAAACATTGTAAGGGGTTGTCTATTGTTTGCCCGAAGATTATATGCCATAATCATCATTTTCCCGAATTTCATTTACCCGAATTTCATTTGCCCGAATGTTTCATTTGCCCTAAAAGACATATGACATAAATAACCACGAAGGGGATCCCCTTCTAACTTAACCTGTCCGAGTCGGGGTGCCCTAAACTCCCAATTGCATCCAATTTCTCTTGATATAAACAACCGTTACACACCCGATGTCGATGGCAAATTATGTTATGGCATATCATAATTATGGCATGTGATAATTAGGGCTTACAATGATTATGACAAATGATGTTATGGTAAGTGACTTTATGGGAAACAATGATTCTGGCACGTGACTAATATGGCAAATGACAGTAGGGCAAATGAGTATTATGTCGTATGATATTATGGCTGTTGACTATTATGGCAAATGATATTAGGGCAAATAAAATTCGGGTAAACGGCGGTATACCATTGTAAGGTAGTTTGTAGGTAATAACTAAAATAGTACAAAGAAAACGAAAACAGCGCGGATTAGGCATTCCGTCGATGCTAATTACGTTGAATGGAATTTAAACAGGATGATGCTTTTCAAAGAGAATCAAAGTATTTTATGTATTTAATTTTATAATTCCTATTTGTTATTTCCGATTGAATTTTTGTTGGAACGTCATTAATTAAAGTAGGTATTAGATAGGCGTTCGTTCGTTTTCCGTAATAGTTCTTGTATCTCGGTAGTAGTACCGAGATACAAGAACTATTACGGAAAACGAACGAACGCCTAGTAGTAGAATCAGAGAAAATCGGAATCGGAATTAAAGTGCTGGATTCGATTCCGATAATTCTATTATTAGTGTTTCATCAATAGAAGTTGCTCAGTAGCAGGCTGAGACTCTGGGTTTATGTCCGTTTAATTGCAGTAGCATAAACTTAATTAGCCTATAACTTTCCCACTGTTGGGACACAGGTCTCATCTCTGTGAGAAAGAGCCAGGCGAAGTCCACCACGAGAGTCAGTGCGGGTTTGTGGATGTGTCTTCAAATTTTTGGTTCTATGCCATTCTGGTTACCTCACGATGTATTCCTTCACTGGTAAATGAATGACAGATTGAATAGCAATAGAAAAAAGCTCGCTCCCTGATTGGAATTACAAACAAAACTGGAAAAGTATTTTTTATTTCTCATACTCCGAAAGTAGTGTTTGTTTGATCCGAGTAGCGGGTGGAAGATGCTACTTCCCTCCTTTGGGCGGGAAAGACTCATAGTAATTGCTTCCCTCTCTAGGGTGGGAATAAATTTTAAAAATAGAACTAAAGGTTAGGCAGTAGGCGAAAAAAATGCTGCGGTCTTGTGAGTGTGCAAACAGCCAGTGCGAATTAAAAAAAAGGGAAGCAGGTCCGCCCGCGGCAGTGACGCACTGTGTTGGTGTGAAATTTGAAACACACTCGTGGACATAATTACAGGAACGGAACAAAATAAAGACAGAATTAAGAATTTTTGTATGTATTATATAATTTATATTATTAAGCACTTTATTAATTTTACTATTTTTTATTAACCCTTCAATCATCACATTCAAAATGTGATTGTGTTATGACATTACGATAACTTTTTGTCGAGTGTTTGAGCACATTCAGTACTTGGTGTTACCCCCTCTAGCTGTTAAAACTGCCTGCAATCTTCTCGGCATGCTTTTGATTAAGTTATCAATGAAATCTTGTGGTATTCGATTCCACTCTTCTTCCAGTACCCTTTTCAGATCCCCTATGTTTGTTGGTGTTGGATCCCGCTGTTTTACTTGTTTGCCGAGCTGATTTAAGTCTGGTGAGCGTGCTGGCCACGGCAAAACGTCAATTTTAACCTCTCGAAGATACCCCGAAACTATCGCTGCAGTGTGGGGCCGCGCATTGTCCTGCATTAATTGAAAATTATCTCCGATGTATGGGGCAGAGGGCATGACAATCGGTTCTAAGATGTCATTTACGTACCGAGCTGCAGTCAAGGATCCATTTTCTACGATGTGTAACTTCGTTCGTGCCCCTATCCAAATGCCGCCCCATACCATCACTGACCCTCCACCATATGACTCTCTTCCGACAATGTTACACTGAGCGTATCTTTCTCCGGGTCGTCTCCAAACTTTCACCCTTCTATCATCTGGCTTAAGACAAAACCTAGACTCGTCAGTGAACAATATTGGAAAATATTGTTCCCAGTCAGCATCATTCCAATTTTGGTATGAGCGCGCAAAGTTAGCCCGAGCTACTCGATGATCTGTGGTAAGCAAGGGTCCTCTAGCTGGCAAGTATGGCTTTATTCCAGCTTCTTTAAGTCTTCTTCTTACGGTTTTATTGCTAATTGTCACCTGTCGAACGTCCTGGAGCGTAGATCTGACTTCAGAAGAAGTCAAAGTGCGATTTCTCAGAACAGTGCTCGCCATAAATCGATTGTCTCTCGCTGATGTGACTCTCTTGCGACCTTGCCCTGCACGTCTCGTGTATTCTCCAGTCTGCCGGTAACGTTTAACAATTCGGAAGATGACGGATTTGGAAACTCGCAATGTTTGAGCCACTGCTTTATAACTACGACCATTTTAAATTAAAGTAACAGCTTTGGAAACCTGAGCCACGCTAAGATCCGGCATTGTACCTTCAGGTATTCATTGATGTGTAAGGACCACCATTTTTTTTTATTTTTTTTTTTTGGGTGGGAAATCATCAAATAACTTCTCCCGCTCTGGGTGGAGCAGGAGGACGTGTCAGACTTTTACTGACTAAAACCCACCCGTGTTCCTTCAGTAGCCCTTAAGCCAGGGGCTGTGGTGTCTCTTTCAAACAAACCCGCACCCCTGGCAGGCATCGGCCCTTGCGGGCCCCATCTTTTTTTTGTGCTGACATCTCTTTGAGGCGCGCGTGGAACACAACGCGCCGTCGACTTGGGCTTGGTCCTTACCGGACAGCGAGCTACCCATTACTCGCCGTCCGCAAGCCCATGCCTACGGTGGCCGGAAATCGGCCTGGGATTCCCGACGCCCAGGGCGTCTCCGTATCCTGCGGCGGCTGGGGTCGCGAGGGCGCATATGCTGCCTCTCCCTCACGTGCGCCGCCTCCCTCTTCGCGAGCATCACTGCTTCGCTGAAGGAGGTGACGGCTCCCCATGCCCTCTCGCTCCGTACCATGGCCTGGACCAGGGCCGGAAACGAGAGATCGCCGCCGCCGATCGCCTCCACGAGGACACGGCGGTGCTCCGCCCAAGCAGGGCAGACCGCCACCGTGTGCTCCACCGTGTCCTCAGGGCGATCTTCGCAGTGGAAACACCCGGGCGTTTCCTCCCGCCCTATCCGAAACAGGAACCTCCCGAAACAACCGTGTCCGGTGAGGACCTGCGTCAGGCGGAAGGTGAGGACGCCATGCCGCCTCTCAAACCACTCCTCAAAGAGGGGACTTACCGCCGCAATCGTGGCGTGCCCAAAGGACCACCATTGCGATACGTTTTTGTATAAAAAAAACTTAAAAAAAGACAGCAAAATTATTCCAATAGAATAAATTGTGAAAATAACAAATAAACGAAAAAAACAAATTAAAGCCAGAAACAAAACACTATTGAAGTAATTCTTTTTTCAAACTAAATGTATATGTGGCCAGTTTGTATTAAGAACTTTTTGTATAAATATTAGTATTTTTCTTTGATTGATGAAGCGTTCCTCTAAATAAGTCCTGAGTGTAGACTGATTGACTGATTTGATTTTAATTTGGCGGGATACTAACTCTGTAAGCTGTATCGAAATCTCGGTTTATTTCGACTAATATCTTATTAAAAATGAGTTCAAGTGATTCTGAAATGTTGACCCCAGACTCTGTTAAAGACGAAGCAAATACAGTTATCGAAAATCTTTTGCCAGAAATTTCAAAGGAAATATACTTAAATACATACAATGACTTTGTGAAGTGGCGAGCAGATAAGAAAAAAAAATCATTTTTAGAAAGTGTATTTCTTACATACTTCAATGGACTATCTGCCAAAATAAAGCCTTCTACGCTATGGAGCAGGTATACAATGCTCAAGAGAACACTAAAAGTAAAACACAATATCGATTTGAAAAGATTCCATAATCTAACATCGTTTCTGAAAAGACAGTCTCAGGGATTGAAGAGCAAAAAATCGAAGGTTTTAACCTCTTACGAAGTCGAAACATTTTTAAATTAAAATTAAAATTCATTTATTTCAGGTACAAAACCCATAATTGATAACATCTTTGAAAAATTACATTATTGAATAAAAGATACACAAAATTAAATACAATATAAATACAACAATAACACAGAAATTAAATACAATATAAAAAAAACAATAACACACAAATTAAATAAATTAAATTGAAATTCATCATACATAATCAATACATATTAATTACAGAAGTCTCTTACGAGCGACACTATATGTAACTTGCCTGTCACAGCAGTGTCGCATGTAAGGACAGTCCAACCTACTTGCTATCATACTCAGAACGACATTGGAGCTGGCCCGCACTCTGCGCACAAGAGACGCGCAGCGCATCCGCATGGTCGCATGAAAACAGTCCGTGCGCGCCCATGCGAACATACCTGAAGCGCTGCAGTAGCGAGGCAGACCCAAAACCGCTCTGAAAGCGTTGTTAAATTGAATGCGGAGGGTGCTGTAGCTTTTCTGCGTGTAATTGGCCCACAGGCTGCAGGTGTACATGGACGTGCAATATGCTCTGAAAAGAGTTATTTTAACGCCATCCGAGCAACGCGCGAACCTGCGGGCCATATTAGCTCTTTTAGATAAATGAAGCTCCTTTTTTTTCTTTGTTCTTTTTGGGTGGGAAATAATCAAATAACTTCTCCCACTCTGGGTGGAGCAGGAGGGCGTGTCAGACTTTTACTGACTAAAACCCACCCGTGTTCCCTCAGTAGCCCATAAGCCAGGGGCTGTGGTATCTCTTTCGAACAAACCCGCACCCGGCGGCTAGGGTTGCGAGGGCGCATAGCCTGCCTCTCCCTCACGTGCGCCGCCTCCCTCTTTGCGGGCATCACTGATTCACTGAAGGAGGTGACGGCTACCCATGCACTCTCGCTCCGTACCATCTCCTGGCCCAGGGCCGGACGCGAGAGATCGCCGCCGCCGATCGCCTCCACGAGGATACGGCGGTGCTTCACTCAAGCCGGGCAGACTGCCACCGTGTGCTCCACCGTGTCCTCAGGGCGATCTTCGCAGTGGAAACACCCGGGCGCTTCCTAACGCCCTATCTGAAACAGGAACCTCCCGAAACAACCGTGTCCGGTGCGGACCTGCGTCAGGCGGAAGGTGAGGACGCCTTGCCGCCTCTCAAGCCACTCCTCAAAGAGGGGACTTACCGCCGCAATCGTGGCGTGCCCAAAATGAAGCCCCTGACCAGACATATTTGGCAGTGAAGATAAGCTATTAACGTTTATCTAGTTATGGAGAGGTCTTTTACTCTAAACATAAAAGGACTTCATTTCTTTCGACCCTTGTATAACAATCTACTAGGTAGTATCTTAACTCCTATACCTGTATATCCATACAGGTATTATAGGAGTCACGATATGTATAATAAACATAATCTTTTGAAAACACATTTACACGTTGAATTGTAGGCATCCGCAGTAAACTGGCGCTAAAGTAGGCTGGGTAAGCGGACTTCCGCACAGAATAGTCTGCCCTAGTTGGTATGAAGCATACAGAAGCGATATGTGCGAATTCTTCCGTAACAATGCGACTAGTTGCGGCACAATGTAAGTTACCTTAACGCTGCTACAGTTTCAACCTAATTTAGCCTACTTAGGGTCGAAAGAACTTTCTGTATCAACTCGCTATGAAGTTACGTCCTTGTCTCTAGTGTTAATAGATTGAAAAATTCTAATTCTGAGTATTATTGGCAGTAGACTCGGCCCCCTATTACATGTACTATAGGTACACCACTACCTAACCCTTCGGGGAGTAATAGCGTGATGTTATGCTGTCAGGGTTATTACAAAAACACCAACAACCTCTTAAGAGGTCATTGTACTCATCATTATGAATAACTTTTATTATGGGACCAAAACTGAAATCGCGAAAAGAAACATTAATGTTCGTATAACTCATCAAAATGAACAGCTGTTTTTTTTTTTTCGACCTCATAAGAGGTTGTTGGTGTTTTTCCAATAACCCTGTACAGGATGGCAGGGACGATCAAAGCGCAATCTGTTACCAGCACATGATTCTCGACACAATTCTGCGTTGAAATGAATCGTGGGTTCTTATAAAATAAAATGCTTTTCCACACATTCTGTTCGTGATTTTGATTGCACTTTTCTATGAAACTGCTTTTTTTTAAATAATCGTCGTCAATTTTCTATGCTACGATGTTTAGAATCATGTGCTGACTCAGCTGGTTTCCGTTTGCGTGTCAATATCGCCGTCACCCTGTATCCTAAACTTTTAAAATTGTGCCGTGTTGTGTTGAAGTTTGCATTCAACTAACAGTTGACGTTTTCATTCAAATTCCTCTATCTGGTTTTACCTAACATGATCAAAATTCTGTACCACACATTAACCCCAGGTTCACCGAATTATTAAGCTAAGTGCTAAATGCTGGCATAACCAATCGTAAGATGAACTTTACGAATATCGGGTCCAAATTACAAATACGCAAACTTTATGTACATAATCTTAATTTATATTGCGTGCACGTAATTCATATGCATTCCACGAGTAAGTGCAAACAAAATAAATATAAACTGCTCTTACTACATTAAACAAATATCTAATGCTTTTAAATATGAGGAAAATTTGCGTTTCCTCTACTTCTTCTAGTACTGTTTGTAGAAACCGAATTTCGTGGTCAGTTACCGAATTCGATTGGTCATCATCTGCCAATCCTTTTCCCAAGTATATCAGGTCAGCTTCCAGTCTATCCGGATGCTCATTACGAGTATTTTACATGGAGAGACTGCCTATCTGACCCCAAGACCCCTTGTTAAGATTGGTTGTCAGTCTTTCGGGCTTCTGACGACCCGTAACGACTGTGACCAACGAATGACAGCTGGGACCAACGGCTTAGCGTGTTTTCTGAGGGACGGAAGCCTTGGTATGTAAATTTGGTCAACCATCAACGGAAAAACCGCGGCAACCAGGTGGCTGTTGTACAATGAAGAATGTATACCTTCTTTCTCGGAGCTACGCTTTTTTAGATGAGTGAAGACTTTTTATTCTTCACTTTTAAAAACTTACCAAAAAATACTCGTGAAATAACTCAAGGTAGAGTATTGAAATAAGTATACTATTATATTGTGGCTGCACATTTGAATTTGTAAGTCATATTACTTTTGAGTAACGTCGGAGACAACTGGCCTTAATATAAATTTTTCTGTCAACACAAAACTCGTTTCACAAAAGAAGATAAAAATGGATCGTCGCCTATCGGATCGTTTCGTAAAATCTAAAGTGCAAAGTTGAGATAGTTTCATATCCACAAAAGCGAGTTTCGGTCATGAATAATCAACTTTGGCTTATCAAGAATGTTTCATAACTATCGATGTATCTTGCTTGTTTCTTGTTTTTCAAAGAATTTATTTTTATTTGTGTCGTTTACTTACAAAGTTATTTTAGTTTTGCTTCCGCATTTTCATGTAGGTAGGTTTAAACGCAGATCAGTGGTGGTTCAGTGGCAATGGCCCCAAATTCCAAGGTCGTGAGTTCAAACTCAGGCAGGCGCCTTATGTTATTAATTTCATGACCATTGCTCTCAAAACGGTGAAGGAAAACATCGTGAGGAAGCCAGCTTGTCCTAAAACCAAAAATTCGAAGACATGTGTTGTTCAAACAAGCATAGTATAAATTAGAAGATTATATCCAAGATAAGAATGCTTGGAAACATGCTGGTCCTGCTCCATAGGACAATCTAGAGTCTAGACAAAATCAAACTGGTTGCTAATTGAATTGTATAAACAATTATATTTATGACATTGATTTACACTCAGTGATTACTTTAACTCACACACTGATTTATTACTTGTTTAGAAAATAGAAAAATCGTATATTTACTCTTACAATGTTTGTAGATATGTGAGCACCATGTATCTATCATAAAATTAAGTTATCTGTAATGCTTCAATAGCATTTTTTTTTTACTTATTTAGGTATGGTAATTTTATTCTGGGTGCATGTGTTTTCACACATAAAGAGATAATGAATGTACTTTATTAAATTGTATTTAAAACATTTTAAAAGAGTAACGGTGGAGTTTCTTGCCCGTTCTTCTCCATACGAAACTACATTTTGGAATGGGCGACTAGAATCAATTCAATTTTAATGTTAATGTTGACGTTCAAAAGTGCATTTTAAGTGCCTAATTGAAATAAATGCTTTGACTTTGACTTGTGACTTGGTGACATCCTCCAACCCAGACTAGGCCCACATAGTGGATTATGGTCTACTCCCTCACACAGTGAAGGCCTGTATCCTAGCTGAACATTATAAGCTGATTTTTATGTGAGGTTCAAACGTCCATGTGATTCTTGTTCAGTTTCACTTTTATTCCTCATTATCATCATCATCAGCCTATAATGTTCCCACTGATGGGACACAGGCCTCCTCTCAGTGGCCTGTGTCCCAGCCTCCTTTTATTCCTATTCGGGCTATATTCAAGTTGTACATAAACGCCCTCATTTATAATCGTTGCTTAAAGTTAATTAATGATTAGCGACTGGTTAACCAGAAATTTTTGATGTTTAAACATGTCATAACTTGAAGCAACGTTTGTAAATAAAAAACCGGTCAAGTGCGAGTTGGACTCGCGCACCGAGGGTTCCGTACAAACCTGTGGGTATATAAGTAAAAGTTCAAAATTGTCAAAAATATTTTTTTTTATATGACGAAACTAAAAATTTACGGTTTTCGTAATTTTTCCTATGTCTGTACTATAAGACGTGACTTCGTACAAAATTTCAAGATTCTAAGTTCACGGGAAGTACCCTGTAGGTTTTGATTCCCGTGCGAGTTTCGAAAATTTGCGGAATTTTGCGGCCTAAATGGCTGTATCTTTTGATTGCGTTGACTTAGAAGGTTGATTTTTCTACAGCTTCCAGGGACAGTAGAACTAAGTATCATATAGAAATTTCAGTTTGATACCTCCACGCGTTCCTGAGAAAAACGGTCTTGACAGACGGACGGACGGACGGACGGACAACAAAGTGATCTTATAAGGGTTCCGTTTTTTCCTTTAGAGGTACGGAACCCTAAAAAAGAGGGAAAATGACTAGAATCCTTATCCTCGCGTTGAGGACGTATTTGGAGCATACAATGAGCGATAATCATCGCAGGGTTATATTGATGATACATAAAAATCCAACACAAAAACTCAAACAAAAATACTTTATTGACTATAAGATGGCAGTAGTTTGTACTAGCTTCAAGCTTGGTTGGCTTGGTCGGTTGATTAGTTCTTTTTAACCGTAGGCGGGTTTGGGTACAACCCTGACGCCTTCAGCTGCTGGGGGGTTGGCAGCGATGTAGGCAAGACTGCGGAGGATTGCGTCAGGGGTGGGGGGTGGCACGGGGAGGTGGCGACCCTGTAAAATGAAAAATTAAATACTTAGAAGAGGCAAGCATAATGTATGTGTATGTATATTATAGTAGTTTGGACTTGTCAGGTCTTAGAGCAGAAGACGTTTGAACTTTTATATCCTTAAAGAGACTCGTTCTGCGGCTTGATGAGCCTATAATTTCCGCTAGCCTTGTAGAATCATTTACTTGTGACAATCACATTATTTTTCTTTCTTTATTTCTTACCTCGGGTTGGTATCCGTTCTCGTCAGCAGTGTACGTCAGTTCGATGGGATCACCATTGGGGGCGGTGTACTTGTAAGCACCCTTGACTTCCAGGGCGGGGTATTCCTGGAAAAAGCAAAAAATAACATTGAATTGAGTAATATGTAACTAGTATTTATCTATAGTCACGTTCAGAGATGCAGGCCACAGGACTCTTCTGTGGGCCAAGATTGTAAATAATTGATGGCAAGGAATATATCTTCTTTGTGTATCATATATAGTGAAAATCTTTTCCTTGTGAATATTTGTGTTTAAATATACTCTATTAGTTTTTTAAGTTGACCTATTGACATATAATCTAATAAATTAAATATACGGAAACGAAATTAAAAAGATAATTCATCACACCCTTCCTTGTAAAATTGAGACTTTGTATTGACATTAAGTTAATATTTAATGCCAACATACTGTCATTTACGATCACATGTGGTCTAAACGTGATACAAAACTAGTTTCTATCAATTTATTTGCCGGCGACAAGGTCTCCAAAGCTTTTATTTAACGATCAATATAAATTGAATAAATTCTCAGTATTCCTTGCATTGATTTAACATATAGTTAACATATATTTGGGCCTTGACATCACATCAACTGGTGATTTCGTCTAGACAGTGGGGCATCATCAGTTCAATGGTAATCAGAAACCCTTCACTTCCAAGGTTGAGGCAATGAGCTTCTGCAGTATTTATGAATTATTGTTTCTAATTTGCTTTGCTCCCGTCATTAACATTAATGTTAATGATTTTGTTACAATCTACATTTTGATTCGTTATGGCAGTAACGACCAGCGCGTTGTGACAGTGAATATTTATTGCTTCGGATATTATGTTGCTAAAATGTACAACAATACTTTTTAATAATCTAATCCATAACGATGAAGTAACAAATATGAGATTCCAAATTTTTATGGACACTAACGATGACATAATAAATAGTGATTATAGATTTAAGATATAGCATATAATTAATAATATTGAGGCCAAACAAGGTTTTGGGAATCTTCTAAACGTTATCTACACTGACATATAACAAGGTTAATCAACTACCAATGAAAATTAGTATGGTAGGGCAAATCACAATTAATTTAATTTTTGATTTATGTCTCTTCACATATATTTTTAGTTATTCGGTTCACTATATTCTGCTTGTTTCGTGCAATTATGATTCATATTACTCAAGTAAGTTCTGGGAAGAATTAGGTTTAATAGTGAACCTTACTGACGTTTCTAATAGTCAGTAATAGTCGAACTCATCAACCAATTGAATTAATTACATCTGCGAAAGTTTTTGCGTCGCGACGTGAATTTTAACTTCCTGCACTTTATGGCTGTATTTGTGTGAAATCGGTAAAAGTTCAACATTATGAAAATATTTCTAACAGATTTATTATCTTCTTGTACGGTTTCTTTATAAATGGAAATATAAGAACTGAGGGCTATCTTTTTTTTTATCAATGACATCTCGCAGCTCAGCCTAGGGGGTTTTCGGCTGCTTAACCGAACTTGCCTGTGGCTGCTTCAATTAACAAAGGCCTCCAGCCATGGTTTAAAAACTTTAAACTAAACGACACACTAAGAGCACCCCTGTGGGGTACGGACCTCGGCTTAGGGTGTCACTGGAAGAGGGCAGCAAGAGACGGGCTGGATTGAAATGAACTGGAGGCATCTGAATGATGCCAGTAATTAAATAGCCCCCAGTTCATTGGGCATTAGCAATAGGGTTGAAAAACATTAGCACCATTTTGTGTTGCTCTTATTTTGGACTTTTTGCATCTAGTACAAGTATCATCAAGAATATTGGTAGTCTAGTGGTTTCGGCCCTGACTTACGAATGTATGGTCACGTATTCGAACCCAGGCAGGTTTATTTTTTTAATTCAAAACATAGGAAGACATGTGACATCCACCAACCCACACTGGGCCCATGTGGTAAATTATGCCCCCCCCCCCCCCCCCCCGCCCTCTCACAGACAAAAGGCTTAGGTCCCAGAAGTAGTTACGTTATAGTCTGATTATGATGATTGTTTCTGACCAGTATCATTGCTGTTATGTCTATACATTCAGACATTATTCCAATTTATATTTTGCCAGAGCTTAACATTTTTTTTTTTGTTTTGTTTACCACCACTGACACAACGAAGGATTTGATGTTTTTTTATAGATTGTTTTATCCTTATAAAAACATTATAATATTAACCAATTACAAAATTTTACATATTTATTTTAGTAGACAGAATTCATTCAGCTATACATAAATAATGCAGTGGTGTCCTTAACTTTTGCAAATAAAATTGAATGGAAATAAATGCATCTTAATAAAGGCGTTCGTCGCAATTACTGTTTACACAACTATGGATAATCGAATTTCATAGCATATAGGTAGTTTAGTAGTTTGTATTTCAGATAGTTACCTGACGAGGTTTTCGGTCACAAGTCAGCTCAGAAAATTCAATATGGCAGACGCTACATGTGTAGATGTGGAGTACTCATCATGAATTCTCTTGTTTACTCGTAAGTAAGGGTTCAAAGATCAACAAAAACATCTTACCGAGTTCTGGTTCTTCAGGAAACCCTGGGCTTGTGCGTAGATTCCATTGCCGGTCTCATACGCAAACTGGAAGGCACCTCCGGGAGTAAGATCGTACTCAGACTTGACTACGGGCGCGCTGTACTCATCGACGGCGGCGGCGCTTGCGCACACGACTGCAAGAACTACTAGGAATTTCTGGAAGAGGGTTTATAAAGATTAGATGTTTGAAGTAGTTAAGAATTGTAAGTTTAATTTACAAGGAGATTATAATAATATCTGTTAAAGGTTATATGCAGTTACTAAAGATGTGGTAATCACTGAGTACTTAGCAGTCTCATTATTTTGGCAATTTTATTTGCAATGGCAAAAAGCTGAACAAGATAATTAAACTTTGTTTTTATTTTGTACAACATAACAAATTAGAAGAATAAAAGATAATCGAATTAAAACTGATACCCGGATGTCATACGTAACAGAAATAAAAGATCACAAAGGTTAATCATTGCAAACGAAAAGAAAACAAAACTAATTGAAATAAAACATAAATAAGTAACTTTTTAATACCTGAATTTTATTGCCACCTAATAATAGTTTATAAAAAAACCATTCTTACCATTTTGTTATTGGGATGTCAACTTCTTGTTTCAATCTGATTGAGGTATTCCAAAACGGCCTTTATATACCAAACGTCTAGAATACAAATGAAGTTTTATTCTTTTATTAGAACTGCCATTGGCTAAAGATTATTAATGTGATGCAGATTATACGGAGATGCAATTTAAAGATGCATAATGTTAAATTCGATCAAGGCTGCGTAGATTCTGAATTTTAAACAACCGGTGATCTATATTACCTTATTAAGAGCATGCTTGAAGAAGAACATAATCTTATGGGAAGACGAGAAAACCTGTAAGAAATATAAAATTAGATGAAAACGGTGCTGGGTAATAATTAATCCAGTGCATTGATTCAAAGAAAAGGGAATGACTGATAGCGGGACGGTTTACAGGGGAGAATGGAACAAGAAGACGTGTTGCGTCGGCCCCAAGTAATATGGGACAGGACCACGAAGATCATAATGACTAAGTTGGTTGGACTACAATCATTTGTTTGTGAGTCATTCATTTTTAGCGATGCAATGTTCTTTCGTCTGTACCATTGCTTTAACACGGCAAAAGAGTCAATGGACAAGACGGAGATGAATTTGTCCAAGTCGCTAAAAATGTAACTAGTTATTATTCAGCAAAACGTCTTCATCGTTCAATTCATTTCCTCAGAATGATTCGTTAGTAAAGTATTAATTAATTAGAAACAAACAATAGGAGAATTAATTTGAAAATTATGCATAGAACTGGCTTGTATCCTAATAGCTTCTGTAAGGAAAAAAGGACTAAAACCAATTAATTATATGCATTTGGATGAAAAATATGTTGAATGTTCTCGCCTCTGTGTTTTGTGCTTTTAGTAGGTAGAATATACATATACAGAAAAAGAAAATAAAATAAAATATACGCAAACTTTTACCATGAATTCAGCCATGTGAAGAAATTTTTCGCCGATTCCACAAAAAAAAATCTGCTGTTCCATACATTTTGACCGGGTAGGTATTGCACTTTTCTATGAAACAGCAAAATTTTTTTTGTATAACCGGCGAATATTTTCTGCGGTGGGGGTCTAGAATGATATGCTGAATTCATGGTTACAGTTTGCGCACTGGATAAAGACTTATCCTGTATGCGTTTTTACTTCATAAAAGAAATAACATCAATTACTTCCTTCCTATATCCCAGTTTATTTAGAGTTAGCGTAGCTGGTCTGTATTTTGTTTTCCATACATTTTCATCAGCCGTCATATCGTAGTACCAAAGTGACTTTTCATAAATAGAAGAGTCACAGTTAAACATACTACAAAATCTGAGTTGGTAAACGACTTCTTATCAATTAAAAAAAGATATGGTGGAAAAGATTTGGGCCCTCTGTACCAGACAGAGGGCCTATAAGGCTCCTACAGAACATCGAGTAATAAAACACATTCGTTGTACAACTTTGAAAACGTATTATTCTAAAATAATTTTACGGGTCGTATTTTAATAGGGTATTTTCCGATTTGATAAAAACTATTTTACTTTGAAGATTGGGACGATATATTTAACAGAAAAATAAAAATAATTTTTTTAATACACATTTTCTCAATTAAAAACGATTAAAATCTAATTTATTTTTCGTTGTTTTTAATTTACCGCCAAAACGCTCCTTACGGTGACTTTTTATCACTTGACATGTGACGTCAACTCTGGATAAACGGCACCGGTACAAATACTCAGTTTGGCGCCGTTTTAGAAGTATTTGTACACAGAGGCACCGCACACCAGTAATATCACTTTCTACTTTCTATTCAATAATCTATTCAATAAAAATCTTGTTAATTATAAACTTTACTTATTTACTTACTAACTACTTTAGTTTACACAAAGTTGACGTCACGTGATAAAAAATTTCAAAAACCCCCGACCCAAACAAAAACTCTAAAAAGTAAAAAATAATACGAGTATTTATAGGCCTTTTAATTTGAACATAATATTTTGATCAGGGCATTGTCAAGTCGGGGGACGGCTAGGCCTCTGTTTGGCATTTTCATTGACCGTCCCCCGACTTGACAATGCCCTGATCAAAATATTACGTTCAAATTAAAAGGCCTATAAATACTCGTATTATTTTTTACTTTTTAGAGTTTTTGTTTGGGTCGGGGGTTTTTTAAATTTTAAATTTAATTTTTATTTCTTGCTTTTTAAACTTAATGTCTCCCTTAAATCACCATTTATCTATAATCTATTCATTGAGACCTTTTCAATGAGCCCAAACACGATACTTCTGCTGTTTGTTGGTGAATAACTTGGGTTTCCTGGAAATTCCAGGTGTTGCTCCCGCATCAGTTCAAGGTTATTTTATTCGTCTAATATCATTGAAGTAATAGAATCCCAAATTTTGAGTTGATCAGAGGCTAAAATCCCTTTTTCAACCAGAAAAGATCTGATAATCTTCAAACGGCTGAACCGATTTTGATGAAACATATCTAAGAACACTCCCGACTAATACACCTTTCAAACAAAAAAAACTAAATCAAAATCGGTTCATCCGTTCGGGAGCTACGTTGCCTCAGACAGACACACACACACACACACACACACACACACACAGACACGTCAAACTTATAACACCCCGTCGTTTTTGCGTCGGGGGTTAAAAAGTCATCGTATGAAACGTTTTAGCGGTAAATTCGAAACAACGAAAAATAAATTTTGGTTTAAATCGTTTTTAATTGAGAAAATGGATAGAAATCAATTTATTTTTATTTGTCTGTTAAATATCTCGTTCCAATCTACAAATTAGAATAGTTTTTGAAAAATTGGAAAATACACTATTATCTCTCTTCGCTTGTCAACCAAATCTCACGTCTACTGTTTTTTCTGCTATTCCATTTCTAAATTAATTTAACTATTCGAATGTGATTATAGTTATTTTATCGCCAGCCTGTACAACAGAAGGTCGTCTATTGTCAACCTTTACGATTATTATGTAAGTTGAGCTTGATTGTACCTATCTGAAACAAATGTTGACGTCTTTATCTGTACATTATGTAGGTATAGTAAAATTCGTAACATGATCCACGAAAGATTCACTAATTAAAAAGTGTAAGATGAAATGGAGTCGAGTAACGTGGTGACGGTGGTGGCATCCGGTGGATGCGGGAAGCATAGAACCGGTCGAAATGGCGGAGCTTCGGGGAGGCCTATGGCCAGTGGACGTCATTCGGCTGAAACGATGATGATGATGAAGCTGAAAATGGCAATGGGCAGGCCATTAATAACTCTAGATCCGATGACCGTTGGGGTAGTCGTGTTCTTGAGTGGAGACCGCGAATGTTAACGTAACGTAAACGTAACGATTAGGCGGAGCGACCATCTAAGCAGGGAGGCTGGTAGCAGCTGTATTAGAGTTGCCGAGAATCGAGCTGAATGGCGTGCAATTGGAGAGGCCTATGTCCAGCAGTGGACCGCTGAAGACTGACGATGAATTAAAAATGTTATAATTTTATTATAATTCATTTAAACGCATATTATCTTAAAAACTATTTGTTAGAAATAAGGACTGTCCCATCTTAAATTATCATTTTGCATAATATGTGAATCACTGCTGCAAACTTTCTACATCGGTGTTGAGATTGTAGCAGGGATTTGCAACTGTATGGCAGTGTAGGTTAAGTTTACCAACATAGTTGTTAAGAAATATTAGTACTAACATTTGTAAGTCCGTTGTTACTTGTAATTATTAAATACTAGCTTTTGCCCACGGCTTCGCCCGCAAGGCATTCACTTTTTTTTATTTCCTTTTCCATATCCCAGGCTATATCTCTGCCAAATTTCATGATGATCGGTTCAGTGGTTTATGCGTGAAAGCGTAACACATAGACAGACAGTGTTACTGTCGCACTTATAATATTAATAGGGATGATAAACTGTTACTTGATATTATTAAACCTTGTGATATTTACCTAAATGTATGCCACACGACTAGGTGAACGTTGGCAGGTCTGGTTGTCGTTCAAGGGTATACCTACCCGTCTTCTATTTAGTGTTATTTTTCTTCAAACACACATGTTGTTGTCAGGTGCAGTCTCTGAGACAGAAACATAGCACCCATAAACTTTTTATGACATGGTATTAGCACACTTCTGCAATATTTAAAGATAAAACATAAATTAGTGATGACATAACGGATGTCTATTTGTTTGTTTGTTGTTGGATGTCTTATTGTTCCGTATGGTGCCAGACGTAAAAGAATAGCACCATCCCATTTATTCCCGTGGGTGTTGTAGAAGGGGCTTACCAGAGAATGGGCAGCAGCGTTCTCTAAACATTTTATCACCATACTACGATCGCCAACCCGCCTGCCAAGCGTGGCGATTATGGCAATCCCCTCCCCGTTTGAAGGAGGCCTATGTCCAGCAGTGGACGTCTTACGGCTGAAATGATGATGATGATGGTTTGTTTATAATAAATCATTTTGGATATTTGATAGAAAAAGGAACCTTATTTCGTGGTGTTCTTCAGAAAGGTCAGCATGCATTGTTCTCGCAACCAGCGTGCATGTATTACTAAAATGTATGAACGTAAGCGAAGCATTAGGAGTCAGTAATGATCGTGGTGGTGGTGGTGGTGTAGTTACTGCATATTCCCAAGGGAAGGCGTGAGTATATGTTAAAAGGAACCGTGAATATTTAATATGTGAAGCAAAAACTTTGCACCTCTTTTGACGAAAATTACGCAGGCGGAAGAGTGTGAAATTTGGCACAGTTAAAGTTTATATGGAGGATAAATTTTAGTCGAGTTTCTACCTCTGTGGGACCACTGGTTTGTATAAATGTAAAAGAAGTAAATGGTGTATATAAGGATTTTCCAGGTGGTGTTTTGTAGTAAATCTGCCTACCCCCGTTTCCACGAGGAACCACAGCTTAAGGGGAACCTAGTCGCGGACTCGAACTCACTGATAAGTTTGGCAAAAAATCACGCTGTCTCACCAGGCTTCGTGTTCAATAGAGGCAATACGGTAGTCTACCCGTACAACATTATTGAGTGAGCTGTAGGATCAGTTATAGTAAAACGTAATAGTTATAGACGCGTAAAAAAATATGAAAAGTCCTTCGGACAATCGAGTTTCCTGAAAAAACCACCTCATAAATCATGACCAATATTTATTGAACTTTTTGAAAATTAAGCTTTGTCGGTACTGACTTAGTTTTGGAGATTTAACACTTGTTTTATTACTTAAACACGCCCAAAGTTAGGTTAAATTAGCAAGAGAAACGAATTTTTGTTGGCTCCTAACTTCTATTCGTATTCTGCTTCCGTACAGACAATATTAATAAGAAGACAAAACCATACCATGTTAAATGTTTGATGTACATTGTCAAACAGTGGAGTAATACCCTCGCGAAGTTTGCTTGGGAAAAATGTGGACTAGGTTCACCTTATGTATGAACCATGCTGTGAATATTTAAATAAACTTGTGCTCGCCAAATGGACGAAAGTCGACCATAATTAAAAAATACGATATTCTACGATTATTTAAAAGAAATATCTTCCTACACTCCTTCTCTACGTAAACTTTATTATCTATTTATACAAGCACATAATTATAAAATATCAAACGTATGTTTTCAATTATAGAACTATACACAATAAATTGTAATCCAATCAAAAAAGCAATTTTGATATTTTTAAATCTGAAACCTAAATTAATATGTTTTTAATAAAGGCTAGCTTAACCTATATTACTATTCCTTTGATTTCCTAAACGGAGAAATTCCAAAGAAAATAGAAAACAATAAACTAATTAAACTCGAAGTCAAATCAAGCAAAATAGAAGCTTTTGTTTCGCTTACTTGTATTTCGAATTGTTTTATTTTTCAAAAGTGTTAAAGAATAGTCATTTTTGATTTTGTTTTCGGAAATAATGTACGTAAGTATTTTTTATTTTAATAAATGAATAAAAAGCAACCAAAGAGTGGATTTTATCATTCAAAAGTGAACTCAATTTTTTATACTACATACGCCCAAAGCTAGACATAACATTACGCCTGCACTCCCAAAAGGTTATGTAGAGGTTTACCTACATTTAGAGCATAAGCATTGGTGGCTTATAATTTACCTACATAAAGTAATGTCTGAGTTCGAACTAGGTCGTAGGTTCGAACTCAGACGTTACTTTGTGTAAATTATTTAATCACCACTGCTCTCAAAACGGTGAAAGAAAATATCGTGAGGAAACCGGCCATGTTCTAGAACAAAAAAAAATTCAAGACATGTGTCATCTACCAACCCGCACTGGGCCCGCGTGGTGGACTATGGCCCACTCCCACTCATAGAGAGGAGGCATGTGTTCCCAGCATTGGGAACTTTTATAGGCTGATTATGCTGTACCTACACACATGCAGGCAAACAGGGATATGCAAAATGTAACTATGAATTCAGCAAATGATAATAGACCATGTATTGATTCTAAGGTAACAAGTTAGGCAGTCTATGCGCCCTCACGACCCTAGCCGCCGCAGGATACGGAGACGCCCTGGGCGTCGGGAATCCCATGCCGATTTCCGGCCACCGTAGGCATGGGCTTGCGGACGGCGAGTAATGGGTAGCTCGCTGTCCGGTAAGGACCAAGCCCAAGTCGACGGCGCGTTGTGTTCCACGCGCGCCTCAAAGAGATGTCAGCACAAAAAATTATGGGGCCGCAAGGGCCGATGCCTGTCAGGCGTGCGGGTTTGTTCGAAAGAGATACCACAGCCCCTGGCATACGGGCTACTGAGGGAACACGGGTGGGTTTTAGTCAGTAAAAGTCTGACACGCCCTCCTGCTCCACCCAGAGCGGGAGAAGTTATTTGATGATTGTCCACCCAAAAAAAAAAAGGTAGCAGTTTACGCGTCGATATCCCTGCCACCTCGTCTATACTCATATTGTAAAGAGGAAAGATTTGATTGATTGTTTGCATTGAATAAGCTACGAAACTACTGAGACGATTTAAAAAATGATTTCACTGTTGGGAAGCTAAACTATTCCCGGGTGACATAGGCTATATTTTATCCCCGTATTCCCACGGGAACGGGAATTACGCGGGTGAAACCTCGGAGCGCCGCTGGTATAATATAATATTTTACATGAAAAAGGTTTCCAATTTCTTCGCCAATTTCAGAGGACACATTTACCTAACGACTGTAAGTACCTTGGGCCTTAAAACTTTGTCAATCATTTACTCTTGATCTCTACAAACCCTCAAGGCCACGTTGTTTATCGTTTTCCATTCCACGTGACCATAATGGACATTAAGATTATAGTGATATATGCAGATGGGGCATCTTTAAGACAGCTTTCATTCTTTATCTAACTCCCACGCAACTTAGCTTTTAATAGATATAATCGTAACCTTTACTGTGTCAATATTTTATAGCCGTGTTTAGCTTCCTTGTTCAAGATCATCATCATTATTTCAGCCGAAAGACGTCCACTGCTTACCGACATAGGCCTCCCCCAAGCTCCGCCACATTCACCGGTTCTGTGCTTTTCGCATCCAGCGTACTCCTGCGACCCTCACCAGGTCATCGATTCACCTCGTGGGGGGCCTTACAACTCTACGTCTCCCGGTACGCGGTCGCCACTCCAGAACCTTTCGGCCCCATCGGCCATCTATTCTGCGAGCAATATGCCCTGCCCACTGCCACTTAAGTTAGGCAATTCTTCGGACTACCGGCTTCCTAGTAACAATCAATTAAAATACTCGTTACAATAATATTACACTATCATTCAGTCACGCACGCTCAAAAAGCGCCAAACACACAAACACACATCTCGCTCGCAAAAACCAACACACCGCATAATAACCTAATTAAAAAGTTTACGGCTAAAATATCCACATGAGCCACCCACCTTATTATAGTGTATTTTTTTATCTTTTAGGTTGTCAGTGTTCAAGTATGTACATAAAAAATAAATGTTTTAGTAAACGGGTTGAGACCTGAAGACCAATTCTCGTAATTAAAAACGTTCAAAATCTAGTCGCAGCCTCATCTCGGCGACAAGCAAATGTCAAAAACTTGTCAAAAAATTATGGAAACTCGAGGTATTTTTGACAAATTGAGACTGAGATCAGACTGTGCACGTTCTTAAAATTACGAGAAATGCCTTAAGCTTAGTTTAGGCACCTGTTTCCCACGATATTAAAATGTTATCTGACTCTGTTACCATGTAACATGTATTCTGTAATATTGTGGTCAGAATACTAAATAAATATTATTATTATAATTAATTAATTTCGTTGGGATGTCCTTTTTTTAGAAGTACTTTTTGTTTAAGTGTCTTGTTGACATTTAGTAATGTGTTAACGATATTAACATAGTGGTTATTAGTTTGTCGTACCTATTTAAGACGATTTATGTATCGCCTTGAGGCATCCTTCTTCCTTATAGCGTTACAGTACATAGTTATTTTACGGCGGACGGGTCGACCGAAGCCCGCAATTTACCTTTAAATATCAGAACTCTCCTGTAATTGGGTTATAGAGGTCAGATATCTATGTAAACTACGAATTTTGGTCGAATGAAAACCATCTACGGTCTGATTATCCTAAAATTTATGGAAATATTTTAGTGGCTTCTGACAATCTTCTATTATACAATTATTGTTATTAATCTGTTATAACACTGTCCAGTGTAGGCCTGTCAACATGTATCTATTAACACAGTCCCATATAATTATGTTCCTTTGAAGATATTGTAAAAACTAATTATTTCTAAAAAAAGTAACCACAGTTTATTTCCGGCTCTTCTTCATAGGGAACAACCAATTGGAACCGTGCACCTACTTTCTAACGTTTCATAAGTGCCCATGCCCATATAGTTTTATCACTACATAAGACAGTTGTCCAGACTGGCGAAGGGTTATAAAACAGTACCCCGCCGTGCTGTCTGTTCGCGATATGGTGCGAAATGGTCAAATAACTTCTCCCGCTCTGGGTGGAGCAGGAGGGCGTGTCAGACTTTTACTGACGAAAACCCACCCGTGTTCTCAGTAGCCTGTGTGCCAGGGGTGGCGGTATATCCTTCGAACAACCCGCACCCTTGCTAGGCGGCCCTTGCGGGCCCCATCGGTTTGTGCTGAAATCTCTTTGAGGCGCGAGTGGAACACAACACGCCGTTGACCTGGGCTTGGTCCTTACCGGACAGCGAGCTACACATTACTCGCCGTCCGCAAGCCCACGCCTACGGTGGCCGGGAATCAGCCTGGGATTCCCGACACCCAGAGCGTCTCCTGTGGAGGCTAGGGCCGTGACGGCGCATATACTGCCTCTCCCTCACGTGCGCCGCCTCCCTCTTCGCGAGCATTATTGCTTCGCTGAAGGAGATGACAGCTACCCATGCAATCTCGCTCCGAACCATAGCCTGGACCAGGGCTGGACGCGAGAGATCACTGCAGCCGATCGTCTCCATGAGGACATGGCTGTGCTCCGCCCATTCATGAGGAAGGCTTAGGTGTATAATTTGTTAAGGTTTTGTTTAAATTGGCTAACGCGGGCGAAGCCGCTGGCAAAAGCTAGTGAGAAACAAACTATTTTAGTTTTTACAAAAATGCACATGCACCTTGAGAAGGTTTCGTTTTTTTTATTTTGTCTAACATTTTCACCAATTTCTTTTGAAAAGAAAGGATGTGTAGCGATAACTTACATCTTCTGAAAACTGAATTTCATATTTATTCATTAATTTAATGTCAGTCTGGTCTTCCAATAAGTTATAAACTAAAGCTGTAGAGTCAAGTTCACGGCTGTCTACGGAATGTCACCTCAGAGCCATTTTATTTTGAGGATGATCTCATTCGTGTGAATACCAGATGTACTGAACGCGAGCAGAATACCTAAATACACATTTTTGTGGTATTTAAAAGTACTTCATTTGAGGCTTTTGCTAACTCCTAATTCATCATGATGTATTTTTATAGGGTATTTCCCACTTTTATGGCTTTGGCGAATAATTCTCACGGTATTATGTAAGTAAGTACACGTAAAAGATTTTTTTATTTAGTTACCATTTAGCCATGTATACACATATAAACAGACACGAAGAATGGATGCTTATTTCTAAAGAACTAGTGGTCGTTCGGTGGTTGAAGTTAAACCGTAATTCATTTAAATTTTAGTCACATAAATAATAATATTTCTGCATTTCCTCTCCAGACAAACTTTACCTGTGCCAAATTTCATACTTCTTAGTCCGTGTAATTATCGTACAAAGCGTACAACATGTTTGCTTCACATATTAATATTTAAAGGGTGACTGGTAATTAGTGACCGACATTTAAACACATGATTGTACTCATCATTATGAATAACTTTTACTATGGGACCAAACCCGAAATCGCGAAAAAAAAAACAGCTCTTCCCTACATTTTGACGAGTTATGCGAACATAAATGTAGGGAACAGCTGCTTTTTTTTTCGCGATTTCAGCTTTGGTCCCATAGTAAAAGTTGTTTATAATGATGGGTACAATCATGTGTTTAAATGTCGGTCACTAATTAGCAGTCACCTTATATAGATTCTCATCCCGCATAGGTACCTGCGATTGAAGAGAAGATAAAAAGAGATGTAGACAACGCGAACGGGGGTATTAATAGAAGGGAAAACAAAATACATAAAAATAAAACAATGCTCTACTTAATTTAAATATAAACATAAAACATGAGAATATGCTTGCACAAATAAGTACCTACTTTAAAATTAATTACTTTTAATAAAATTTATTAAAACGTTACGATTTCAGGTAAGTAGATAATATTGGATCTTTGGGAGAGTATACTGTCATTGTGTTCAGTGCTGCAATAATATTAGGCAACGAGAGGTCGCTATTATTGTTACCATGCCCACTTTCTATAAGTCCATCATAGCATTGTAATTATTTAAATGGCAAGAATGTAACGAATCGGGCAATATGTTAACTAAACTTATTATAGACTAATGCTAGACGTAGATGAGTAGGATACTTAAGTTGCACCACAAAACTTGGCGCTTCATCGTTTAGGTCAAGTGGGCTGTCATTCCACCTGATGCTAGGAATTGACAGCTTACTTCACCCAGAAGGAGAGATTATTATTGAATAGATTGGTGATGTGTCCAAGGTGGGTAGTTTTTTTTTTTTAATTATACTTTCGAATTAGCCAATTTGTACTTATTTCTTTTTCCCAACACATTGTGGTTTTTCCTCCATATCCCAGAACAACTAGTAATATAGCAGTTTGCAATCAATATGTGGTGCGTTTCGTCTCGACATGGCGATGGTGGCACGACACATAGCGTGCACACGACGAATGATGAATTTATAATGCCGACATAATGTCGTTAATCACTCTAGGGTTGAACGACTGTTCAATTGAGGACTAAATAATATTTATACTCACAGAGTCGTTTTTTGTTTTGTGAAAGAATCTGGTTGCGTTTTATTCGAACTTGGAGTTTCCAATGCGTCTCAGAAAATTGACCGCTATAAAAAAAAACACGCTATGCTAACTATGAAAAATTCTTGAATCGTAAGCACACAGAAAGATAAATATTGGATTGGATGAATTTGATTGGACCCTCAACATGACCAATGTGCCAAAGTTCATCAATGTGTCATAGTATCCATTGTCTCTCCATGCTCGGGATATCGGTTTACTGGCACATAAAATTGTAATATTTGCTAATCTGTTTTTTTATTAACTATATATAATATATATATTAATTATCTGTATGCCAAATTTCATCCCAAACATCCGTCCTGCTCCACCCAGAGCGAGAGAAGTTATTTGATGATTTCCGACGTAAAAAATAAATCCGTTCAGCTGTTTTTGCGTGATTGAGTAACAAACATCCGAATATCGAAACATGCGAACTTTCATATTTATAAAATTAGTAGTATGTAAGTTTACCTATGTTGTATGTGAAAAAGAATATGTACATAGAATTAACTTAGTTATACATTTAAATTACACCTGCTAGATACAGCTGCTTGACTCACAAGGGAAATGAATATGACAATACACCGGCTTTAATCTGTACATCGTACCTCATGTGGACGTACCTACTCGTACACTACGTGTCAAAAAAGGTGACATGTTATATCCACGACAGATCAAACTTTTTTTTGTAAATCTAATCTGAGCTTGCATGTCGTCCCGAAATTCAATGTTGTCCATTTTGTAGTGTTGATATTTTGCTATCTAGATAATACCTATAGGGTTATTTTTAATTGGCTGGTTAAAATTAAGTTTCGTTATCGAAAGCGAAAAGAATTCATAGATTTGGAATTCTACGGCCGCTGTTTTGTTGTTACTTGAAGGAAATAAACTATTTTCTTATGTTTTCGATTGGTCAATCAAATAGTCAATCAATCAAATCACACATCAATTTTGTTTATAGGTACTCATCGCGACTGCGTAGTTTAACTAGAAGTTTATCAAAGTTTATTCTTGACATTTCCTGTCAGTGTTTTTAGGATTTCCATCCAAATTGCACTTTTATTATACCTATTAATTAAAATCCTTTCAATATTTTCACGATCCTTGTTATTGGCAGTTGATTTAATAGTTTAGTCAACAGACAAGTCTCACGGTAAGATAAAAAAAATGTGAATTCGTGAATAATAAATAGCTAAATTTATTCCATAAAAGAAAAAGAAAACAATTTGAGTGACAACCCTAAAACCGTAAGATTCGCACAATTATAAATCATAAAAGCTCATTTTTCGAATGTTTCCTTGACTCTAACATTATAATATTTCCGTTTGATTTAAAATTAAAAGGCAAAAATTATTATGAATATGCCTAACGCAAAACATTTAATTATCCGCTTAGTTGTTAATCTGTCGATTGTTTCAAAATATCTGATTGGATAATAAAGTCCCAGATTCAATCTATAGTCCCTAATGAAATAATGGCAATATTCTATATGTACAATATTTCATTTATTTGCAAGCGAAGTAATCAAATTGTTTAATGCTGTTCTTTTGTTTTATATTTTGATGTTGAATTTCACTCGGTGAATTTATTATGTTCTTGCAGGAGTGTACTTGGGTGTACTTGCATTTTAAGCCTTGCTTTCTTGATGTATTTCCGGTCCTTTTAAAGCGTGAGTTCAGATTAAATAAGTTTGATTAATTTCTAGATTCCATGTCTTTTTCTGTTCTTTTCTTTTTTTTAATGATTTTTCATGAGGTTCTTTATTTTGCTATAGTAAATTACTTTAGGGATGATTTCGATTATTTTTTGTGAAAAATAATCAATGATCACTGATCAGAGAAGATTGGAAAGTGTGATTAAAGATGTACATTATGTTGTGATAAAGGTAGGTACTAATGAAGTATAAATAAATATACCTTTCTACGTTTGGCATTTAAAAAAATCGTTAAAAATTATCTTTATAAATCACATGACATTATTATTGCACGTCAATGAGGAATCAATAAAATTGCCTTTTATGGCAAAACTAGATTTAAAATATGATCTACATAATATTTAAATACTGCTATGAATACTTAATTAACAGATTTATTGGTTAAAATGTTGCATAAACATGAATTAAAACGCATTGTACATTATACAAACTACATAAATGATTTTTAGGTACCATGCAAATGTAATTAGTTAATTATGTGAATCTACTTAATTTTTAATTAACTCTAGGCAATGCTGAATACCTCGTTTGAGGTGTTATTACATGGGCATTTTTTTGAGCAATTATTGCGCGGGAACACTAATGGATCAATCTGGATCAATTAAATGGAGCAATCTGATTGCTCCACTTAATTGATCCAGATTGATTGCTCCATATATTTCACATTTCTCAAAGTCGCCAAAATGAGTTGCCAAATTGGAAATGTTTAGTCAATTTTCTTTCTATGTATCTCATTTGTACGTATAACTACGTCTCGTTTATACGTACAAACGAGATACAAGCAAAGCAAATTATGCTCAACTAGCTTTAGCCAGCGGCTTCGCCCGCGCGGAACTTCCATCCCCTATTTAACTCCCTCAGGGGTTGATAAATTCTTACTTATTCCTTGTCTACGTTATAAAGGGAATCTCTGTGCAAAATTTCAGCTTTATAGGTCCAAGGGTTTGGGCTGGGCGTTGATGAGTCAGTCAGTCAGTCAGGACTTTTAGTTTTATTTATATAGATAGATTTATTAAAAACCCACATACCAGTCGCAGTATTAATCTTCCATTTAACACCTACCTGCAGTACACAGAGACATAATAATATTATCACGCCTCTATTCTCCAAAGACAACCATAACTCCTTTAGTAGGTGCAACCACATTTCACCAGTTATATTTAAGCCCCGTGTAATAGGGGGCAAGCCTATTGCCATCAACCGGGTACAAATCCAGGCTTCGAGCTGCTGTTGAGAAATTCCAGGCGGAAAACCCAATAACACTGCCTGACCAGAGAATAGAACTTGGGGCCCGATACTCAGCACTAGCGCAACCACTAGACCAATGAGGCAGTCAAAGGCCGATGCCTGCCAGGGGTGCGGGTTTGTTCGAAAGAGATACCACAGCCCCTGGCATACGGGCTACTGAAGGAATACGGGTGGGTTTTAGTCAGTAAAAGTCTGACACGCCCTCCTGCTCGACCCAGAGCGGGAGAAGTTATTTGATGACTTCCTAGACAAAAAAAAATAATGAGGCAGTCACTCAGAGATTTAAATTAAAGTGAATGATTTCATATAGGACGCTATATGAAATCATTCACTTTAATTGACTCAAAAGTACTCTCTGACTATAGCAAAAAATGCATTTATTGATGTTTTTAAATTATTTTTCATATTCACCACCACCGACATCTATCAAAGCGCACTGGGCCTGCGTGGTGGATTATGGCCCACTCCCTCTCACAGGGAGGAGGCCTGTTTCCCAGCAGTGGGAACTTTAAAGGCTGATTATGTTTATTTTTCATATTAATCATTTCTAAACCCATAACTATGTCGTCTATTACTAAATCCAGCTATTTTCACGCACGTTTTTAGATTTTATATTTATGAAATATATTTGCATAAGAATCTAGGCTATTTAATAACTAGATGTCTAGATAACATAGCAATATATCATCAGTTTCGTTGCATGGAATCCTTGGCATTTATGTGTCACTAATAAACTTAATTCAATTAATTACTTAATGATGCGCCTAGAGGCACTAACGAGGTGGTTATTAACAATTGTCTGAGACTTAAGGCTTCTTCATACAGGTGCGATGTGACAGCGCGACACGAAACATTAACAATTTCCATGAAGTTTTCATAGAAGTTGTTCTTCGTGAGTCGCTTCGCGCCTGTTTGCAGAAGCCTTTATTGTATGAACAGACCAGCGACTTTTAAACGTGCGTTTTAGATCATACTATCCTACAAATATTATAAATGTGAAAGTTTGTATGTTTGGATGTTTGTTACTCAATCACGTAAAAACGACTGAACGGATTTGGATGAAATGAATTTAGCAGACATATAGTTTTGTAAAGGAAGTGGTGTATGTGTGTGTGTGTGTGTGTGTGTGTGTGTGTAGCATCGTAGCTCCCGAACTAATGAACCGATTTTTTTAAAGGTTAGTCGGGAGTATTCTTAGAATTTTTCATCAAAATCGGTTCAGCCGTTTGAAGATTATCAGCTCTTTCCTGGTTGATGAAGGGATTTGGGCATCTTCTACTTGGTCTGATCAAGTCGAAATTTGGTATTCTATTATTTCAATGATATTAGACGAACAAAATAACCTTTTTAAAAAGCAGGAAATAAAAGTTAAATTAAAAGTTTGATAAACCCCCAACCGAAACAAAACCTCTAAAAAGAAAAAAAAATGGCCTTTTAAGTTGTCGGTAATATTTCGATAATGCATTGTTTTGACCAAGGATGTGAAATTTCGAATTGGTAGGGTAGATACCTACTATAACTAAAAATAGTTTTTTTTTTTAAGTGAAAATAAAAACTTTTTCCAAAAAAATAAAACCAATCGACTTCCGGAAAAATACTACAAAGTGAAAAATAACATGTCATTCGTGGATCTTTGACAGTTGTAACGATTCGTCTGAAGTATGAAAGTCTGTCAAACCAAACTAACCACCAATCTGTGTGGTTCTTTCCTCAAAATACGATTTCAGACACCAATCCACATGGTCTTCACATGATCTGACCAAGATTATATCTGGACTTTAAAAGAGACTGTGACCTCTGAGTTTGTTTCGGCCTTTCTTCTCACAGTAGTCAGATAGGAAACGCCGACCTCATCTAGTTAAAAAAAATAAGAAAATCATTTTCAACACACTTGCTCATAAAATGGGTCTAATTTCACCGCAATTAGGCACATAATGACACCTATTATCAAACTGTGACTTTTTCATTACTATTATTCACTAGTGAGTTATAGCTTTTATTTTATTGGTTGAGTTGCTTTGTTCTTAAAAAGTTTCGATACAAAAAAGGTCGTGCTCAATAGTACAAATAAATTAATATATCTACCTATTGCTTGCTCATTTCATGAAATTTCGTAATTAAATAGATAATTTCAACTTGTACGTTTTTAATAAATAAAACTTTCACTCAAATATAACTTTTGTTTTTTTCTGTAATAAAGAAAACTTTGAATTCCCCATTTTGTACGTGGCTAAAGCCCTATCCGCGAAAAGCAAAAAAAAAGAAACGTCATTCTTTTAGGCCACGTTCCGAGTTACAATATTATCGATTTGACCGCGCTCACACACGACGTCCCGCGAATCGTCATAGATGACGTCGTGACATCCGCCGTCTTGTCAAAAATTACAGTTGTGCTGTTTAGTTTTAAGTCACATCGAATCTTTAGTTAATTTAGATTTATTTGAAATAGTGCTACTTGTGGTGTAAACAAGTTTAATAAGGTGAATATATGTTTTAACGTTGAGTGAACACTTTTATCGCGATCACGAGCGTTCCGTATTGATGACAAAAATGACGGTTCTTAGCTGTCAGAATCGTGATACGAGTATCTAACTCGGAACGCAAAATATCGATGTGAGCGCTCACAGCGTTATTTTTCTAATTCGGAATGCGGCCTTAATATAAGGCCGATCGCCATTGTTAGATGCGCGCGCATTGGAAAACTAATTACTTTTTCCCGCCATTGGCAAAAAAAAAATCTCAACTCGTTTTCACTGTTGAAACTATAGTTATTTATTCATTAAAATGACCACAAGTACTAGTTATGAAGAAAATGATTTATGTTGTAACACCGCCCGATATAAGATGTGAAGCCCTTAACGTAATGGAAAGTTTACTACCTAAAAGCTCCAAGGACAAAATGATTTTTTAGTATTATTTTCTTCACAAGTGTGTTGAAAAACGTCGTATGATACACGTGTCTATTGATGATTACCGTCCTCGGCTCTCTTAAGACCTTCGCCTGACGGCTCGGGTCTCAATGGCGCCTCAGCGGTAATCACCAACGTTATACACTTGTACCATAATGTACTATTATCATTTACCGAATCGTATTATACAGTAACTGGGTTGTCAGATAGGCAGCCGCTGCATGTGAAACTCTGGTATTCAGCTGCATCCGGTTGGACTGAAAGCCGACCCTAACATAGTTGAGAAATGGCTAGGCAGATTGATTGCTCACATTCAAAATCGTAGAGACAAAACGCAACATAAAGGCGTCCAGTCTGTACAGAGCCTAATTGTTAGCTCAAATCACTCTGCAGTTTAAGTTGTTTCACATAATAACAGGTTGTACCATCGGCAGATTAGAAGGTTTCCTAAGCAGTTTTTGTGTTTATAAATAACATAGTATTAATACGAAAATTACTGATCTTTGACAGCTGCATGTCAGCACCTTTAAGATCTTTTTAAGGTGTGTAAGATTTTCAAATAGATTTAAAATTACTAGTGGTAGTGGGTGGATTTTTCATTTAAAACGTCATGAATACTATATGTAATAATCTATATCTATGATTATATCTATCTATATTTATAAAAGAGGAAAGATTTGATTGTTTGTTTGCATTGAATAGGCTCCGAAACTACTGAACCGATTTAAAAAAAATCTTTCACTGTTGGGATGGGTTACACTATCCGGCTGACATATGCTATATTTTATTTCTGTATTCCAACGGGAACGGGAACTACGTGGGTGAAACCGCGGAGCGCTGCTAGTAATGTTTAAAATATTAGCTTTCTGCACACCTTCTCCACTTCATGTAATAATTTGGTTATGTATCTATTTAGTTCTAAGCTTAGTTTATCACTTACATAATTAATTAAACATAGTTGAAAACGCGTACAACAATACTCCATTGCTACGTGTGGAGGCCTATAAATGGGTTGTCGTAAATTACCTTACTACTACTTTTTTACGGATAGCTGTAAGCCAACCTTTTTTTTTTCGGGTGGGATATCATCAAATAACTTCTCCCGCTCTGGGCATGTCAGACTTTTACTGACTAAAACCCACTCGTGTTCCGTCAGTAGCCTGTGTGCCAGGGGCGGTGGTATCTCTTTCGAACAAACCCGCACCCCTGGCAGGCATCGGCCCTTGCGGGCCCCATCCCCATCACATTGTGCTGACATCTCTTTGGTGGAACACTACGTGCCGTCGACCTGGGCTTGGTCCTTACCGGACAGCGAGCTACCCATTACTTGCCGTCCGCAAGCCCACGCCTACGGTAGCCGGAAATCAGCCTTAGATTCCCGACGCCCAGAGCGTCTCCAGCGAAGGCTAGGGCCGTGAGGGTGCATATGCTGCCTCTCCCTCACGTGCGCCGCCTCCCTCTTCACGAGCATCAATGCTTCGCAGAAGGAGGTGACGGCTACCCATGCACTCTCGCTCCGTACCGTGGCCTGGACCAGGGCCGGACGCGAGAGATCGCCGTCGCCGATCGCCTCCACGAGGACACGGCGGTGCTCCGCCCAAGCCGGGCAGACCTCCACCGTATGCTCCACCGTGTCCTCAGGGTGATCTTCGCATTGGAAACACCCGGGCGTTTCCTCCCGCCTTATGCGAAACAGGAACCTTCCGAAACAGCCGTGTCCGGTGAGGACCTGCGTCAGGCGGAAGGTGAAGACGCCATGCCGCCTCTCAAGCCACTCCTCAAAGAGGGGACTTACCGCCGCAATCGTGGCGTGCCCAAACTATTTTACTGTCACAACAACAATAAGACCTTGTCGCTTTATGACGAGCAAGTGACATACAACCTTAGGCTGGTAATGATTTTATGAGGTCGACTATGCCAGCTATAGTCTATTTACAAAATACATCTGTAACACGAGGAGACTGACTCCACAACCACCTGTGAGCTAATGACGTCACTGGCGAGTCTGCGGTCAACTATGTGCCCGACTAGTGATGTGGTAATGGCAGAATGCCACGTGTTGTGGCTATTAAAGTGGGAGGCCTACGTTCTGTAGTGGATGTACTATGCCTCAGAGTGTCCTATGGGCGAATTTCACCAATGAAATTAAACGCAATCTGCTCATGAATAAATCGGTTTAGGTGTGACCATTGCGTTCAGTTTCATCGGTGAAATCGGCGCTATAAGACTTTGGGTCTTTAAAACTGATGTCACAAAGACATAAAATAATATTTGTAAATTATAAATCTCTGATATAGTTATGTATAAAGTATATATAAGTGTAAAATATTTAGGAACTTGACTTGTAACACCTGGATAATTTATGCGGGGATCGTGCGGTCCATGGCCCTATACGGGGTGCCGGTGTGGGCCCCTACATTGAGGCGCCAACCAGCTCGTCGGTTGAAGGCGTCCCATAGGGTCATGGCCATCCGGATGATTCGCGGATTTCGCACAATCTCCGGCGAGGCGGCGGGCCTCCTTGCCGGATTACCGCCATGGGATCTGGAGGCAAAGGTCCTTGCGCACATGTGGGAGTGGTGCGAGGAGGCCAAACGCCGGGGCGTAACTCCGCTGCCGCGGGAAATCGCGGCGCAGCGGATAAGGCGGGAGGAAACGCCCGGGTGTTTCCACTGCGAAGATCGCCATGAGGACACGGTGGAGCACACGGTGGCGGTCTGCCCGGCTTGGGCAGAGCACCGCCGTGTCCTCGTGGAGGCGGTTGGCGGCAGCGATCTCTCGCGTCCGGCCCTGGTCCAGGCCATGGTACGGAGCAAGAGTGCATGGGTAGCCGTCACCTCCTTCAGCGAAGCAGTAATGCTCGCGAAGAGGGAGGCGGCGCACGTGATGGAGAGGCAGTCTATGCGCCCTCAGCCCTAACCGCCGCAGGAGACGCCCTGGGCGTCGGGAATCCCAGGCTGATTTACGGCCACTTATAAAATTATTTTTATGTTATCATCCCTACTCATTAACTTAATAGTATGTTATGCGTTATTACTATAATAATTATATAGAAAAACGTATTTTATGTGTGAAAAATCCATTCATTCACACTTAATCAAAATATCAAAATAAATAAAGTATTAAACATAATTCGGTCTATTAAAATGATAATTTTAGAAATTGATGAGAACTCTGAAGTCTATAATGATAATTATTACTAAGCAAATATAAAACGTTTTGAGAAATATTCATAGTTTTAAAATCTTTGTACCGTATCGTTGACTAACTTCAGAATACATTTAAATAATCGATTTTGTTTTCATATAATTTATTTTAATGAGCCTAGTAGAGCATAATCGATTAACAATTTGCATAATAAATAGTTAATGTAGGTTCTTACTACATTATTTTGTTTTAGCGAAACTTTTTTAAATAATTTGCATCTCATAATAATTGCAATTTTATAGTCTGCATCGGTTTAGGGATCACCTGCACCCTAATTGCGTAACTTACGATTAATCATAAAAAAAAAAAAAAAAATTTTGTTTCGTTTTTAAACAGATTGTTAAACCATTGCTTCATATGTTCGAAATATGTGTCTGCTCAACAACGTTAATAACGCAATGAATATTGTTGAACTGTCAAATTGAAACCGATTATGATTAATCGTGAGTTATGCAATTGCGTAACTCACGATTAATCATAATCGGGTGAATCATATTGGGTGTAATTAGGGTGCGGGTCCCTAAGTCGGATGTAGACCGTATAAAATTACATTAAATTGGACATAGGCAGAAGACTCAATCCACACAAAGTCACTTTTGAGTTAAGGGCATTTGAAGTTTGAAATTTTATTTCATACTGTGGTATAGAAATAGATTATTCGAAATAATTAAATAGTATAAAGTTGCTGTTTTCGTCGGTCTATTTCTTCACTTACTTGTTCTAAGCCACGCCCCGGATTTTGATACGGCTTTTACTATCACTTAGAGAATTTCTTCCGAAAGGTTTATATGTATAAAATATTAAACTTATAAACAATAAAGAAATTCGATGTTTTGTCAAGTGGAAGTGCGAAGCATAGTCGTTCTTTCTCACTACGTGAGAGAATATGGAAAAAAAATACTACTACCTAATACCTATAACATTTGAGGGTTGCCCTCGATTTCCCTGGGATTCCATCATCAGATCCTGACTTGGTGCCAATGGGACCACCTCAGGAGTATACTCTTTCAAATAAAAAAATAATTTTATGAATCGGTCCACAAATGAGGGAGAAATCGGTGAACATACATAAAATAAAAACATACAGTGGAACATATAACCTCCTCCTTTTTTTGAAGTCGGTTAGTCAGCATATCAAAATCAGAAGTGATTGGATAATCGGGCGCTTACTTATATACTTACTTCTTCCCACGAAATAATAATATTGACCTTTATTTCTGTTTATATAAGTAGAACCCAGGATGGGTTCTAGTTCTCATGAAAACTTTCATTGCAAATTAAAAGTTCGATTAGAATCAGCTATTTAAATAAAAACATTACAATGAGAGCTTAATAAGGAACAGCCGCAGCCGTCTTGAAAGTACGAGTAAATATGTAACCATTATTCAATTTAAAAAAATCATTCTCACAACGAGTTCTAACTATATTTTGTATGCAGGTAACATTTTTAGCAATCTCAGGAATTTCAAACGATTCCGGGAATAATACGGACATGCCTTTCAAAATCCCGGATGATTCTGAAAGGCATGCCCGTATTATTCTTTTGTGGGAATAAAAGTGAAGTTTAGTTATATTAGCGCTCGATTATCCGATCACTCGAAAATCAGCAAGAGAGCAGTGGTGATGAAATTATGAAAACAAACTAAAGTACCTGCCTGGGTTTGAACCTACGATCAACAAATCGTAAGTCGGGATGGATACCGCTGGGTCACGACTGCTCTGTGAGTTCCACATAGCAGCTAACAATTTAGTAAAACAACACGTTTGGTAAACGTTTTTACATTATTTATTGTCTAGAAAACAAAAAATTAACAAAATAATAAAGTTGTTAAAGCCATTTTACGCTTTATTGCAGGTTCATCGAGTAACATTATACGCTGGCTTGGTTTGGTTCAGATTTTAGTGTGCTACAAAAATTGTTTTATTGTTTTGGCTCTGTGTAGGGGTGGGCCGCGATGTATACGAGCGACCTCGCGATGTACTCTGGGATGGGCTCTGCGGGAGGGGCAGTGGGAAGGTGGGCACCCTGTTAACAAAATAAAAAATTAACACCAAAAACATAAGATAATTCCGGGTGATATGGCAATGGGTTTATGCCCAACCAGTTTTTTAGCATTTCCTGATTGAGGACTGGCGAAATAGTGTCTCATCACGAAGTCTGAAAGTTTGTAAAATTGACTCAATTTAGATATATTTACACGTTAGAAAGCCTATAAGAAACTTTTAATAGAGGAGCATCTTTTGTTAATCTATCAAATGTAGTCAATCCGGAGAGCAAAATTTTTTTTTTGTGACCTTTTAACCTATATTATCTGCTATAGATCTACCGAATCACCATATCTCACAAAAAGACAGGTGACTTTTAATAGTCTACAATAAACGCTAGCCTTAACCCCTTATGAGGTTATTTTAAAATCCAAAACATATGCCATACATTTCATGCCTAG
The DNA here is from genome assembly GCA_949987655.1 of Polymixis flavicincta. Classification (NCBI taxonomy): domain Eukaryota; kingdom Metazoa; phylum Arthropoda; class Insecta; order Lepidoptera; family Noctuidae; genus Polymixis; species Polymixis flavicincta. Next base: position 7,645,712 of record OX465183.1, on the reverse strand, counting down.
ACTAAGGAAATCTATTCAAATCAATCATCTAACCAGCACCCTAATTGCGTAACTCACGATTCATCATAATCTGTATCGTTTTGAAACGGATTGTTAAACCATTGCTTCATATGTTCGAAAAATGTGTCTGTCCGACAACATAAATAACGCAATGAATATTGTTTAACTGTGAAGACGAAACCAATTATGATCAATCGTGAGTTACGCAATTAGGGTGCAGTTATGGAGACAAATGGCAAAAGGCTTGGTTGCCATACTAAATAATGCTTATACTTTTACGACCTTTCGAACAAAATATAATTTTATTTATTTATTTCAAAAAGTGTGGTACTATCATGTCGATCCTGTACACAGATATTTTATTTTAGCCCAAATCGTCATAAAAAGTTGGCGCTGTCTTTTGTATATTATTTGGTTGATTCTGAGTTATGTACTGACCTGGGGTTGGTATCCGTTCTCGTCGGCAATGTAAGTCAAGGTGAAGACTTCTCCTTCAGGAGATTTGAAGGTGTTGGAGCCAGAGACTTGCAGAGTGGCCTCGTCCTGGAATGGAATAAACACGGTTTTAGAAAAGATAAATATGAGAACTATGTTAAAAACAGAACTGAATATTTAATGGATATACTAAAAAGACCGTTCCTGATTGACCGTAAAAACACAAATTAACGAAATAGTTTCAAAAATAGAATTAATAGTAATTTTTGTAAAATTATCTGCTAGAAAAGTTAACCAAAGTGCACTCAGAAGGAGTAAAATGGCATAATAATAAATCTACAATAATAATTAGTAATAATAGTCTCTTATTTAACAGGAAGTGGCTTTAATGTTTAATAAAGTGATTCTTAAGTTGTTAATTTTATCGCATGTGATGACCAGAATTTTTCTCCAGTAAATATCTAACATAGGTACAGTAGGGTTAAGCATTTACCTAGCCTAGCTTAGAACTTAGTTTCAATAGAATAAGAGGCCAGCTTAAACTGGTTATGTTTGTGGGCGTGTAACTCACCTTTCCGGTTACGGTGACCTTGCCCTCAGCCTGTGCACTGATGCCATTATCGGTCTCAAAACCGTACTGGAAGTTACCATCGGGGGACTGAACGGAGGCACTGCGCAGGACAGTCGCGGTCTGGTCGGTGGCGTATGCGCACGCGAAGATGCAAAGGGCTACGATGAAGGTTTTCTGTAGGGGAAATCAATTTTAAAACATGTTTGGGCGAAAATGCATCATGAAAAAACTGGATTTATGCAACGTTTAACGTAATTAACGCTAGACTTCATACACCCCAATTAGAGTACTGACCAAAACTTATATCCTTTTTAAGCTAACTGTTATTATAATGAAAAATTCAGTGGCAGGTAGGTATGTCAAAATACTTTTTCTTTTTTAAATTACGCATATTAACAGAAAAAGTCAATTAGGAACACACTACTATCAACATGTCGATTCTGTAACACTGCGAGAAATGAGCGTGGAATGAGCTGGCAGTGTTATTTGGAGACTTTGCCACCGGCTTCGCCCGCGCGGAACTTTCATCCCCTATTTAACTCCCTTAGGGGTTGAATTTTGAAAAATCCTTATTCCTTGTCTATAACATATAGGGAACCTCTATGCAAAATTTCAGCTTTCTAGGTCCAAGGGTTTGGGCTGGGCGTTGATGAGTCAGTCAGTCAGTCAGGACTTCTCTCTTTATTTATATAGATATAAATAGTTTGATTTTGATTTCGGTCGATTGATTGGTAAAAATGATCGGTTTTCAATTCTTCGAAAATTATTCCTATAGACTGTTCAAATTCTTCTAGAAATAGATTTATTTCGTCAAGAATTGTTCAATGTGTATTTTAAATTGGTATGTTTCTTTTGATAAGCATTTCAAAGTTTATTTAATAATTACTTCATGTTATTGGAGTCGGGTGATGAAAAGTCTACACAATAAAAGTTCGAATGATTGGCAAATTTGTATCAACAACAAAAGATCGTTAACAACTTCAACTGTACAAATTAATATGTCAGCAATACAAAGTTAACGATATAATGAAGAAGTCAAGCAATATATAACAAATGATCATTCTGACATTTCCGCATTGCGCCAATATTTATAAAACTATTCACAAACCCACAAACTACATAAGTATTTAAAATTCACTAGTAATTGAAGTCTACGTTACGCATCTCACAAATCATAATATTCTTCACATTTTATTTTGAAAAACTTTTGATGAAACGAAATGATTACTATTACGAAAACTTCACAAATTGATTTATGAGTAAAAAAATATTTTAATTACAATCGAACACTTTTAGAAACCAATTAGAAATCACTTATCCGCTATATTTATACCACGAAACAATTTTTAAATTATTTTATTGCTCTGCACTTACCATTTTGATGTTGCTTATTCGAAGTACAAGTTCAATCTAATGCTGGAGCAGAATCTTAGTTTCTTATATACACAATCCCAGGAATATCAATATGAAATCTTACCTACCAATATCTACACCGGTAGTAAAGGTCAACTTTTGTTTTTTTTTTTCAACGACTTATCGCCAGTACGTTTGACATTTTCGCTTTGAACAAACGAAAAACGTGTTTAGACTACGAGTGAAAAAAAAATGGAAGCCTATTTTCGTCCGAATATATTAAAGAAAAGTGAATACGAAATGGTGATTTTATCCATAGATTAGTATTCATAGAATACCTATCGTCTGATTTGCAGGTTTGTGGTTGTCATGGAAATTATGATATAGGTACTCGTAGGCATGAAAAAGTGTTTTTGGAATCATCTATTTAGGTTCTTACCTAAATTAGTGAAACAGTGAGTAGATAAATTTTATTCTTTTTCCGAATATAGGTAACTAGAAACAATTATTTCGTTTTATATATAGATTACTAAAAGTTTTTATTTAACTCCACTTGTACGTCCTGCAATATTTCACCCACTTCCACTGAAGCTATCCGGCTAAAATTTGGCACGTTCACGTTTGGTTTTTGTGGCAATGCACGATAAATGCCTTTCTTTTTTTTTCTACTAAAATAGGTATTTATTTAGTGCAATGATGAAGAAATTCATAATTCCTTCATATACATCATTTTGATTTTACATTTCAAAACAGAATTGTGTTCAATGCCTATCATCGATAAACGATTGGCTCTTGAAATATCTACAGATATTCACTTGAATTAAACATGTCTAAATACATTGGGAAAACTACATTCTTGACTTGCCTCAGCTCGGTTAGTACAGAAATAAACAATCATTTCTACTACGGTAATCTCACATTTTTTCGTAGTTCTAACACCGTAATTGGAACAGATACCTATTATTAAAACCTCGTTCGAGAAAATTACTTCACTTGCAACAGAACTGTCATTTTCTTCTACCTAGCCTTTTCTCAACAATTTTGAAGTCAGCTTCCAGTCTAACCGAATGCAGCTGAATACTAGTATTTTACATGAAGTGACTTCTATAACCCAGTAATTGGGTAATAGACTGGTTATCAGACTTTCGGGATTCTGACGACCCCGTAACGACTGTCAAAGAACCACAAATGACAGACAGGACCTGCAATGGTTTAAAGTGCTTCAAAGCACGGAAGGATCTCAGTTTGTAAAGATGGTCACCCATCCACGGACCAACCGCGGCAAGCGTAGCTTAACCTAATCAATCGACCCGTGCGGCTATTATTACTTAGCTACAAGCCCTTTAGCGCAGAATTGTATTTATACTAATACAGGAATTTCATTCCAGGAACTTTTCTTTTATTAGCATTATGCACTTGATAACGTCCAGTAACTCGTAAGTCCGGACTTGAGCCTCCGCAAGCAAACACACCCCTACCCCTCTGTTACCGATTTTATAAATGATAAATTGTAATATTTGGGTCACTTTGTCTTATTTATGTGTTAATTATTATGTAAATAATTTAGGACTTCTGAATCATGATCTCATTTTGAATTTGAATACCTAGTTTATAAATTATCTGTAAGTTAACCACAAATTTTTTGTATGCCAACATGCAGAATGTAGGTACTGGGAATACGTATCTGAAATTAACACCATTATTTGTAACACCTGCATTATCTACAAATTAAGAATTTATTTATTTATTATTTACCTCATAAATGCTTTCTGATATGAATGAATATGACGAAACATAGTCAAAAAAGAAGAAAAGTAGAAAGTAGTGTTAAAAAAGGAGAAGGGGTGTACCTATAGAATAAAGCCGTACCCACGTTGCATTGGTAGGTACAGCTAGCACAAAAAAAGCTACAAATCTTGGTACCATCCCTAAAGCATACCTTATCCCCCCCGAGTGGGTTCCCGCATTGTCGTTGCGGGGGGGCTTAGTAACCGTGGTCTCCCATCCACGGTGAAGCCAAGAGGAACCCAACGGTGGGGCCGCTCGTCAGGGCTTTTGCCTTCAAGCCATTGACGTAGCGGCCAAAAAGTAGGTTGCGGTGAGGTGCACCGCAACTGAGGTGGGCCGCGATGTCGAATGGGAGGCATCGCGGCTGAGGGTTACAGGCTGCGGTAGAGGAGGAGTGCCGGTGCTTCTGAGCAGCGCTCTTCCCTTCCGTGGCCTGGACGGGGCCGCCACCGTTTGATGGCGGACGCGGTGGGGCCGCAGGGGAAGAGGAGTGTCGGTATAGCGTCAGCCGCTCTCCCTATCCTCTGCGGCCGAAAAGTGGTAGACGGGACGGCGCGTTGTGTTCCTCACGCGCGCCGTCAAAGATGTCAGCAACCACTGGTGGGGTCCGCAAGGGCCGATGCCTGCCAGGGGTGCGGGTTTGTTCGAAAGAGATACCACGGCCCCTGGCATACGGGCTACTGAGGGAACACGGGTGGGTTTTAGTCAGTAAAAGTCTGACACGCCCTCCTGCTCTACTCAGCAGGAGAAGTCATTTGATGATTTCCCACCCAAAAAAAAAAAAAAAAAAAAAGCATACCTTATCGATTAAAAAATATATGTATTTTCGAGATCGATTAACAATTGCCGGAGATATAATTAGTGGAACAATATCCAAAAAGAAATCCAGACGAATTGAGAACCACCTCCTTTTTAATGACTATCAAAAGTATCCTTGCCTTATTTAGGGCTTTATAACTCCTCTCATCATCATTAAAGAAGATAAGGATTTCGGAAACAGCTGATATGTCGGTCAAGGCTAACATGACGAAATGAAGAATTAAAGTCCAAAAGTATGGGCTCAATAGAATATTAATTATATTTACTTATCATTGCGCACTTAGGTATTTGTTATTTGTACATAACCGCAAAGTCCTCTCAAACATTACAAAATATGTATCAGCCTATGCAGCCTATTAATAATGTCATAGTTGAGCCAAGAGTTTTGTTAATCACCTAGTGTGGTAATCATTACCACAGATTAGATAGGTGCAGAAGGTAAACTTCATTTAGCGAGCGAAAACAGACACACACAGACGTAGAGGAGAATGTACAGAGATCTTAAAATTATTTCACTTTTCCGGCATTATTATTTTTGATATATCCATTTGTAAGAAACATTAAAAATTACTTTCTAACAATGTTATGAACTAGTAAAGGGCTTATCATCGGCGAATGCAAGAATTTAGTTCTACAAGATGGTAGTAGCTACAATACAGCTTTACTAGAGAAATGTGTGTTCGCCATAGGTCCCTAGGTAACAAAATAACAGATATTTATTATTAAATATGTTCCAATCCATATGTTTAAAAAAACTTTTTAATAAAAAATTAAACCGCCGAAAAACCGAAAAGTTAAAAATAATAAACCTGCTTTGTCCAACCCCAATAACTAAGTTCGGAAGGCGGTGACATATAATTAAATACATATCCAAAGTCACCGACTTCCGAACTTAGTTATTGGGGTTGGACAAAGCAGGTTTATTATTTTTAACTTTTCGGTTTTTCGGCGGTTTAATTTTTTATTAAAAAGTTTTTATTTTATAAATTTTTTGTGGCTAAAATCTATTAATTACTACATGCTTAATTTTTGCATAATACACAACTCAGTATTAAAATCTGTGAGTAAACAATCAATCATCCCCTGTTTTCTTACCCTTAGGGTTGGAATTTTTCTTCAAAATATATATGGGACCAACTTCAGGGTACACCCTTTCCAATAAAAAAAGAATTATCAAAATCGGACTACTCTGGAAAAAGTTATGCGTGGTCATACATAAAAAAAAAAAAAAAATATACGCGTCGAATTGAGTAACCTCCTCCGTTTTTTCGTCGGTTAAAAAGAAACTGACGTCTTATTACTTGCTAAGTACTATTATTGAATCAATGATTTTTTTAAATGACACTACAGTTTAGTTTTCATTTTTATTTGTGTTTAATATTTGACATTCTTTGTTAAACTTATGTTTTTTTTATACTTTCATTTGACGGGTTTGTTTATTCTATAAAAAAATGCATGCCTAGTTACAATTAAAAGGTAAGAAATAAGTACGAATAGGTACAAGAGAAAGTCTGAAATTATCACCGGTGACTAAAAAGTTGTCATGGTATGGATGGCTATAAGAGTAGAGGAAGATAAAAAAAAACGATGGATGAGCTGTGTGAAAGATGATTTGACCAGAAAAGGGTGACTACTGAGATGACGATTTATAGAGAAGTATGCAAGAAGAAATGTTGCGCCGATGCCAAATAATTCGTGATACGTGCCAGATGTTGATGATGTTTTCGCCAATGATGTGGAGTTTACCTTCTGTAACTGTATATTATGTGTCATTACGGTTCAAGCCCGAAGCTTGTATCGTTGTTTTCATTAAACAAAGCTTCGTATGACCTGGATGTTATCGTCATTGTCGACAGCGTTACTAAAGCCCTCTTGATTACTGATCATTATGAAACAATGGGTTACCGTGATCTTGTCTGATTAATATCTTAATGTAGTTTGTTCTATGATGAACTTTGGTCTATCAATGACCTTGTCTATTTTGAACTATGCTGAATGGATTTGGACACTGCTTTTAGTTCCATGTTTAGTGTTTACTCAGTAATCAGTGAACATCAATCCGATCCATTGGCGGAACTTCCAACCTTGCCCATTCACACCACATGATAATATGCAAGCAGAAAAAATAAAAAGGTGCCATTGACAATAAAATCTGTACCAAGGTACAATTGGGATGTCGAAGGGTAGTGTTGGCCCAGTGGTAGTGGTCGCGACTTACAAGTTGTAGTAGGTTCGAACCCAGACAGGCACTTTACTTTCTGTAAATTATCTCATCACCACTGTTCTCAAAACGGTGAAGAAAAACTTCATGAGGAAACCGGAGTGTCCTAGAACCAAAACTTCGAAGACAAGTGACCTCTACCAACCCGCACTGGGCCCACGTGGTGGATTATAGTCCACACCCTCTCATCGAGATGATATCTGTGTCCCAGCAGTGGGAACATTATAGGCTGATTATGTAATTGAGCTGTACGGTCACCAAAAGGATATTTGAAGTTTTGTAAAAAAAAAGCGACGTAAGTTTTCGAATAAAATTTTATTTATCAGCAGGACATTTATTAACTTTGTGACTGTACATACAATTAGGAACAAACCTACTACTCCAGCTTTAAGGCAAAACATTTTCGGTGAAAAATATTCATGGAATAAAAAGTGTTTAAAATAAAAACATTTTAGTACATTAACGCGGTTTTACCGGACTAGAGCCGTAATGGTCTGAAAAGCTTTATTTTTAGAGAGCACCTGTTTCCGTAGTACCAGTATTAAAATTCGACGACTCCATATTCAAATATGACAGGTTGTTAAACGGTTTTTTTTTTCTAATAAAATAAGCCTCTAACCTTTTAATAACATGTTTGATCCTATTTTAGTGATGATTATGTATACATTCATGCATGTTAATTTTTATAGATACCTACTGACTACTCGTAACGACTGTTAAAGATTACGAGTGACAGCCAATTATGGGTTGCCAGTAGCCCAAGATTCTGATAACTAGTCTTAGCATGGGGTACCGTGTTACCCAGTAATTGTCGTGGAGGTCAGATGGGCAGTCGCTCCATGTAAAATACTTGGTATCTATTCTGCTACATTCGGTTCGACTGGAAGCCAAATTCAACATAGTTGGGAAACAGTCAGGCAGATTGATGTTTTATTATTTCTAACAAGCTGACCCGACAGACGTTGTCCTGTCTTAAGGGGACACTTTGCGCGGGCTCGAACTCACTGGTGGGCCTGGCTAAAAATCACGCTGTCTCACCAGGCTTCGTATCCGACAGAGATAGTATCAGTGGTGATCAGTTAGACGCTAGTCTACACGCACAACGTTATTGAGTGAGATGCAGGAGCATTTTTGGCAAAAAAATCGCGAAAAAATTACGAAAAGTCCTTCAGAAGATCGGGTTTTATGAAAAAACCACTACATAAATCAATGACCAATAAAGTTTATTGAACTTATTGTTAATTGAACTTTGTCGGTACCGTCTTGGTTTTCGAGATTTTACACTCTTTTTATTACTTAAACACGCTCAAAGTTAGGTTAAATTAGCAAGAAAAACGAATCTTTGTTGGCTCATAACTTTTTAATAGCTTTTTATTTTAGTATTCTGATTCCGTACAGACAATAATAATAACGAGACAAAACCATACCATGTTTAATTTTTGATGTACATAGTCAAACAGTGGAGTAAAACCCTCCCGAAGTTTGTATGGAAAAAATGTGGACAAGTGTCACCTTAACTATGAATATTGATTTCCCATTGTTATATTATTAGAAAAGTTAATAAGGTCGTTAAGTTTTCTTAAATTTTATAATGTGCGCAACTTTCTTCATTTTCCTTTCATACACCTTCTCCTGACAATAACAAACATAACAAAAAAAGAATTTGCAAAATTGGTCCAGCCGTTCACGTGTGATGTCGTGACCAAAGATAATAGGGATTAATCCCTACTAATATTATAAATGAAAAAGTAACTCTGTCTGCCTGTCTGTCCCTAAATCGCTGAACCGATCATCATGAAATTTGCCATGAGATATAGCCTGGAATATGGAGAAGGATATAGGCTACTGTTTTACGCGATAACCGACATCCATGCGGGCGGAGCCGGTGGCAAAAGCTAGTTTATATATATACTAGCTGACCCGACAGATGTTGTCCTGTCTTAACCATTAATATTGAAACTTATTGTTTTTTCTCCCATAAGAACCTTCTCCTGACAATAACAAACATAACAAAAAAAGAATTTGCAAAATTGGTCCAGCCGTTCACGTGTGATGCCGTGACCAAGGGAAAGAGGGTTTAATTTTTCATATAGATAAGACTGACTGACCCACCAGACGTTGACCTGTCTTAAGGGGACACTTTTCGCGGGCTCGAACTCACTGGTGGGCCTGGCTAAAAATCATCCTGTCTCACCAGGCTTCGTATCCGACAGAGATAGTATCAGTGATGAGCAGTTAGACGCTAGTCTACACGCAAAACGTTATTGAGTGAGATGCAGGAGCATTTATAGCAAAACATTCCCGAAAAAATTCAGAAAAGTCCTTCGGAAGATCGGGTTTTATGAAAAATTCACGGAATTAATCAATGACCAATAAAGTTTATTAAACTTATCGATAATTGAACTTTGTAGGTACCGACTTGGTTTTGGACATTTTACACTTCTTTTATTACTTAAACACGCCCAAAAGTTAGGTTAAATTAGCAAGAAAAACTAATCTTTGTTGGCTCATAACTTTTTAATGGATTATTATTTTAGTATTCTGTTTCCGTACAGACAATATTAATAATGAGACAAAACCATACCATGTTTAATTTTCGATGCACATAGTCAAACAGTGGAGTAAAACCCTCCCGAAGTTTGTATGGAAAAAATGTGGACAAGTGTCACCTTAATTATGAATATTGAATTCATAACTTTCTGATTTTTTTCTTTCATAAGAACTTTCTACTGGCAATATTGTTATTGCACAACAAAAAAAGAATTAGCAAAATTGGTCCAGCCGTTCACGTGTGATGCCGTGACCCAGGGAAAGAGGGATTCGTTTTTAAATACTTATAAGCAAATACGACGTGTAACGGAAAGGGTATATACATACCAAGGGCACAGCTTCATGGTCGCTCAGTGGTTGAAATTCGACCAGAATTCATTAAAACTTTAAGTTTGAACTACATAAAATATTAGTTTTTATTATTAGTTATTACACACTCCTCCGTCCTGGTAATATTATATTCTAAGGTGTAGTAACTATTTAACCTTTAACCTAGTCCATCTGATCAATCAGTAGGACATCGAGGGTTTACGAAACTTTGTCACCAAATTGTTGATACTTCAACAATTTGGTGACAAAGTTACGTGTTTACATTTCCATACCTATTTTTCACATTTTCCCCTATTGTTTTAATCATTTGAGAACTAATCTACAAGTTAGGTACTATTCATAAAAGCAGGCAGGGACAGCTACGCGCGTACAGGAACCATGAATTTAGTACCTGATACTAGGACATAGCGTAGAAATTTTTCTTCGATTATAACAAAAATAGCAATTAATTTTCAATAACAGCCGAAACTTGCTAACGTCAACAGTACCTACTTCCATTTTTTTAAGTAGGTATTTCAAAAGTTTAAAAAATCTTTCAGGGTTATTAAATCGTCGTAAGAGAGACGAGATTTTTTTTAGTATGCACTTCACACTGAGTAAACTGTCACGAAAAACAAAATAAGTACTCACCTAAGTTTTAAAGGTACGGGTACTTTTTGATAAGTTAGTTTTTCAAAAACTAACTCAGTAACTAAAGGATTCCTTCGTTCATATCCTATCAGAAATGTCCAAACTGGAGAAGATTTCTTGCAATTCGCAGAATTTGGTTGAGGAGTAGGAAATAAAAAGAACTTAAAGTTCTACATCTTCAAAAAAATCCAAGTTCATAAATGTTACAAATTACCTCTAATCCATTTAAAAATATAACGAATTACCAATCACCCTGTATAGACTTAAACCACTTTTTACAAAACGTAGTTTTGGCTTAGCCAACAGTCTCAATTTGAGTCTAATTAATTGTAAAGATGTCACAAATTAACGTTTATTGCTAAACGGAGTTAAAAGACAGTGATAAAGTCTAGATTTTGCACGCAACATCCCATTATACTAATATCTTAAAAAAAACTCCAACATTCCTTGACTAATTTACTTGACCCACGACCCGACACAGTCTGGCGAAGAACACACTCGGTCACCTTGGATCGACACTTTCATCCGAGCCGCATTATGCTAGAGGAAAACAGCCGGATAAATAAATGTTATTCAATTTAGTTATTTGATTTTGATTGAAAAATTGGTTTAGCCTTCTATTTTATGGGTAGGTACCTAATTAAATTATCTCGGAATAGATTTGTGAAAAGGTTAGTTATGTTCGTCTATTTTTGATGCGGAAGTCGATTTTTTGTTGTAAGATGAGTAATAATCGTAGGAAACTTCCGTTTTAGACGTAAGACATGTAAAGGTATTTTCCAGTTTTGGAAAAAAAATAAGGTTCAAGCGAAAACTTACACTCGTACATACGTACGTACCGAGCGGACGTCTTGTGTGTTCATTATCGAAAAATTATTTATTACGAAAATTTTGTTGAATTGCAGTGGTTGTGGTGTAGACCTAACTGGCATGCCATGTATTGAGTGTTCCAAAAAGACTTTCATTATAGTGTATGAATTGAAGTGCCTTGGAATTTCTACGGAAAACTTTGTAACGTACTCTCAGGAATACAAGGATCAATGGGTGTGTCCCGAGTGTGTCTGTTCACCAGTGAGTAAAGTAACTGGCCAAGAAAGCACTTTTTCAATATGCAGTAATGTGAACACTCTGCGCGGCAGTCGCTTAAAGAACACAGAATCGCCGATGACAGAACGAAAATCCAACTTGCTAGAAGAGATTAAGGATTTTCGACTGGAGGTAATGTCACGCTTAGATGGCCAGACAAGTATTATGGAAAATATGCAGGAAATTTTTAATTGCACGAAAAATGAGTTGCAAGAATTACGTTTATACGTGAAGGTACTCGAACAAAAAGTTACCAAGTTTTTGCTTTGGAAAATTAAATGAAGGAATTAGGTAGGCGTAACCAATATTTAGAACACCAAATGAATATCTCCAAAATACCACAAGCATCAGAGGAGACCGTGAAATGTCCTAAAGAAGCATTGAATTATTCCAAAGCGATTAGTAAACAACCCGCAAAGGACAAAAGTAAAAAACACGCCGCCAGCGCATCAGCTGTTACATCAAGTGTGGCCATGAAAACAGTGGAACAACCAATGATATGTACGTAGTGAATGAATGATAGTTTAATTAAGGACCACGCTACCGCATTATGAAATTCCTGTAATGATAGCAGTGTTTGTGATAAATAAATGAAATAAATAAATAAATGTAATCCAAATAAAATAAAGTGACAAACAAAAGACTGTGCCGTACAGAAATCTGCACACTAATTGCAAAATCCACTATTAATCAGAATCATTTTGGAAGCTTGCTAATCAATACTTATATATTATTATTTTTAATATTAGCAGTGCCTCGCGGTTTAACCGGCGTAGTTCCCGTTCCCGTGGGAATACGGGAATAAAATATAGCCTATGTCACCCGGGGATAGTTTAGCTTACCAACAGTGAAAGAATATTTGAAATCGGGTCAGTAGTTTCGGAGCCTATTCAATGCAAACAAACAAACAATCAAATCCTTCCTCTTTATAATATTATTATAGATTATAAAGCTGAAGAGGTTTGTTTGTTTGGTTGAACGCGCTAATCTCAGGGTTCGAATTGAAAAAATAGTTTAGAATTGACCATTTATTGAGGAAGGCTAAGGCTATATAACATCACCCTAGGGCCCTTAACAGCCGAGTAAAAAGAAAAACGTCACGAATACGAAGTATTCGCACGGCCAGGCGATTCGATGCAAAGGGCCCACCCCTTTGCATCGAATCGCCTGGCCGTAGGAGCAAGACATTTTACGCAGACGAATTTGCTTTGATATGTTCGAAAAATTGTCTGGTTAGCAACATAAGCAACGCCATGAATGTTGTCGAACTGTCAAAACGATTCCTACCGATAGTGTATCACGCAATTATACATATTATATTAATTATATTATAATTATATATTCAAATTACAACCCGCGTTCTTGACGCAGCGCTGAGAATTTCAGTTTAAAACTGGCAGATTTGACAGGGATTTCGACTTTTCATTACTATTAATTAAAACGTAGCTTACTTATAATCGGTCTTCAAAACGGGCCTTAGATTATTAATTATATAAGAGAATTTAATAATCAAATTATTCCGTAACTCATTGCCACATCCAACGGCACGCTATGATATTTTTTATTTGCGTGGCGACATTTCTTAGATCATATTAATTATTGTTGCAGTCCTGCATTTATAGCATAGCGATAAAAACTTTTTTTTTTTCTCATGTCTAGCGAAACATGTTCTAAATTATAATATATACATTCTGATTCAATTTTTCCTTGTGCTTTTCAATAGGATAAAAAAATATGTTGAATAATTGTGTGTTAGTTTATATAACATTAAATTAACATAGTGACGTCTATAAAAGCGTTGAGTTGATGCTTTGTCGACCGTTTATTTGTAAGCATACTGTCGATAAGTCATTATTTTCTGTTTGCTTTTGCTGATCTCATCATTCCCAACTTGTTTGTGATCGGCGCAATATTATATATTTTTCTTCCATACCTCTTTCTCTATTATTCGTTATCTCCGTAGTCACCCCCTTTCTAACCATATCATCATTCACATAGTCCATCCATCGTTTCTTTGATCTCTACTCTTATAACCATCGACATTCATACTCAAAACTTTCCTCATGACATTTTCCTCATTCCTCCGTATCACATGCCCATACCATGGCGACTGATTTCCTAACAATATTTTAGTTACCGGTGCCTGTTTTAGACTTCCTTTTATGTACTCATTTCTTATTCTATCTATTCATGTAACACAATCACATCCCTCTTAGCATTATCATCTCAGCTGCATGCAATTGCCGTTCATTTATCCGTTTTGTGGGCCAAATTTCTGACCCATACAAGACTCATCGTCTAACCATGGTTTTATATATTTTCCCGTTTAGTTTAAGGGGAATGTGGGAGTCGTAGATTGTTCCCTTGACTTGTCACCATTTCATCCATCCTGTGTTAATTTTGTGCTTAATCGATCCATTCTGTGTTAATCGATATATTGTCTAAAAATCTCTCCTTGGAAACTTATGTGAAGTGAGCTGTCAACCAATAGTGTCTCTAGAATCAATTGGAATGACAGCTGACTTAAAACTAACTTTCCCATCGTTTTTACGTTGAGAGTTTTGAATAGGAATAGTTATAAGCCTTGCATGAACGCACGACGAATGTGTTAATTCGGATGTATTTATTATTATTATTATTGTTTTGACTAGCTTTTGCCAGCGGCTTCGCCCGCGTGGTACTTTCATCCCCTATTTAATTCCCTTAGGGGTTGAATTTTCAAAAATCCTTCCTTATTCCTTGTCTACATTATAAAGGGAACCTGTGTGCAAAATTTCAGCTCTATAAAGCTGAAATTTCTAGAAGTTTCCAAGGGTTTGGGCTGGCCCTTGATGATTCACGCAGTCAGTCAGGACCTCTCTTTTTATTTATATAGATAGATTTGTATAACGGTATTCATATCTATGGGTGTTAGTAATTGTACATGTCACATAAATTAAAATCACTTTGTTGTTACAAAAACGATTTATGTAACGTTACGTTTACTTCACACGTTCACGTTATACTTTTTTTTTTTTTTTTTTTTTTTTTTTTTTTTTTTTTTTTTTTTCCTCTTTGACATTCGATTATTGTTATATACACTTTGACATTTGATTATTATTATATACACTTTGACATGAATATTTACTTTGAGAAGTATAATATTATTTTGCTTTAATTATTGTGAATGTGAGGACTATGTGGTATTTTTGTTTTTGTGTTTCATTTCTTTCTCAGTTCATTTTTAAAGTTAATCTGGCAGTTTGAGTACTTTATGTGGCCTACCCTAATGTCCTTTCTTTGGTATTGTTCGTCAAATCGTTGAGCTCCTCAAGTTCTGAGTTGAGCCGTATGATTACTGATACATGCGTGCACTGATTGGACAGGTCCACTCAATCTGTGTGGTTTCTTTCCTCAAAAGACCATTTCAGACACCAATCCACATGGTCTTCACATGATCTGACCAAGATTATGTCTGGACTTTAAAAGAGACTGTGACCTCTGAGTTTGTTTCGGCCTTTCTTCTCAGAGTAGTCAGTTAGGAAACGCCGACCTCACCTAGTTTAAAAAATATGATTGACGTGTAAAAGTGTTTGTACAAACCTACTTACAGAAATAAAATCATTTATCATTTATCATTTATCACGTTCATGCTAGGTAGGTTATCTAATTTAGAGAATGAAAAGAGTAGGTTTTTACGATACCTACACTAATAAATAGAGTAGGTATCGTAAAAACCTACTCTATAAAAACTTGATCATTTTCATAGACTGTATTCTGACATTTTAATTGTCAGACTCGAAGATTTAAATTGTAGGTAAATCCGCCATATCGCGTCGAAAAATTATCACGTTTCTGTTTCGTTGGCAATGATCTTTGACAATAACAATGTCTGGTTCACTCATAATGAAAATCGTATCTTTTAAACTATTTTCAATTTGCACTTGTAGAGCTGGGCCAGAAGCACCATTTTTAATTAGTCCTTTACGAAAGTCAATTTAAGTCAGTTGTCCTTTGTTTGGGACTAAATCAAAATCCGATGATGGGAAGTAGATTCAAAAATACCCTGGACCCACACAAAATTATTTAGGACTAGCTTTTTCCGGTGACTTGGCCCGCATTTAGGTCGGAAATTATCCCTCGGGAATGTACTACCAAAATAAAGAGTTTCCTGTGTTAATCTAAAAACAAGAGTGAACCGTGATTGTAAGTCGTGTTGTGTTAGTGTCAAATTTCACCCAAAACCTTTCAGCTGTTTTTGAGTGATTGAGTAGGTAACAAATATCCAAACTTTTACATTTATAATACTTTAAAGTATGCAACCAAAATACAAGATTTCGCGTGATGATGCCAAATTAATATTTGGGCCTTTCCTTACACTCACTGAAATAAAGTATGCTTAAGAAAAAAAAAAAACATTTTGATTTAAAACGCCGTATTGTGCGAGGAAACGGCGATGACATCCTTTAGAAAACAATGGGTATGCCTGTACGCCAGTGCGGAACCATTGTACGCCATGATTTATAAAGTTTCCGCTTTAAGCGCACCGCTGTTACTTTTCTTTCGTTATTGGCCATTTTATGGGCTCTTCAAGGGATCTGCAATTCGTGACCGAGATTTATAATTTACATATTTTTAGGGGAGGCTGAAAAGGTATGAATTTTTAATTTCATTGTGTGTTTGTTAGACTGTTTTGTTTAGGTTGCACCGTAAAAATAAATAATTAATTTAGGTAAAACCCATACTCCATCAAATAAAATCAAATTAAAACACAACCACCACATACCATAGCAACCACCACATGCCATATGAAAACTGTTATTCTATCTACTACGACTTTACTTTTCGACTAGCTGACCCGTGCCCACTTCGTTGGGCGGTAAACATTTTTATCAATAGATTACGACACAGTCCCGGTTCCATGCCTGTCGTATTATCTCTTAAACCATTCGTCCAAATTATATGCAATAGAAGGGAAAAGTCTTTTGTTTTAAACACTTCAGACGACAATTTTACTTATTTTGATAAGAATTCATAATTGTTGACATTATGACCAATAAACATGACCTAAAGATTTAAATTATTTTTTTTATATAAAAATACTTTTTAACAAAAAAATTAAACCGCCGAAAAACCATCATCATCTGCCTAGCGTTTTCCCAACTATGTTGGGGTCGGCTTCCAGTCTAACCGGATGCAGCTGAATACCAGTATTTTACATGGAGCGACTGCCTATCTGACCTCCACAACCCAGTTACTGGGTAATACGATACCCCTTGGTAAGACTGTTTGTCAGACTTTCGGGCTTCTGACGACCCGTAACGACTGTCAAAGATCCACAAATGACAGCTGGGACCAACGGCTTAACGTGCTTTCCGAGGCGAGGGATCTTGGTATGTAAACCGCCGAAAAACCGAAAAGTAAAAAATAATAAACTAGCTTTGTCCAACCCCAATAACTAAGTTCGGAAGGCGGTGACACATAATTAAATACATATCCAAAGTCACCGACTTCCGAACTTAGTTATTGGGGTTGGACAAAGCTAGTTTATTATTTTTTACTTTTCGGTTTTTCGGCGGTTTAATTTTTTTTGTTAAAAAGTTTTTATTTTATAATTTTTTGTGGCTATAATCTACTAATTACTAAATGCTTAATTTTTGATTTAATACACAACTCAGTATTAAAATCTGTGAGTAAACAATCAATCATCCCCTGTTTTCTTACCCTTAGGGTTGGAATTTTTCTTCGAAATTTATATGGGACCAACTTCGAGGTATACCCTTTCCAATAAAAAAAGAATTATCAAAATCAGACTACTCTGGAAAAAGTTATGCATGGTCATACACAAAAAAAAAAAATATATATATACGCGTCGAATTGAGTAACCTCCTCCGTTTTTTCGTCGGTTCACAAAACTACTTTTTATGACTTAAATATAAAAGTTAGACATATGCTGTCGCTGACTTTTTTGTAGGCATTATCAAGTTCTACAACTTTTCTCAAGAACTCAATCATTATTTATATCTCTCATCATTATGGCAGCGTTCGTAAGAAACGTTTCGTTCGACCGTTTTTTCTCCGACTACCACGAGAAAGTATTTTAATTTTTTGGGTTAATATCTAAGGTGAGTGGTAATTAGTGACCGATATTTAAACACATGATTGTTCTCATCATAACAAACAACTTTCCCAAAGAAACATATATTTTTTACACTCACAAATAACGTGGCTTTCTATTGGTAAAATAATTTTGGCCCGTTTGGTGCCGGGCGTAAAAGAATAACATCCTATTTCTTCCCGTGGGTGTTGTTGGGACTTACTAGAGAATGAGCAGCAGCGTTCTCTATGCATTTTACCACCATACTGCGATCACCAATCCGCTTGCCAAGCGTGGCGATTATGGCGAAACCCCCCAAAAATGTGGAGGAGCCTGGGGGAGGCCTGTGCAGTGGCCTATGCAGTGAACGTCTTTCGGCTGAAATGATGACCTCTTTATAATATTAGTATACATTCTCGTCATCATTTGACTTTAAACATCAATTCTAATATCGACTATTTATCATGGAAATCATGTTACTTGGTTTAAATAGGTTTATTTTATTTATGTAGATGCTTATACTTATTGTGAATGAGAGAACATTGTAGGCCTTCCAGGCTGCAGATTTGTAGACGATTTTCTATTCTTTATTTTCATTCCTGTAAGTACCTGGTACTTATTGACAGGCCTGCACTGTTCTCCCATACCTATTATCACTGTAATTTGAAAACATTGTAAAAGCCAATTATTTTTAAAAGAGGAACCGTGGAGTTTTTTGCCGGCACTTCTTCATAGGAAGCGACAAATGGGAACCATGCACCTAGCTTCTGACGTTTCCTAAGTGCCCATGCAGGTTTATGAGAAATAAACCTGCAAGGGCATGGACAAGTAGATATCCAAAGGAGATGCTTAGGTACAAAAGATGTTAACATCGACAATTAATTATTTTATTTGGCAGGCTGACTGTAGATGTGTACATCTATTCCCTAGGGTGAGCCTCGCTTGCAATTGTTGGCAGGCTAATATTGCTATAGACACGTAGGTAATAAGAAGAAGCAGCAAACACCAGTAAAATGATTTAATTGTTATTTATTTACATTCAAAATATTACTATGGTATTCTTCCTCAAGATACACGACGTCTTCATAAGTTATCGGCAGCTTCATTGACACCTGCCTAGTCTTTTCCCAACTAGGTACCTACTTATTTTGGGGTCAGTTTCCAATCTTACTGAATGCCTACTTCGTTGCTGGCTAAAGTATATATAAAGATGGAAACAAGGCCATCTCTCTCCAGATACAGCTTTATTCAAAAAAATATCCCTTAAAAGCTCCATCGTGTAAAGTTATGTGCAGTCATTGCAAGGGCGTCTAATATTAAAATAATAATTTACAAAGACACCGTGTAAGTGCCAGGTATTAAACGTATTTATCACACTTTGTATTAAAATAATAAATATTTTGCAAACTTGCATTTTGAGTCATAAAGCGAAGGAAACGTTTTGTCTCGCGAGACCGGAACCAATGTATCATGATAAAATTGAAAAGAAGACTTTGAAAATTTAGTTTAAGGAGTTCCAGTACTTTTAGTACAGTATAAGAAACATCGTAGGCTTTTGTAGCTAGGTACACAAAATGCATTTGTAATAAAACTGTGGAAACAATCACTTTCTTTCATAATCATCACTTAATATGAGTGATAACGTGCGAAATATTTAAAATCGACTTACTCAATGCATTATCAATAAAATTTATTTACGATTCAAATTAAAATCGTAGGTATATAAACAAAAGTAGGCCAAAGAAACCAGGGCCGTCGAAAACCCGCGTTGGGTTGATGTTTTCGTCAAAGTCGCGGGAAACACATGGATGAGGGTCCCGCAGAACTGGAAAATTTGGCAGAAAAAGGGAAGCCTATATTCAGCAGTGGCTGATTCCGGGCCTAAATGATGATGATGATGGTGATGATGATGGTGATGATGATGGTTATGATGATGATGATGATGATAAACAAAAGGTAATTTCAAACATGCCAGTTTTATTGATATGACGGCGTAGCCACTGGCGCCGTGTAGTTTTGTTACGAAAGTTACTGGAATCACCGAAAAGGTCGGACAAGACTGACACTGACTGGTGACAGTCACTCTAGTAGAGCGTTACATCGATCCTTGCGTGCTTTTTTAACCCCCGACGCAAAAACGACGGGGTGTTATAAGTTTGACGTGTCTGTGTGTGTGTGTGTGTGTGTGTGTGTGAGTGTGTGTGTGTGTGAGTGTGTGTGTGTGTGTGTGTGTGTGTGTGAGTGTGTGTGTGTGAGTGTGTGAGTGTGTGTGTGTGTGTGTGTGTGTGTGTGTGTGTGTGTGTGTGTGTGTGTGTGTGTGTGTGTGTGTGTGTGTGTGTGTGTGTGTGAATTCATGAAATAACTTCTCCCGCTCTAAAGGTGGAGCAGGAAGGTGTGTCAGACTTTTACTGACTAAACCCCACCCGTGTTCCCTCAGTAGCTTGTGTGCCAGACGCGGCGGTATCTCTTTCGAACAACCCACACCTCTGGCAGGCATCGGCCCTTGCGGGCCCATCACTTTATGCTGACATCTCTTTGAGGCGCGCGTGGTTCTAGGAAATAAGACAACCGACGTCTGTCCGGTCAGCTTGTAGAATATAGATTAGAAAGATAACTTCAGTTTCTTAAACTCCCGAAAGTCCATTTCAACACCTAATAAAACCCAAAAATACCGAAGACAGTTTCCCCGTGACCTGAATGTTGCTACCGTATCATCGTTGTTCCTAAATCAGGTTAAAAGGACAATATTTCTTTGTATCCGGAGCCCTGACAAGAAATAGTGCCGTATTTCGCAAGGATAATCATCTACGCATTTTGTTTCAACGTATTTGTAGGTTAGAATACCGAATAAATGTATTGAGGTCGCTAAACTACTCCTTTTTTTAAAGCTTTAAGTAAATGAAAATACTCCACAAAGAAATCCTTTCGTTTGTAGTTGCAATTTTCTTTTCCATTCTAGTTTTTTGCTTCCATCATAAAGATTAAAATGTCTTGGCAATCTTTGAAACTACATAAAGGAACTTTTAGAACTATGTTCTTAATTTACTGAGTGTTATTATTCTGATTGAAATAGGGAGCTTTTTCTTCAATAATCACTTTAAGTTCGTATGTTAAAAGCCGGATAGTTGCCACACTTAAAGAATCACTCTTTAGCTCTCTAAAACGGGCCGATACTTTGGTTTTTTTTATCTACAAATTTAAGAAAAGTAAAAACATTATCTTTAATATTTCTAGAGTAACCATTAGCTATTTTTAGGACGTCTATATTTTAGGACATCTATCCCACATAGGCGACAGTTACCTAATCCATATAAATTACGTTTAGGATAGACGCCCGCCGAGAAACAGGACATCTATCCCGCAAAAACTTTGATCGCATTTTGCCTTCCCATGCAATCGCACAGATACATGCGACATGGTCTTTTCACATTGTGTTATTTTTCAGTTTGATCACATCTTCAGGTAATACCTCTGGCCAAATGTCAGGGCCTTAGTTGGGGGAATAATGGTTTCAAAAATGGTTGTTTAAAATTATTAACTTACGCGAAGTGAAACACTTTTATTTACCAACGTTCATACACACTATAGAAATTACAGGAAGCAAGAAAGACCTACTCCTCTGAACAGATTTGGGTGAATTCTGGCACACATTGACAGATAAGATACTTTTTATCTTGGTAGTACGGTCCCAGCAATACAGATGCTACGATACTACTCATAGCTTAATTCATAACTAAAAAAAATTGAGGGAGCAAAACAAAATTTTGAGCGCAGTAAAAGAATTCTAAATTTTGACAACTGATCAAGAAGTTTAGATCGGAACCAACAAATTAAGTCCCTATTTACACCTACTAGATTACAGCACTTGGTCATGACCCTATAGTCCTACACAGTCTTGGCATTTATGAAACTTCATCATCATATTCCTTTGTTTCTGCCAATTCTTGAATTTCGGCCTTCTTCGAAAGGCTTCTTTATCGCCTCAACAAAATTAAATTAACCGTGGTGTTCGAGTCAGGGTCCCGGGGCGGCGTCAGAGAGGCAGATTAGTCGGAATCCTACAATTAACTCTTGCAAAGCTCTTATATTGTAAATTCAGCCTGACGCCGCCTACGTGACAGACTCCTGTTCAGATTAAGGCATTAGACACAGATTGTTGCTGTATGGATCCTGTTTTGTGAATGAAATTATAATCTAAATTCTGTGTTTAATCATGAAAATAAAAAAAAACCTGTCTTTATTCTCTTTTATTTTTCGAGCTTTTTTTCTATTTTTTATTGCTGAATGGGCTTGCTTTTGACCTCGATGACGCCTAATAGAAAGCAAAGGACGGAACAAACGAAGAGAACGGAGCGGAGCGTACCCAGACAATGTCTGTTCACCCTTGATTTGAAGGCGCGACAAAAAAACCCTGTCTGAGGTTAAATGAGGAAGGGTATTCTAATTTCTATCAGCCATCTTCTCTGTTTGACAACTTCGTTGTTACACCACATCTAGCACAATCAGAAGTAATTCAAATTTTATAACAGTTATAATTTAATAAACATTCTTTCAAAATTGAGCGTCATAGGATCTTGCCGTCACTGTTGACTTCTACATAATATGTTCCGGAGAATTATTAATCACACTCTTAAAATGGGTCCAACTGTGTTTTTCATCGTTTTTAACCGACTGCAAAAAGAAGGAGGTTATCAATTCGACATGTTTATATTTTTTTTTTTACCGACTTCAAAAAGAAGGAGGTTATCAATTCGACATGTTTTTTTTTTTTTTTTTATGTATGTTCGGGCATAACTCCGTCGTATATAGACGGATTTACAAAATTCTTTTTTTGTTCGAAAGGGGTTTATTCCGAAATGGTCCCATATAAATTTCATATAGATTTGATGATGCGTTTCGGAGACAGACAACGGAACTCTTCAAAAAATTACAGCAAATCAATCGCGAATGCTGCTATCGCATAAATATGCATTGTTTTGACCCCAAGGATGATGAATTTTCGAATTGGTGTCGGGTAGGTAACTAAAAAGTGAAAAATAAAAACTTTTTTCAAAAAAATAACAACCGACTTCCAAAAAAACACTACAAAGCGCAAAATAACTTTAATTTCGGAAGTTGGTGACAAAGAATTCAAATACACATCCAAAGTCACCAACTTCCGAAATTAAAGTTATTTTGCGCTTTGTAGTGTTTTTTTGGAAGTCGGTTGTTATTTTTTTGAAAAAAGTTTTTTGTCAAACAAATTGTCATTATTTATTTCATTTACATGTATAGACAGACATATTGTAAGAAAAATTATCGCCTGTTGTACACAAGACCTAGTAAAAAACTACTGGCCTCAAAAAACCCAGACGAAACATTCACAAGCAAAGCGTTCTATCTCCAAAACATGTCACAAATAATCTAATATAATGAAAATCTGTCTAGCCAAAGTAAGTAGGACCTACTTCGCACGTGACCAACATACGAGTATGTTATAGCCAAAAGATTTCGCGAGGATCTTGTCAAATTACATCCGAAATCCACCTCCTCGCGCAGAGATAGGTTTCGTAATGTAAATAACCTGTCAAGTATAGTTTCTAACTTATGATATGGACTTAGATATTCTGTGCTTAAAAGCTTCTTGGTTGCGTAAAGGCATTGAATCAAAGTGACATGTAGAACGTGTGAATTCTTGTTTAAATTATTTGGTGTCTCTAGGTGGCTTTCATACCTATATATTACTGCATCCGCGTCAAGAGAAAAAAAATCCTACAAAGTTCCACCTCCTATTTCACCCCTTTTCCGGGGGAGTTTCTTAAAATCCTATCTTAGCTGACGTCTCCTACTCATAATTAACCTCTGTGGCATCTGTGCTAATTTCATCTTCGTAGGTAAAAAACTACTGGGTTTTTTTAGATTTCGTGTTTAACCAGTGAGTCAATGAATGAGTGACCTTTTGCTTTTATACAGGGTAAGTTTTTATCCAGTGCGCAAACTGTAACCATGAACTCAGCATATCATTCTAGACAGCAGAAATTTTTCGCCAGTTAAAAAAAAAATCTGCTGTTTCATAGAAATACCTTCGCAGTCAAAATTTATGGAATAGATTAGATTTTTTTTTTTGTATAACCGGCGAAAAATTTCTGCACTAGGGGATCTAGAATGATATGCTGAATTCATGGTTACAGTTTGCGCACTGGATAAAAACTTTTCCTGTATAGATAGAAGATAGATTATTGGGCAAACTTTTAAAAGAATCATAAAGAAAAATATTGAAGTCTATCAATCGTAAATCACCCAAAAACATACGACCTTCCGCATATGTTCTAGATTTCATTGTAAATCCGTAACTGTGTCTTGATGCCTTCCAAACTCTCAAGTGTGGTGTTTCCTAGAGTTAACAGATGTACTCTATATTGCTGGGTTAGCTTTGTAACTGACTTATAAAGTAAAAATTCTGAGCAGCAATAACACTATTAGTATTACCGGTATCATTTGTACTAACTAGGCAAAGTACCCATTTATAAATCCTAAAAGGTACGATTCGATTTGTCTACGTCTGCGCCCATTCCCCTGAAAGACCTAAGTTTCAACTCCTAGTAGCCAAAATGAGATTTTAGAATCTATAATCGATATATATGCCAAAAAACTTAAGCTCTGCAGGACACGGTGGAGCACACGGTGGCGGTTTGCCCGGCTTGGGCGGAGCACCGCCGTGTCCTCGTGGAGGCGATCGGCGGCGGCGATCTCTCGCGTCCGGCCCTGGTCCAAGCCATGGTACGGAGCGAGAGTGCATGGGTAGCCATCACCTCCTTCAGTGAAGCAGTAATGGTCGCGAAGAGGGAGGCGGCGCACGTGAGGGAGAGGCAGCATATGCGCCCTCGCGACCCTAGCCGCCGCAGGATACGGAGACACCCTGGGCGTCGGGAATCCCAGGCCGATTTCCGGCCACCGTAGGCATGAGCTTGCGGACAGCGAGTAATGGGTAGCTCGCTGTCCAGTAAGGACCAAGCTCAAGTCGACGGCGCGTTGTGTTCCACGCGCGCCTCAAAGAGATGTCAGCACAAAAAATGATGGGGCCCGCAAGGGCCGATGCCTGCCAGGGATTTGTTCGAAAGAGATACCACAGCCCCTGGCATACGGGCTACTGAAGGAACACGGGTGGGTTTTAGTCAGTAAAAGTCTGACACGCCCTCCTGCTCCACCCAGAGCTGGAGAAGTTATTTGATGAATTCCCACCCAAAAAAAAAAGCTCTGCTGCATACGCCATTAAAAAAAATCGTGATTTAACTTATTTATAGGCATCCCGTCTAGTATACTTTCGTTATTTTCATAATCTGAATATGGGCAGGGGAAATGCTGCCCACATTCAGGCAATTTTTGTTTTACAAAAAAAGGAATTCGTTTAATTTATAAATTACGTCCCAGACACTCCCTCAGAGACTTTATAGAGATTAATTTAATTAGTCTTCTTATTAATAATTACTGTATTTATGAAAATCTTTTGTATGCTCATAAAAAATATTTATCCGTTTGGAAGGTACGGTAATATAGGTACATTATATCAATACTAGGAAAATGTTGTTCCTATAACCAGGCTTAAGAGAATGGGTGGGTTGTTTAGATGCCAATTTATATGCTTTTCTAATAAATTTCCCAGCTCGATTCAAGAACTAAGCCTTAACCAATTCAATTTTTTCATTTTTTTTTAAATTTTATATTGATTCAAAGACTATAATAATTATTTTTACCTCCAGAAAAAAAATCATTCGTCTTAATCATTAACAAAAACGTTATATTTTAATAGCCATACCACACTTTATCGGTCGTGATCGGTTCAAACAATGAGATTGTCTCCATATGGTAATCAATTTGTTCCCATATTATGTGTTAAACGAGCTTTCCCGACATTTGTAATTTCGTACATATGGGCACCGTACCGTGAATAAATAAGGATCAAACGATGTAAGGGTATGCTTGTCTCATACTTCTTTGATGTCAACGGTATAATTTGGCCGATGGTCACATTTGTGGAGTGGGTAGGTTACGTTGTACATTGTAATGTGTTGACAATGGGAGGACTTTTTATTGAGATAAAAGAAGCCTTCCGGTTTTGTAATAGCAATGTCGTTTTTGTGTTGGTAGATATTATTTAAATTGTCCTGTTTGCGTAGCGTTTTTTTTATACATATTAGGTTTATGTTTATTCTGTGTAAATACGATCACCATCATCCACAGTACAACTTCACCCACCGCTGGGCATAGTCCTATCTTATTTTGTGCCAATACCCAGACTTTTGTGCCAGCCCCATCGCCCCCATCCATCCCACCCACGATGGCAACAATGTCGTCTGCCCATCTCGAAGTCGGACGACTGACATCACGTCTTCTAGTCCTAGGACGCCACCCTGTCACAGCCAAACTCCAACTGTCATTACTTCCAGGTGTTCTGCCTAATTTCATTTGAGTTCAATAATATGCTTTCCGATCTCGAAGATTTCGTACGTCTTAGTATCTCGACGCGCGACGTTTGGTACACGATCTGTTCCCCCGATGCCAAGAATGAAACGCTCCATGGCTGTCTGTTCAACCCTCAGTGTGTTCATAGCCTCCTAGCGTCTACGTCTTAGGACCATACGTCATGGTTGGCAGAACACACTGTTTATAGACGCGAGACTTTAGGCACTGTGAATTTTTGGCTGATCTCAAATGGTCTGTTCAAATTCACATCCCATAGATGTTGAGTAAAACATAACCATTGACTTCAGCGTTTGTTCGAGATAAAGATTCAGATTCAGTTAACTAGAGTTAGATTCTAGAATTTGTTTCTTTTTTTATCAATACAAATCCATATCAGAATATCAAACAACTATTAGTGGAAGGAAGGAAGTTATGAGGCGAACTTTGTATATGTAAGTACCTAGAGACTTAAAAGAAATACATAGACGTCCAATTAAATAAAAAATACTATCTGCAATTCCCGAACAAATACAGAAAAGCCGATTCAAAGTCTTAATGGTCTACAGAATCACTACAGAATTCAATAACATTGGCAAAACGATTCGTTGAAAATTCAATAAGACTGAAATTGAGAGCCGGTGAAGTAATATCGTGAAAACCCAATTCCCCTCATTAGAAACGCGTTCAAATTGAAATGGGGTTGAAAAAACTCGTCTCCTTTTCCGGGTACCCGGGTGGCGATTGGCTATTCAAAACAATTTTCGAGTCCGATTAGCAAACCGAGATATCGATGAGTTTATATCGAAATTTTATTGGAACGAACTGATTGGATTAGGGAATTATAAGGTTTTGACAATATTGCATTTCTGTTTTTTTTTCTTTGTAAGTCGCTGACCTGAGCAAGGCTACCTATGTTTTCCAATTAGAGCATTTTATACTGATTTTATTGGCTCATTAGTTTTTAGATCATCGGTGTTGTGTTAGGGTCGGTTTCCAGTTTGACCAGATGCAGCTGAATACCAGTATTTTACAAGGAGCGACTGCCCATCTGACCTTCACAACCCAATAACTGTGTAAAACAATACCCCTTGGTAAGGCTGGTTATCAGACTTTTATGCTTCTGACAACCCTTAAAAACTCCCAAAGCTCCACGAATGACAGACGGGACCTGCGGCTTAATGTGCTTGGTGCACGGGTCTTGGGTATATAAAGATGGTCACCCATCCACGGACTAACCACGGCAAGCGTAACTTAACCTGATCGATTGATCCGTGTGGTTGGTATTACTTAGCCACAAGCCACTCATTCGTTTTGAGATATCAAAAATAAAATATTTTCATGAAACTTGAGGTTTGGGGACTTTGAGGGAGTTACCTACAATACATAAATTCCTTAACTAAATCTCATTATCCTGGCATATCATTAAACTGGCAGAAACAAAACAAACACAATACCAGCATACATTAATTACCTACACATAATTATCAAAACTCTAAACAAACCTACACACACAGAACAATAGCAAGAATTGATTGATACGTCCTTTTGACGTACAGCTTCCCGCTTCGTTAAATAACAAAGGAAGCCCGAAAACCTCAAAATTAGCTGCTCCAAACGAAAATCATAAAGTCGTAAATATACATTTTTGCGTTTTTCAAAGAGCTGTATGTTGACTATGTTGTATCTCATGACAAAGGTTTTCCGATTCATTAGACAGAAGTACGAAAAGCTTTGAAAAAACCCGCTTTCCATCTTTTGAAGGGAAATCAAAATTTCCTATTGAAAGCGAACCATTAATACGATAAATGCTGATACATTGAAGCTCGTTGATTGGCTCTTATTATGTATACTGAGAGGTCTGTGTAATTGGTAACAAGATTGTATGCGCTATCTAGAGGATGGACGTCGGAAAACGGTTTTAAAAGCAAATTAAATAACGGTACAATTTGTGGTACAACTTTTCTACAGAAGAATCATTTACTTCACAAATTTAACGGTGTAGTGTATATTTGATTCTGCAATGAAAAGACGGTGAGGAAATGGGTGGAGGGTAACTATGTCATTGGTATTGGACTGCAATCGGTTTAATTGAGCATAGTTACTTTTGGCTTATTAGTCAATTCGCACTAATTTACTCGCCCGAAACGGGCGAATCGACACTTTTAAACAATACGTTATTTTCTGTAGACGATTCGCAAAAAGTTAATTTAGCAATAATATTAGTTCGATTAACTCCTATTATATCATCATTTCCGCCGAAAGACGTCCACTGCTGGACGTCACCTCGCCTGGCAGGCGGGTTGGCTATCGCATTAAGATGGTAAAATGCATAGAGAACGCTGCTATCCATTCTCTAGTAAGTCCCTTATTTGCCTACTACAACACGCACGGGAAGAAATGGGGTTGTGCTATTCTTTACGTCCGACACCACACGGAACACCATATATAGTGTGATTCAAAACGTGTCAATTGCTTAATACTTAATTCGATTCGTATTTTCGATTTGCCGATTCGCCCACAAATAAAGTAGCTTCGTGTGCAGAAAATAATATCATATTTCAAAGTGTCGTTACGCTCATCTCGGACCAGTAAATCCGTGCAAATCGACTAATAAACCTAACTTTAAGGCACTGGTCTGTTTCAGTTTAAACCTGTTTAGCATAAAAGGTTAGGTACATTTAATATTCTTGCATACAGGGTAAAAATAAAATCTGCTGTTTCATAGAAAAGTGCGATACCTACGCGGTCAAAATGTATGGAACAGCTGATTTTTTTTTGTATATCCAGCGAAACATTTCTGCGCTAGGGGGTCTAGAATGATATGCTGAATTCATGGTTACAATTTGCGCACTGGATAAAAACTTTCCTGTATATCCCATAATATTCACACGCATCTACGTAGCCCAATAAATAAGACTGCTCTAAATGTCAAGTTTTGTAAGAATTC
Organism: Polymixis flavicincta; assembly: GCA_949987655.1. Lineage (NCBI taxonomy): Eukaryota > Metazoa > Arthropoda > Insecta > Lepidoptera > Noctuidae > Polymixis > Polymixis flavicincta. Next base: position 7,616,464 of record OX465183.1, on the reverse strand, counting down.
AACAAACACCTACACTTGCACTTTATTCAAAATCGTCCTCTACATTTTATTGCTATAATAACCGCGACCTCAATATGCGTACACGCATCAATTATGATGACTAAGTAAGAGTTGCTTCACTATCAGAGTTCATCTACCACCCACGGGCAGATTCCTGCATATGATATTCCTCTGACATTCAAGTTTGGTAGAACAATCGTTACATCAAGATGGAGCTTTCGTAATGCTATAAGGTGCTAAAATAGAATGCGTGTCATCTATCTTCTAAATACTTATATTTGAATAAATATGAAATGATGTGCTTTCGTAAGTGCATCTCTTGAAAATGGTTTGACCGATTTGGCTCCTTTTTATTTTAAAATGTTAAAAACAACGTTAATGTTAATAATTATGTGTTTTTGTTTTGTAAAGAAAAAAGGATAATTCGAAACGTTTCCAGGAAAATTGAGTCTTGATTCGGTAAACGTCCAACAACGAAGGAGCTTTACCATCTGTTGTTTTGTAATGTAGATAGATAGATTTTTCACTTTGCGAAAGAAGAAGCTAAATTGAAAGAAGTGTAATTTTCGTTACAAAGTCATACGTTTGGACTTAATTAAAAACTAGCTTCGATTTCTTGTTTAGCCTTTAACCTTTCTCAAGAATTAAATCCGTGCAGTTTCAGAGTTAACCCTCAGCATACAAACTTACAAACAAATTGGACCTCTGTATCATCATCATTTCTGCCGAAAGACGTCCACTGCTTGACATACGCCTCCCCCAAGCTCCTCCACTTTGACCGGTTCTGCACTTCTCGCATCCAGCGAATTCCTACGACTTTCACAAGGTCATCGGTCCATCTTGTGGGAGGCCTTACAGCACTACGTCTTCCGGTACGCGGTCGCCACTCCAGAACCTTTCGGCCCCATCGGCCATCTGTTTTGCGAGCAATGTGCCCTGCCCACTGCCACTTAAATTTGGCAACTCTTCGGATTATGTTGGTTGCCTTGGTTCTCCTCCGGATCTCTTCATTACTAATTTGATCACGTAGGGATATAGCATAGCCCGAGCATAGCCCTCTCCATTGCTCTTTGGGTGACTTTTAGCCTTCTAATAGGGCCCATTGTGAGCGACCACGTTTCAGTACCATGGCAACATGCACTAGTCAAAGTCTTTCGTCTTGAGACACTGCGGGATGTGGGACGAGAAGATATTGCGTAGCTTTCCAAACGCTGCCCAGCCGAGTCGGATTCAATGATTGACCTCTTTCTCGAAGTTGGACCTACCTAATTGGACCTCTGTTACGTATTAGTATAGATTTAGAAAGTAGCTTTCCTTGACCTTGTATCTAGACCCCATCATAAACTGTTGGTGATAGGTATAGTCTGAATAATAGGCTCAGATGATGAAACAGTAACTCAGTCAACCTGGCTTCATAGCACTTTTAATTTTACCTGTTACAAAATACTGTACGCATCATCCGCTGGACACTGGAACTTTCATTAAAAGTATTAAGAAAAAAACACCTAATTGCTTTATTTTTCTCAAAATAATACAAAATGTAATTTACAAAACAAACATTTGCCCCAGAGCTTCCCCGTCGGCCATATAATGTGTATCTACCTTAATTAGCCATTCAAAAAACACGTTAATTAGTAGGCTAAACCATTCTTGTCGCTGACAAGTATCAAGATAGCAGGTATCTTGATACTTGTCAGCGACTAATTATAAAGCGAAATTAATATTTTGGAAGTAGAAATCAGATCATTCGATTATGGTAGATAGAAAATGAGCACGATGTGCGGTCACAATTAGGTACAGTAAAAATAAAATTGATGCTGATGATGGAAATGTGTGTTATTTATCTTTGTTCAACGGATAGGATGAATCCTCAGGACTACTTATATCTGGCATATCATACTTTTATCTGGCAGTATAATACGACGCTTTGGACGTTTGGCGTAATTGATTAAGGCGACGATAGATGGCAGCTACCTACAGCGATGCACTGCCGCCCGTCGCGCGCAAGAGACCCCGCCTCAATGCGCATCAAGTTTAAGCATTGGTTTCATAAATGGCCCCATTTTCCAAAAACGTCTTGTATGTAATCAAAATATTTCAATCATAAATGAAATCCCAATTTGCACAACATTCGTCCCCATTTCATTTTCCCATCACCAGCTATTAGATTTGCTCACTATTTTCCTAATAAGTCCTCAGGAGGCAGGAGGTGCATAATAAAATGGCCGTGTAATTTCATGTATCGCAATACGTATATTAGTGTGGCAGGTGCGAACGTTGCCGTTTCGGGAGAAGATTCTGGAAGGTGTTACGTAACTGCCTCGGCTCTTAAAAACCTATAAAGTTAAGAATATCAGTTTAAGAAGACATAATCAAGGCAGATATTGGCTATGGAATGGAAAGATTTCATCAGCACCCTAATTGCACACAAGTATCACACAATAATCGGAATCTGAAACATTTTGATCGTTATTGCTAATCCAATGCTTTTTTTTTTTTTTTTTTTTTTTTTTTGGGTGGGAAATCATCAAATAACTTCTCCCGCTCTGGGTGGAGCAGGAGGGCGTGTCAGACTTTTACTGACTAAAACCCACCCGTGTTCCTTCAGTAGCCCTTAAGCCAGGGGCTGTGGTGTCTCTTTCGAACAAACCCGCACCCCTGGCAGGCATCGACCCTTGCGGGTCCCATCATTTTTTGTGCTGACATCTCTTTGAGGCGCGCGTGGAACACAACGCGCCGTCGACTTGGGCTTGGTCCTTACCGGACAGCGAGCTACCCATTACTCGCCGTCCGCAAGCCCATGCCTACGGTGGCCGGAAATCGGCCTGGGATTCCCGACGCCCAGGGCGTCTCCGTATCCTGCGGCGGCTGGGGTCGCGAGGGCGCATATGCTGCCTCTCCCTCACGTGCGCCGCCTCCCTCTTCGCGAGCATCACTGCTTCGCTGAAGGAGGTGACGGCTCCCCATGCCCTCTCGCTCCGTACCATGGCCTGGACCAGGGCCGGACGCGAGAGATCGCCGCCGCCGATCGCCTCCACGAGGGCACGGCGGTGCTCCGCCCAAGCAGGGCAGACCGCCACCGTGTGCTCCACCGTGTCCTCAGGGCGATCTTCGCAGTGGAAACACCCGGGCGTTTCCTCCCGCCCTATCCGAAACAGGAACCTCCCGAAACAACCGTGTCCGGTGAGGACCTGCGTCAGGCGGAAGGTGAGGACGCCATGCCGCCTCTCAAACCACTCCTCAAAGAGGGGACTTACCGCCGCAATCGTGGCGTGCCCAGCACTGGGTTGCGACAATCGCTCTCAAAAAAATACTACTCTTACTAACGTGAATAAAGCAATTAATGTTCTTGAACTGTCAAAACAAAAGCCTGCCTATTGTTAATGTTACGCAATTACCCCGATGGAACTGCCATCTGGCAATTTATATAAGTCAATAAATATGTATCCAATATATTAAAGCTTGTCATCTAAAAACTAAATGTAGTACATAATGTATTACAGAAAATAATTAGGTAATAATTCATAATGAGTGCAAATATCTGGCTAATCGCCCGAACAGCTAACTATAAATCACCCATTCTCACAGCTGCAGCAATATTTTTGTTAACACTCAAAAAAAATATTTTTTACCCATTTTAAACACCTGTAATAGTGTACAGTCAAGGAGATATATTTTTAAGCCTATGGACAGCGTACGTCAACTTTCAGTGTTATAGGTCATTTCATACACTCAGAGATTGATATTGGTAATTTGAATCTACGGACAATATAAGATGGTAGTCAATTTGCTAAGAGACAAGTCGAGGCTTGTGGCTAAGAAATAATTTCCGAACGGAGCGATCCACCAGGTTAAGCTACACTTGTCGCGGTTGGTTCGTGGAAGGGTGACCATCTTTAAATACCAAGACCGCTTCATGCCTCAGTCCCAGTCCTTGTCACGGGTTGACAGAAGCCCGGGAGTCTGGCCCATGGAAAGCGTCTGATATTTTTGATATTACTTCAGAGTAATATTCTACAATATATATATAAAAATCAGCTATGTGAAAATAAGTAAAGTTACACTTAATTTTAGGCAACTTTCTCACCTGGTACCTGCCTGGTGTCACTGACCGAACTCCACAAACACGCAAGTATTATAAGTACATGAGGCCACTACTCAAAACCCAAGGTTTCATCTTTGTGAAAATAAGTTATGTCAGAAAGCTCTGGGATCTTGGACTAATATAGAAAGTCTATCAGAACAGAAGACTGCATTATCTAAAAACTGTTATCAGACTTCCTGACACTGTATATTACGACACAATTGTTATTTACGACTCAAGCTACGATGAAGATTTAAATAATGTATTTCCGTGATTATTTTTGATTAATCTGTCCATTAGCCAGCTGTTTCGTCGTCAATATTAGAGTGGTTGCTAATAGAAACAAAACAAGTCCCCAATGTCAATGGCAGGTTGTTAGGGAACCACTGGCAAGTTGCCACTGTGTACATGCGGTGCTTGCGAACCTAACACGCTAATGTCAAGTGATGTTCACACTTTTGGTATTAGGCACTGTTAGCCGAAGATTAACGACATGAGTATAATCCCGATGGAATCCAAGCTTCATGTAGAATAGAAAACGCTTCAATGCGCCTATTGTAGTGTGATGGTTGTAGATTAATATTTGATCAATGACTACTCACATGCAACCGGTAAAGTTGGCGTTTAGTAGTTTGGCAACACGCGTATTTTTTGTTCGTCTTCTGCTTGGATTAAACTTTTTTCGATTAACTTTTGGAATCGTAATTACTTGTAAACTAATAGAATGTTTAACCAATAGAATCCAATTTGCCTGTAAAAAAGGCCTTAATGTTCCTATTATTGTTTGACTGTGGGAAACTTGACCTTTGTTCGATATATACTACCGCTACCGGCTACCGGAATACTTGACGCTTAGTAGCTTGGCAACACGTGTGTTTGTCGTTTGTCTTGTGCCTGGACTTAACGTGTCCCTTTTACATGTAGATACACTTTGGAATCAACCTTAGATGTAAATCCAATAGATTCCAAGGTTCGTGTAGATAAAGCCCTAGTGTGCCTACTGCAGTGTGATTGTGTGAAGCTTGATATTTGTTCGATGTCCACTTATTTGCTATCGGTAAACATGACACTTAGTAACATGACAATACGTGTAGTGTATACGTTATTGGTCTTCCCTGTGTTTACGGATTGATCTAGTCTCTGGTCGCTCGTCTCTCGTCGACGCAACGTACATGTCTGTGTAAATCACATTAGATACACATACGATGTTTAACATCTATCTACCTACCTGTGATAACATGACCTGAGAGTTTGGCCAGTATAACATGAGAAGTGGCGAAATGGGTAGCAAAATTTGACATCACGTTGATTGTTCGGACACTTGTCCTAGAATTGATCTCTGCCCGGAATGCTACTTTAGTCAAAGTTTATCTTTGATTTGGATCAAGCGTCATTTTTTTTCTTGTTCTGTTTAGGAGCTTATAGCTCCGTTATTGCAGTCGAGTACTTCACACTACACAGAATAGGGCTCCCGTTGCATATTTTAATGCGCAGCCGAATGCGACGAAGCGCGAAATGGAAATCTTTCGGGATCGTAACTGCCTGCCTTAACTGCAGCGCAATATCGGAATACTGTTTTGGAAAAAATATGCTATCAAGGATATTGCCAAGCACTTTTACAATATTCTGTATAAGGGATTTTAAAATTAAGCTCCAAGATCTAATGGAAATTTATTTTGAAATTGAAACGAATATAGTATAGTTGATGGAGGAATTGGTTACTTCTTGAAGCTAATTGTGGGTAACGTGATAGCGTACCCCAACAATCATTCAGATAAAGATTTGGAAAGCTTTTAGATACCGCTAAAAGCCAGAAATAACCCAACAAGTAACCTTACTTGTTGGGTTATTTCTCATTGGTTATTTCATACAACTTATTTGGCAGTCAACACCTGTTGACTGCCAAATAAGTTGTAGCCGTAATCGCATATGTGCGGTCGAGTCAAACTGACGCCCTCCTCTAACCTTCATTTAGCTAAGAAATTAAACTCAACAAGACGACAGTTTTTGACCGATTTGACAGACCTGATGCTATACTACAGCGGGAATGCCCTTGGCCTTCATCACACCTCATGGTAACAGATCATCAGGTCGAAGGTGCAAGCGCGCTTCACTTGGAATCCTCCAATAGACGTAGAGGACTTCTTAAACAGATGGTCTTACCACTAGGTCGCAGAGGCGGTTAAATTCTTCTTGTATTTCTTGTTGTTGTACAATGTCCTCAGTAAATATGACTTATGAGTTCTGTTGTGAACACAACAGTTGTTTTAAGCTGAGCCTAGCTGCCACTGAACATCAGGGGGCTATCTACCAAACCAGCATTTAAATGTTTTTGAACACAAAGTATGTACAGGTACCAAAAACAAAGGCAAAATCCCTACGTATCATTAGTCAGTAACTAAAACCCTGCTAATTGTAACAACATTTTATTTATAAGTAGTTTTTGTCAAGGCTTCGCTCACTTAGTGGTCGGAAATTATCCCGCAGGAACGTACTACCGATATAAAAGTATGCTTGGTATTAATCCAGGTTCTAAATACGTTTGCCTTCATAAACATACAAACATTCACATGTATAATATTAGTATGATCAATAGGTATCAAGTAATACCAACATAGCGCAAATAACAGTAGTGTCCTAATCAACGGTTCTATTTGGAGCGCTATTCACTGCGACTAACACAGGAATTATCCTGGAATTATAGGAGCATTGCACGTAGGTACGATTAGTGCCCAGGGCACAGAGAACAATGAAACAACAAACCAATCGCAGATGGCAAGATAAACCAATATGAAAGCTAACAAAAAGTAAACAATGAGTACGATTTTTAATAGAAAATTTAGTTTTTCTTGCAATTTTTCTTCTGAAAACGTGTTGATTCAGTTTTCGGAAAATGAAAATAAAACGTCGCGTATTGTTCACGTTCAATACATTTTTTTTTAAATTACAATTTTTAATTTAAAAGTATTCTCACACACAGTTGCACACAGACGAACTTAATGCGACATTACATAATGGATCATTAACGCTAATGATTTCATTAATTTAATAATGTTGCACAATACAACTTTAAGGTGCTAATGAGGCTAGCTTTGTGCTACAAAAACTGTGACAGATTGCCTTGTTTGATACTTCATTATTTAAAATTAAAGAAAAATTGAAATCGAGTTTACTGTTGCTTTCTCATCATCATCATAATATCAGCCGAAAGACGTCCACTGCTGGACATAGGCCTCCCCCAGGCTCCTCCACTTCAACCGGTCTTGTGCTTCCCACATCCAGCGGATACCCGCGGTCTTCGCAAGGTCATCGGTCCACCTTGTGGGAAGCCTTCCCACTCTACGTCTTCCGGTACGCGGTCGCCACTCCAGAACCTTTCGGCCTCATCGGCCACCTGTTCTGCGAGCAATGTGCCCTGCCCACTGCCACTTAAGTTTGGCAATTCTTCCGGCTATGTCGGTTACCTTGGTTCTCCTGCGGATTCGATCGCGTAGGGAAACTCCGAGCATAGCCCTCTCCATTGCCCTTTGGGTGACTTTAAGCCTTCTGATAAGGCCCATTGTGAGTGACCACGTCTCTGTACCATAGGTCATCACTGGCAACACGCACAGGTCAAAGACTTTCGTCTTGAGACACTGTGGCATTTGGGACGAGAAGATATTGCGAAGCCTCCCGAACGCTGCCCAGCCGAGTCGGATTCTGTTGCTTTCTGCAACAAGTTAATAGAAAATTAGTTATTTAAAAAATATTTTTATTATTTAAATAAAAAATTATTTAAAAGGTACATCAACGACTCATTCATTAGGAACATTAACATAATAAAATAACATTTGGATTTATTTATGGTGAGTTTGTCACTTACAGGCGTACACAGCACTTACTTAAAAATAGCTCTTTAAATATAAGTTTTAACAAAATTTAGTTAAAAAAAAAAAAAATACGGCTATAAAAGTTAAAGTTATTTTTTGCAACTGGCTCTTAGCTTGTCGATAGCAATCTACCATACAGTCAGCCCAGAATTTGGCTACGAGCATGGCCTACTTATAGTCAAAAAAATCTAAAGTTATGTTATATACCTTTCGGGCCACATTCCAATCTTTCAGGTAACAATAAAAATAAACCCACAATATATGAAGTGCACAATTTCGTCCCAAATAATTTAAAGATTTATTAAACAACATTAACAATACATGGTACATGATTTTCATGCGTTTCCGCTTACATTCATGTTGTTATAGAACAACATGAATGTAAGCGGAAACACATGAAAAATACACACTGCATAACTCGTAACTACTCATCTATCCCAGTTTTTATTTCAAACAACGTTGCATCCATTTATTATCTTTTATCAATCATCGGTGCATTTCAAATAGTTTGGTAACGTACGAGAAGTGCTTCTATAATTACACTTATATATTTAGGACGTTGCGATCTAAAAGATCGCATCAATCTTTCATTTGGTTGCTATTAAGCATGTCAAAAATGGTGGGGAATACAGTTGTGTTTGAGCTTCAATCACGTGTCTCGTATAGCCGGCTGTCACTGAAAACCAGCGCTGGGGCTCTGTCTTGCATAGGGTCGCAGCATAACGCTGAGCGATAGCCGTTTTGCGTAGATTTGACGCATGTTTCCCTCAACCTTTTCTCATTTTTGTATTTCTGTTCTTTTTGCGTCGTGTTTACCGCAAAGAAACGTTTTTTCTTTCTTTTTTCTTCTTTCTATTGCCAGCAGTTCTGCCCGAAAGTTGCATAGTATCCCACAGGAAAGTACTACCGGGATTAAAATTACATATCTTGTCTGTTTATACAAGGTTATTGGAAAAACACCAACAACCTCTTAAGAGGTCATTGTACTTATCATTATGAACTACTTTTATTAAGGGACCAAACCTGAAATCGCGAAAACGTACCAGACTAGAAGGGAAACTCATTTCCGCATTTTGTAGTTATGCAGTTTCCGCAAGTAAGTACTTACAGTTTTCTGCAAACATGAAAACAAGCAAAACAAAATAGATGTCTGTTCCTGAAAGCTGTTTTGTAATTATAAAACAGTTGCTGGAAATAATACCTAGTCTCGTTGGTATGAGTATGAGTAATCAAAGAAATCATTATTTACGCGAGATTGATCAGCTACTCACTCACTGACAGTTACTTCCTCAATCTGAAAAATATTGCGCTACATATTGCGATCAGCTGCGATTCTCAGATTTTGTGTTCCTCAACCGTGTTTCATGTATTCTAAGTTTTTTTGAGTTCCCACACCTGTAAAGGCAAACAACAACTTGAAGAGGCGAAGAGAACCCTTAATTTTCTAACTACCAAGGTAACATACTGTATATACTTACGCGACGATGTTATATGGACGGAATTAGGTAGGTACCTACTTAAATACATAATTAGTCCTCTGTAAAACCATACAGAGGAAGAATGTTAAAATTAAAATACAAAAACAAACCCACAGTAGATCCAAAGAAATAGGTATATCCACTCCCCAGGATGCAATAAATATTACGTTCGTCGTGTGTGACATGGTTAATTCCACTTCCGTGCAGATATTAGTGGAGAAACACGGAAAACGGGAGCGAGACCGTGCCTACGAGCTCGTTGAATTATTGAGACACCGCTCGCGTCCAAATTGAGTTCGTAAGCCTCCATATACTATATGCTCAGTTATATTTGTGTACGTCCGTACACAATGAAAATATATTATTGATTGGGGTGAACTAAAAAGTGCTCAAAAATTCCCGTAGACACGCGTTGTCTCGTCCGTATTTTGTAGGTACTTATGTTATACTTAGCACTGCGAATATATATGTCATAATTGAATTTGATTTAAAATGTAACTTAAATATATTATATATTCGTAAACAGAGTTGTTTACGAATACCCACATTATTTTATTGTACCATAATGTAGACCTACGCATTCCTATTTCCATTACAATATTTGCTGAGCCTTTTGATATTATGAATAAACAAAACATATTTTTGTAGCATTATGTTGGTATACATAATAGACTCTACTATACAATATACAGACACGAGCGAATCTGTTCTTGACAAACAATTTCTTAGGACAATTGGACAATGACACGTAAGTGGGGTCGAGAGCTAAAGCCGTTGATAGAATCGACCTAAAAATGTATAATCTAATGCAACACGATATCGTAATATTAATCAAATGCAGAATCAACAAAGAAGTAAGAGATAAAGGTTATTGAATTTGTTATCTCTTGCAAGCACTCAAACCAATATTGATAGATTGTTTTTTTTTTCATTCAAGGTGTATGGTAGAATCAATAAACACAAGCCAAAATGTAAACGAAAACAGATCTAGTTCGAGACAGAAAAGAAACAGGAGGCGTAGGCATTATAGATAATACGGTGATAGTCGAAAGTTATCATGTATGTGTAGTAGTGCCGTGTACTCACGGCGTACGGTAGCGAGTACACGCGCAGCGACCCTGGCGACCCGGCCGCCGCCCGCACATGCGCACTCCGCGCTCCCCAACACAAATCACAAAATGACGCTGGACACCGCGACGTAATAATACGCTAAAAATATTGAAGACAAACCCACAAAAGTGAAAATTAATAAACCGTTTACTACAATCTCCGTACGTTGTTTAACAATATCGTGCAGTACGCGAATAGACACACACGCACGCGCGGTTCTATGTCAAAACAAACCAGTGCTTTTGCGATGTAAACATGAACGAACGTAAGATCCTGCTTTTTATTCTTTCCGTGATCGTTTACAGTATCTACAGTGTGCAAATGTGGTTTAATAAACAAAATGTTGAAGCAAATGTTGTACTCCCAGAGAAAATTGCTGACACTGCGATCACGCCCGAAGAAAATCAAACAACTCCAGAAAATCCACCGGAAGCATTAAAACCTATCATAAAACCAAAAGTCATTCCACTGTTTATAAAAGACGCATGCAGCATTTTAGAAGTTTTTACTAGCAAACCAAATATGACGAAACGTAAACAAAAACACCCAGGATGGAGCGCAAATAATAACCCGGTCACCGTCATAGGCATCACTGTGTTTCTCCTGGTACTGCTGCTGAACGCTATACTAGATGTTCTGAAAGTGAAAGAAGAAGAAAGGGCCAGGAGGAAGCTCAACCCAGATGGAGAGAGAAGGCAATCGTTAGCCGAATTTGCTAATAAGAAACCATTACGACGAGAATCAAGCAAGTTTGGATTGCAGCTGTTTCAGATTGCTGAATCTGTTGTGACTCACGAAGAGGCTAATAAGAATAACTGTCGTCAAACAAGACCGTATCTGTCGTCAAATAAGAGAGGAGATTCTACAAATTCGTACCTAAGTGAACCACATAGGAAATCTCAAGATGGATCGGCACCGGCTTCAATCGCTGAGACATCAACAGGAGATCCAAGACTCGTCAAAAGGCAATCTGTAGCAAAGCTCTTTGGTATGAATATATGTATTTTTATTTTCATTTCTATTCTTGTACTAATTTTGATGAAATAATTTATGGGTTCATTGCAAGTCTGCTCTATATTGATCGAAACTTTAATGTTTATAAATGTGAATGTAAATGTTTATGATTTTAATGGTTTCTAAAGTTCTATCTTCTCTTTCACTATTTTATATTCTCTGTTTCATAACAAGGTCTGTCTGACGACTGAAAAAGACTTTCAGGTAATTGAGACTCCTACACGTCTTTTAGTTAGTTTTTTTTTTAATTCTCGTAGTTCGATTTTTTTGTAGCTAAAGTTCTTTCTATCTCTGTTACAATGATTGAACTTAAATTGTTACATGCCTTTCCTGGACTGCAAACATTTTTCTATGGGATGCCCGAATAGTAAAGAGCCAAAGCATTTTACACTTCAATAAATCCTTTTAGCGTTGCATGTAAGCACGTAGATAGATGCCATCTACATTCTATGCCCGAACATAATCAAATCTGTCAATATACACATCCGTGTTGGTAAGTTTGTATATAATCAATTGAACTCACAGTCCATTGAACACATGATTACGTTCCAAATGGTTAATCAAAGGTTTCATATACAATCCGTAGCAGTACAATAATCTTCTGCCCTGGATCCACAATCAATAGTATCACGGAGGTTTGCGGCAGATTTAGTTGGCGCCTAATTGGCTTTTAGCTGTAGCAAATCGGTTTACTAGTGAAACCCTTTCATCCAATTTATAATTACTTGTTAGCTATGTCCCCCTGTGTTCCCTGATGGTGATATTAATTGGTACATACTTTACATATTGTTAATCTGCTTGCCTCTGCTTTTAATTAAATACGCTAGTGTAATACCCTCGATCGATTTTCTAATTAAGGGACTATTTGTGTAACAGTTTTAATTACAATGTCATCAATTTGCGAATTAACTATCTGAACATTTACAGAGGTAATTTTAACAAGGAATTTGTAAGTATCACAAGGTTTTAGCTAGAAACGTTAGGGTATGTAATTTTGGAAATAAACCCATGTAAGCCTCATCGTTCATTAGGGTTCCAGGATGTTCTGGTTATTTATTAACTGTGTTAAGCGGAGCTTTAGTACCCTTATCAAATCAGTGACGAAACCCCAGACAAGGATTGGGACATTTAGACTGGGAATTGTCACTTGTCAGATGAAGCTGGATGTTTACAAACTGAAATTATAACCAATAAAATGCAGCATCCGCAACGGTCCCATGGCACTCATTTTCTTCCGAAACCAACCCACGAATGGCCACAATACACGCTATCATTTTATATCCTGATGATTCCTGTGAGTTGGCCACATGCACTGTTAAAGTTTCCACCACGTCAACCACGATTCATTGTGTGATATTTGTGATCAGTCCCGCTAGAGACAAATACTGTGGAACATCATCATGATCTACGTACCTACTGGTTGACAAGCAAGATTCTTCCAACTACATTGAAAGTAAAGCGTAGTGTTGCAGTTCTAAACAAAATCCTTTCTATTTAGGAGGTCGTCCAGTACCGATGGTTCGTCGCTCATCATTCCCCGCTCTTCCTCTCAACCCTGAGGTTCAAGCCCTGATGTTAGGACACCGACAGACGTCAATGGACAGCGATGATGAAGGTGACGCCGCGTCAGACTCATTCGTAGATTTTAAGTTGTATGATTCCGGGCACAATAGATAATTGTCTATTATGTCTTCTGATTGTTCGATGTATAGTTAGCCCTCTTATTCATAAATATATTTTACCAAAACGTTGTTATTAACCACTCCACTAATAAAAAAATAACAAGTGCAGACGGCATTTTTGTCAAGTTGCGGGTATATTGTAAAGTTATTATGAATGAGAGTGACAAATTGATAATTCATTGAAAGTCATTTTGCCGTGTTTCTAGTCTTTTTGCTAATTGCCTAATTTATTAATTCTGTGACATTTTACATAGGGTATTTTATGTACTTATTAATCTTTTCAAAATTGTAATCGATTTATGATTAGTTTCACGTTGTAGTTGATATTTGTTGTCGAAAGGACAATAATATTAAGTCGAAAATATTAAGTGGAAATAGCCATATTTTGTTGATATTTAAGTAGACATGAGTAGTTGCAGAAAAGCCTTAGTTAAATTATGTAGAAGTATTTTCTGCAGGTGGATTAATTATATTCAAATTATGACTCACATAATCTATTTATATATTTAAAGAAACATATTATTACATGTAATTGTATTCCCTGTTTGCACCAAAATGTATATTGTGAATTATCAAACATTTAATGTACGTTAAGGATTTTGGAAAAACAATGAATATTGACCACGAAATTTTAAACTACAAGAAATTTAAATTTACAGCAAAGTTATTGCCTTTTTATCTAGTCAGAAATTCCAAAAAAAATACTATAAGTAAATAGTGTGAATGTGAATTCTTCTTATACTACTGTCCTATATTTTTAGATGTCTAAGAATATTATACACTTATTCCATTGAAGAACAATCTACGTACCTAAGTACATAAGTTTAATAACCATTTCCAATGTAAGAACGTGGAAATCTCGCGAAGTAAGATTACCCAATTTCATATATTTAAGTTATTTAGGAAATAAAACTGCATGTCACTGGATGTAATCTTTTCCAACAATACTGTAATTTATATGCATGAGTAATATTGTTCATCGAAATAAATTAAAACTACCTCTGAGTTAGGAAGGTCTAAATTATTTAAAATAATCAAATTAATTCTCACATTTATAACATGTATTTTTTTTATTAATATTTCGCCTAACATCTAGCTGGAATGTGGTGTGGGAGCAAGAATGGGATTATACGTATCCTACAAAAGGTATAGGAGATAGGATGAAATAATTAGGAGCCGGGAACATAGATGAGCTTACAGCGTTAAAAGAAACAGTGAATGAAAAAAGAGTTAAGTGAATACAGGAAGAAATTGAAAGCATGCGAGTTTCTATCACGGCCAAGTTCTGGCTAAAGCAAATATAAATAGTAACTTGTGAAAATAAATCATCGAGACGATGAAGAACAAATCATATTCAATGATAATTTGATCGATATCAATAATAATGCAAATGTGGAAGAATCTAGTGAAGATGTTATTTTTCACAATGTAATCTTTTTCAATTTTAATTTCTCTCTGTACACAATGTTCTTACCATCCACCTGAACTGATGTGATTAATCAAAATTACTTCAAATTACTTAAAGTCTGATCTACTTGTACTGTATGTGTGATACTTGTGTATGTACCTACCTATATAATTATAGGTATTAGTGGACACTATGTGACCTGACATTTTGTATAGCACCTTTTGCGTATTCAAAAATATCAAATATAGTATAATTGATGTAGTTTTTCCTGAAATACATACATATTATAAGTTTTTGTGACTTTTATTTTCAGTTAAGTGTTGTAAGTGTAATAGAATAGGTAATCACACATCTTGGATTTGACATGTATCTGCCCTTAGTTGTAAGTAGCTTACGATTGATAAAGGAATTCAAAGATTCATAAAAATACTTTAATGATGACGACACAACAATGTAATTATTGTTGTCCTCATTAACTTTACGATTCAGACCAATTATATTATTATCAGTAGCAGTCAAATTTGTAACATTTCATAGTATCCAAACGTGGGCAGTCAGTTCCGACCATTCCATGGAATTAGAACTAGACGCATATGGAGCTCATCAACCTTTATGTGTTGTCTGAGATTCCTAAAATCGAGGATAAGTAAATATCTAGATGTTTTTCTAGCCGATATGTTAACAGCAACATTAGCTAAAGTAAACTGTGCTGAGTGGAAAAGATATCTTTCAAAATGTTTTGACTTTGTTTAGTTTTAGTTTTTCATAGAAAAATTGAAGCTAGTGAATGGATGAGAATCTAGTAGTAACGTGAAATTTGAAAAGGAATTTCTATCATCAGGATGAGAATTATGACGATGATAAAATGGTCGCGGTTCTACATAGGTCTTACTAGATCGTCCACAGGACACAAGCATCTGAGAGTGCTAATATGTGCCAGCTTGAACAAAACCAAAGTTTCCCGCAAAATTATAAATTGAATGAATTGAAATCCAAGCCACGTTTTTATCTTCTTGGAAAACTCATATCTCTTCGCCACACTTTTTAAGCTCAACACTGTTCTAAGAAAACGTTGTTTCCTTGTTAATATATTCCAATTAAAAAGACTACAGTGGGTAGAATTATAAAAATAGTTGGTCTAATGAATGTAGCGTTAAAACTAGGACGAATATTTTGATGCATGCATGCTCCGGATTTAGCATACATGATATAATACATTTATTATTGACTTTAGTCGTCTTTAAATATCTCTGGTATGTTATTGTGACTGGTGTGTTTGGTTTTACTTCCTATTATATCATTGTCGGAATCTTTCTCATTCTTGGTAGTAGCTTTTTACAATGTGCTAGTTATTTTAGTCTATATACCACGTTTTATCGATCGAACATAGTGGTCATTTTTGTTTAGTTTTATCAATGACTTTAATGTAGCTACCTTTCAATGTTATTAAACCATGCATTGTGGTACATGGTATGGTATAACATGTAGTGAATTTTCCATCAACACTTTAAAAAAAAATCAACTGGATTTCAATTTGGGAAGCGTTTTAGTAACGTATTACACATCCGATGTTTCGTCAACGTTGTGGTCTCATTATTTGTTATTGTGTTACGGTCGAATGTCCTCGACCTAACACCGCGCGCAGTTTATATTGGATCAGCGCCAACCTCTCCGACCAATACTGAGCTTATCACTACACCTCGCATCGCTTTCGTAATGATAATACGCGAAGACATGGTAATTATTATTGTTCGGGGAATGCTATTGCATTTTTTTTTTTCTTTGGATGCAATGTGGACAAAAACATTGTCAATCGTCACAGTAATTTTGTTGTTGTCGTTGTTACAGTTATGTTCAGAGTTCTTCAATTAATTTTACACTACTGATGTCGACTGACAGATTGGAAAATTTGCAAAACAGGTTCTCACATAAAATAAATTATTGACAACACAAATATTGTCTAAACAGAATGCTGCTAGCTATCCCAGCATCTATTATACCTACGGCAAAAAAAAATATTTTTACAAAATTTTCTCTATCGCGAAAGACCTTGTTATAGTTTTAAAAATAATTCACGTGCGTCCGACCGACATGGGATGCAGTCTTCTTCAGACGGGAATCAGAGGAGCTCGCTCTGACTTTTACGTATCAAACAAACGTGTGGACAAAGCTTTTAACTGAGCATACGTTATAACATAAACATATGAGACGCTTGAGTGCATTATTTTAAAGTGAAGTGTATAATGAACTAAGAAGAACTGTAGATAGTCTAGTGCAAGAAAACAAACATGAGTTGCTATGATGAGTTATCACCAACCACCGTTCTTCACTGGAATTACAGAGGATTTACAGAATTCCCGTTAAATCAACTAAAGGGTGAGGAAGCAGAAGTGACAGACATATATTTGAAGGAAAATCTCTTGACTCGCTTACCAACTAACATCGGGGTTCTGGAGCATTTGGAGAGTCTGTACGTAAGCGGTAATGATATAACCGAGTTGCCGAGAGAGATATCTAAGTTGCGATGTCTCAAGTGCCTCGATGTTAGCGGGAATAGATTGAGGCGTATTCCTGAAGAGATAGGTGAAGCGAGGAGCTTAAAGTTCCTGATATTGGATGAGAATGAATTAACGGAGTTGCCGCTAAGGGTCTCAGAGCTAAGACGTCTACGGTACCTATCGGTTTGTGGTAATTTAATTTGTTACTTTAATTTTATGTGCCGTGTGGTGAATTCTATGTTGTGAGTTTTTTTTTTCTCGTATTTTTGCATGCATAACAAACTGTTGAAATAGTGAACAGAATTATCAAAATTGATCAAATTATACTAATCAAACGTGTTCAGTGGAAGTGCATGAACAATTTGTGGTTGTTTAGTGAAAGCTTGTGGTAATCAGTGGCTAGCCACGTGCACTGTTTCATAACAAAGCTTTTCAAGGCTAACGATCTTACAGTACACTGGTGTGATGAACGTACTATGTATTTAAAGAATTTGCAATAACGTTTTTGTTGTATTTATACCTACTTACTACTCACATAACTCGTGAATAGCATTTATTGTGGCAAAACTTTAGCTGTCGTTACTAGCACAGTTCTGAAACTTACCTAGTACCTAGCTAAGCTAATAATATTGTACCTACTTGTATTTGGAGATAAATAAAAATCGTTTATTCAAACTAGGCTGAAAATCTCTAAAAATTACATGAGACAGTCCCCTAAACGACCCCCCTACACCTCTTCCTATTTCTGTAGCTGGAAATAAGTGGCGCAATAGCTCCCCAGTCTGTTCAGTTAGTAGTACTTGATTCTATTCAATGATAAGTAATTATTAATTAGTGATTGCAATACACAAAACATTAAACAACATTATTTGCTAGGTACATTGAAAACTATAGGTACACAAGCAGAAAAAAAATTGCTTACATATGCAATGCTGCATTATATTCGCATAACTGTAACTTGAAGTAGCCAATGATAACCCTCTCGCCGTATTTGAGGTAAGGAGGCAATCCGACCCCCGCGTCGTCGCTACCACAAGTAGTGACATATAAGGGAGCATGACAAACTAGCTGCTGGTTGCTTGCAGGCAAGGATAATAATGATCAATTGTTAAGGTCGCCAGCTAACCATATTTTGCAATTTGTAATGAGTGGACTATGTCAACAATACATTAAAAGAAAATGACATAAACAATTATAAATATTAACTCATTCCTGTCAGTAGCTAAACTAATTCTGGAGAAAGAACAAAAACATTGTCTTACGTTCCAAAATCACGAAAACTTGTTGAATAGAAATTTGTATTACATCGGTTCCTGAACCAGAAACACACACTACATATATCGTAGATCAAAAAGTCATTTATGTAGGTACATACCTTTCATAATAATTTTCCAACTAACGACACACCAATATCCGCATTGCCAAATGTTTTCCTAAGGCCCGTTTGAGTTACATCACAGCAACCTCTTTACTGGCCATCTCTAGCTAAACAGTGGCCAGTACTAATACGCTCTAGTTGCGTTTTACTATCCTCGTAAAGTTAACGAAGACAGTAGTTTTGGCGCCTCGGATAACAAACTATCCGCTATGAATCAAGTTTAGCGTTTCCTCATTGATTTGGTTGACCCATTTACGTCTTGGGACTGACGCCGGAGACCACCTCGAAATGTTTGAGTTGGAAAGTGTTTTGGCATTTGTTTTAAAATGTGGGTGCTTTGAACATTCTACTGTATAAGTAGTCGGTGTAAACTTTGAAGGCGAGATAATGATTGTAGTGGTTATTAAAAACAATGTAAAGGAAGGTATTCGCAAACGTAGATTTTTATCAAATGAAGTTAGGTTACTTAGAAGACATACCTAGTAATTAAACTGTGGTTGATAGGATCCACCACATTTTAGTAACCTACTGATCTAGGTATGAAAAGATCTTTCGTAATAATTCTCGAAGTTTAAGAAAATTAATTAGGAAAGAAGAAGTCTGTCATTATACTGTCAAATAGGTAGCGAAGATTGTAACGTCCTATGATCCAGTGTTTACTTTTAAAATCAGGCGTTTGTAGTGTCTAATAAACCTAGAAATGTATTTTTAGAAAACTAACAATGTAAATAAACAAACTGTCTGTGGAACTGGGAATAAAGTACCGTGAACTTGGAAAACAAATTACTTACACCCGTGGCTTTGGTGTGGCTGCTAATTTTAGAGCACAGGCTAATGACAGATTCATCTAGATTCTTGTTTAATGTTTTTTGCTAAAAGCCACTACGGGATTATTTGAGAAACAGCTCTTTAAAGGATGTCAGTTTGAGAGCAATCAACCCTATGGTGGTTTATTTCATTCAGACCATCATTGAAAGAACTGGAAGAAATATTCTTAGGAACTTTCATGAATTTGAATGACGTTATGTACAAATCAGCTGTTTTGACAACTGCCAATTGCTTTATGTATTGTATATAGTACCTATTCTAGAATGATAGTATTGCTTTATATCGCATAAAGGCTTCTACAGATAAGCACGACGCGACACTTATAGAACAAATTCCATGAAATGTTCATAAAAATTGTTCTACGTGTTATTGTCGCATCGCTTTATTGTTGTCAACTTATTTATCAGATTTTATATCATCTATTTACAGATAATAAACTACGATGGCTTCCCCAGCGTCCTGTATACAACTATCACCACTGTGAGTTCAGATTCTGGCGAAACTCGAACTTGAGGACATTGCCGTACTCGCTATGGTATCACATGTTCAGAGATCAACAAACTAGATGTCTCAATATTGGGTAAGTTTCAATGGTGCTTGTCTTTCCCAAGTGTTTCCAATAAATCCTCGTAGGCATCGTAACTCTCACACATCATTTTGGGAGAGGGAACAGATGTGTGCTTATGATCTTTTAGTGTTATACAATACGTATCCTATGGAACTTGAAATGTCGTTGTCAGCGTCTATGAAAACAAGTGTATGAAGAAAACTAGATATTTACATAAAGAAGCATAAATAATACTAACAATTTTTTGTACTATATTTAATTAGGTTTTGCCCGTGGCTTCACCCGCGATGTCTTTTTAAGAGGAATAATTTCGTAATACATTAGTTTTCATATAACTCATTTCTTTTTGTTGGGTGGGAAATCCTCAAATAACTTCTCCCGCTCTGGGTGGACCAGGAAGGCGTGTCTGACTTTTACTGACTACATCCCACCCGTGTTCCCTCAGTAGCCTGTGTGCCAGGTGCGGCGGTATCGCTTTCGAACAACCCGCACCCCTGGCATGCATCGGCCCTTGCGTTCCCCATCAGTTTGTGCTGACGTCTCTTTAAGGCGCGCGTGGAACACAACGCGTCGTTAACCTGGGCTTGGTCCTTACCGTCCGCAAGCACACGCCACGGTAGCCGGGAATCAGCCTGGGATTCCCGACGCCCAGGGCGTCTCCTGCGGCGACTAAGGCCGTTAGGACGCATACACTGCCTCTCCCTCACGTGTGCCTCCTCCCTCTTCGCGAGCATTACTGATGACACATGATGATGATTACATTTGTAATGCTCGCACCATGAGGACACGGCGGTGCTTCGCTCAATCTGGGCAGACCTCCACCGTATGCTCCAACGTGTCCTCAGGGCGATCTTCGTAATGGAAACACCCGGGCATTTCCTACCGCCTTATCCGAAACAGGAACCTCCCGAAACTGCCGTGTCCGGTGAGGACCTGCGTCAGGCGGAAGGTGAGGACGCTATGCCGCTTCTCAAGCCACTCCTCAAAGACTTACCGCCTTAATCGTGGCGTGCTCAATAAATCTATTGGTGAACGTCGCGCACGCCAGTAAAGCTCCCTGTCGCTATGATTTTTCCGACCTCTTCGTCAATCATTGTCATATTTCAGACAATTTTCAAAAAAAGCTTTATGAATGATATAGCCAAACCTTCGTCATGAAGGTTTGGCTATATCATTCGTCTTTTTTATAGTATGACGTGACTATTCATGGAAGTGTTTATTTTCTCATTATCAATTTATTATTTCCAGGTGTTTAGAAGCTGCAAATTGCCAAAATGCCGATAAAAGGCATCACTGCAAATTAAAATTAAGCCAAGACTCCAAAGAAGTAGAAGTCACAATTGAATGTCCACCTCAGTACAATGCTATATTAGATTCTAAATATTACTCCCCACCAAGTCTCTATGAGATATGCAGGAGACGATTCTATCAAATGATAAACACTGCAGTTAGAAAACTGAACCCACAAACCTATAGTTTTTACTCTGAACACGTAAGAGAAAATCTTTATAATGAGCATAATAATAACATAATAGACCTTCAAGAGAATTTTCATGAATTTAACATTGATGCTGAAGAGAAAAAATACTCTGATGAGAATGGTAATAGTTATCAATCAATAGTTGTGAAAGATGGAATTTACAAGAAAGCATCAAAACCGTACTACGTGCCAGCTGACATATTGAGAGAATATTTTAACTTCTTGCCCAACGTATTGATATCAGATCTGAGTAATGGGCCTGTTTCAACATGTGAGAATTTAAACTGCAAGAAGCCTGTATTTGATCATGTATTTTATGAATTTTGTGTCGGGTAAGTTTTTCGTTTAAAAATTATTATTTTAGAGTATGTAGGTAGGTACTTAGTTAAACAAGAGAACCAAGGTAATCGACATAGCCCGAAGAATTGCCAAACTTAAATGGCAGTGGGCACTTTACTCGCAGAAAAGATGGCCGATGAGGCCGAAAGGTTCTGGAGTGACGATCGCGTACTGGAAGACGTAGAAAAGTGCCTTTGACGTTCAAAAGTGTCTTATACGTGCCTAATTGAAATAAATGCTTTGACTTTGACTTTGACGTAGCGTTGGAAGGCCTCTCATAAGGTGGGCCGATGAGAAACACAGAACCGGTCAAAATGGTGGTGCTTGCGGAAGGCTTATTTCCAGCAATGCACGTCTTTCGACTGTAACGATGATGATGTACTTAGTTTACCAATTCTGTCAATAAGCCCAGGTGGTCGATTATGACCCACTCCATCTCATAGATATGCTATTAAGCTAATAGGTACTTAGTATGAATAAACAATGGTACACACTAGTCCTGGACCGAAACAGCTGGAAGTCATAGAGAGAAGCCTTTGCAATTAGTGGGCAGGGACGATGCAGGACGACAGTAACCAGTAATATCAGCTTAGTTTTAACTAACGTGAATGTTCTCTTTTCCAGGGAAATCATACTTATCGATAAAATTGAAGACGTTCTATTGAGTGCCGTTTTTTGTTCTAAATATTGCGCAGATTTCTGGAAAAGAAGTAAAAGTACAATACCATGGACATTGTCATAACTTATTTAAGTAAATAATTTATTGTTATTTTTGTAAAGGGACTATTATTTATTTGCATGTGTAAGACCATTTTTGCCTAAAAAAACACAACCAACTAGATAACTTCTTGTTCTATTTCTGTTCAGATATAATATTCCCAGGTTTCTTTCAAAAGCCCTGCAGGCTTAGCACAAGAACCGTAGTTAAGCGTTTTGTTGTAGGAAGAGTAGACAAAAATGACGTTTTCGAATAGCTGTCTATACGGAAACGTCATTTTTGTCTACTTAACAGTTTTGTTTCGAGAAATGTAGATTAGTGATTTCTTTTCCACTAAAGATTAGAAATATAAAGCGTCAGGCTAAACCTGCAGGAGTTTTTCGATATTTACCTACCTACTTAAACGTGGGACACTCAAGAAAGTTTTGCGAAACTAAAATAAAATGTTCTATAGCTAAATGTTTTTTATTAAATCTTGTCAAAGTAGGTACTCTCCACTAGCCTCTATATAAAGTTTCATGCGTCTGAACCAGTTTTCGAAACATTTTTTCCAGTCCGCCGCAGAAACCTCGTTTACAGCCTGCTTGAACGGTGACAGCGACATCTTCCGGCGACGAAAATTGTATCCCTTCGAGCTGATTTTATATTTACGGGAATAAAAGAAGTCACACTGTGCTAGGTCAGGGCTGTCCAGGAAGACCCTCGTTTTGAGCGCGGTGTGCGAAGGCACGTTGTCGTGGCACGTAGTAGTATACCATTCAGTGTTGATGCTTCTTTGGGTTCGTAAAGGAATTGACACCAAGTAGACAGTCAAATCCTCTCATTTTGGGGGAGGCTTAAGTCCAGCAGTGAACGTCTTTCGGCTGATATGATGAGACAGTCAAATTGAAAAAGCTCGCGATCAAAATTTTCCCCCCGCGTCTAGATCGCTTCACTTTGGTAGGCATTGTTTCTTTTTGAAACACCCAAACCGTCGACTAGTGTGAAGATGTCGTAAACACGCCGAGACGAGCCTGCTTCAATGTTTTATAACATATCACGGCACCATTCCACCCCGGCCTGCTTCTAAGCATCGGCATCGGTGAGGTTATGCGGCACCCAGCATAAAACTATCCTCTACACGCGAACATGTGCATCTTCGCGTGTAGAATTTGGTGAAGGCTTCCCGACCCAACCTGCAGTACCTATGTGCTGAATCTCTTGATACGTAACTGGCCTATTGTCATGGATAAACATTTTCACTGCTAGCACATTTTCTTCCGTAACAGCCGTCAAACGGCGACCACTTCTTATTTCATCCCCTAAAGTTAGTCGACCGTGCTTGAATTCATTATACCAACGATACACGTTTGCCTCAGAAGCGCCTTCATCCATAAATGCCATTTCTATCGTACGATTCATCCGGTTTCAGGCGACACTTGAAATCGTAAAGAATCATTTGCGCGAAAATGTTTCCGGTGCACATCCATTTTTTAATGAGACACGATTGGACACGATAATTTAAATTAGCACGCAAACAATGTGGAGGAAAATTATTCTATTTTTACTTATATAATCATATTTTCAAAATAAATTATAACTGGCCAGTCTCTCATACATAAAAACTTTCTGAGTGGCCTGGTTTATAGAGCTGTCGTCAGTGTTACCCATGGTATTACCAAGTTTTGATTTCTGAGTATAGTACATACTAATTCCATGTACCTGACTTATTGTTGACAGGTATTGTGACATTTATTTCGTTCGACAGATTTTCAAGATTTCAAATGAAAATGTTATGGTGGTACAAAAAAAATTAAATAGGTAGGGATAGGGAGTGATTTTACTAACTTCATCCTAAGTAATTGCACTAATCTTTGCTTCATCCATTCAATGGTTTTTTTGACGATAAAACTGCTTTAAATTCTACCATGACTGACAAGACTTCCAAGGAAAAAACTAAATCTGCACCGGAAATAAATAAAGTTATAGAACCAGATGTACAAGTCGCAACATCCCATGGTTATTTCCACGGTCACGGATGCCACTTACCAATCGAAAGAATATCAGCATATCGGATTACGAGCCGGGGAATATGGAGATGGATATTCAACTTTATGGCCGTTGAGGCTGGTGATATTAGAGCTATCAATATGTACAGGTAATTTTATGTCAACCAAGCAATTAACTCAGCCTATCCCAGTCTACTGCTGGACTTAGGCCTCTCCCAAGCTGCGCCACAACACCTAACACCCTACGCTTCGACATGCAGTCTACCCTAGCCACTTTCTTATGGTCATCGGTCCGTCTAGCTGGGGGGCAACCCACACCACTCCTGCCGGTACGCGTCGCCTGTCGTCTGCTCCACCAGCCATCGGTCCTTAGACAAACCTGGCCATTCCACTGCAACTTCAGTTAGAGAGTCCACTTCTGCACCGCATGTCATAAAGGGCAGAACGCACTGGTGGAAGATCTGTCGTCAAACATTGCGGGATAGACGAGAAGACTTGACGAAGTTTCCTAAACGCTGCCCAACTCAACTGGATCCTTGTCTTGTATTTTATGTAATATAACGAAACAATAAAATGTATAGGTACCTAAGTATCTAGGAGCAACTGGTCATCTTGTAAACGGCCATTAGGAGGCTGGCTCACTGCTAGGCCGAAGAATTAGAGACCGCAATGTAGAAGGCACAATATTTCCGATCCTCCACTTGTTCTAGTACCTACCCTTAATAAATTTGAAACTATGGTGGTCCTGTGGTAACGAGCTCGCCATTCGAGTGTGGGGATATGCAGAAACTACTGAAGTCACCTGCTAAAAACCTTACATACTCATTTTGGTTCCACGTTCATACACCTGGTCACACACGTGCGGCAGTTGCGCCAGTTACGCCAGTTACGTGACGTTTCTGAAGAATATCACCAATAAGTTATTGCGAGTAACTAGGTCTTCTTCTTCGTCGTCACACTCTTGGCAAGTGGTCGCAAGTGGTCGTGGTCGTCACATCAGGGGTGGTGGCAAGCTTCACAATCCGTCGCCATTCCTCCCGTACTGTGGGTTTGCTTGAGCATTCGTGGAGTGGACCATTGAGTGCAGTTATGACTTGGTCGGTCCAACGCATTGGAGACCTGCCACGTGCTCTTCTACCTTCAACCTTTCCCGGTACTACAATTCGCTCCACAGATGTGTCTTCTTGACGTGCGATATGTCCAAAGAAAGTTAGAATACGTCATTGGACGATGGAAGAAAGACGCTGTTCGATACGAAGCTCTTGGAGGATTGAGACGTTAGTTCGGAACTGTGTCCAGGTTATGAACTAGGGACCAGACTGTATGGAAGAGTTAGATATGTGTCCCAGCAGTGGGATCATCGTTGGTTGATTAAGAATCCTATATTAACTTTTAAAAATTACGCCAATAATTCAAGTATCGTATTTTGTTTTTGCCTAGATCTTATGCAACCTTATGCGCGGAGAAGTACCGACATCACGAGTACTATCGCTGCACCATCCACCCGTACAGCAAACTAAGATTCTTTTTAGAAATTATGTTCGTCATTCTGATGATTGCGGCTTCGCTTATTATCGCTTACCATTACTCTTCAGAGGACCCCGGAATGGTCTATGTTAGTATCTTTATTTAATGAATCAACTCAGCCTATCACAGTTCATTGCTGGAAAAAGGGTGACTGCTCGCCCAGGCTGCGTCAAAACATCCTGTCCTGCCTTCCGTGTCTTGTGTCCCAGCCACCTTTTCGAATATATTGTTGCATCTGCTTAGCTGAGGTGGAGTCAAAATTTAAGATAAACTTGGCAGTGACAGCACAGACAGCAACTGAGCAACTTTTTGCACTCGTCAACCGCGTTTTTCATGTTAATATCAACATTATGAGGAATTTTAGGAATGCCTCCTGCCAGATGTTTATTAGCAGCAAAAACTACTGCTTAGTGCTGAAACGCCAGGATGGCCCGTGAAAACAGTTCCTTACTTTTTTGTAATTGCATTGCGAAAAAAACACAACTTTAGCGTCTCCTCCTAAAGTGTACTTTGTTTAAATCCCCGCAGGACTACCACGCTGAAATAACTTTGGTTTCCGATATCATGATCGTGTTAAATATTATCGCTAACTTCTTCACCGGCTACGTTGAGGGGTATTCCCGCAAGGTTGCTGTATTGTCCTTGCGGAAAATTGCATTGAATTATTTAAAAACCTGGCTGATCGTGGACTTATTTGCATGTTGTGGTATACTAGCCTTTGATGACCAGCACCTCACCCTTGGTTTGATTTTGGAGGCTATAAAGATAATACGCATCCCTATCATACTGGTTTACTTAAACAATATTCTCACTGTTATGAGAGCCTCCGTGAGTACAATATCCTTTCTAATGTTTTAAAATAATTAGGATACTAGTCTGTCTTTTGTTAATACTAATTTTGAAATTGATCAGTTTTACCAGAAAACAGGTGTGGAGATCTTTTTCTTTTTGTTAATTTACCTATGTTGGAACATCTACTTCCAATTTGCTGTGGATTACATAATTGAAGGTAGTTTAAAGCCGGAAAATCCTAGAAACTGTTCATGGTTAACTGTTGGCAAGTTGTGGAACCAGACTACAGAAGTCCGGCTACTTTATGCTTTTGACAGAGCTGGTAAGTTGGACTACGTACAATTAAATTGATATTATGTGCAGGACAGGTACAGGTGACAGCCAAAATGGGCACCTCACGGCGGCATTCTCCTGGCTGCCGTAAACAAACTGCGATTTCCAATTCATCTGCCGAAATTACCGCCCTACGTCGGCGAGCGGCGAGTTTTCTTTTTTTTATGATTAGGTACATACCTACTAGCCACGTATGTTCAATTAATGTCGTCATTGTAGCGGCACGTTGCAAAGATAATCATCACGGAGCTATTTTAGTAGGCCTCCATCCGTGAATGTTACGTTTTCCTATGCTAACGGTAGGTATAACCTGTTTCAGTTGGTATGCTTACAACAAATACAAACATGAATCTTCTTGAACAAAGGGGATGCTTAGAAAACTTTCTTGTTATATGCTGGCTTTTTTCCAAGGTATGGTTTTAGAAAGTGACTGTTAAACATATTGCATTAGACTCCCATAATATTTTTAGGTGTTTTATCAAATCATGGCTCCGGATTTTCCCTAAACAATACTTAGGTAATTTCCATACCTACCAACCTATATTTTGCAGATCTTCATATTTCATTACGCACTAAAATATATACTAGCAGTTTTTGGAAAAGAATCTGCAAGTGCCCAATACTATATGATGAAGAAACAGATAGAGACATACATGGTGCAAAGAAACTTTACTCCGAGACTTAAGAGCAAAATCCTGAAGTTCTACGCTATTCGCTTTCAATCGAAATTCTTTGAGGTATGAAATGTTAGCTGTCGCTTATTACGCTTATTTCCAGTCATGATAGAAAACCCAATTAAGTCCAGTGCTCACTGTCGGGACGGCATGACGTGGATTTGTCGGTGACGAATCATATGGTGTGTCCAGACCTGGCGAATGCGCCGCTCGCGAGCCGCTTGCGAACTGCGCGCGTGTTGCTCGCGTGCGGTTACAGCCTACGCGTACGACACACCCATATAATGTTGTTGAAACAAAAACAGTGTTCGAAGCAACTCCTTATATTGGCAAGGTCGAAGGAAATCTCAACGGAAACTAGCGAAGTACCTACGTAGGAGGGGAGTGATAAGAAGTTTCGAAAGACGTTATTTTGACGCAGGCTATTTCGAAAAATTTACTCGTGGTACGCCCGTTCGAAAGCACATTGAGTCGAAAACCGCTTTATCGAATGACGTTGTCGCGAACATGCTGATTCGAAAAACTGTTTGAATCGTAAGCTAGTTCGAAAGTCTTGGTATCGAAATCCACTGTTGCGAATAGCTTAGTGCAATCTGAATTTTCCTGGGGATCGAACTCGCGACCCCGATAAAGCCTTATCTTTGTATTGGGTTTGGGAAACAAAAGCAATGAGAAGTACCTACCTTAAATTTTTAATTTCCTTAAGTATGTTAATCAACAAATAAATCTACAAAACAAAATTGTAAGTGGTACTCATTATCAAAAGTAACAAGACTGTCATATTGATGACCAAATGGTATATTCAAATCAATATAATAGATTAGTAAGTATTTAATGTTACAGCTCTTATAAATTCAAAAGTGCTAATTGTGTTTTTCTTTTGTAAAATCGCTGCGACAGCATTTTCTTTAAATTTTTCGCAACAGTGGATTTCGATAGCAAGACTTTCGTATTAGCTTACGATTCAAATAGTTTTTCGAATCAGCGTGTTCGCGACAACGTCATTCGATATAGCGGTTTTCGACTCAATGTGCTTTCGAACTGGCGTACCACGAGTAAATTTTTTCGTAATAGCGTGCGTCGAAATAACGTCTTTCGAACCTTCTTATTATATCACTCGCACGCAGGAGATATTGTGAACAAGTGCACGCAAACGAGGTAAGTACCTACCTACGCTCTCTGGTCCCTCTCATAGTTCGATGGGACAAGAATCCGAGACCTGGGAGAATCAAGGGTCATGACCGCCGGTTTCACGTCGTGCATGTCGTGACACGGCGGGTCTTGATATGCTAATTAAACAGTCACCGCCGGACTGACCGCGGTAAGCGCAGCTTCACCTCGGAGGTCTGTCGATCTATGCGGTTGCTACTTAGCCACTTAGCTTACTTAGATAGTGAAAATGGAAAGGCTATAAAGACATTCCCTCAATTTCTTATGATTCTGTAGGAATCCCGCATGCTGGGATGTGTGTCTGGCCAACTACGTGAAGATATCCTCATGCACACTGGACGTCAATTGGTGAGGGAACTGGACTTCTTGAAACAGCTGCCCAGCTCCTTACTGGTGCAAATTGCTGTCAAACTACGCCTCGTCATTTACATTGCTGGTGACATCATTTTCAAGATCAATACCGTTGGTAAGCACCTAGTTTAATTTTGTAAAAAAAGATGGTGTGATCTGGAACTACTCGAGACTTAAGTCTTCAAGAAGTTCTTTTAACAGCTGGTCTTTGCAAGTTACATAATTATGTGTAGTCCTTTTAATTCTACTTCCTACTATTACTATGCTACTTCCTACAAATAAAATTATTAGAAATGTGGAAGTCCAAATGTTTAATTTGAAATGTTGATCAATCATACCTTCACTCGATCATTCGGACCGATCTTTCGACTTTTCGGCATCCGGGATTCGAAATTTTCATTAATTCGCGGTGGCCGAATTCGTCGAATATTGCCCGCGCGCATATCAGAATCGTCCACTTATGAAATATCATTAGTGGACAATTCTAGTATGCGCGTTAAGAATGAAACGTTGTATGACGGTGGCCGCTGTAGTGTATTTGAATGTAGGGATCGAACATGACTGGATTAGGACATACGATACTTTTATCGGCAGTTCATTCCAGTTGGATAATTTCCGACCACTCCGGGAAGCCGCAGCTAAAAGCTAGCTTCAATAAGTAAATACATAATTTAAACTTGTTCCACAGGTGACTGTCTCTACTTCATCGACAGAGGTACAGTAGCCATCTACTCTGATTCAGCAAAGGAGATGTGTCACTTAGAAGATGGGGATTACTTCGGCGAAGTAGAGTTAGTTATAAGAAACCTCTATAGGACAGCATCTGCGGTAGCTGTCACTAACTGTGAATTGTTCAGGCTAGACAGGGAACATTTTGAGGCAACCATAGCGCATTATCCGACAGTATATAATAGTATAAAAGAAGTGGCGATGAGAAGGTTTGAGTGGACTCGCGTGATTGATGCACATCATAAGGCTGAACTGAGGATGCGTGATAGACGGTTGGCGATTTGAGGAGAAGAGCAAGAAGAGCAAAGCAGAACCAAAAAAGGTTTTTGTCGCCAAAGACATATTTTTTGAACAAAAGGAGTTTAAGCTATACATTAATCTATTGGCACGTAGTCATAATTAGAAATAACGCCATTTTCAATATATTTTACAAAACAATGGGGAAGGCTGTCAATATGGCGCTGTCGTAGCTAGTTCAAAACAAGCTTGCATGGTTTTATTTATTTTTACGAAAAAGATTTGTTGTGTTCCGAAATCTGAATCTACCTTTTTTTCGAAAGACCCTAAAATTGGAAGATTCTGACTGAAAGATATTCGTAAAGAAAAAAATGATATTAAACAGATTTCGAGGTTATGTCGGAAACATTTTGAAAAAAAGTGATTACAAAATATTGATACCTACTTTCCATGTCGAAATGTGAAATAAAACCAAACTGATGAATGAACACGAAATGAAATGAGTAGGTAAAGGAAATATCAGTAGGTATAGGCCTTAGGGGCCAAATAGCTTTGACCGGCCTTACAATTGCACAAATGTTTACCAATTGCGCCCCCATGTCAACCGAACGCCGAAATATACATGAGCAGTGTAAATATTTATTTCCTTAATTATTTGAATTATTTTATTTTACTATATGAACGACGTCAGCTTAGTTGCAGGACGTATTTTATTTCATAAGTACTTAATTACTGTCATACAGGATAAGTTTTGCTGTTCCATACATTTTGACCGCGTAGGTATTGCACTTTTCTATGAAACAGCTGATTTTTTTTTTGTTTAATCGACGAAAAAATTATGTGCTGGGGCTTATAGATTGATATGCTGAATTAATGGTTACAGTTGGCGCGCTGGTTAAAAACTTATCCTGTATAAATAAATAATATTTTTTAAGACTTAATTTCGAGAGACCTGTATCCCAGCAGTGAGAACATTATAGACTGACTAGGCTATTATGCTTAAGTTCTAATCGTTTTCTCAGTTAAGGTAAGGACAATAAATAAAAAAACTTTAATTATTTAACTTTCGTTTTTATTTAAAACCAGCCACCATGTAGGTACAAGCGGAATAACTTCGATATTCGAAATTTGGCTGAGAACACACTTCGATTCATTTAATTGTCAACAATATGCCTTCACAATTTAAAATGAATTTAGTTTAAAAATTAAAACTATAGTGGAATTAATCGCAGTGTGCTCTAAGCTGAACTGTTATTTTGTAAGTTGAACAAACTTTTATAGCTTTCAGATATTTAACACATAATGTACACGAGCATTCTTAAACAAGTTGCCCTTTTTACCTGACTGCGGCAAAACCAAAATGTGGTGTTATGTTTACAGTGTCAAAAATTTTCGATTTCGAAAGTCAACTTGTGTAAATCTTGCAAGTGCACACCATGCTACAGGATAACATTTATTTAATGCAACATAATAATTATATCCGCACAACTGCATTTAATAACATAATGACTAATCTCTTATTTCACTCCGTTAAAACGAATAATAAACTTTTCAGTCAGTCGCTTTCATCGAACAACACATATAACTTGTAGATAGGAGTAATATTACGGAATCTCGAGTAGGTTTTGGGGTATAATTATATAACATTTTATCTTGACTAACAGTAAAGGCAGCCATACACAATACAGTCCACCGTAGAGGTCAGACCTGTGAAGGTACGAAATATTGGAATAGATGTAACATGAAATGTAATATAGTACGTTACACCCAAGAAGCTTGTAGATAAAAGTGGAGGCAACACTCAAGTACCTAAGTGAAGACGACTGTGGGCTGACACTCTCTTTCTAAATACATACTTAAGGGCACACTTTGCGCGGGCTCGAACTCACTGGTGGGCCTGGCTAAAAATCACGCTGTCTCACCAGGCTTCGTACCCGACAGAGATAGTATCAGTGGTGAGCAGTTAGACTCTAGTCTACACGTACAACGTTATTGAGTGAGCGCAGGAGCATTTTTGGCAAAAAATTCGCGAAAAAATTAAGAAAAGTCCTTCAGAAGATCGGGTTTTATGAAAAAACCACTGCATAAATCAATGACCAATAAAGTTTATTGAACTCATTGTTAATTGAACTTTGTCGGTACCATCTTGGTTTTCGAGATTTTACACTCCTTTTATTACCTAAACACGCTCAAAGTTAGGTTAAATTAGCAAGAAAGACGAATCTTTGTTGGCTCATAACTTTTTAATAGCTTTTTATTTTAGTATTCTGTTTCCGTACAGACAATAATAATAACGAGACAAAACCATACCATGTTTAATTTTTGATGTACATAGTCAAACAGTGGAGTAAAACCCTCCCGCCCGAAGTTTGTATGGAAAAAATGTGAACAAGTGTCACCTTAAGAACGAGACAGTGATATGTTTTTTATCGTTTATATATGTATTCAGAAAAAGAGCGTTATCCCACAGGTTGTCTTCACTTTTTTTTTCTTGGAGTGTGGTTTCCACTTTTATCTATAAGCTTCTTGCTTACACCGAACATTTCATCCAAATATATGCAATGCAACATAAAAAAGGTAACACACATTGAAATAAATTCGCCTTGAATTGTTGAGATACAATTTATTTGGCGTTGCATACAATTTGGACGGCACGTTAGCTTCAACGTTAGTTAAATTTCATGATACGTTTCAAATAACGCTCACCCTCATTGGCAAGAAGGGTGAAATAACTAAAAAGTTCAGTTTGCAATTTTAAGTAAGTAAGGATACCGGTGAACGCGGCAATTTTTTTTTTTGCTGCTAAAATAACATTATGCTAAGCCCGTAAGTGAGGCTATATAGCTCACCCTCTATTACGTGGGACTAATTTATAACTGGCGAAATGTACTAATGTGTACTAGAGGTAAACCTCTGCGCACCCTTCGGGGAAATAAGGCGTGATGCTATTTTATAAACAAGGGAGTTATAGAGATTGCGAGGTTATTCTCGCCGCACTCTTATCGCTAATTTTAAACTTTTAAATCATCATACCCATAATTGCAAAGTGAACTAAAGTGTACCCACCATTATGACATGTGTTCGACCAGCGAAGGCACACCTGCACAGGTAGACCTCTCCGTGAGACCATAACGTGCATGACTTACATAAGGCCAGTGATGACGCATCAGAAATAAAAATCTCAAATATAAAATTATCATTACATGCAATGCGACGTCTTTCATTTCTTTAAACATTGACATCCCAGGCTTGCTCGAGGGTAATTTAGATACTAGGGCCGAGATTGATAGACTTTACTTAGCACATACTTTGGTTAAGCATTATTCTTCTCACTGTCGCACAACTGTCAAACTACAAGTGAAAGATAGAGACGGAAACATGGCTAAGCCAAAGCACGTTTATCAATCTTAGCCTCAATGTTTGTTGCTTGGCTCAATGTATAATTTAGTGGAAGAGACAGAATTTAGTATTTCTCTAATTTACACGTAATATCACAACCAAAATAAATAAATTCTTAAATCTATACAATTTTAAGTGAGTAAAATTACAATGGTGAACAAACGCAAAACAATGTTTTCTGTGTAAATTAATAATAAGTGAGTTAACATAAAATAAACTTTGGGCAACTGATCGTGATAAAAAATTACTGTAATAGCAATAAATACTGAATAAAGTCATGACAAGCTTATAAATAAAAAAATATGTTATCTAATTACGATAGTTTTCTTGATATAACTTTATTTAGTCATTATTTTAAAGGGAGGTAATTCTTATTTATGATGCATCCATTAAAGGGAGAAGCGACAGAGTAGCCAAGGAAATTAAAATTTTCTTATGTCACTGGTATGTGATGTCATAATGAATTACTATTAATTCAATGGGACCAACTTTTTTTTTAGGGTGGGAAGTCATCAAATAACTTCTCCCGCTCTGGGTGGAGCAGGGGGCGAAAACCCACCCGTGTTCCTTCAGTTGCCTGTGTGCCAGGGGCCACGGTATCTCTTTCGAACAAGAGGGTTGTATTGATAATTTTTATTAAGTAAATACATACGTTTTACGGTCACGAATCATATTGAATCAACATTTAGTCTAACACTAACCTGAAAAATTAAATTTTCGTTTGAAATTTTTATCTCAAATTTCTCAATAGCATTCCGGAGTCTGAATTCGTGCCCGGTTGATGGCAATAGACTCGCCCCCTATTACATGGGACTTTTAACATAACTGGCGAAATTTAGGTGTACTATAGATACACCTCTGCTCAACCCTTCAGGGAAGCAAGGCGTGAAGTTATGTTATGTGCGTGTAAGAAAATTTGTTCCGTGTGGTGCCGACGTAACGAATAGCACCATCCCATTTCTTCCCGTGAGTGTCGTAGAAGGCGACTAAGGGACTTACTAGAGAATGAGCAGCAGCGTTCTCTATGCATTTTACCGCCATACTGTGGTCGCCAACCCGCCTGCCAAACGTGGCGATTATGGCAAACGCACCCATTTTTTTTTTTTTTTTTTGTGAGAGGCCTATGTCTAGCAGTGGACGTCTATCGGCTGAAATGATGATGAAGAAAATTTGAATTCCGCGGGCTTTTCAGCGCATCCACCTTATGAACCAATTAAACACGTGACAAGCAGATAACAAAAACAAAAATGTTTCAGGACATTCAGTTACATAACTTCATTCATTTACCTATCAATAACCTAGAACAATCATTGAGTCATTAGAAATCTCATCTCCTTAGATATCGCTTACTAAACTTCACAGTCACATATAAAAATACACGCAACAGCCATCCCCATCTCAATACTTTATAAAGAACATCAATTTATAGGAACGGAATATGTTTTGAGGTAGATAACACAGTTTTAGGCATTAAGGAATACATATTTCCGTATAATAATAAGCATTTAGGCACATATTATCGCACATTACTAATAACTGCGAGATGAAATACATAATATTATGTAAAAAAAATCTTCAAGTTTTGAAATGGGGCAGCCGCCTTTCATATGAGTAAAATCTGCATGAATATAAAATTCTTTATTTCGTAACTAAATAATTTCACAATATTCCACACCCTCAGTTCAATAAGGCCGTAAGTCGTCAGACTTGCGAAAAGCTTAACGAACTATTCAAACAAAAAAGGCTCTTAAGTTAAATAAATAATAGGCAAAATGGCAAATTGATTCCTTTGCCATTTCCCAAACATGTTGGGTTTTCAATCAGCTTGAAACAGCTTTTCGCAGGAAGTGAATACCCATCTGTAACCTTCATACAAGAGAGAAAGAGATGAACCTATACGGGATGAATAACGCCATCTTTTTTTCTCAGTAGCTAATACACTTCCCCAAAATCTTATACTAATCTGTAGGATATGTGCCAGTAACCATCGATTAGCTCAGCCTGATTTTGTTCTTCTGACTTACAGTACCTAGGCGTTTATGACATATCAAACTCTAGAGACTCCCCACAGGTATGACAGGAACAACACACAGTTATTGTCATACATGTGTACCGGCTTTGTAAAGCAAGAACTTTTCTAAAACGCAATCCGTGTCTTATTACATCACAAGAATTATCTTCAGACTCGGGTTTGAACCATTGAAACATTTTTATATTTCGAACTTTATTCCACTACATTAAAGTTCTTAATACAAAACTGAAAACTTGGTACCGGACTTATTTGTAATTTTTGTATAAGGACTGAATTTCAATAACAGTTACGTTCCTACTACAGAAACTATCTTGTTTCAAACAAAGAAAAACTTAGTTTTGTAATAAGAACGAATATGTCTTATCTACGGCCGGGTACTGTATCTACGCCTTTATTACCCTGAGAGCACAATAATTAGCTAAAATCACCACAATAATTTAATTTACACATACTATCATAATTTAAGTTTCAGTTCATACATTTGTTCACACAATTTTGTGCCGCCGAACGTTTTCTTGAGCTTATCGTAATGGAATCATTTTAATTTATTGAACGTAGTTGTAGTGCGTCTGCGCCGGTACTGGGTAGTACATCTCGCTCATTACGTATGGACTGATTATAGCACTGGAATTGGATAGAGATAAGGGATGTATAAGTATAGTGTTTTAGTACAGTTTCTTTTTTGAATAAAGAAATATGTATTTACATGTTAATTACTGTGTATCGGAAATGTAGAACAGTCTATTTAATAATCAGTGGTTTTTAAGTGTGTTTTACTAAACGCAAAATACCAACTGATACATTCAATATCATTAATAGAGTACTTGTTTGAACACCGGAAAAAAACGAAAAAAAAGAACAGACTTCAAGAATATCTCGTCAACAAAACCAAATTGATTAATTTTCTACACTCCATTTTTAATTTACTCTCCCCTAAAACAAGTCAGTAGGGTCTGTAGAAAGTGTCAGAAATTGCCAGACGAAATTCATTCTATGTAACACGACTTACCCATGGCTATAAGGTCCATACAAAAGCGTCGGCTATGACCTCGGCTCGTCTTCTACTGGCGCCAGGCGCGCGCTGCTCGACGTGTAGAACAGAACGCAAGGAGTCTTCCACCACGCGCCGAACTGTACCACTTCGTCTGCAGTTACGGGGACGATGCTTGAAAATAAATAGTTATTCATTATTTGAATGAGGTAAAAACAACCTTAAGTGTTACTCGATAAAGAAGAAAAGGTTTTTCCAGTCAAGGATGCATTGCAAACTTAAAAGACATCCCAGCTTCATCGGTACTAAGTCGTTTTTGCCAAGAAAGTAGAATAAGGTTTTTCTTGCCTACTGTCATAACGTTGAATTTACTACATAGGCCGATTGCCTAAGAGCGCGGGATTATGTCGGGAAGATAGGTATAAGCGTCTTATGATAATTTGTCAGTCTAAAATGATGATTATGGCAGTATAGTTTGTGAGTCACTGGACCTGAATCTGCGTTCAGCAAATAATGATATTCATCATTTGGTATGATCATCGTCTTCAGGCTGATGACGATCTGAGTGATGTGGCGGCATCTACATCGCCACATGCGAACTACGCATCACACTGACGTCACGCGAAATCATGCACCCGCGCGATTTGCATATACGAGTAACATAATTAACACAAGACCTCATACGCCCCAATTAGAGTATTGAGTTAATGACCAAAACTATTTTTTTTAAAGCTAACTGATAATTTTAAGAAAAACGTGTCGCCCTAAGCAGTACGAATTCTGTAAAGATAACGCTTTTTAAGGCCTTCTGCCAGTCGCTTTACACGTGCAGCCTGTGGACCAAGTATACCCTTCGGGCATACAGCGACCTGCGTGTACAGTACAATAACGCATTCAGGGTGCTTCTGGGGCTGCCGTGGCGTTATAGTGCGTCAGGGATGTTCGCCGAAGCGTGCGTCGACGGTTTCGCCGCGATTATGCGGAAGCGATGCGCTTCAATGTTGGCGCGCCTGCGCTCCTCCACCAATAGCATCCTGAATGTGTTTTCAGACCGGTGGGACTCTCCCCTCTTACGAAGATGGGTAAATGTCCACACACACGTATTCAAATAATCTTGTGTCGGTTTCATTGGTTGTCTATTATTATTTAATACTAACATTAGGCTAAGTTACACTACTACTAACATTATATGGATGTTTATTCCGAAATAAAATATTTGAATTTGAATTTGAATTTATTACTTTAAGCATTTAAAATTGGGTCTTATTTTTTCTGGAATAAGATTGAATTTTCTTTGGCTTAATTAGTGGTAGGTTTGCCAAAATACATAATAAAAAAAAACTTATATTAAAAGATACTGAAATTGATTCAGTAGTGAATTAGGAATAAACACTTTCTTGCGTGTATTCTGTTACACCTTGTATACAACATACCGATATCAATCTATGGGCAGTAGCCCACCCACCAGAGATATTCTATGGAGGATGAGTGAACTTTAAACCCTATTCTTTATACCTCTACAGGAAAAGTTTATATCCAGTACGCAAATTTTAACCATGAATTCAGCATATCATTCTAGACCCCTACCGCAGAAATTTTTCGCCGGTTATAAAAAAAAACAGCTGTTCCATACATTTTGACCGCGTACGTATTGCACTTTTCTATGAAACAGCTGTTTTATTTTTTTGTATTATTTGCGTTATTTGTGTTAAAATTTGCGCACTGGATAAAAACTTATCCTGTATAAGTCCACTACCATTTCCCTGCCCGTTATCCTATTTTATTCGTATAAATAGACTTCTCGTAGACATAATCGATTAAAGTATCGCTTCTTACTCACCTCAAATCATTGAACAAATACCAGACCGGCTCCACATCTTTCGTGGCCATTTGTATGTACGCGACCAAGTTCTTAGGGTTGTCCTCAACACATACGACGGCCGCTGACAACGTGTATTCCTCTTCTGATTGCGTTGTAACGTTCTTTTTCTTTTGCTTGTCAGCCTTACTGGTCGGTGTGAGTGGCTCGGTCGGAGATTCAACCTAGAAAGTTGGGATCTTGTTCTATTTTTGCGATTCGATGAGTACAGTTAACAACAAAAAAATCCAATTAATTACCAATTCAACAATAAATTACCAGACAAGTTATTAAAATTTCATAAGCAGAATAAATGTATTATTATTGTGTGCGTTATTATTACTTTTTAGACATAAAACATTTAGGTAAAGAATATCAAAGATTTTTCTATTACCTGTTTTGTTGGTTGTGTTTACGAGGTAAAATCTGTTAATAATACAACTGCCCTTTAATCTGATATTCGCCAAATCTAACAGAAAGTAATCATACAATTTGAATACCTACTCTCACTCACGGTAAGAAAATGAAATAGCAAACGACACAATGTTATTTATAATTTTAATCTAGTCATAGAAGTCTCGGTATTAATGTTACAGGAAACCAGTATTAATAGGTACATATTATAAAATTAGGCTACCCATGTACAGGGTAGCGTGGCCGAGCGGTCTAAGGCGCTGGTTTAAGGCACCAGTCTCCTCGGAGGCGTGGGTTCGAATCCCACCGCTGCCAGATATCTTTTTGTTGATTATTCTAGAATGTTGCCGTGCAAGTTCGTACATCCTACTCACAAGACGTTAGCAATTCATAGGGATAAACAAAAAAAAAGGTATTCGCGTGGTAACAGTATCTCCCAAAATAACAGCTGCGTCTCGATTATCTTTCATGGTGGAAGCTCGTGAACGACTAAGTCCCGTATTACAGAACCTCACTGAAGACCCAAGCATTACTTAAAACTAGTTTCAAC
The DNA here is from genome assembly GCA_949987655.1 of Polymixis flavicincta. Lineage (NCBI taxonomy): Eukaryota > Metazoa > Arthropoda > Insecta > Lepidoptera > Noctuidae > Polymixis > Polymixis flavicincta. The sequence goes on along the minus strand of OX465183.1, from coordinate 7,576,965 downwards.
CAATCAAATGGCTCTATACTAGTTTTAAGTAATGCTTGAGTCTTGAGTGAGGTTCTGTAATACGGGCCTAAGTGCCAATTTTACTAATGAAACTGACCGCAATCAGCACCTTTAAAACTGCGTTCAATAGCTGTCAATGTCAATATTCCAAAGCAATGATGACAGTTGAACGCGGTTTAGATGTAAGTACTGATTGCGTTCAGTTTCATTCGTGAAATCCGTCCTTAAAAAAATGTTCTATATTATTGTTCTCCCAAAATGTATCTACTATTTATAACTTTTACTTACTACAGTTACTAACTACTTAACAATATTATCAACGTGTTCCTTACCTTATCATTAATAACAACATCTCCATCTGATTGCAGTCTTATAAGAAGCTGTAGAGGCAGAACACAGTTCGACTCATGCGTCGGACTCTTTGATGAGCCCGCTTGTGGATTTGGTCTGAAAATATATTGTTAGAATATTAGATAGATAATATAAACTATTTCTTATTTTTGCTTACATCAACTGTAATGCATTTTCATGTTAGATCAGAGGGGCAATTTTGCTAATTTTAAGAACGTTCACAGTCTGATCTCGGTGTCAATCTGTCAAAAATTCCTCGAGTTTCCATACATTTCTGTCAAATTTTTGAAATTCGATTGTCGCTGAGATGACATACTGCGAACGTTTTTAATTACGAGAATTGGCCTTCAGCTTGATAATGGTTTAAAATTACTAACTCGCACTGAACAAGTGTGGTGATCTATGGTCGTTCTTCCTCTGTATGAGAAGTTTTTCCCTTCTTTGAGACATTTACAGGCTCTATAGTAACAAAATCTAATAACTATTCGATTAATCCTAATATAACAATAAAACACTACCTTTACCGAACGAAAAAGCGTAACAAAAAAGCGTTATTACCTCTCCATGCAACTGTTTGTTAAATCATAATGGAAAGAAACATATTTTTCATGGTTATCGAGGGAGCTGAAGCACTACGTCAACATTAAAATCCAAAACGGCAGCTGATAAAAATTTCGAAGTTTTCATAATGGATGTCGTTTTCATGGTTTTCGAGAGTGCTGAAGCCGATAGTGAGGGTGATTATAAAGATAGAGTAAACAGCGTTACTATTTCAACGTTATCAGAAGTTGAAAAAAAGAAGCGTAACTAACTACGTTCCACACTTATTTTTTTTAAGAAACTATTAAAAGTTAAAAATTTCCTAACATCATAATTACCTGTCAGGGTGCTTAAAGTGACAGCCTGGTCGCGCGCAATGTAGACCATAACGACACGGTTTTCCGCCACCAGCCCGCTTTGTGTCCGGCTAGAACATTATCATTATTAAATATATTAAGTTGGATGCGGTAAGGTAGCCATCTATATCGAAATTTGCTTAATTTTTATGCAATTTGCGCGTAAAAAATAAGAAAAATCCTTCGAAAGATCCGAGTTTTATGAAGAAACCACTGCATACATCAATTACCAATAAAGTTTATTGAACTTTTCTTTATTTGAGCATTGTCGGTACAGACTTTTTTTTGGAGATTTTACACTTCTTTCATTACTTAAACACGCCCAAAGTTGCGGTTAGTTGCGTTTTTCTTGCATTTGCAAGAAAAACGAATCTTTGTTAGCTCACAACTTTTTTATGGCTTTTTATTTTACTATTCTGTTTCTGTTTTGAGAAAAACCATACCGTGTTAAATTTTTGATGTGCATTGTCAAACAGTGGAGTAATAATTTCCCGAAGTTTGTGCAAGAAAATATAGACTCTTTTCGGGTGAAAAGAGCCCTTAGGGTTAAGGGGCATCTCCCTTAAGGTGAAAAGAGTCCATATTTTTTCCTAAGGTATCCCACGAAAATATTTTATTTTTTGCAATTTAACCTAATGGTTTCTACGAGTTTCCCCGTACCTTTATGGTTTCGGATTTCTGTATTTTTTCCCAGCAAAAACTAAACTGTATAGAGAAGAGGGGTATTCACCATTTCTTTCTGCGTGCCTTTCGCCCAGTAAGCTTTTTCTCGAACAGTCGCACCGCCACAATTTATTGCTAATATCGGAGGTAATCTGCAATATAAAATCGTACAATTTTGTCATTTTATTATGTCTTCATTCGTCTACTAATATATTCTGACCACTCAATATAGTTGTTTATCCGGGCCTTAAAATCAATACGTTCAAACTAAGAGTATTTTACACTAAAACGAAAAACGACTTCGCATTGCAGTCAATTATGCCATAAAACATCTCATAGAACCCAGAAATACATCTTTCTATTTGATTTTTTTTAAGCATCGGATCCGTACTTCCAAAAATTACCGATTACAAAGGAAAAAATAATTTTACCTCTTTGTAATTATTTAGATTTACCTTATGATCCCCCCTCGTTGCATAGTTTAGTGGGAATGAACCTAGAAGTGTTCGAACCACATTCATAGGTACTTTTCATATAGTGTAAATAACCAGTAACCATTTCACAAATAAAACTTGCAAGTTAAATGGATATTAATTAATACCTTTACGTATAGTTTTCATCCACGTACTAACAAGCACAACAGTTCTAGAAACCCGCAGTGGGGCTCCGGGCCTACGCGCATTGCGGCCGGATTCTGCTGCTGATTTAAGTAAATATATCTAACGCTTCTGGCTGATGGGACTGAAAGGTTCTGGAGTGGTGACAGCGTACCGAAAGACGCAGCGTTGGTGCCTCTTACAAGGTGGCCCGGTGACTAACTGGCTGTCGCAGGAATACGCTGGATGCGAGATGCACAGGAGCTGCTGAATGGCTATGATACGTACTTTACGATCCTACCCCGCTGCACAGTGGGAGTGAACCTAGAACAGTGTTCGCACCAGGCTGGTGTACTTCGTCTGGCAGCTAGTGACGCGCGCACCAGTTCTAGGAACCCACCGCGCGGCTCCAGGCCCTCGCGCACTGCGGCCGGGTACTGCAGGGCGCAGGCTAGGACTACGGATTCGCGGCCTTCCTGATGAGACAAGGGAAATACGTTAATAGTGGATATCGCTCAAAGCTTTTGAACAGACAAAATGAAGAAAGAAAAATTGTACATTGATATGTGTGACTAGGTGTTAAACGCGTGCAATAATGGACTACTGAGTCCCATCAAGACCCGCACTTAAGTAACGCTTTTCTGTGTTAATAAAAACTACAAGTCACAGAAGAGCGCGACCTCAGAATACAGAAAGAACCAGAAGCCGCGAGAGCGCCTAATATTGAAGCGAAAAAAACGACTCTTAAATAGAGTAGTTTGACGCGCAGGCGATCAGTCACTCTGTGACTGTCGTATCGCGCGACGTGTTTTACCGGTGTTCAATTTATTTAAATTGTACACCGGTAAACCGGTGTCGTTCCCATCTCTAAAAATACAGCAGGGCTAAAAAAGCAGGATGAGATCACATTTCATGTACAAGTAGCACATTCAGTTATTGTCTTATTTAAGTATTTATTAACTGTCATCGAGAATAATGGGTCAATCTTGTACGTGTTGCCAATTTAAGTGTTTTGATTTCCCTTCTTTTTATTACCTACTGAGGGCTTTTATTCATTGTAGTATCTATAAAACTACTTTAAAAATATATTTTAAAAGACTTTAAGAAATAATGTTATCAAAGAAAACTTAAAATTTTGATTTTATTATTTACGTACCTCCAATACTCTCAACATTTACCCCAAAAATGGGCAAACAATGTCTGAGCTAGCAATATTACGCGGGTGGGAAGTGAGGGGGGTGGGGGTCCCTTGTTTTGTTTTGGACACAGCCTGCAGCTTGCAATAACAGTTGAACGCGGCTTCTGGTTCTTTCTGTATTCTAAGAGCGCGACTTAAGGTGACACTTGTCCACATTTTTTCCATACAAACTTCGGGAGGGTTTTACTCCACTGTCTGACTATGTACATCAAAAATTAAACATGGTTTGGTTTTGTCTCGTTATTATTATTGTCTGTACGGAAACGGAATACTAAAATAAAAAGCTATTAAAAAGTTATGAGCCAACAAAGATTCGTTTTTCTTGCTAATTTAACCTAACTTTGAGCGTGTTTAAGTAATAAAAGGAGTGTAAAATCTCAAAAACCAAGACGGTACCGACAAAGTTCAATTAACAATAAGTTCAATAAACTTTATTGTTCATTGATTTATGCAGTGGTTTTTTCATAAAACCCGATCTTCTGAAGGACTTTTCTTAATATTTTTCGCGATTTTTTTGCCGAAAATGCTTCTGCATCTCACTCAATAACGTTGTGCGTGTAGACTACAGTCTAACTGCTCACCACTGATACTATCTCTGTCGGGTACGAAGCCTGGTGAGACAGCGTGATTTTTAGCCAGGCCCACCAGTGAGTTCGAGCCCGCGCAAAGTGTGCCCTTAAGTGCGGGTTTGGGTCACACAGTGCTATAATATAATTATTCAACACCGACGACAAACACAAGAATAATAATAGTGGATCCGACTGACTGCTTGATTCATTTATATCTGGATGATTTTCTTATTGATATTGATTAGTAATACAATAAAAACGGCTGCGGTAAATACCTAGGGTAGAAAATGTTACGTCAATATGTATCATCGAAAAGCTAAACGATAAATGACATTGGCTTTTAAAAACCTCAAATGAATATTTCAGGTATTATGTAATGCAGGCATAGCATGACGCTTTCTAGTTTTATTCTACCGTAGAATTTGGCCCAAATTACTTGTCAACATTTCGCGGTACAAAATTGTCAATTGTCTTCACAGAAACGTCATTTTTGTCTACTCTTCCATCGACAAAACGCTTCTCTACGGTTCTCGTGCTAAGCCTGCTGGTTTAGTTTTAAATTGTTAAATTGTTGTGAAATAATATTTCAAATCGGTTCAGCAGTTTCGGAGCCTATTCAATGACAAACAAACAATCAAATCTTTCCTCTTTATTAATAGTATATTTTATAGATTTGGCAATCAAAACAGGTTGGTGAGAAAGATGAAATGACATATTCTATGGGAGAAATCTGTCCTTTGTATCAATTTCCTTCGTTGTATGTTGGGGAAGATAATTTACCTACCTCTTTATTACACTTGAGACATCTGTTGAACTGATGCCTTCCGATGGCGAACAGTTGTGATATCTCCGACTCCTCCCTGTCCGCCATTTGGTTGTTCGTTAGCTCGTGGTTTTCTACTGGTACTGTGTCGGCGTCGCCTGCACCTGTTTATTTAGGTCCATGAACATAATGCAGCATTGCATAAGCGAGCGTGCACATTCTTTATGCCTGGCGACTTTTATTTAGGTTTTAAGTTCTGTTTATATTTCATTCTTGTTTTTATTATTTATTTCTGCCTGAATTTACAATGATATTACAATGTTTTATTGGTATTGCGTGTGCTAGCTGAAATATGCCAAATAATTTATATTTTTTGTGTTCAGTAATGTTATTTATGTACTATAGTATAGAAACAAGCTCTTCTAAATTAACAGACAGCTGCGCAGGATGTTATGCGAGTTTAACAATGAAGGGCCATGTCTGGAAAAGCCTTTTGAAGAAAGAGCCATTACAGATTTGAGCTGACCTGTCCTAACGAATCTCGTCTCATTACGCTTTATGACCATGATTGCCACGAACGTTCACTTATGTTTAATTATGCGGTGTGGTGCCGTACGTAAAGAATATCCCATCTCTTCCCGTGGGTGTCGAAGGAGCTGGCGACTAAGGGGACTTACTAGAGAATGGGCAGCAGCGTTCTTTAAGCATTTTACCACCATACTGCGATCGCCAACCCGCCTGCCAAGCCTGCCAAGCGTGGCGATTATGGCAAGCCCCCCCCCCCCCCCCAATTGGGGGAGGCCTATGTCCAGCAGTGGACGTCTTCTAACTGAAATGATGTTTAATTATGAATAACAACTCTCAAACTTCCATATTATACACCACATAGTAAAGATTATTTACCTACCTCCATAATCTGGTCCAAATAGGATCGCTATTGGGATTTAATAAACTCATTAGTGAAATTATTTTGTTCTTAAATAATATAAAAAGGCAAATGAACGCAAAGCCAAATCATCAATTTTGCCATGTTTACTGATCAGGTTACTGCTAAGGCCGAGGTTATTTAACGTTACTTGCCAATTGAAGGGTGAGTGGACAAAGGTGTTATCTGACAAAACTGAAAAAATCTATTTTTTTAAATGAACATAAGATAAAATCGACTGATGACCTCAAAACACGCAAATTTTTATTCGTGTCAAAAATACAGACCCAAGCAAAGGTGTTAACTGACAAAAATAAATACAAGCTGTAATAGCTACCTTGATTTTATTTTGCAACACCCATAACTAATTTTGAAATGTTTTTAGTTAACACCTTTATCCACTCACCCCTTCAATTGTTTTGGCTAAGATGTATTCCCGTCTCTATCTTGCAGTTGTAGTTAGACAGTTGTTCGACAGAGACGGAAATAATGCTATTTTTTTTTTATGAATTATTTTACTTTTAAGTCTATTTTCTCCTTTCCACTTTTCGCTGTCTAGAGCTAGAGTCGATCATACGTATCAAAATATAACATTAAATAAACTCACCATCTTCTCTCGCAATCCACCCATCTTCCCTCAACTCTTCTTGGCACTCAAACTCAGTAGCCGGTCCAAGAAACTCCAACTCGGTATAATGATATTCCTCCGGATACTGTCCATTCATCACTTGTGGAGGGACCGGACGTACTTTTACATTCAAACTTGGAATTCGAACAGCCTTAGGCGGACTGTTCACAAGTAGTGCCTTCTCTTTCTTACGCGTCGCGAGGATTTCGTAGTGAATCTGGTGTAGGATGAAACGGTTCCAACTCTGTGGGGTAGGACTGAAATTCTTTAATTGATTTTTTACATTCTTTTGTATTTGGTACTAACGAGTTTTGCTTAGTGTATGGTATCAATCAATCTTATGCCAATCTCTAAGAACTGTTTTATGACCCTAAGTTTTAATCTCATTTGTAATTCTCATTTGTGACAGTTATTCATTTTTGTCAAAAGTGATATAGCAATTAGGTAGGAGGTCAACATGTAGCAGATTTACTAAGGATCACATTTCTTATTAAAATTACATTAAATTGTTTTATCAGTTGGATTGGATTTACAGCAAAAATTGAAAAAAATATTGCGATAGTAATCTTTTAGCTTAAACTTATTTCATAAATTATTTTGACAGGTACAAGACAAGAAATACTTAAAAAAAAAAAAAAAAAAAACAGAAAAAAGAACGTTCAAAATGGAACTCTATTTCAAACTGCACAAGTTTTACCTGTATCAAAGCAACTAGATCGACTCTTGGCTCAGCACCGCGGTCCGGTATTATAAGTCCTAATGCAGCCGCCTCTGGCACTGTACGGAACGCTCGAAGGAAGTTATTAGCCTGGCACGGCACGCCCCCTGAAGTATCTAACATTCTAAAAAGGAACCCTGAAATGATGATGGCATTGTTATTGAAGTATGTAGTATAACTGGTTGCTATCTGAAGGCCATTCTCGTAAAACGTTAAAAATCTAGTCGCAGTCTCATCTCGGCGGTAATCAAATGTCAAAAACTTGTCAAAAATGTATGGAAACTAGAACTATTTTTGACAGATTCAGACAGAGATCAGACTGTGAGCGTTCTTGAAATTAAGAGAATTGCCCCTCTGGTATGCCAATATTTTGGTTGGTTTGGTCGAAATTCAATTGGCGAAATGTTTTCTAAGTCTCATCCGGCGAAGTATTTTTGTACGAATTTAATTTTGCGATGATTATTTGGCGATTTTTTTTTTTCGCCAACTTAAATATTTCTTGACTTTTAGGTGGAAGTGTCACAGTAGTACCTGCAAATTGCAAAAAACGTAAGAAAAGTTGAATTTTGCGGGCTACCTTTACGCAACATCCATTATGTTGACGTTGATCTCGTTTAAAATTCACTACAGCGAAATTAAACCCCACCAATCAATAAGCTTTTCATACAAGCACACTTTAACTTATGTGATTCCATCCCACAGACAACTCTCAGGCCCAGAACCCACGCAACACGCGATGCATGTGAATGGAATACTGACAGTTCCTTGCACAGATGTAAAAATATTGCAACGGAATTTTATCGCTCATTGGATTTTCAACCCTATGTGTTGAACCAAGCATTTAAAATCCAACAGAATGCATCCAGTCTCGGTGTTTAACCTGGCATTGAGAATTCGACAGACCGAGTAAAACAAACTTTTTTCAAAAATAAAAAAGCTACCGACTTCCGGAAAAACACTACAAAATGAAAAATAACTTTAATTTCGGAAGGCGGTGACTTTGGATATGTATTTCAATTTTTTGTCACCGCCTTCCGAAATTAAAGTTATTTTTCATTTTGTAGTGTTTTTCCGGAAGTCGGCTATTTTTTTTTTTTTTGGAAAAACTTTTTAGCTATGGTACCTACCCCATTCGAAATTTCATCATCCTTAGGGTAAAAACAACGCATATTTTTGCAATAGCAACAATCGCGGTTGATTTGCTGTCATTTTTTGAAGAGTTCCGTTGTCTGTCTCCGAAACTCATCACAGATCTATATGTTTATACGGAATAAATCCCTTTCGAGTAAAAAAATGATTTTGCAAATCCGTCTGTATACGACGGAGTTACGCTTGACTTTTTGAAGTCGGTTAAAAAACACACTGTTCGATATTCAACTCTGTGCACTAAGCTTTACGTTGAAGATCCAGTACACGGAAACTCCCACCGCGTTATTTTTACGTCTGAGCTAAAGTGGACTTACGTTTACGTGGGGACCAGGCCTTTGTGTAAGTAACCATAACCTAAGTACAAAAATATTATAAATAAAAAGTGAGCATACCCAATTCGCAACTGAGACAAAATTCTTTGGCACATGTATGTGCTAAGAGGGTCGCCTTTACCGGCAATGTGTAATATAAAACCTGAAAAAAGTTGTGTCTTATAATCTAGTGATTAGGTATGTTCTTGGAAGCCCTGTAGCGAACACGTGATACTTTAAAAATCGGAGATAATATGGTATACGCCAACGTTCATGGCAGCCGCGGTAATGTTATGCGAAAGTAAGATGGCATCAGACTAAGTATAAAGGTTTAATAAATCCCGTTCTACAGCCGTCCTGCTTCCACGTTTTATGAGTATTGGCGTTTAGTACAGTTTACGGGGAAGCGCCAGAATAACCCGCAAAATTCAAATTTGCTTAAGTTTTTTGCAATTTGACGTTTAGTTTCAGGTTAATGTTGAACAAAATATGATTAGCGACCGTAAAAAGTATGTATGCCATAGGCCCGATGGTTTAAACCATACCTAAAGAAAAACCTTGTTCTGTAATAAGAGGGTATAAGTTCATATAACCCTATTGATTGATATTTTATGAAAAAGTCATCGATATTTCATTTGTTTTGGTCGCGAATCATATTTTGTTCATTAGTTCAACATATTACAACCTGACGCACTGACCTGCAAATTACAAAAAAGCATAAGAAAAAATTGAATTTGAAAGAAAGAAAAAGTATTTATTGTGACTCGCACAGGAATATCACATACTAAACTAAACAGATAATTGTACAAAAATTATAAAAAACAAACTTGGAAGTAAAAATAAAATTAAAATAAAACAAAGTCCTGCACGAGGTCAAAAGGCCCCAGCATGATGCTGCGACAGGTATATCTCTCTATCGGTATTCTGATAGGGCCGTAGTATTTCATTAGCTACCCTGGCGCTTCTCCCTTAAGGGCAGGCTTTTACCGTTCTAAACTAGGGACACGGTGTACTTTCTTGTCTGACAAATGGATCGCTTACAACTGCATCGAATAACACACACGAGGGACCAAAAGTACCCCAAATATGGTTGGAATATGTTCGGTGATTTTTTTTTCTGCACAAGTCCTGCGTCTGCGCAAGCCTTAACTATTGAAAATCGTTTGATCAATGAGAATTCTGAAACCGGGATCACAGATAATTAAAATATCACAGTTACGCCCATTATTTGCCACGTTGCATAGAATATAATGTATAGAATGAGAAATGTACTTTTACAAATTACCTGTAACATAGAATTGCAATAAGAATTAGGTAACGTAGTTTCTATTCCCGGAAGCCCTGTTTTGTTACATTTATCTAATTCCTCGTTCGGACCGTGTTTATTGTAACGTATATCTATCTGTAATATGAAATACATTTTAATTTAAAACAAATACAAACTGCCAACATTTCTTAAACATAACTGGCGAAATGTGGGTGTACTATACAGGGTCAAATTTAATAAGCTGACAATACCCACGTGCTGGGTATCGATAGCAAAAACAAATGAAAAAAGTAAATCATCATTCCAACTTTGTTCAAAAACTTTAAATGTCAGTGAGATGTATATTGAGGCAACCAAAACTATTGTTATGTTATGGTTTTGGAAATTCGTAAAAAAATATCTATGTTGCTGATCGATTACGGGCCTTGACCTTCGCCCATCGAATGATGAAAACATTTATATCGTCGATTATATATTATAAAAACTCTGCTGTTTCATAGAAAAGTGCAATACCTATGTGGTGAAATGTATGGAACAGCTGATTCTTTTTGCATAACCGACGAAAAATTTCTACGCAAGGGGGTCTAGAATGATACGCTGAATTAAAGGATACTGTTTGCGCACTGGTTAAAAATTTACCCTGTATATCCAACACGTGGGTACAGTATTGCTAGCTAATTTAATTTGACCGTTTTTAAATACACCTATGCCCAACCTTTCGGGGACCCCTATGTACAAACTGTCAACAATAGAGAAAGGTATGAAGTTTGAATAACTTCATTTTTGTAGCATTTTTTTAATGTATGTACCGAGGACTCATATTTTGAAATTGCTGTGTCTGATGCCTTAGAAGTTGTAATGCACTCAATAACTATTAAAATATCTTTGTTATAGTTTTTTATTTCTGGCCTGTATACCAAATCCTTGTTACAATAGGTTTCGCCAAGGCTTTGTGTGACAGAATGCATCTTTTTATCGTCAGCAAATTTAACTAGTTTGAACCCAGAACTTAGCACCCTGGTTATTGTGACTGCGTGACAGCAAAGACAAAGAAACAATTTTGCCGGCGATTTTTTTTATTTGCCAAACCTGTGGACGGACGTCAAAAGACATAAAATTTCAAACGCGATGATCTACTTATTGAACAAAACACTTACTTAGGACGAAACGAAGACACTCTTCAACACTCAGTTTCGCTCTCAAACTTAAATAATTGATATTGTACCTTTTGATAATGCTTGGGTATTGGCTGTGCAACACATTTATTTTCGTTCTGTCTTGAAGCTTGCAAATCATCGAAATTTTCTTCTAAATACGGCATCTGCGAACATTGCAGTAGTATTATTTTAATATCATCGAAGGTATTGCAATTTTGTTCTTTGTGCTTGCTGGGGCCTTTTGTAATCGAAGTTGTGGTCAAGGAGGGAAAATGTTAAGTTTATTTTCAAACAAAATCCTTTTCAAAGTACTTACTAATTCCATGTTCCTTTCCCACTTTTGCGCGCATGACAACTTTTCGAACTGTTTTGTTCAAAATGTTTGCAATCTATCCGACTAAACCAGCCTTTCCCAAAGTGGGCGACAACGCTCCCTTGTGGGCGCTGCAGGCCTAAAGGTGGACGGTAAGAGACCCGCTAATTCCGCTCAATCTCCGCTGATATAGCTCATAATAATTAATTTTATTTGAAGTTATAGTGGTTTTTAAGTAGGTGAAAAAATGGGGGCGCTAAAAAATAATTTATTCTCAAAGTGGGCAGTAGACAAAATAAGTTTGGGAAACCCTGGACTAAACAGACAGCTGTGCTGCCTGCGAGTTTGTTGCGCTACTTCGTCTACCCAGCTTTGGCTGGATGCACTAGGAAGTGGTGAAAGGTGGGCGTTTTTGGGGACTGTCTTATGTATTTTGACGTTCGAAAAGTGCTGATTGTCAACCTAATTTGAATAAATGACCTTTGATTTGAATAATGTTTTCTGCCTACACCCATGGCACAAAAGGCGTAAGTTTATGTATGTATGTTGACAATGACTTAGATAAATAACAAGGTGGAGTTTTTATTGGATACCTGATTTCTCTTAAATGTTCTAGGGTTCGGTGCGTATCCAATAGGACCTTGCATTTTCATTGATTTCAGTACTTCGGGGTCGATCGGTTTTGGTTTCCTGCGTAATGAGATATAACAATGCTAAAGTTTCTATTGAATAACATTGAACAGCTTTAACTTACACTCAGGCCGTCGAAAGAATACGTTCTTGACACCCGTCACTTTCATACAAACGAATACGTGTTTTGCGATTTTGATCTTTATTAGTTACTAGCGGACCTGGCAGACGGTGTCATGTCTGAACAGCGCCACTTACTGAATCCAATTGTGAATCTAAACAATCCAGGGACCCACCCATCAAAATGGGTCCAGCTGTTTAGGAGTTCAGTGACATACACACGTACGGAAGAATTATATATATATAACTAGCTGCTGCCAGCGTCAATGTGAAAATTATCTGGAACAGGCTTCTCTGGCCCGAGGAATAAAAAAATCATACGAACTACCACCCTCTATTTCACCCCTTTACGGGGGAAGTATCCTAAAATCCTTTCTCAGCTAACGTCTCCTACTCATAATTTACCTCTGTGCCAAATTTCATCAGTAGTTTTTGAGATTTCGTGTTTAATCTGTCAGTGAAAGAATGAGTGACCTTTCGCTTTTATGTGTATATAGAGAGACAGATAAAGAAGAATAGAATTGCCGCACTGACAGCAGGCTTAGCTTGACGCATTATATTTCTACTCTACTATAGAATAGAAATCGCTTGTCTACATTTCTCGGTGAAAAACTGTCAAGTCTATACGGAAACGTAATTTTGTCTATTCTTCCGACGAGAAAACGCTTGTCTACGGTTCTCGTGCTAAGCTTGCAGGTGTCAGGAACGCATTCTTGTAAAAAGAAGAATGGTCACGGCCCGTACAAAATTTACCCAGACCCGACACGAAAGAGACAGTATGCCATTTTTTTTTTTTTTTTTTTTTTTGTTAAATTAAATCTAACTGAATGATGTAGTTTCAGTCAGCTAAGTCAGATCATCAAGATAGATCAGTGGCTAACATATAAATATTAGTAATTTGTACCACCATTTAGATTTGGGCTCAAACATCCTGATAGTGCTATTTATTGCACTTCTTATCGAGGGTAGGGTTTGATGATAAAAAAATAACATATTGTGCTTCGATAAAATGTTTTTATTGACATTCTTAAAAACTAATTCTCAATGGCATAATACGTAATCCCAGAACGGGATGATTAATATTTAATATTGATCATTAACTAATTGGATATACATAATATTATTATTGCTACACTGAATATAATCAAGAAACTGGGGCATGTCTCTTTGGTGTCAGGCCTGGGTCACAAACGACCATTCTTCTCCCTATAACAAAATTCAAAGTGTATTTCAAAAGAAAACAATTATTTGTATAGGAGCGAAGATCCGCCCAAAACGCTTTTTAAATCACGCTTGTTAGCCTACAATGTAGGACTTACTAATATTAAAAATTATTCATTTTAACATTTACCATCAATAATTACTATTACTACTAAACCAATATTTCTAAGCCATTTATAATAAAAAGAGAATAAATTTGATTTTTTGTATGTTTGGTTGTTACGCTTACAAGCTAAAACGGCTGAACGGATTTGGAAACAATTTGGCACATAGGTACACTATTACCTGGATGAGGACATAAGATACTATTAATCCCGATATTCCCATGTGATCGAAAATTATGCGGATGAAACCGCGGGACAGATATTTTAGTCTCGTGTTCTTCCTGCGGAAGTCCAAATATATACGTTTTCTTAATTTTCTAAGTCACTAAAGTTGATACTTAAAAAAAAAAATACCTGTATTTCCTCTTATAGAACGACTCGGGCAGTTCGTTGAACCACTTGGTGCCAGACGCCAGCGGCGGCAGCGGGACTGACCCGAACTGGAACGTTTTGTCGGTGAACGGGACGAACGGCAGGGACACTACTTGATCCGCGAACTCTGTTGCTCTAGAAACAAAGATCTAAAAATTTAAACAGCTCATAATGATAAGGTACCTTGCAGCATACATTGTTCTTTTGCAAATCAATCTATTATGATCCTTACGTCTGTGTATACACGGTAGCAAGGACATCGATGCGCAAAACGAACTATGAATTCAGTACAATCATAGTTCTGTTTACCTTATGTGCTGGCTGTTAAGCCACAGAAGTCGAATAGTTAACTAGTGTAAACAAGAATCGTTTTGTAACGAGAGGGCAAAAGCATTCTTGTGTTTAGTATTAATTTCAAAATGTAATCGGAATTCATTCTAGTACGTATATTTTAATAGGCCCATTTTTGATAAGTGACCTAATTAGATTCTAAAGTGCTAAAAAACCACAAAAAAAAACTCATTTTTTTTATTGAGTGCCATATAAATGCAGGGGCTTGTGGCTAAATAACAATAGCTGCACGGGTCGATCGACCAGGTTAAGCTACGCTTGCCGCGGTTGGTCCGTGGATGGGTGACCACCTTTACATACCAAGACCCCTCCGTGCCTCGGAAAGCACGTTAAGCCGTTGGTCCCGGCTGTCATTTGTGGATCTTTGACAGTCGTTACGGGTCGTTAGAAGGCCGAAAGTCTGACAACCAGTCTTACCAAGGGGTATCGTATTACCCAGTAACTGGGTTGTGGAGGTCAGATAGGCAGTCGCTCCATTTAAAATACTGGTATTCAGCTGCATCCGGTTAGACTGGAAGCCGACCCCAACATAGTTGGGAAAAGGCTAGGCAGATAGTGCCATAAAAATGCATTTAAATTTCAGATTTTCATATTTTGCGCGTAATTTAAGGAAAACGCTGGACGCAGTGGACATCAGTTTGCTGTGTAAACAAATGCGGTGATATTTTGTATGATAATTGTTTATAATTAAAAAAATGAGTAATTATTCTACGTATCGTTGGTTTGCTGTTCCTGAATGTAAGACATTATTTCAATAAAAATTAGTTTGGTTATGAAAACAATACAAGTGCAAAGTTGTTCAGTTGATCACCTCTTCCTTGAGTGCGTAATTTCTAGGCAGGTACCTCTTTTATAACAATTTGTATCATTTTATTTGTTAGGAATAGGTAGACACGACAAGGTGTGGTGGTACTTTTCTTTAAGAAGAGTGATAACGCCCTGCTTAAGAATTATAGGCCCATCTAACTTCTGAGCCATGTCTGCAACCTATTCTCCAGAGTCATCACGAACCGTCTAGCGCGCAGGTTTGACGAATTCCAGCCTCCCGAACAAGCCGGGCTTCGTAAAAGCTTTAGCACAGTAGACTACATACATACCTACGCTACGGCAGGATATACAGAAGACAGAAGAGTATAACCTGCCTCTCTGTTTAGCGTTTGTGGACTACGAAAAAGCCTTTGATTCGATCGAGACATGGGCTGTACTGCAGTCCCTCGAGGTGTTAAAGTGTGTGTACGAAAACGCCACTATGTCAGTCCGACTCCAGAATTAGACCCCGAAACCTATCCTTCTGCAGCGAGGTGTTAGACAAGGAGAAATTATCTCTCCGAAACTCTTCACCGCTGCACTGGAAAATGTCTTCAAGGTTTTGGACTGGAAAGGGGCTGGCATCAACATCAAAGGCGAGTACATCTCTCACCTTCGATTTGCCGATGATATACATAGTTGTCATGGCTGAGACCATGGAGGACCACAGTACAATGCTCGTTGACCTCAGTAGTGCTTCCGAAAGAGTGGGTCTTAGAATGAACATGGACAAGACAAAGGTCATGTCCAATGCCCATGTAACACCCAATCTCGTAACACTCGAAGTTGTGGACGAGTACGTTTACCTAGGACAAACTGCTCAGTTACGTAGGTTCAACTTCGAGAAAGAGGTCAATCGTCGAATCCAACTCGGCTGGGCAGCGTTCGGGAAGCTTCGCATTATCTTCTCGTCCCACATACCGGAGTGTCTCAAGACGAAAGTCTTTGACCAGTGCGTGTTGCCAGTGATGACATGGAAACAAAAAGTGGTCGCTCACAATGGGCTTCATAAGGCTTAAAGTCACCCAAAGGGCAATGGAGAGTGCTATGATTGGAGTTTCCCTGCGTGATTGATTCAGGAATGAAGAGATCTGCAGGAGAACTAAAGTTACCGACATCGCCCGAAGAATTGGCAAACTTAAGTGGCAGTGGGCAGGGCACATTGCTCGCAGAACAGATGTCCGATGTGGCCGAAAACTTCTGGAGTGGCACCCGCGCACCGGAAGACGTAAAGTTGGAAGGCCTCCTACAAGGTGGACCGATGACCTTATGAGGGCCGCAGGAGTCCGCTGGATGCGGGAAGCACAGAACCGGTCGAAGTGTCGGAGCTTGGGGAGGCCTATGTCCAACAGTGGAAGTCTTTCGGCTGAAATTATGTTGACATAATAATATCGCGGCTACTATTTCATGATGTTCAAAAACAGATTACAAAAACTGAAATCTTTGAATTGAATTTTAAAGTTTTTCCGACTGCTTTTTGCCTAAGCTATCTCAATAATACATTTTTAGATTTTTTCTCATATAGAGTAAAATACCCTATTATCATAGCTATTTTGACCTTTTTCTTTTTTCAATTTTGGTCGTTTTCCCCGACTATATTCAGCTGTTTTTTGACCTAAAAAGCTAATAAAGAAATACCCTTACCTTGAAAAGTTATTGAAGACCGGTTCATGGTTGTGCTGTGGTGAGAACAAGTGCAGATGTCCCGCTTGATCACCGAACACTAAGGCTTGGCTAGTGGCTGCCACGTCCATTACACTGCATAAAGAACTGTGAGTCTCCACCTGAAAATATTATAAAGAAAGCTGTAAAAGGTGAAATATTATGAAAATCCACATGCAAAATGGTTTTAGGTACGACAGAAGACTAGAATTGAGTAAATTTTCGTAAAATAATTAATTCACGCTGTACATTAAAAGGCATTGCTGTTTACTATTTCTAAATAACAAATGATTTTATTTCTGTAAGTAGGTTTTTACTAGGGTTGCATCCGATACCGATGCCGATATATCGGCGATACTCGATGTGTGCCGAAATATCGGCATCGGCGATATTTTTATGGCCGATTCGACGATACTTTTTAAATTTCGCGCTTTAAAAATGTAATGTATTCGTAAAATAATTAATTCACGCTGTACATTAAAAGGCATTGCTGTTTACTATTTCTAAATAATAAATGATTTTATTTCTGTAAGTAGGTTTTTACTAGGGTTGCATCCGATACCGATGCCGATATAGCGGCGATACTCGAAGTTTGCCGAAATATCGGCATCGGCGATATTTTTATAGCCGATTCGACGATACTTTTCAAATTTCGCGCTTTAAAAATGTAATGTAAACGCGCGTGTTGTCTCGTCTATTACGTTGCAAACGAGGCACGAACTAACCATACTACCCCCCCGAGTGGGTTCCCGCATTGTCGTTGCGGGGGGGCTTAGTAACCGTGGTCTCCCATCCACGGTGAAGCCAAGAGGAACCCAACGGTGGGGCCGCTCGTCAGGGCTTTTGCCTTCAAGCCATTGACGTAGCGGCCAAAAAGTAGGTTGCGGTGAGGTGCACCGCAACTGAGGTGGGCCACGATGTCGAATGGGAGGCATCGCGGCTGAGGGTTACAGGCTGCGGTAGAGGAGGAGTGCCGGTGCTTCTGAGCAGCGCTCTTCCCTTCCGTGGCCTGGACGGGGCCGCCACCGTTTGATGGCGGACGCGGTGGGGCCGCAGGGGAAGAGGAGTGTCGGTATAGCGTCAGCCGCTCTCCCTATCCTCTGCGGCCGAAAAGTGGTAGACGGGATGGCGCGTTGTGTTCCTCACGCGCGCCGTCAAAGATGTCAGCAACCACTGGTGGGGTCCGCAAGGGCCGATGCCTGCCAGGGGTGCGGGTTTGTTCGAAAGAGATACCACGGCCCCTGGCATACGGGCTACTGAGGGAACACGGGTGGGTTTTAGTCAGTAAAAGTCTGACACGCCCTCCTGCTCTACTCAGCAGGAGAAGTCATTTGATGATTTCCCACCCAAAAAAAAAAAAAAAAAAAAAAAAAACTAACCATACTAAAATATAATATTGACGAATCTCAACCTGTCTATAGTTTTAAACGGTTTATTTAGTTAGTCCTGTTATTTGTTATTTTTATGTTACTTAAAAAAATAACCTGACTTGTGTATTATTTATTTTACCTTCATTTAATCGTATCGGTATCGGTATCGCAGATATTTTTATAAGAGCATCGGTATCGGTATCGTATCGGCAAAAAGGCGTATCGAGGCATCCCTAGTTTTTACTTTTACGTGTCAATCATGTATGCCAATATTGGCAAAACTAGCGTACAACCTTATTTTTAAGAGTTTTGTACGTGGCTACGTACAAAAATCCACCTATTATCCTACTTCTTACTTAATATTCCAAATGTGAAAGTTTTCATGTTTAGATGTTTGAATATTTAGATGTTTTTTACTCAATCATGCAAAAACATTTGGCTGAAATTTGGTAAACAGGTCATTTGTAACCTGGAATAATACATATGATACTTTTTATCCCGTATACCCGTATCCCGATACTACGTTCCCGGGGCATAAGTTTCGACCTCCGCGCGGGCAAAGCCGCTAGCAATAGCTGGTTTACAAATAAATTATTGTTGATGGAACTGTAACCTTCAATAACTCCGTAACCTAAAAGTATCCTGGTAAAGTCTAGTACAAAAAAATATATCATAACAGTGTGAAGAACGAGTGACTTATTCTTATACATTTTCTGCGTTCGCCTGTATACCCACTTAACTCAAAATTGCTGTTGCAAATTTTTTAGTTATGTCACCCTTCTTGTCAATGAGCGATAAAGCTCACCTGAAACGTAGAATGCTCAGCGTCAGTATCCGCATTGACATGCAGCAGCGCAACATGGCCGTCTCCGGACAGCGCCACCGCTCTCCCCGAGAAGGCAGGCAAGAAGTGCAGCAATAGTGGCGGCGACACTGTGGGCAGCGACCACGAGCTCTCGCCCGGCGTGCGGGTGGCGCGCACGCAGCGCACGTCCCACACCAGCACGTAGGGCTCCGCTACGGGTAGGCCCGCACTGACGACACGGGATAGCTTTTTAGATATACATAACCATATTATGGTTATGTATTTATACAGGGTGGCAGGCAAATCTACATCGATTTGACATCTACATGGTCAAAGTGTCATGCCCTGTTGGTACAAAATCGCACTGGGCCCGCGTGGTGGATTACGGACCACTCCATCTCACCAAGAGGAGGCCGTGTCCCAGCAGTGGGAACACTATAGGCTGAATATGCTATGCATGGTGTGCTGTTTGGCATCTATTGCATTATAACAACTCGTAAGTCACGTCCAACCAGATTAAGACGTGACCCAAGTGACATTATTTTACACCAAACTTAAAATGAAGCGTTTAATCACATTTATTAGAACAATATCACTACATATTATTATAAAACAAAGCCCACCGCCGAGTCTGTCTGTCTGTTCGCGATAAACTCAAAAACTACTGAACTAATCATGCCGTTTTCACCGATAGACAGAGTGATTCATGAGGAAGGTTTAGATGTATTGTACAATTTGTTCAGGTTTTATGTAAATTGGCTAACGCGGGGGATGCTGCTGGTAATAGCTAGTCTTATATTAGATACATACGACTGCGTAAATCCGCAAGTGATAAGCAAGTCCCCTTGCATGTCCAAATCTGAGAGGCAAGCGGAATGCGCCCTGAAGGTATGGTTAGCTGTGCTGGGTGTCCGTAGATCCCGTAACGTGACCATGCCGCTCGCACTGCCGCATGCCACTAAAGAACCGCCGCCGCTACGGAGTACTGCGCAACCTTCTTCTTCTATGGGCTAGAAAAGAAAGGTTTTTGTAAACAAAGGTTTGGTTAACCAGGTTGTTTCTACATTTATCATTCTCCTATCATTTAGCTTTATTTGGGGTCGGCGAAAAAAATACTTACAATAACCGTCTCAGCCATATTGTTGAGGTCCAGATCAATCAGCTTGTTTTGATGTCCACCCATCATAACCTTGTTAGCACTCACTTGGAAGATACACTGCATGTCTGTCATATTGGCTGATCTAAAAAAAAATAAGATCATTGAGAATGGTTTTGTGTTCTTTGAAACGAAAGTCTCGTATACATAATCTCACGCCTTCTTCTCCATGGGCAGACGTTTATTTTTATTTTATTTTTGGTGGGAAATCATCAAATAACGTATCCCGCTCTGGGTGCAGCAGGAGGGTGTGTCAGACTTTTACCGACTAAAACCCACCTGTGTTCCCTCAGTAGCCTGTGTGCCAGGGGCGGCGGTATCTCTTTCGAACAACCCGTACCCCTGGCAGGCATCAGCCCTTGCGGGCCCCATCAGTTTGTGCTGACATCTCTTTGAAGCGCGCGGGAAACAAAACGCGCCGTCGACCTGGACTTGGTCCTTACCGGACAGCGAGCTACCCATTACTCGCCGTCCGGACGCCCACGCCTACGGTGGCCGGAATCAGCCTGGGATTCCCGACGCCCAGAGCGTCTCCTGCGGCGACTAAGGCCGTGAGGGCGCATATACTGTACTGTCTCCCTCACGTGCACCGCCTCCCTCTTCGCGAGCATCACTGCTTCGCAGGAGGTGACGGCTACCTATGCACTCTCGCTCCGTACCATAGCCTGGACTAGGGCAGGACGCGAGAAATCGCCGCCGCCGATCGCCTCCACGAGGATACGGCGGTGCTCCGCCCAAGCCGGGCAGACCTCCACCGTATGCTTCACCGTGTCCTCAGGGCGATCTGCACAGTGGAAAACCCCGGGCGTTTCCTCCCGCCTTATGCGAAACAGGAACCTCCTGAAAAAGCCGTGTTAGGTGAAGGAGGACCTGCGTCAGGCGGAAGGTGAGGACGCCATGCCGCCTCTCAAAACACTCCTCAAACACTTACCGCCGCGATCGTGGCATGCCCAATTGGCAGACATGTAGGTAGAAACTACAGAACGGCACCTGTTACATTCCTTTGCTTCGTTTAATTAACACACATAGCATGTCTGCTCATGGAAAAGAAGGCGGTTGCGAGTACCTACTACGCGCCTGACCTTTCATAAGTACATTAGGTACCAATCAATTATGTCCTCCTAAGTCATCCCCTTCCGGAGTTTCCACTCATATCTACCTTGTAAATACCTGTTGTTAGTCGCTTATCATTAATTCCCTCTACAAGACCAAACCTTCTAAGGACACTAATTTCAATTTTTGAAACTATACAATATCTATTGCAATCAGCAACACATTTGGTTACAGATCAGAATTCCACACTTAATGTGAATCTTGTCGACATTTTGCCATACAAACTTTTGGAGTGTATTATTCCACTGTTCGACAATGTACAGACGCCAGCACATCAACCTATCCCAATCTGTCAAATTTCTTTGATATATTTTCAACTTTATTGCGTTAGCATAAGGTTCATGTTCAATTGGGAAAATTTGACAGATTGGGATAGCTTGATGTGCTGGCGTCTGTACATCAAAAATTAAACATGGTAGGTATGGGTTTGTTTCATTATTAATATTGTTTGCACGGAAACAGAATACTAAAATAAACAGCCATTAAAAAGTGAGGAGCCAACAAATAATCGTTTTTCTTGCTAATTTAACCTAACTTTGGGCGTGTTTAAGTAATGAAAGAAGTGTAAAAGCTCCAAAACCAAGTCGGTACCGACAATGCTAAAATATCGTAAGGTTCAATAAATTTTATTGGTCATTGATTTATGCAGTGGTTGTCGCCTGTTGTACTATAAATGATCCAGCATCTCGTTCAATAACGTTTTGCGTGTAGACTACCGTCTAACTGCTCATCACTGATACTACCTCTGTCGGACACGATGCCTGGTGAGACATGCTTTTTAACCAGGCCCATCAGTGAGTTCGAGCCCGCGACTAGATTCCCCTTAACAGGGTGATGGTGTTAAGAACTTAGTTTACATCATTTTAGGAGAGCCTAACTTTCAGTGTAAAAAAGAACAACCCACAACACAATGCTGGTTGAGGATGGGGACTGATAGCTTAGAATAAGGCAAAAAGCTTTTTATATCTTGCATACACCAATCCAGCATTATTCTTGTGGCATACATTACAAAATTACTTACTTGAAAGTACGTTTCGGAATCCCTCGGCGTATTTGATGCCGCAGAGTCGTTTTGGTCAGTACAAAAATGCCTTGTTCAACAGTTAGGATATCCCTCACTTCTTCGGACTCATGCACTTGGAATGATGTGTACTTTTGCATGCTTGGACCATAGTAGGATGTTACATGACCCTAGAAATAACGTGCTAAATTAAATACTTTGAGATAAAATAGGTATCTTTTGCAACCTTTTTTGGCTAACTAAATTGTAAAACTGAAATCTGCGCCGTAATTGCGTAACTCACGATTAATCGGTTTCAATTTGAC
This sequence comes from Polymixis flavicincta, assembly GCA_949987655.1. Taxonomy (NCBI): domain Eukaryota; kingdom Metazoa; phylum Arthropoda; class Insecta; order Lepidoptera; family Noctuidae; genus Polymixis; species Polymixis flavicincta. The sequence continues at coordinate 7,554,424 of OX465183.1, read as the reverse complement.
AGTTCAACAATATTCATTGCGTTATTTACGTTGTTGCAGACACATTTTTCGAACATATGTAGCAATGGTTTAGCAATCTGTTTCAAAACGAAACAGATTATGATGAATCGTGAGTTACGCAATCAGGGTGCTGAAAGTAGAACATCAGTTTCTTATTTTTATTTGTTTGAAGTTTCAAAGATGTAAACACAATCCTCATCTTGCACGCGAAATAAATGCTTGGCTTCCTATCTTGATGGTAGATTCAGCTGTATTTTTATTGAACATCATTAGCCGCAAAACCCAATGACATTTATTTATTTATATCTTAATGGCATTTATATTTTGTCTCAAATAGATCTATGCTACTGATTTAATTTTTAACTTTATCCACTTACTCCTTGATTCCCCATCCATATCAGCTCCTCATACTTGTCAAACACCACCGCAGAGACCCCAAACCTGTCGCCACCGTCCACCAGCACACTGGTCCGCAACTCATACTCTGCTGATTGTTTCGGGACCACGTATGGCGGAGCAAATTCTGTGGTGGACGGACCTAAGAGTTATAATCTGATGAATGTAGTATACGAACTTTACCTCGTTGACGTTGGAAAATGTTCCCCAGCAGAAGAAAGTGAAGAGGAAGACTAAAATTCGTATATTACATCAAGTTCGTCGTAAGCTTGTTGCAAACAAGTTCTAGATTCATAGCATAGAACATTTTCGTTGGATATAAAAAGATTGCTGTTTCATAGAAAACTGCAATATCTACATGGTAAAAATGTATGGCAGAGCTTATTATTTTTTAAATAACCAATCTGAGACTGATGCGCTGCGTGTCGCGGGTTCGATTCCCGCACGGAACAAATATTTGTATGACCTACAAGTCGTTGTTCTGGGTCTGGCCGTTTGTGTATGCGAGTTTAAATCTTTGTAAACGCACCCACAATACGAGAGAAATTCCTAGTGTGGGACAAAGTAAAAAAATAAATATATATATCAACGCAGCAGGGTTCAGAATCATGGTTTGCATCAATGTCCCTGACACCCTGTTTTATTATTATCTTCTAGTAATAATAAAACAGGGTGTATATCTTTGAATATTTGTTTCCTTATTTTTCTTTACAACTGTGAGCTTATTTTGAGTCTTTTATAATCTGTCAAGTCTGGCTAATGAGACACAATTGATTTTCTATTGTACGTACCCTATCGGGTGTGGCCGGGGCTTGACCGGCCTTATGCTTTTCACTAAGTTTGCTGTTTTTTCGATAAGCTGGCTAATAAATAATAGCTTCATTTAAGGTCAAAAAGCAATGGAAGTGAAAAATTAAATTTCATTAATTTTGATATAACCAACCTTATTAAAATAATTATTGCACATTGCTTATGGGTTCGTCCTGACTAAATAACTTTTAAGTTTCTTAATTATTTACCAGTGACTCCTGAAGGTCAATTATATTAATAATGAAAAACAATCAATAATCATAAAACAAATTAATGCTGATTAACTTCATAATAGAAAACTGAAAACTTGAGATTATTTAATTATTTGTTTGATACTTTGATGACAGAAAAACAATTTTTTATTTTTTTATTTAAGCTGTATTTGGAATTGTCCAACCAGTATTTTAAATTACTAATAATTCTTCTTCCAGCTTCCAGGCAGTGCTTCGCCTTACCTGAGAATACAGAGAGGCCCTCCCTGAAGTCTCAGGTAAGGCGTAGCACCAACACGCTTCTGAGCATCGTGTCGGGCAGAGTGAACAGCCATATTCTAATGCATTGGTCAGTCATGCATGTTCCAAAATAATCGTTATTTTAAATCTTACTAACATAGCTATAAGTATCTACTCACTAACATAATATGGATTTGTATAATTACTGTGTGCTTAGTTTGAAATAAATAATTTCAATTAATTTTCAAGAGTAAAGTTTTTACTTCAATTTTATTTAGGCATTTAAAATACTCAAAGAAATAGTACAACTTATAAAAAAAACTAGATGTAATTCTAGTTTATGTGGCTTAGTTCACCAATCAGAAGTCTGGGAAAACAGTATCTTGTTAACATATATTTCGTCCCACAAAACTCAAAAATTTAAAAATATAATTCAATGTGATCTACTACCATACATATTTAACAAAGACAACATTGGCAATAATTACCTAATATATTCATGAGAGTGCTGATTAAGAATTGAAAGTTGGCTTGAAGAGCTTAGCATGCCACAATTTTTTTTTTTTTAAAGCTGGTAATTTATCAAATGGTGGTCATTTATCACTTTTGTGATTTCTGGTGCTGTAAAACCTTATCTCAGAAACAATATAGCATCTATGGCAGATTGAACAGGCCGATTCAACAGTCTACTGTTTATACGAATATTAGCCCAACTGATTAAAATACAATAAGAGATCAGTACCGACAAAACAACGAATTTGTAAACAGTAATTTTAAATCTAACTTTCGGAAAAGAACATTACCATTTCTACGGGAAAAAAAACTGTTGTTTACTGATCCAAAAAGAAAATAAAATAGAAAAACTTATGATCGATGTACCACTCAAGGGATGCTTGAAGGCAAAAGTAAACAATTTAATCCAATATTACGACAAAAACTTTTGTATTTTATTGAATACCATTGAAAATGTAATACCCACCAGGTAGCAGATCTGTCGGCACTGAAAGATCGGAATAATGATATTCCATTATGAAAATGTGTCACCTATTTTGATTCACAACATCTATGCACTATTTTAACTCAAAAGGCACTATTTAAACAATTTTAATTTAAAATAAAACGAAATGGATCAAGGGTTCGACGACGGCAATCAGGAATATTTTCAAGTTACTCAACATAAAAATTGTGTTGCCACTCTGTGTTCGATAACAGGAAATTGAGCTTTGCTGTTAATGACATACGGGTCACAGATCATACACAGTATACCTGTTGGAAAACAAAATATACTCGCGTCTTGTCATCAAACTGTGTTTGCGTTTCGTTCTACGTTTAGTGAAGGCAAAAATAGAATATTAAAAAAAAAAATGTCAAATAATTATATATTTGAATTTTAATTGTTATTTGGCTTTGCCCTGACCGCGGTCGCTTTACCGTGTCCTGTAAATACAGGCCCGTCATTTTGTTCACCACCAGTGGGCTGTGAGAACAGTTGGACTTACGTTGCTTGCATGTAAACGTGAGCCCATGTGAGTATGAGTGGCTGCTGTACGTGTCTCTGTGAGCGCGCCACGGCGTTGGTACGCAACGCCGCTTACTTCTCGGCATCCAGGCGGTCAGTCAGACGTTACCCCCAATTTCCTGGCCCAGGCCTCGCCCAGGAAACGGATGACGAACTGAGATGCCATTCGACGCTCCCACAGAATAGGTGTGTGGCACCCGCCCGTTCCGTTCGCAGAGCTAGCCACTTGCGGTCCGGGATAAAGTGCCGTCGTGTGTGTATGCACGGCATAGTGTGTAACGCCGTTCAGTGTCGTGTCCACGCGAAAAACGCGCCCATTCGAGTCAGTCCGGGGGTGTAACATACTAACAATATGAATGCCTTTTATTTTGACAGTTCAATAACATTCATTTCGTTAGGCAGCACAGAGCAGCAGATAGCAGTGTCGGGGGCGGTAACGGCCACAACTTACGAGTTGTTGGTCGTAGGTTCGAGCCCAGACAGGCGCTATACTTTGTGTAAATTTTTACATCATCACTGCTCTCAAATTGGCGAAGGAAAACATCCAAATCATCAAAAAAAAAATGGTAGGTACAGTCGCCTACAGGTCAAGCTATCCCAAACTGTCAAATTTTCCCAATTGAACATAAACCTTATTCCTTTGTAATAAAGTTGAAAAACTATCAAATAAATTTGACAGATTGGGGTAGCTTGATGTGCTGGCCTCTATACATATACCTACATAATATGTTAGGTTACAACACCAGCGCCTAATTTAAAATTCAGCGTTGTGTCAAAATCTGTGACGGTTTATGAGAATTCATCATCATCATCATCATATCAGCCGAAAGACGTCCACTGCTGGACATAGGCCTCCCCCAGGCTCCTCCACTTCGACCGGTCTTGTGCTTCCCACATCCAGCGGATATCCGCAGTCTTCGCAAGGTCATCGGTCCACCTTGTGGGAGGCCTTCCCACTCTACGTCTTCCGGTACACGGTCGCCACTCCAGAACCTTTCGGCCCCATCGGCCATCTGTTCTGCGAGCAATGTGCCCTGCCCACTGCCACTTAAGTTTGGCAATTCTTCGGGCTATGTCGGTTACCTTGGTTCTCCTGCGGATCTCTTCATTTCTGATTCGATCGCGTAGAGAAACTCCGAGCATAGCCCTCTCCATTGCCCTTTGGGTGACTTTAAGCCTTCTGATAAGCCCCATTGTGAGCGACCACGTCTCTGTACCATAGGTCATCACTGGCAACACACACTGGTCAAAGACTTTCGTTTTGAGACACTGTGGTATTTGGGACGAGAAGATATTGCGAAGCCTCCCGAACGCTGCCCAGCCGAGGCGGATTCGACGATTGACCTCTTTCTCGAAGTTGAACTTACCTAACTGGACAGTCTGTCCTGGGTAAACGTACTCGGCCACAACTTCGAGTGTAGCGCCTCCGATCGTCATGGGAGTGGGTGTTACATGGGCATTCGACATGACCTTTGTCTTCTCCATGTTCATTTTCATAATCATAATCATTTATTTGCAATAAGTATTGGTACAGTGTTGGTCTTAAAGTAGGTAATTGAGTTCCTAATACATAGTCATTAGTAGTTTTTATCATAGTAGTTTTAAGACCCACTCTTTCGGAAGCTCTACTGAGGTCATCGAGCATTGCACTGAGGTCCTCCATGGTCTCAGCCATGACGACTATGTCATCGGCAAACCGAAGGTGAGTGATGTACTCGCCATTGATGTTGATGCCAGCCCCTTTCCAGTCCAGAACCTTGAAGACATCCTCCAGTGCAGCGGTGAACAGTTTCGGAGAGATAACATCTCCCTGTCTCACACCTCGCTGCAGAAGGATAGGTTTCGAAGTCCGGTCCTGGAGTCGGACTGACATTGTGGCGTTTTCATACAGACACTTCAGCACCTCGATGTACCGATAGTCGATCTGGCACCGTTGAAGAGACTGCAGTACAGCCCATGTCTCGATCGAATCGAAGGCTTTTTCGTAGTCCACAAACGCTAAGCAGAGAGGCAGGTTATACTCTTCGGTCTTCTGTATAACCTGCCGCAGCGTATGTATGTGGTCTACGGTGCTAAAGCCTTTACGGAATCCGGCTTGTTCGGGAGGCTGGAAGTCGTCAAACCTGCGCGCGAGACGGTTCGTGATGACTCTCGAAAACAGCTTGTAGACATGGCTCAGAAGTGAGATGGGCCTATAATTCTTAAGAAGAGTATTATCACCCTTCTTAAAGAAGAGTACCACCATACCTCTGTTCCATGCCTGTGGCGTTTTGCGCTAGAGTATGACGGAATCAAACAGCTTCTGGAGGGCCTTAAGAACGGGTTATCCGCCGGCCCTCAGGATTCCGTCATCACCCGGCGCCTTGTTGTTTTTTAGCTGCTTCAGAGCCATCCTAATCTCGTACAAGCTAATGTCCGGGATATCTTCAGTGTAGTGTCGGGTCAATCTAGCTCTTGGGTCGTTTGCCAGATCCGTAACGGGGTTGCTTGTTGACGTGTATAGCTGTCCATTGAAACTCTCGATCTCTCTCAACATCTCAGGCTTGGAGGAAACGATCCTGCCATCATTGGTCTTCAGTTTCGCAAGCTGACTCTGCCCAATAGACAGATTTCTTGAAAAGACCTTGGAGCCCTTGTTCCGCTCTATCGCGTTCTTTATGCGGTCCGTCTTAAAACGGCGAAGGTCGCTTTTCAAGGCCTTAAATATCTGTCTATTGAGCTGTCGGTACTTTAGCGCGTCGTCTGAAGACTGCAGGATCATTTTACGCCTCTCCTCCATTAGCTGCAGAGTAGGATCAGAGAGTTTCTTTTTGCCATTAGTACGGCGAGTCTTGAAGAACTTAGACCCGACCGTATGGACAGTTTCCACGAACCCATCGTTATAATCGTCCACGGAGCTCCCTAGGCACTCGAAACGATTCTGGAGTTCGAGCTGAAAGCGAGAGAATTGAGAATTACATAAAGTTTTTTGAAAGTAATAAACAAAGTCGCTTTTCGTGTCCGCTAAGATCTCATAAATTGCACAATATATTTTGATGAGGTTTTCACAATACGTGTTGCAGAACGCATTCCAGGTTTATTTGTATAATACATGTAACTGCCTACTATGTAGGCGGACTAAGTCTCAGCCACTCTAGGCCATTTACTTGTAACCGCCCGCCAGCCCCTTTCTGTGACTTGCGTTTCCTATAGTTACATGTTATACATGGGCCCTGGTAGGATTAAATTCAGGGGTGCATCTTCAACTCCACGAAGTGTGCTCGAAAATGTTAGCACCTCACTTCGAATTGGATAGGTTTACTTTTGTCTGCTGCGAATGCGATATTGCCCGCCGCAGGCGCAGGGTTAGCCACTCCTAATATCTGACCGCCCTAAGCCCGGGCCTCTTCGGCTTTAGGGAAAGTCTGCTACTTACAAGTCGCTACACTTGTAAATTGCACTCGAACGAAGCTACGGATACTAGTAAATAACACTGCAAATAAGTCTTGGAAAATGATATTATTTAAAGCCTTAAAAATCTATTCTTATATTAATTGATAAGCTTTGCTGCTTTAAAATATGTTAACAATGCAGAAATAAAATAAATTAGTTGTTTTCTATAACATAATACTTATTTCACTATTGTGCAGTAGTTGGTAAGAAATGCTGATAATAACTCTTGGTGAATTCTGTCATTAGATCTGGCATTGCTTCAGGTAATGTGGTGATGAGTCGAGCTGGACTGCCCGAGTATCTAGCGAATGAAGGTACAACTGTCTCCGCAGGAAGAACGGAATTGTCCTCAATCATGCAGCAGTCCTTTAGCACACATCTCCGACCCTGTAAATTAAAACAAGAATTTTAATATTGGAAAATACGTTTGGATGAAGATGTAGGGCAATGTAGTGAACGTATGTATGCAGAAAAATAAGCAGAACCTGTTACTATGGTTTCAGTGCATGATTCTAATCCGCTTATGTCGAGTTTTTTCATTGGTTATTAAAAAGCTGTTCCCTGTTTTTATCGTGTAACAATTGCACTTTTCTATGAATTAATAGATTTAGTTTTTGATAACCAATGAAAAATGTATGGAAATCATGGTTACAATTTGACAACGGCCACGTCCCTGCCGACCAGTATAATTATACTGTTGATGTTAATAAATCAATTTATTACCAATCTAAATCAAACATTGATATGACAATTCCAAGCTTCACAGTCCCACAACGTAATTTGTACCAGTCACAGAATTGTAATTTATGACACACCTTGTCAATAATCATAGTGTTTTTTTTTAATAGGTACAGAGGCCAGCACATCAAGCTACCCCAATCTGTCAAGTTTCTTTGATAGTTTTTCAATTATAATACAAAAGAATATGGTTCAAGTTTAATTGGGAAAATTTGACAGTTTAGGATAGCATTGGTGTATGTACCATTCAAAGCCACTGGGTCAGTTAAGTTTGTGGCACTATACTGTGTTACTGTTTCTTAAAAGTAATAATAACAACTTACAATAACTACATTCTTCCCAATATAGACGTAAGAGCCCACAACAGCAGCATTCACTACAGTGTTTTCACCAACAAACACATGGTCACCCATTTGCAACGGGAAGAAGGCAACACTGGAAATATAATAATTGTGGTTAGTCAGAGTTTCATAGAACCTGATTTTTCTGGCAGGAGTAAATTTAACAACTTTATTTATCTTAAATTAATTCAATAATGTTTTACAATGTAAATGTCACTGGAAAAAGAGGCCAGTGGGTCATCTTAGAGGAAAAAAAAGTGAGTCCACTGATTACCAAAACACTATTTACAAATTTTAATCAAGGCTATCACTTACCCTTTACTGAATTTCTTAAAAGGAGGCCGAATAACAGAGCCTTTGCTTATAATACAAAATCTTCCAGTCTTCACATTTGCCAAGTCTCCTCTGATAATAGCATCGCTTTGGACTATCACTTTTCCGTGTAGCACAATATTTTGAGATCCACATAGCACTGTTTGTCTGCTTACTTTATTACCTGATGCCTGTAACAATATTAGAACCAGTTGTAATGCATGTCATATTTCACTACAGTATTTTTGTATCCAAACGCCGCTTACAGTTTCTACGTATTCTGACTTATTATAATAAGTATCCTGTAGCTCCATTTTATTTCAGTAAATATTAAGTTACGTGCAATAACTATGGTGATTCAATAGAGTTTGAATCGAATTATTTTATTTACGACCTCGAAAACTGTTTGAAGCAAAAGAAACGTCACATTTAAAGTGTCAAATAAGCAAATGTCATTAGGACACTTTTCATGTTTACGTAGTTAGTTATTGCACAAAAGAAACTAAATAAAATTCAAATGTGTAGCAATTTATTCATAAATCAGATACGAAGATTTTTACACTAAGTGATGTTTGTAAAATGTAACAATTATATAAAAAAAAACTTTTAATCACTATCTTATCTGGCACAACGTTCAACAAAAAAATGTATTATGCTTTATAGTCATGGAAAAAGTAAATAAGTTTATTTTTCTGCTGGCTAAAGGCTAGCATGGGTTTTTTTTTGAAAAGCGTCCAGGAATATACCTTGTTATAACTAATGTTTATTATTAAATCCTAGAAATGTTTTAATTAAGATAGTAGGTACTATCCTACATTAAAATAAACCTCCATTTTAATTATAATCAAAATGTTACGATTATAAAATAATGTAACAATTGTGAGAGGCAGAATGAGACAATGATCAGCCAAACAAAACAAAAAAAGATGTTTGAAAAAATTGGCGCCAACACAAACTTTTCAGTTTTTCTGAAGTAAAAATAAAAATTTAATAATCTTTACATAATAAAAAAATAATGGATAGATACGTTATCAGAGAACCTAGGGTCGGGACAGGTAAGGATTAAAATTCGATCGTTATCCATACCTCATGTTACAAGGTTGTCCAAAGAAATATCTACGATATAATTTTCAGACTATCCGCAGGGAAATCAAATGATGGCGTTCTCGATGAACGCGGGGAGAAATAGTAATATGATGTAAGTAAAGCCATTTCGCATTTAATGTAGAACTTATCTGCATTTATTAGTTTGTATTTTTTTGTAGAAAATCGGTTACAAAAGATATGCTTGATATTTTAGTGCTAAATTAAAAGACCATTTCGGGATGATTACAGGCAGTTATGATTTTCAGGCCTTCTGAGAACGTTTACTACAGCACCGGACTTTATAATACACAATTTTCGAACATGCAAAATGTTCCTAACTCAGGTTACATGGAAGTTGCTCAAATGAATACGCCCGTTTTTGCACAAAATGTATGTATCTATTGCTAATTACTATAAGTGTTTATTTGTATGACTGGTAACAGCTGGATGGAGAGTGGCTGAGTTAGGATCTTGTACTCAGTGGCGAGAGGAGGCCTATTTCCATCAATAAACTGAAAAATACTGACGTTTATGATGATACCGTAATGTACCTACCTAATCTAAGGTGACGATTATATATTAATAATGTAAGTACCTAATGTAATTTAGAAACGGTAGGTCGATCGTCATCGGTAACAAAACTAGTATATGCTGAATTATTATTCTATTAAACCCGCTGACGTGATGTGCTTCTTCTTCTTTTCGTGTCGATGGTACTCGTACACTTTTTTTTAAATAAAGTTAGAGTCCAGTAAGTGGCCAAGTGTCGTGGTTACTGATACATTCAGATGAGTAAAATTATTGGTAATATAAAATTCTTTGACTTTCAGATGTTACCGGGACAAACGCAAATGATGACGGGAATCGATCCCAGGTATTTAGCCAACTACTCCGATAACAGCGCCGCTCAGTTTATAGTGACGGGTGAGTTTTTTTTAGTTCTAGCCACGACGTACAGTTGCTGATCCATTTTCACTGCTGTAACACAGGCCCTCACTGTGGTAGATAGTGGGCCGTAATCCACCATGCGGGCCCAGTCTGGGTTTGAACCTACGACCTACAAGTCGTAAGTCGCGGCCGTAACTCTCGCAGTATTAGGTATCTTTCTTAATTTACCAGGTAATCATCATCATCATTTCAGGCGGAAGACGTCCACTGCTGGACTTAGGCCTCCCCCAGTTTGGGGGGCTTGCCATTATAGCCACGCTTGGCGATCGCAGTATATATGGTGGTAAAATGCATAGAGAACGCTGCTGCCCATTCTCTAGTAAGTCCCTTAGTCGCCTTCTACGACACCCATGGGAAGAGATGGGATGGTGCTATTCTTTACGTCCGGCACTACACGGAACTTACTAGGTAATAGTGATTGATCATTGGGAAGATTCTTATGAGATACAACGCATTACAATAGTACTGGAGCCTTATTCATCACATAATTATTTTAGCACTGAAAACTTTTCTAGAGCCACTGTGTAAGATATTTTTCTGATTTATAATGCATGCATCTTGAGAGTTGCTTGACACGCAACTTAAACATTACGGAGACTTAAATAGGTGTCTACTGTACTTAGTTCAGATGATAAGCGTGATGAGTTGTATCACAGACATCTAATGGCGTTTATAGAAGATTATTTTGCTTTGGCCTTTTTAGAAGTAAAAAACAATATTTGTGGTGTTCTGGGGGCCAAACCTAAGTCTATTAACAGCTCTCAAATACAATGTTCTTTTCTATTCTTTTTATTTTTTAAATGCTGACATATTCACGTCATTATTTGACATTATACATCAATTTTAATATGGACTATTTTTAGTGATTGTCATGGAAACCATGTCACTATGTTTAAATAGGATCATTTTATTTATGTAGATTATTTTACATATTGTGAATGAGAGAACGTTGTAGGCCTTACAAACTGTAGATTTGTCGACGAGTTTCTATTCTGTATTCGTCTAAGTACCTGGTACTTATTGACAGGCCTGCACTGTCCTCCCATACATTTTATCTCTGTAATTTGGAGACATTGTCAAAGCCGATTATTTTTTTAAAGAGTAACCGTGGAGTTTCTTGCCGGCTCTTCTCCATAGGAAACAACAATTTGGAACCATGCACCTAGCTTCTGACATTTCATAAGTGCCCATGCAGTTTTACGTGAAATAAAATATTTTGATTTTGATTTTGAAATCAAAATATTGTTATTTTGGCCTACAACGTTCTCTCATTCACAATATGTAAAATAATCTACATACATAAAATGAACCTAATTAAACATAGTGACATGATTTCCATGGCAATCACTAAAAATAGTCGATATTAAAATTGATGTTTATCGTCCAATAATGACGAGAATATGTCAACATTGTAAAAATAAAAAGGATAAAATAGAACATTGTATTTGGGAGCAGTTAATAGACTTTACATAGTTAAGCAGTATATGAGATACCAGGGAAGCCACATGTGCAGAAGGAATTAATGCCAAACTTCCCTGTCTTCAACGTAGTCTTTTATCTTTTAATATGCTTTTTTGATAAGGACACGTTTTTTGTGAGTTTTAAACTTTCCATCGCTAAGTTCTGTAACTGACTTTGGCATCTTGTTATAGAAGCGGATACTGTTTATTAGAAATGATTTGCTAGTTTTGGTTAATAAAAATTTTGGAATCACAATTTCATCTTTACTACGTGTATTCAGAAGTTTTTGCGAACATACAATATATTTTCTAGAATATAAGGAGAAAGCAGAGTTAGTATATCAATTTCGCTGAATTTGATTATAAGAGACTCGCGAGTCCACATTTTATAGATTGCGCGGGTTGCCCTCTTTTGTAAAATGAAAATTGAATCTACGTCAGCTGCCGATCCCCACAGCAGAACACCATAAGACATAATACTGTGAAAATAATCAAAGTAAACTAACCTAGCTGTGGCTACATCAGTCAACTGCCTTATTTTTCTTACTGCAGAAGCAGCAGAGCTTAATCTACTTGAAAGAGCTCTAATGTGAGCACCCCATTGCAATTTTGAATCTAAAGTATTCCCAAATTAACAGTTTCCGAAATAGCATCTAGTTTCTTGCCATCAACTTTTAAATTTAGACCTACTTGGGGTGCGGCGTGGCTTTGGCTTGGCTTGCGACATGTGTCGACACATGTTCGACGCCCTTAGATACGCCATCCCATCTTCCTAACACAGCAGGATGTGCTGGGGCGGTTGCTGCAGGTGCGGAAAACTTCAAACGGCGCAAATATTCTAATTTTATTGGAAACTATATTGGAGCCAACACGGGTTGAAACTCTAGGGCCATGGAGTCCGAGTGCCCAATTCGTTTTTCGAGACATTGCTGAACGGTTGGTCGACTCTTTACGTGAGCAAAGGGCTGGCCTATTTTTTGGCCAAAGCCTTTTTGACATTTCCTGTTGACAGCGATGAGGACGAATTTTTTGATGTCCTATGATTTTTCTTTAAAAATACTTAGTTGTATTATTATTATTTGAAGACTTTGCTTTTAAATTGCGTTAATATTTTAAGATTTGGTACAGACGCCAGCACATGAAGCTACCCCAAACTGTCAAATTTTTCCAATTGAACATGAACTTTATAATTTTGTAATACAGTTGAAACTATATCAAAGAAATTTGACAGATTGGGGTAGCTTTATGTGCTGGCGTCTGTACCAAACCATATTTTCAAATTCGTCATCATCATTATAGCAGCCGAAAGACGTCCACTGCTGGACGTAAGCCTCCCCCAAAAGGGGGGGATTTGCCATAATCGCCACGCTTGGCAGGTGGGTTGGCGATCGCAGTATGGTGGTCAAATGCATCTAGTAAGTCCCTTAGTCGCCTTCTACGACACCCACGGGAAGAAATGGGATGGTGCTATTCTTTTACCTCTGGCATCACACGGACTTTTTTTTTTCTTATTGTGATATCCTAAAAGAGTTTCTATTCATGATTGTCAATTTGCCTTGTAGATACATTTTCGAGACTTTTGCAACGTAAAGCAAATATCACAGCACTAAACTCACAATACTCATTCTTCAAAAATAATAGGGTATCTTCCATCAAAATGTTTGGAACTTTACAGGTCAGCAGATGCAAAGAGAACCCAATACTGGACGTTTAAACACTGGTTTCGGTGCTAATTATCAAAACTCTAACTTCGGAGGAGTTGATAGGAACAAAGCGAAAAGTTTTACTCCTCAAGTCTTAACGAGTATTAATAGTGGTGAGTTAATGATTTCTTAGAAGACCTACGGACTGAGCAGGTTGTCTTGCTTTTCGTTGAAGATTAATTGAATGAAGAGTCATTCATTTACACTAGTGGTTGGCAAACCATTGGTCTAGAGTTTAGCTAATAGCAAACTCGTATCGGCTTTTAAATGATAGGTTTCCCAAGATTTATCAAGCCCGATTGTAAAGTTTTACAAATCAGTGGTGTAAATGGGGGACATACCAACCTAACAGTAGGAATGATGTCTTTCATTTTGACAGTTAAACAATAAAGATTGTTTACGTTGTTGAATAGACAAATTAGAACATTATTTGCTCTAAATATTTGTCTAGCAAGGTTTAAGCGAAATCCGTATTGCGTAATACACGCAATTAGGGTGAATTTTTGTATTTTATATTTTGGGTTGTCTGTATTTTATCTTTTAATGATAAAACGGTATTTGAGCATGTTTATTTATTGGTTCAGGAAAAGCACCACCCATAGAAACGTCCAAAAATATAACCTCGTTCGAAGGAACTCCGAAACCCAGTTTCGAGCACAAGCAATATCCGAAAATTGAACCAGTTCAGCAGAACACAATAAATGGTAAGAGTTATGTTTAAATTTCAAATGGGACTGAGATTTTTAGCTTCTTGGTGGAACAAAGTACCTACTTCACGAATCACTTCTAACGAATTACTTATCATTTTACATACATGCATAAAAGTAGGTACGCCTTTTTTCCATGTAGGCAGAGACGTCAGGATAATCATCTCCTTAATACCAAATCTATTCCATTACGTGTTCTATACTTCCCTACATAGCTTTGCAAACTAGCGTTTTTTGTTGAGTAGCTAGATGGGTTCGAAAGCCTGCAAAGGATGACGTATTGAACGAGTCCTCAGATCAACAACACTCAACTTCAAACAAAACATGCATAAAGTAAGCACCCACAAATTGTGCGCTGTCAAACATAAAAGTATTCTTTGCCGACCTGTGCTAAAGCCTCGTAACTCGGTCTAACAAGCTCATTACTCTGTATTTTCGAGGGAAGTAAAGTTGTAAAGGGAAACTTCGCGATACTTGGTAGGATACGCGTTTCAAGTTGCGCCCCCAATGGGTTGTGAGTTCAAAAAGTCTCCCTATCACCATACGAACGTGATTTAATTAAAGACGTGTACACACTTTGTTCGGGACATGTCCGGGTTTGGGTCGTTATGGCAGATTTTGTTTGACTGTTTGAGATTTTATCGTTATGAAATTGAATTTGTAATAAGTTAAACAAGTGTCTAATGGAACAAATACGTTAAAAAAAGTAAAAAATCATTTTTTTGTTAATATTACTGTGAGCCCGTATCATCCCTGTGCCAGGCAAAGGCTTCTCTCCATGACTTTCAAATCTTTCGATCAAGGGCTTAAATGGACCACTGGTCGTGTGTTTTCTCTAGGTCATCACGCCACTTTGTACCCCTGTATTTTTTTAAAAAATTACTGTATTTTCATTATTTGCTGTTATAGCGGCCTTTAACACACTGTCGTGAAAATTTCAAGTGTCTACCAGATTCTAAAGATACAGCCCTGTGACAGACGGATAGCAGGGCCTCAGTAATCGTATAGGTATTAAGAAATCATATAACCTATTCTGGTCTTGTGCATTTTGTTTACATTGTGTTGTATGTATCTTAGTGACTAGTTTTAGGCTAAAGCCCCGTTCACACGTTGCTGCAGCGTTGTCATCAGTACGATTTTTTACTGTATAATTTTGAGATCACATGGCCGGTTCATGTCGACGTGTACCTATTGCTTTTCCTGTAAAACATCGTATAGAACAGAGCCAGGTAACTGGCCGCTTACCGTAACAAAATTAATCTTCTTTCCAGTGACGCCCAAGAAATCTACAGACATTGAAATGACGAAAAAAGAGCCACAGAACCAGGTCATGACGAGGATGGACAGACTCAAGGTTAGCATACATATCTACTCATATACCCTATGAGTAAATTTGTATGTGCTAGGTACCCTATGATAGGTGATGATAGGTGGTGATACCCAATGGTACCTAACACATACGTATGGATGATAGCAAGGGCGATAGGGCCTCCCTTGTTTTAATAACTGATATGGTACAAACTCCATATTTACTTTGTTACAACGAATGTTGCTTCTCAAAGGAAGGGTAATAATCCTGCCTACTAATTTTCATAATTCTCACACGTCATATTTGAGTACAATTATTATCGTCCCCTTTTAACTACCACTCTGTTATATTAGTAGGTACTGCGTACCTTCCCAAGAGTATAATATCCCATTCAACCCAAACCTGTATTTAATCTCACATTTATAATTCAAACAGCAGTTGGATTACATAACTTTACTGTAGTTGAGGTAGCCGTAACCCAAATATCTCACCTCATTTCATCAAAAGTCAAATATCAATCTCATAAACTTGAGTACCTCCATTTTATTAGACCTCCTATCACACCGTTGTGTAACATAAACAACTATCAATCAATAAAAACGGCGATTTAAAAATATAGGAAATTGGATGTGCGCTTCCCTCATTCAAGTCAATTTATCATCCGCACATGGTTCCTGGTAAGGACATCAAATTGCAATGCAATATCCAATAAAGTATAAAAAATTGCTTAGGTACGGGTTCTCGCTCTACGGCACAATAGACTGCGTATAAGTATAGTAGTTATGTATCGCTTTAGATTCGTGCTTCATAAAATGATAATACATTTTCACACGAACTGTCTAGGTATGTAATACCTACATAATATAGTTAATTTATAAAATTGTGGTATAAAGCACTCGTTGCCCAGTAGTATCGGCCCGACTTATGAATTGTAGTTCGTGAGCTCGAACTCAGGGAGGCGCTTTACTTTTTTTTGTTTAATTTCATCACTACTGCTCTGAAAACGGTGTAGGAAAATATCCGGAAACCGGTATTCGAAAACATGTGACTTCCATCAACCCCAATTGGGCCTGCGTGGTGGATTATGGCCCAATCCTTCTCACAGAAAGAAGGCCTGTATCTAAGCAGTGAGAACATTGTAGGCTAATTGTGAATTTATAAAATTACGTAAGCTGTTTTATTTAATACTAGGAGCGCTCCGCGGTTTCACCCGCGTAGTTTCCGTTCCCGTAGGAATACGGGGATAAAATATAGCCTTTACAACCCGGGGATAGTGTAGCTTCCCAACAGTGAAAGAATTTTTCAAATCGGTTCAGTAGTTTCGGAGCCTATTCAATGCAAACAAACAAACAATCAAATCTTTCCTCTTTTATAATAGATTCCGATTAGGTTTTAGACTGCATAGAAAATAACCAGCATATTTCTACATAATAAACTTCACATTCCTCAACTACTTACTACTAGAATTATCCACACAATTAATTTAATTACATTTGCAACCGTTCTCAACGTAAACCCACATCAAAACACCGCCGCCGGTCTGACAGGCAGCCTCTGTCAAAAACCATACAGAGTTGACTCATAAAATGAAAACTTAAAGAAATTGCCTGTGATAAAACTAAGAGCGGGGCATTTTTCTCCTTTGTCATCTCTATGGCAGTGGCATAGAGGGTCGCGTAGTGGGGATAGTGCCCTTGCAATTTGATAAAATGTAGTAATGGGAAAGATTCTACACGTTTTGACAGAGGTCGTGGCGAAGAGCGATGCAAATTTTTTTTTGCACTAGATCATAACTTACAATGTACCCTTTCCTTATGTTTTTTTTATTTTTATTTTGCGTACATACCTGCATATATTTGATATAGGTAATAAAATTAATACATTAATCATTCAGAGATTTGTTTCTTAATTATTACATCAAAAATATCATGATTTATCATCATGAGCATTAGGTAGCATTAATAATCAGCCAATAACGTTCCCACTGCTGGGACACACACCCTTTCCGTGAGAGGGAGTGGGCCGTAATACAATACGACGGCCCAGCGCTGGTTGGTGGATGTCACATGTCTTCGAACATGGTTCTAGGACAAGCGGGTTTCTTCACGATGTTTGCCCTCACCATTATGAGAGCAGTGGTGATAGCATAAAATATCTGGATGACCGAGGTTTGCTCGTTTATTTTTGTTTGAGGTTTTCTAAAAATAAAACCTAGCTAGGTCGATTTATCGCCCCCGAAACTCGAAAAGGTTAAAGGTATTCGATATTACAAAAAGTAAAATGCCTGCCTGGTTTCGAAACCACGACCTACGGACACGTAAGTCGGGGCGTCATTGCTACTACGCCACCACTACTCATGAGCACAAAAGACATTCACTGTTGGACAAAGAGATCGAGAGAGTCTCTTTAGAAAAAATACATTTTGCTGCAATCGTGATTACTTTTTATATTGTTTGAATAACTATACTAAACTAAGAAATTTCCTTTCAATATTTTCGACAAGACATCAATCTCTGACGCCAATCCCAAGTTCAGTTCTTACCATTGTTCTTCCCATTGATTTGTTCTAAGTAAACAGTGAAGTTCATTGCGGGAAGTGTGCCGGTGCGCCTGGCCGATGCAATATCCGTGCCTTTGTCTTTGAAAAAAGTGATTTCTCGAACATCCCTTTAGGCCGTTCGATTTAGAGCAAAGAGATAAGTAGGGTCCGCTATTTCCTCTGCCAGCCCTTGTTTTTTTACCAGATTATTGTCGGCATCTCCGTCTTTGCTACATTTTGTTTCTTGCAAGTAGAATTTTCTAGACTGACCTGAAATAACGTACAAACTTATTTCATAAATCTGTCATCATTTCATCTATTACATAAGTGAGAGTTTTCGATAGGCACAGCACGATTAACTGATAAATTATAATTCGATTAATTGTTATCATTAGGCTAGCAATCAATCGAATTACGATGAAAGCATCGATTTAGCTAATGCCTAATGAAATAGGTGCATTTGGGACTTATATAAATTGATCGATAGTGTTTATGCTATAATGAGAATTTTTGAATTAATTGCCTATCTTTGACAGTAGCTTCTATGTAATTTCATTTAAACCATCCATCGATCTTTTCTTTATCTAGTGGACCTATTTTTACCGAAAACAACATTGCGAATAAACAATCTGAGTATGTACCACCCTTTGTATGAAATACATAAGGTAAAGGCACTATACCTAGAATCCCTCCCACTCATAAATAGCTTATGATTGTACATATCTAAAGAATGTAGCGATGTTATAATAATAAACGGTCGCATTCAGGCGCTACACAAAAGCGGTCCGCGGGTGTTTTCCGGTCCAGTTGAGAAGGTGCTTAAATGGCACAAGGCTTTGCAGGACATCGGCGTCTTTGTATTTTACGAAATAGTCGGTGAGTTTGATTGATGAGATAATGTTGTTTTTTTATTCTTTTGATAAGCTTTATGCTATGTTGGAGATGTAAGAGGAAGGAATCCGGATGGAGACAGGACGTTTGTGATTTAGATTATGGCTCCTAGGTATTGATTACAGGATTTTACTTTCAAATAGGTTTTACGTTCCGTGTGGTGCCGGACGTAAAAGATTAGCGGCATCCTATTTCTTCCCGTGGGTGTCGTAGAAAGCGACTAAGGAACTTACTAGAGAATGGGCAGCAGCGTTTTCTATGCTTTTTACCACCATACTGCGATCACCAACCCGCCTGCCAAGCGTGGCGGTTATGGCGAAACCCCCCCTTTTCGGGGAGGCTTATGTCCAGCAGTGGACGTCTTTCGGCTGAAATGATGACTTTCAAATAAGGTTTATGATAAACATAACATCGCCTGTATTCCCCGAAGGGGTACCCATATGGGTGTACCTACTATACTTATTCCCGTGCATGGTTATGCACAGGTATAAGTGTACTTAGTTATGTTTAAGTCCCAAACGGTGAAGGAAGGCATCGTGAGGAAACCGGCATGTCCTAGAACCAGAAATTCTAAGACATGTGACATCTACTAAGCCGCACTGGGCCCGCGTGGTGGATTACGGCCCACTCCCTCTCACGGAGAGGAGGCCTGTGTCCCAGCAGTGGAAACGTTATAGGCTCAGTATGTATGTATGTAAGTCCCATGTAACAGGGGGCGAGCCAATTGCCATTAACTTGGCACCAATCCAAACCCCAGGCTGCTACTGAGATACTTCTGATAGAAAAATCCAATAAAATTTTCCCAACCTTGAGAATCGAAAATGACCTCACACTCAGCGATGTTCATGACCTCTTAGTCAAATTCTTCTTATTCCATTTCTTACCATGGTAAAACTGTTGCTTTATACTCGTAAGTATGTAAGTACAGCATACGAAACATTGCTATTTGAGCACATCATTTCTTTCAGCCAAATGCGTGAGCGTTAGGTCTGGAGAAAATTGCGCGAAGAACCTTGTAATAAGAGACGACAACGGTCCAGCCATGCAGGTCGTATACTACGAAGTAGACTTCTTACTGCCAGAACTCAAGATCCCTTCAACCGTAAGGTAGAACAACAAATTGTTTGTAAACACAAAACTAGATTGTTTCTATTCTTTCGCTCGTGTGAACTAGGGATGGGTATAATTGAATTGTTACCGTCCTTTGTAGACCTTGCTGTAATCCGGGTCTTAATCCCGAGCTGTGGCTTTTAGTAGAATGATAAACAAATAAATGTAGATAGTTTATCTTGTAGTTCCAGCATAATTTTAGTTCGGGTTACGTAAAATGGCGATGAGGAAACTTTCTCAGCTGGTTTGACCAATTAAAACTGATAGCGGCAGAAGAGAAAATAGGAATTAGGGAAATTCCTATTTTCTCTTCACAAACAAAATTGCTGTTGATACAGGAGATGGTTAGGTTCTGTGGACCATAACTCACTTGTTTTACTGTTACGACCTCAATGACTGGTCTTCAGAACGTTCTATATAGAGACTATGACCCGGTTAAGTGGTGTATAATTCAATATGCTTTGTAGGGTGATAGGTAGAATGATGGCGGGAACCTGCAGGCTTCAGGCATTCAGTGTGCGACCAGCGACAGGGGATGACGTCGCGACGTTGCAGCGTCGAGCTGCAGTAGCTACACATCATGTCGCACGGCTGTGTAAAGAGTATGCTGTCAACCATTAGTTGTTTGTTTTAATGTTATGTTTGTTTGATTAATAAATAAAATGTTGTTTGTTTGTGTCTTGCATAATTTTGTTTGAGTTTTTCTATTGTTTGATTCAGGAGATTTCGTAGACATAAAAAGTGTAATTATATTACTTCAGCTACATATAACATAACATACTTACCGTATTATTGGATGCTATTAAATATAAATACAGGAATAAATGCCTGTAACCAAACCTAACCTAACGAGAGAAGTTCCCTAAAAGTATCTTAGTCGTTGCTAGTTGCCAGCAACTATCACAAGCCAAGCCAAGCTTGCTCCATCCCAAGTAGAATAATATTAAGAATATGTGTACAATCACGAATTTTTTTAATCAGATTTGTCGGATAAAGTTGGAGGTTACTAAGCTTCAACTATACCCGACGACCCTGTCGTCACTTATCTCTTTTGTTGACAGCGCATGTTACAAAAACAGTGTTGAACAAAATCTGTGAAACTTTATAATCCTATAAAATATGTCTACAGAAGAGGTAGAAGTTATAATACAAATCCCATCCAGCTAAAAGTTTACACCTGAGGAGTTAGAGTAACTTTACTACCATTCTGCGAATATGATCGTAAAACAAAGATAACTATGAATTTGTAGTTAGGTAATCCCACCGCTCCTTTTTATGGTACCGTGACAAGTTACTTTACAAGTCCCCGTCGTGTGCTGCTTATTTGAAGCTGTGAATTTTTACGAGAAATGGGATGGAAGGTTTATTTATTTATTTAATACTTCACGCACAAAAATGTACAGAAGCGGACTTAATACCATAGACATTTTCTACTAGTCGACCTTCGAACCTACTGATATATTATAATTACATTAATTATAAACTTTATTCATAATTTATTAATATTCTTTAATTATACTAAATTTTATTAAAATATTTAATATTTTCGTACTACAACATTTTCAAAGGTTCTTCGTGACTTTGGTAAATAAATTTAAACTAAAACAGGGTGTCAGGAACGTCGATGCACAACCTGTTACCATGGGTTCAGTAGGTACAGTCGCCAGCGGGTAAACCTACCCCAAACTGTCAAATTTTCCCAATTGAACATGAACTTTATTCCTTTGTGATAAAGTTGAAAATCTATCAAATAAATTTGACAGATTGGAGCTTAGCTTGATGTGCTGGCGTCTGTACATGAACTGAACCCGTGGTGTTTAAGCTTTTCGTTGAGTATAAAATTGTGCTGTTCAGTACAGAGGCCAGCACATCAAGCTACCCCAATCTGTCAAATTTCTTTGATAGTTTTTCAACTTTATCACAAAGGAATAAAGTTCATGTTCAATTGGGAAAATTTGACGGTTTGGGATAGCTTGACCTGCTGGCGTCTGTACATTTTAACCGCGACGGCAGGTACTGTATTTTTCTATGAAATTGCGGTTTTTAAAGAGGTTTTTTTTTTTCTGCCCCAAGCCCCTAGTGCAGAAATTAAAAAAAAAGAACTCTATATTATCATGTGCTGAATTAATGTTTGCAGTTTGCGCGTCGAAGTCCCCTGCCACTGTGGTATCCGTTTCAATGGCGCGGCTATGGCGATATTTCAAAAAAATAAAATTCTGCCAAGATTATGTAAAGAAAAAGTTGATTCTCAAAACAAAAAAATGGTCAAAGTGATGGTTAAAAAGATATAAGGGTTTGAACGTGGCCGCGTCATTGAAACGCGGAGAACCGCGCGCCTACGGAGATCTTTGAAACTAAGCGTTGCAGACCCCTGAAACTTTTAATTTGTAAAAAATATAGAAAAAAATCCCAGGTATATATTTTAGGAGCCTATATTTTAGGAGGATACCTAAGACTAACCCTGTGGCTGCGTTGCAATGACGCATCCATGGGGTTAGTATTAGGTCATCATCATCTGCCTATAGCCTTTTCCCAACTATGTTGGGGTCGGCTTCTAATCTAACCGGATACAGCTGAATACCAGTATTTTACATGGAGCGACTGCCTATCTGACCTCCACAACCCAGTTACGGGGTAATACGATACCCCTTGGTAAGACTGGTTGTCAGAATTTCGGGCTTCTGACGACCCGTAACGACTGTCAAAGATCCACAAACGACAGCCGGGACCAACGGCTTAACGTGCTTTTCGAGGCACGGAGGGGTCTTGGTATGTAAAGATGGTCACCCATCCACGGACCAATCGCGGCAAGCGTAGCTTAACCTGGCCGATCGACCCGTGCAGCTATTGTTATTTAGCTCCTAAAATATATCCCTAGAATCTTTTTCTATATTTTTACTTAACTTTTAAAAATTCAATCTAAAATTTACCGAATTTTCAGGTCCCTGCAACGCTTAGTTTTAAAGATCTCCGTGGGCGCCCGATTCTCCGCGTTTCAATGGCGCGGCCACGTTCAAACCCTTTTATCTTTTTAACCATAACTTTTACAAAATGTTGTTAGATTTTTTATAAATTTTGCCGTGGTCGCGCCATTGAAACGGACACCCCACAGTGTATTTGCATTTTTGCCGACAGAGAGATAGGCGCCCTTCAAAACAATAAAGTGTAAATAAAAAGAATAAATCTTCGTAAAGAATGTAAAGTAAAAGCAATCTATCAACACCCTAAACAAATTGATGTCCAAACTACGAAGAAAACTTCAAAAGTTGTCTAGACACTTTTAATTGACAGAAAGTGAGTGATTAATTTGAATTAGTTAGTCACAGCAAAAACAATAAACTAAGTTTTGAAAGTTTAGGCCAGTTTTTAATCGTTAGGGTTCATAAATCTCTTTACAAAAGAATATTAATACCTTATTAAGAGCAGAGCACCAAATTGTTTTATAAAATAATGCAATCCTATTAAGGTATTTATATGTTATTTGATAGTGGTTTTCTAAACGAGATTTTAATAAAAGGTATTTCTCTGTAAATATCTACAATCGAAACGAATTGAATTTTTCAAACTCAATTCAAAGCAAATCTCTATAATCTTGATAAGATTGTTCTCGATATGAAATCAAATTATTTAGTCATTTTGAAAGGCTAGTGAATTGTCAGTAGCAATCGAGCAATCTTTTTTAGTGACCCATTACCTACTAAAACAAAATTACGAGATTGACACTAACTTTGTTGCTTGCCGTTTATTTAAAAAGTACCTATCTTCACTATACTTTTTTCAGCAGTAGATAAACTATTTTGCTAAGTACTTAGGTACTGAATTTAAAACTCATCACGGGTAGATGTAATAAGGACGTTGCCCTTAGATATTTATTTCATAAATATTATGAAAAGAAATCGCATTTTCATTATGCATATAAATAGAAAATCATCGGAAAGCAATAAGAGAGCAGAAAATGAATTTTATTCTTATAGGAGCATGCAATATTCATGTTTTAAATCACCTAGGTACTCGATAGACCGGTGTATGGTAATGAGTTTTAGTTTTGGCGTTTGTCCAACCTTCGATAGCACTGTTTACGAAGCTTTCTTCAATAATAAAGCAGCTTAAATTCACCAAAAAGCATAGCAAAGCATTTCCGAGTGACATTAAGAAAAATACCCACAAAATTGTGGGGCAGATGTTGTTGAGAGTCTGCCAAGAAAGTAAAACGTTTATTTCGCTTCAATGTAGAATGGAATACTTGCAATTTGAATATGATAGTGAAACTGATTATCTTCTTCAATTGCATCAAAATACATCATACTATCTTTAATATTCAATTCTCTTTTCATCTGTCAAATCTATTATGTAGGAGTATGGTATTTTGCGATAGCTTTTATGCATCGTATTAATTAAAAATATCATAGATATTGATGTTATCAAGTTCATAGAAGAACCAGTGAATAGAGATCAGATAATACACCTTTTCAACATAATTTCAAAGCTGAAAGCGCAGTGTCTCAGATAAATGACGGAGAATTCCCTCGGATTAATTCAGAAGTCACAAGAACTCTTAGAAGTTAATCTAAATTACTGACTTCCCAGAAGTGATAATTTTGAAGCGACTGCGTACTAAAAATTCCATTGGTCTTGTAACATCTCTTCATGACTATGCATATACATATTTAGATAGACCGATATAGTGGATTATAAATCATTTGGGCTTAAACGATCTGGATTCAAAAAAAAGATGGCCATCTTCCTAATGCTGTGCTAATACTATAAATGTGAAAGTTTGTATGTTTGTTACCTACTCAATCACGCAAAAACGGCCGAACGGATTTGGATGAAATTTGGCACACAAATCGATTATAACCTGGATATATTAACATAGGATACATTGAATCCCGGTAGTAGGTACGTTTCCGTTGTGTGTAATTTTCGAACTCCACACGCGTGAACCCGCTGGCAAAAGCTAGTTAAAAATAAATCCATACCTGGTGCACGAAAATTAAGGGTGGTTCATTGAAACGTTTCCCTAAAATTTTCGCGCAACTAATTGCTTACCAGGCACAAAACTAAACGTAGGCAATTACTCAACATTACAAAACTATTCAACTCAAACCTATTCATTAGGAACAATTTGTACGAGCAGAAAATTTCATTAACAACCTAAGAACTTCATCTTGACTAAAATTAAGATTTTCGTCTTAACAGTCGATTAACATGCAAATTGCATATTAATTTTAGCAAAATGGACGACCATTAAAAGTTAATGTAAAGGCTCAGAAGATCGTTTCACGGTGTAATACAGGTACTTGGAGAGTGATTAACTAAGGTTTTAAAATATATTGGATAGGTGAGGTTTACTAGGGTCGTCTACGCTGTAATCTTGAAAATTTAATTTAAGTTGTAGTTTTACTGATGCCTAATTTGACCCATTGGAGTGAGTCCTATATATGAAAAGTAAGGATTACTTTTACATCTGCTAAGCTGACCACCACTTTGTTAAAAATAGTAATCGTATCAACTAAGTAGTAGTACTTAAGTACAGCAAGGCAACGCAACCGACCGTCAAATATGGCTCGTTGTGATAAAAAAAAGTCGTACCGTAAGAATTCCGGTTTGAAAAATATTTTGTTGACAAAAAAAGCTTTTCATACCTGTATTTTATAGTTAAGAGAACTATGCTATTGCAGAGAAAATAGACTGACATTTTAGCTTCATAGTTTCATTGTAATACGACAAGTTGCTCGCCAGTTCCTGAAAAGTATAAAGCTTTTTCAAATACCGGAAAAATCCGACGCTACCAAGCCAGTAGAGAGTTGGGACACAAGGAAATTGTGTGCTTTTCAGTGGCAGTGCAAACATACGGTAAGATCCTATTCAAAATGCAATATTTTTGTAAACCTGAATTATTACAGTCCGTATGAGAATCTTATCTCAGTTCTAACTAGACAGTTTCTTAGAATTTCGTTTTGAAGAATGCAACATAATAATTACCTGCCCGCCAGTAAATAACTTGATACGGAAGCAAAAATAAAACTTTTGCAAAATAGAGGAATGGTACCGATTAGCAAAGATATTTTAAGATCAGTGTCCATTGGACCATCCTGCTTACAGAATTATTGCGACTTGTCATGGTGAAGCTATGTTCAGCTTGAACGTTTATGAAATTTTGGGAGAGCTATTATTTGCCTTGTTAGCTGGGCGACCTGACGACCAAGGTAAAATAGAAACATTGAATTTTCAATCCGCATTGTCAACATATTTTTCTGAAATTCTCGTCTATTTTCGGACTCAGCTGAGTACCCATTGTTAAAGCGTAGCATTTTTTACAGCATATCGTGAATTCGTTTTGTTATTATATAGAGGACACTGGTTTAATGTATTCTAGATGATGATTCTAATTCATTGATGTTATGGAATGATAAATAATGTCCTTTTTGATTAACTTTCCTTTTCGAATTAGTATTTGGAGTTTAAAATATATCTGGAGTTTAGACCACGTATCGGCACGCATAGAAAGGTGACTGGATAGACTGAATCTGGAAGGTGGAGGACAGCGTGTTGTAATGAGTTTAGGAAAGTCCTATGTCCAGCAGGGGACTACTATAGGCTGAGTTGATTGAATTATAATGTAGGATGAAGATGCGGAAGGTAGAGATAGTTTTTAGGCTCTAATAGCAGTAAAAATTCTCATACAAACGATAAACTGTAAGTATATCTTTCTTCTAAACTCTCACAGAGGCTATTTAAACGTAGAGTAAAATAGTAAACTAAACAGGTTCATTACATTCTACATTTGCGGCGGGATAGTGGGTTTATTTGCACCGTCCAGTTTATGTCAACAAAGTCTTAACCGCGGTTTACGATGTTGACCCCGGCATAGTTCACTACCGCTTTATGGTTAGTAGGTAGGGTAGGTGCTGAAAATATATAAAATTTTATTTGTGTACATATACTCGGTTTTTTACAGCCTATTTTAATTTAATCTGTGTTCGATAATGAGTTTTGCCAACAGAACTATGTTTGCTACCAAATAACTATTGCTCTCAGATGCTGGAGTAAGTTACAGACCCTTGACTAATAGTTAGGATGGTACCTATTCACTAATGAGACCTAATTCCTTCCCTCAATCCAGAATAACTAAATCTGCCTAGTATTCTCCCTCTTTGAAGGAGAATACTAGGCAGACTACTCTTTCTATTTTGAAGATTGGAACGAGATATTTAACAGAAAAATAAAAATAAATTGATTTCTATCCATTTTCTCAATTAAAAACTATTTAAACCAAATTTATTTTTAGTTGTTTTGAATTTACCGCCAAAACGCTTCTCACGATGACTTTTTATCACGTGACGTCAACTTTGTGTAAACTAAAGTAGTTAGTAAGTAAATAAGTGAATGTCGAGTTTATAATTCACAAGATTTTTAATGGATATAAAGTGATATTACTGGTGTGCGGTGCCTCTGTACAAAAATACTTCTAAAACGGCGCCAAACTAAGTATTTGTACCGGTGCCGTATAAACAAAGTTGACGTCACATGTCACGTGATAAAAAGTCATCGTAAGGAGCGTTTTGGCGGTAAATTCAAAACAACGAAAAATAAATTAGATTTTAATCGTTTTTAAGTGTGAAAATGTGTATTAATAAATTTATTTTTATTTTGCTGTTAAATATATCGTCCCAATCTTCAAATTAAAATAGTTTTTATGAAATCGGAAAATACCCTATTATGTTGGGGTCACTCCAGTCTAACTGTATGCAGCTAAATACCAGTATTTTAGATGGAGGTACTGCCTATCTGATCTCCACAGCCCAGTTACTGGATAATACGTTGTACTGTGGTAAGACTGGTTTATCAGACTTTTAGGCTTCTGAAGACCTGTAACGACTGTCAAAGATCCACGGAGGAGTCTTGGTACCTAAAAATGGTCACCCATGCAAGGGCTAATCGTAGAGAGCGTAGCTAAACCAGGGTGCTTACTCTCGAATATAATTCCGATAGATCGACATTGGAATTGTCAGTCAAACGTCAGGGATTAGCTAGACTCAGTCCCCCTTATTACAGAACAAGGTTTTTCTTTAGGTATGGTTTAAACCGTCGTTAGACAAGTTAGTCCAGTGCTAAGTTGTCAGTTTTGTAAAAGGAGCCTTAATTCTAATTCAGTTCTAAGTTCTTATTTCAAAAACAGGCTCGATGGTTTAAGCCATACCTAAAGAAAAACCTTGTTTTGTAATAAGAGGGAGTGAGTCCAGCCAATCCCTGACGTTTAACTCAACCAACTGACGTTTGACCAATGTCGATCTATCGGAATTATATTCCAGAGTAAGCACCCTGATCGATCGACATGTGCCGCTGTTGTTACTTAGCCTCAAGCTCCAAAATACCTATGGTACAGAAACATTACTATAACCTACCTGCCTACCTGCAGGTGCTTAAAACGAGGTACGACTGGAATTTCTTGTAATTAAGACCAAATGGCTGGTCAGCAATCATCATTAAACCTCATTTAAAACTACAAAGAGCACGGGCTAACAACAGTCGTAATGGGAACGGACGAGGAGAAGCAATTAAACAAGTCCAGACAAGTTTTGAGACCCGCCCTTGCGGTGGGTCCCTTCGCGCCTCGGATATAATCAGTGTTGAACTATGTACCATGACCTGAACTCGTCTAGGAAACACTAATTAACGGTGAACTACAAACTGTAGAAATTCACGGGCTACTGCGAATGTCCACTTGTCTTAAATTAGGTGATTGCAGTACAAAGTTAGGTGGCTAACTTACGTCGAAGTTGTCAGTGTTTCGGTTAAATTGTAGACTCTTAGTGCTCCCTAGTATTGTTTTTAAAATAATATTCTTTATACTTAAATATTGTGAAATAATTACTGCTATTTGGCTAAAACAAAATTATAAATTAAGCCCGTTTTGAAGACAACGCATCTCAACGTAATAATTAATATATTTTATTTCAGAAAATACTCGCGTGAGGGTCACATACAACAATGTTTAGTAAAAAAATGAATATTACAGATAAAAAAAGCAAAAAATGGATATTACAGAGATTAAATATAGTTTAAATCGCCTACAATTTTACGGCGTAGCCACTGTGCGGACTGTGCTACGAGATTTTCAACGCTCGTAGCCTTGTGGCTACGGTTACGCTACGACGTAGGCAATATAGGTAAATTAGCATTTATTCGTTCAAACCAAGAACAATATTTGATAGGTCATTTATTAAGCGAAATGTATAAACTTTCAATATCTTAATATCAAAAGGTACTTACTATTAGTAATAAATCCAATATATACCCATATTCGTACAAAGCTACTGGCAAAATAGAATTACCTCTGTAATCAGTTATGAGCAATGTATGATAGATAATTAAATACACAATTCAATGTTATATGATTGCCCGTGAGAATCGTCAGCGAAACGAAATAATTTCCATTAATCCGAGCAAATAGTTTCCAATGTTTGTTAAATTATAACTGAAAATGGAATCCGTGACGTGCGATATTGAAGCTTGATATAGTGTGTTTGTTTGTGATTTTATTTACTTTAAAATACTAATCATTTGATGCTCAGTTTCGCGTATTGAGATTAATGTCGCAAATACAGCTAGCTAAATTTTTCATGGGTACAATTAATTATCAAAGTATTGAATGTGTGATTTTATATTTCGTTACTAAAATGGTACCTCTGCTTAGATTCAGCCCTCTTCTATAATCAGAAAGAGTTGGCCATAGTTCACCACGTAAGCTCAATGCTGATTGGTGGAAGTCGCATCATCAACAGCCTATAAATGTTCCCACTGCTGGGACACAGGCCTCTTCTCGTTGAGAGGGATTGGGCCGTAATCCACCACGCGGGCCCTGTGCGGGTTGGTAGATGTCACATATGTCTTCGAATTTTTGGTTCTAGGACATGCCGGTTTCCTCACGATGTTTTTTCCTTCACCGTTTTGAGAGCAGTGGTGATGAAATAATTTACACAAAGTAAAGCGCCTGTCTGGGTTCGAACTCACGACCTACAACTCGTAAGTTGCGGCCGTTACCACTTGGCCACCACTGCTATCATTGGATCATATCGATTGGTGGATGTCACACGGCTTCGAATTTTTGTTCCAAAACAGCTATTCCTGTAACGTTTATCTGTCATAAAAAAAATTATTAAAGTATCTATGTTAAAGAATGTATAGCTTCAAAGAAACCCCTAAAATACACACAAAGACAACCTCAAAGCCAAACGACTGAACCAATAAAATGGGCCCAAAACGTAATAAATTCCGTATCTTTTTGACTTACATACTGTTTATACAATAGACCGGTAACGCGGGTATCGGCAGGACGGACAACGGTCCGCACTGATTTATGATTGCATATATCGACGATCGTATGTTTATGTCCCTACTGGCTTATTCTAATGTAAGCGATGGAGCCAGAGGCTGGGAATGTAATGTCATGTACAAAGAGAGATATATTTTTTCAACAACCCACTATGGGTTGGCAAAACAATAGTAGAGTTTTTCTTATAATTGAAATTATTCGTTTACAACTTATCTATCTGAATAAAAATACTTCTAGAGATATTAGTTATTTCTGATTTTCATTATTATTCAAAACTGCTAATCGGTAACCGAGAATCATGAATCCTGAAATTTTTATCAGGTTTTCCTCTTTGGATATTTTTAAAGACCATTATGAGAATTTAGATTGTTTGAACAATCATCTATGTCATCCTTCCTAATCAGCCTATAATATTCCCACTGTTGGGATACAGGCCCCCTTTCAGTGAGAGAGAGTGGGCCGTAACCCACGAGCTGACCTAGTGCAGGTTGGCCGATGTCGCATGTCTTCGAATTTTCGGTTCTAGGTTCTCCATCCATGTCCATACCGCTGTTGTATTTTTTCATCCATAGAATAGAGTACCTACACTAACTTTATAAATACTTTTTCTTCTAGTTGTAGCTACAATAAACTAAATTACTTACTTTACGAGCGAAGCTTCATTTGATAACATTGTCGGTTCAAATTAAAGTAGGGTTAACAGTACAGGACGACCGCACTTATTGCGGTCTGTGTTCATTATCGTTGTGGTCGATTCACCATCTGTTATTACTTTTATGTTGGGTGTACTACTTTATATCGCATGAATAGGTTTAATGCCAAGTGGTTTTGTTGTTGTTTTTGGTAAAATTAATGTTGGTAATGGTAAAGTTTAGGTTTAGGGGTTTGCGATTTCATTGATACGATTACAATGAACTATGAGTAAAGTATGGTTACCTATTTGTGGAATAATAGTTAAATAAAAGATAATAGTTTGAACATGGAATTGAATTTGTTAGTAGGTACACGCTATGAAATGGGACATTTATTTATACGATAAACTTCTCTTAAGTACTAAAATAACTAACAAACTAGGTACCTATTTAAGTAACAATATAATATGCTCAATAAACTAAAACTATTAACGAACAAAAATCTGGCGTCGCAATCGCTGGTATGACCGATCTACCCAAGAGCCTGGCGGCATTACCACGTTGTAAAGACGGTAGCACTTTGGGATAGCCCAAACTGTCAAAGTTTCCCATTTGAACATGAACCTTGTGCGATATAGCTGCAAATCTATCAAAGAAAGACAGATTGGGGTAGCTTGATGTGCTGGCCTCTGTACTTGTATGGCAATGCCTAGTCACTGGCCAGCAGTGGCTGAATAATTAAGTATGTTTACAAACTCAAACATTACGGAATGTGTATAGAAGCAATTAAGAATTCATAAGGTAGGTACAAAGCATTAAATAATGTGTACCTAACTACGGATAGAAAGACTACAGTTTAAAACTACACACTTCACTCGTAAACACGTCAGTGTATACAAAGTGATCAAAGAAACCAGTTAATTCGAATATTTTGGAAGCTAAAGCTCTCTTCAATAGCTACCAACTTAAACGTTATCAGAAAATCTGAGCGTGTAAATATCACAAAATCCTCGCGACTCGCAACCAATCAGTCGTGAGAGATCGCTCTATTTCCTCCAAGTGCATCAATTCACCGTCGTAATACGTTCACGCTCGTCCCGTATTACCCGTATGTCATAATGGAGCTCTGAACTGATTGGGTGAATTTCTATAGAGCGCAAAAAATGACGATAAATCGCGATCAATTTATTTTATGTCGATTCGGAGATTTACCCCTAAACGCTATTGTAGCATGAACAATGGTGGCTTTTGGAAGTGACGTAAATCGATAATGTGAAAATATTGATGTTGCTATTTATGACTATTAACAAGACTACGAGAAAGAGTGTACTTTGCAGAATTTCATAGGGGTGGTTCACACCTGTTAAAATGATGGTGAAATAATATATCCTTTCATCATAGTCAATCCCTTTGACGGACCAACATTTACGGATACCACTATTCATCTACGTAAACAACCATCTACTCTTTCACCGTATAATATTCAGAATAATTTATATAAAACTGTATCATCAGCCGGGATCAATAGGTTAGATCCAATAACCTGTGAGAGAGTGGGCTATTTCCCCAGCTTCCATTCAATGGGCAAATAGATTCATGCTCGTTTCATTACACTCGATGTGTAAAACATAATACCTATCTTAGGTATGGACTTTTATTTTATAAAATATTTTGGATCACTTTACGTTGTTTACTTGGCTTTATTCACGCGAACTCACAATTTAAATTCTTATCTAAATTTGCTCCTCGATTATATAAACCTGTAGTTTTATTGTTTACGCCATTCGGTTTTAAGCAGTTGTGTCAATCCACAAAAAAGTTGTTGGTTATCTTACTTAAATAATATTTCCGTAGTAAACACAGTGAATTTATAATAATGGAATATTGGAAGAATAAAGTGGCTATTGTTACCGGTGCAGCACATGGAATTGGTGCTCAAATAGCCGAAGATCTTGCCAAGATCGGGATGCTTGTCATTGGCTTCGAACCCACTCAAGAAAGACTCGATGAAATGCTGAATAAAATGAACGATTGGGGCAAGTTTGAAGGACAACTAATACCATGCAAATGTGATGTATCTAAAGATGAAGATCTCAAGAGTGCTTTTGAAGGTATAGTCGCAACATACGGAGGAGTTGATGTACTGATAAATAATGCGGCTATAGGCAAGGAAGGTTTAATATGCACAGGCAGTATTCAAGATATGAAAGCTATCGTAGATACTAACATTTACGGATTGATAACTTGTACACGATATGCAATTGAGTCCATGGTAAAGAAAGATGTTTCGGGGCAGATTATAAATATCAATAGTATTTGTGGACACTATATGCCTCCTTTTGCTGAGCCGAAGATTAATATGTATATTGCGTCGAAGAGAACTATGACAGTTTTGAATACTCTGTTGAAGAATGAGTTTAAATGGCTTAATCGCAAAATTAAGGTTACGAGCATATCTCCTGGGATTGTACGTACCGGTATATTTAAAACAGCTGGAATTAATTTCCTAAATGAAGACTTTTTTGAAAATAATCCGCATTTGACAACAAAGGATGTTTCTAATGTTGTTCTAATGATTTTAGCAGCTCCTCGTAGTATTCAAGTCAATGAAGTTATTTTTCATGCATTGCATGAAATTTACTAATTGAATTATTTTTTGTTTCAAATTATAATTATGTATTTTAATGGTTTTGATTAAGTTTCTTAAAGTTTTCGTTTTGCCAGTCTTATAGTATGGTTGCACTTTAAGAATATTTTAAAATTTGCAATTTTGATCAAAGAATAATAAAGATTATAAGTTATGACAGACAAAGTTTAATTTTTTCTTCAGTTAACTGTCTCAATTCCAAGTTAACTAGAATGATGCAAACGGTCTCATTTCAAAATTTCACGCATTATTTTGGAATGATCTGATTTGCAAGGTTAGATTTGTTTTATCACACAAGTATGTACTTATTTACTGAAAACTGTGATAATCAGTGATCGGAATAGGCTGACTATATTTGCCTAAACTTCGGAGAACAGAGACAGAAAGTGGAGACTTCCTTACGACTATATTTTTTTTCCCGGGATCCGAGAAAAATCTTCAGTAAGTTGAAAATAAGCTTTATTTAAGACGTGTAAAGGCTATTTTTAACTAAACTTGGAATTACCACATTTTCGTAAAATCCCGAAATAAATAATCTAACTTTAATTCATGTATTCGTATTATATTTACGATCCAACTAACTGTTTTATCAAATCATTGAAAACATTACGTTTTGTCAACAAGTATGTTTCGGGATTTTACTTGAAAATCCCGAAAATTTCGTAATTGCAAGTTTAGTTAAAAATAGCCTTTACACTTCTTAAATTAAGTTTATTTTCAACTTACTGAAGATTTTTCTTTTTTTCTCGAATCCCGGGAAAAAAAATATAGTCGTAAGGAAGTCTCCACTTTCTGTCTCTGTTCTCCAATGTTTAGGCAAATATAGTCAGCCTATTCCGATCACTGGTGATAATATAACATTACATAACATTTACTCCTCAAAGGAAAAAAGATGTAGTTTGATAGTAGTAGATAATAGGCAAACCCAATAACACTGCTTGACTTGGGGAGCGAATGGAGAACCCAACGTTCAACGATTGCGCTTGCAGCAATTACACACTCTTTCATAGTTTGTTATAGTAATATTTTTGCGTCGCTGAAACAAATAAAAATCGTTTTATATTATTCTGCCTATTAAAATAGTACTCACAAAAATCCAGCAGATTTCAATGTTTTTTCGTCACACATTAAATTCTCGTTAGGTTATCAAAACAACCAATCTGCATAATGCGCATTTATTACCACAGATAACATATTAAATGTTCCACTTACAGAGGAAACTTATGTTTTATAAAGGATGGTAAAAATATTCTTTGCGGTATTTTAAGTTTAGACTTTGGGCAGAATACTACTGATTTGAAAAAAAAAAAAAACCTAAATCATGAAGTGTTGGGTCAACAAAGTAGCGATTATCACAGATTGTGGGGATGAAGTTGGTTTCGCTATTATGGAACAGTTAGCTAAAGCTGGGATGATTGTTATAGGTTTTAATAAAAATGAAGATCAATTAGAAAAAGTGACTGTTAAGCTTAACCCAATTGTTACGAATAAAGTTTCTGGAAAAATTGTGTTGTGCAAATGCGACATATCGGACACAAAGCGATTGGCAGCAGCTATTGAAAAAATCAAGGATACGTATGAAGGAGTTGATGTACTGATTAACAACGCTCAGTGCAAAATCGATTGTTTGGTTAACACTGGAGAATCAAAAGCTTTCAAGGAAATTATTGACGTTAATATTAATGCTTTGATTGCTTGCACAAGGCTGGCAGCTGGATCAATGATAGAAAGAAAAACCAGAGGGCATATAATATGCATGAACGATTTATATTCTTACCAGATACCAAAAGAATCAAATAAATCTGTGTACATAGCTGCTAAAGCGGCTATCACTTCTGTTAATGAAATTTTGAGACATGAATTTCGTTTCGTGAAAGCTAATATAAAAGTGACGAATATAGCTTGTGGTAAGATTGAAGGGTGTACAGAATCAGTAACTGATGCTCCAGGACTTCGGGTGAAAGATATAGCCAAGCTTGTGAAGCTGATATTGAACACACCTGAACAACTTCAAGTGCACGAGGTTTTATTAGATTCTGTGGTTGAATAAGTGAACTGTTCAGCCTATATGGCTTAGTGATCGAGTAGAATGTTGCATAGTATAGTGATTGTTGAATGTTGATATACAAGTCTCTCAGGAATAGTATCTGGATGTCGTGAAAGATACACCTAGCAATAATGTGTCTAAGTTGCTAAAATAAGGGCTGTGGTGTGTGATTATTGTGACGAAATATTTATGATAAATAGGTATGATTTAGCCATTTTAATTGTTTCCAAATTAAATTATAGTAACTAATGAAATTTTATTATTTATTTTAGTTGATTACCTTAGTCTTTCTCTCCGATAGTGACGGTCGTCACTGCTCTGGTGTTGTATGATAATAAATTGTTTTCATAAAGATCTACACGATGATATCAAACTGGACCTATGATTTTAAACTCTTTTTAGTAGATCTGTAAGAATGCATCTAGTTCAGAAAGAGCTCCGACAGTCCTAGCTAAAATAAAATCACTAACAAAAGTAGTAGGTATCTTAGTAGTCGACTCGTTGGTTTACCATAATTTCAGGCAACCACATTCAAGCTAGCGGAATGAATACCCACAAAAAGATTTGCGGGGCGTATCCAACCAAAGGCAGCAGTAGCAAGCACGCATTATCTTAATTAAACGGATAAAGCATTACCACTCACTCTTTTCAAATTATCACTGACTTGGCAACCTCATTTCATTCCGTAATGCGCTTTGTTTTATCCGGGTGATGTGGCTTATGTGTGTTAATCAAATCTGTTAAATTATACCCCGGTCTTGCAAACATGGAGATATACAGCTAAAGGGCGGAACTTACTGTTTATAATTTTAATACGTTTTCTGACTGGTACGAGTATGTTGAAAGTTGTTAAGCAGTAACAATGCATTGTAACAGTAGTAGTATATTGGTAAATTGACTTGACCAACAATGACAAGGGTTCAGCACGATAAAACCTGTTTAGTAAACGAATGTGTGCGAGAAATATACTTAATCAAAGCGAAATCTATAATCTGGCTCTAAGATAATCTGTGGATTCTGTTTTTAAGAATGTGTCATTATAATATGCGAATCGGTCATTCTTCTCAAATAAATGCAAAACTTTTAAATATACATGTATTATAAGAATGTCTTTACCGAAGACAAGTGAACTATACGAGGACCCGCTGAGAAGACCGTCATCAGGGTATAGCGGTCATCATGTCAGAGGTATCAGAGTAACACACGGAAGAGGGTTACCATTGCAGGAGCCTGATATTGAATGGAGCAATCTAATTTTTCTGCCGTTCCATCCAGTCTTTAGGATGATCGTTGTTGCCATCGTTTTTATAAAGGCCATGATGGTAAGATTTTATTTTATATGATTAATAATTTATCTAGCCTTGCACCCACGATTCCTGACTGCTTTTGTGGATCTTTGATGTTTGTTGGTCGATATGGGTATCCAGAAGCCAGAAATTCATCAGTCTTCCTAGCCTTTTGCCTAGCCTTTTCCCAACTATGTTGGGGTCGTCCATCCAGTCTGAATAACAGTATTACACAAGGAACGCCTGCCTAACTGACCTTCACATCACTGGGTTACACAATATCCCTTGGTAAGACAGGTTGTCAGAATTTCGGGCTTCTGACGACCCGTAACGACTATCAAAGATCCGTGAATAACAGCCAGGGCTAACGGCTTAACGTGCTTTCCAAGAAAAAGAGGGATTCTGGTATGAAAAAGATGGTCACCCATCCACGGGTCAAGTGTAGCTTAACCTGATCAACCGATCCGTGCTACTGTTATTACTAAGCTCAAGCCTCTCTCCGACATCATACCAGCGGCGAGGTGTCAATGTTTCTTATAGAGAAGGCGAAGCGAAGTCGGCTTTAACTTACTGACTTATCAATAAGGAATACTTACTATCATTTTAAAATGTATAGGGAATGTAAATAATTAAAAACAATAAAATTAAAGAGCTGAAAACCAAATAAAATGTGAAATATACCTCCATCTCGTTCTCGCTGACGTATTTTTCTATATCTGTTTTTGTCATAACCCGTTGTTTAGCGGCTTTCTCTCATCCATATCAAGCGGTGCCACGTGACCTAAAGTGAGATCATTTTAGGATCGCTGTTGTATGAATTTTTAATTGCTGATAATGACGTTTTGGCATCGGGTTAATTTAGAACATTTTTTTTATGGTAATACAAAGCTAAAAAAAAGCGGCCAAGTGCGTGTCGGACTCGCCCATGAAGGGTTCCGTAGCAGCAAGTAACGTAATACGATTTATGACGTATAAAAAAAGCTACTTACTAGATCTCATTCAAACCAATTTTCGGTGGAAGTACATCTTATATTTTTTTAGTTGTATCGTTCTCTTATTTTAGAAGTTACAGGGTCACATTTTACCACTTTGGAAGTGTCTCCCGCGCAAACTATTAAGCTGAGAAAAAAAATATATTTAAAACCTCAATGTCATTTTTAACGCCCTATCCATAGATACCCACTTGATGGGGTTGATGATTTTTTTTTTTGAGTTTCAGTTTTAAGTATGGGGACCCCCAAAATTTATTGTTTTTTTTTTCTATTTTTGTGTGAAAATCTTAATGCGGTTCACAGAATACAATATGTTCTTACCAAGTTTCAACAGCATAGTTCTTATAGTTTCAGAAAAAAGTGGCTGTGACATGCGGACAGACAGACATACAGACATGACGAATCCATAACGGTTCCGTTTTTGCCATTTGACTACGGAACCTTAATTTTAAAAAATTGAATTAAATACTCGTAGTGTAACTATATTTGTTACAATAGTGGCCACTATTGACGTGCCATTTTTTAATAGCGATAGAGTTGCCGATGCGAATCCCCGAAGGGAAGCCGGTACGAATCTTGTTATATAGTGCTTTCGCCACTGCAGCATACTGTGATTATATTAGATTTGCAGCAGCGTGACGGTAGACAACTTATCGTTACCCGTTGTTTATTTGCAGGGTCCAATACAGTCGGTGTATCCAATTATGTACTGCAATGATCTTATGAACCACCATCCGGTTTTTATATTCCTTAAGTATTTTTATTGGTATTGCTGCGATTCTATTTACGCCATTGACACCTTTCTCCATATGGTACACAGGTAATGTCTAGTTTATTCTTATTCGGTAATATGCAAACTGTGACGTTAGTGTAGTGTTGTACTCAGGACGACTGGTGAGCGGTTTTTTTCGTCGTTTCCAGGCAAGTCGTTGACAAGGCAATGAGAC
The DNA here is from genome assembly GCA_949987655.1 of Polymixis flavicincta. NCBI lineage: Eukaryota > Metazoa > Arthropoda > Insecta > Lepidoptera > Noctuidae > Polymixis > Polymixis flavicincta. The sequence goes on along the minus strand of OX465183.1, from coordinate 7,515,781 downwards.
GTGAACATTTACCAAAATCAGCAAAATGGCTGGTGTGCGATTTGGTATCTCTGATTCCGTTTTTTCGCTTAATGATGTCAGACCCCTGTCCACCAGCTCGGATTTGGCCTAACATTTTGTTGTTTAATGATTTTCTGGTGTAAGTATTGAATATCATATTCACTGTAGGAACGAATCTGTAGGGTCTTTCTCTGCGTGGTAAGGTATAACAGTTTAAAAGTACCGTTTTCAGTGTGTTTCACGTACAATAATAAAAGTAATTTAATGAAAATAATAGCTTAAATTTAGTAGTATTTTATATGATCAAACGAACTTCTTAAGTGAAGTTCGATCGATATAATATGAGTGGTTTCATTTGAAGATATAAATTAACAGGTAGTCCTTTGACCTACAAGGCAACACTCGCACGCTTTTTAAAGTTATTTATAATTAGAATAACGAATCGATTTCTTTGAAATAATAATCGATTAAAGTATCGACTCGTCTACTACACTACACTATGCTTGCCGGTGACTCATTCTTTTTAAAGTTGCGACTTGAATTCAAGTCCTCTCGTGTTATAGTAAAAATAAACTGGGTTTTGGGAGGTTTGGGTATTTAAATCTTCAAATGAAACCACTCATATTATATCGATCGAACTTCACTTAAGAAGTTCGTTTGATCATATATAATATTTCGTGGTTTCATTTTCTATATAAATTAACAGGTAGATGTTTAGAGACGTGTGATATTTTTACATTTGTTTTATGCCTCTTGGATAGGTGTACAACAATTAAAACACGAGATAACATTAATCATAGATTTCTTAGATTGAATGATTCAACAAACAAATGCATTACAATCACTTTATTTGTAACTATTTCGATAGGTATTCATAATCATGGAAATAGATGTAAGCAAATGGATTTTGCAAAATTAGATTTTTCTACAATAGGCCAATTACTTATAAAACTTAGCAAAGGCCTGGGAGGGCGCAGTCCGGCCGGCAGTTTTTCGGATGAGATCAAGACTTATCCCAGCCGCGCACACTGTTGACGTTCCAGCGTGGCGGGCGCTGTGTGTGCCGTAAACTGACACGTCAATGCCACTACCATACAACGTGTTTGATCCACCTGCTTATAGTCTGTGCTGTCACGTTCTTGTAGGGACGCTTCACAGTAAATAAGAGGTGATCTGTGTATGAAGGTATTAAGGCCTTCGTTGTAGACATGTAGTCGACTGGCGTTGTAGCTGGGCAAATAGAAGGATTTTCTAGAAAACATGGTAAATACAAAACCGGCTGGTCCTGTTCTATCCCAGAGGTTTTAATAATATCTGTTATAACGATCTCGATACCGTTTGAATTGATTTTAAATAATACTTGTTTTAATGAAGGATAAAGTTTGTACCCTGTGCGCAGTGCACAGACCCAGTAAAACATCAAGTTTTTTATTTATTTTTTCTAAATTAAGCTGAGTATGTGGAGACCATTCCGAGCCGTCCAGCACTATTTGAGGATTCCAAGTAGTTGAGTATTTAGGCAAAGATGGTCTCAGATTGAAAATCCCCTAAGGAGGCGTTTTACGTACTCGACTGAAGCTAAGTTGTTTCCTATGAGCAAGGATAAGGCTGAACGGTGGCTGTTAATCGTGCCTTAAGACGCACCTATATCATACTGTTCAGTTAAAAAAAGTGACTATGTGAGGGATGGAAATCTCGAACACATTCCGGTTATGGTCCCTACAGTACCGCCACCACAACTTTTAACAAACGCTATATTGCTTTAGTGTACTTTCTGATGGTGAGGCTAGCATCAAGCTTAGGGCGGCTGGCGGCGAACCGTGGCGGGAGAACGTGAGCCTGAGAGCAGCGCTGCTCCCAGGGAAAGCGTCTGGTGGAGCGGATGTTGTTGTCTAAAATGCAAGGATAATCATTTTTGGGTGCGGTTATAAGGCAACAATTCCTCCAACTAATACATCCAATAACATAGGATACCAAGCCTGTGTAGGCCACATTGGGAAAACCAAGATACCGATTTTTTTTTTTGTGTGCAATTTAATAGCAGAGAAAATGTTGAGAAAAGATTTTTTTTTGGGAACCTACTTGTCGTAAATGCGTCGACGGTTATCGCATCTGAGTCCTGTTTTGTTGACACATATTCGTGATACTTGACATTGACTCGAGAAGCTAATAAGTCAATCTCCGGTTGATCTAAACATTTTTCAAAATATTTAAATGCAGGTTGTGATAACTCCCATTCGACGTCGGGGTTCACCCTGCGTGGCACTTTGTCAGCCTCGGCGGTGTCTTTCGTGTTTATATACGAAGCGAAAAACCACTGCTTTCGCGTCTCGCACCACTGCCTAATATCACGAGAAGGTGCACTTAAGTGTGGGAATTGAATACTGCCCAAACGGTTTTTATAACTTATCGCGCTTGTGTTATCCACATGAAGCAGAATAGCAGTCAGTTTGGTCCCGAGCAAAACATTTAAGGGCGAGAAATACGGCTAAGGTACGGTAGGTAATGCGTTAAACTCGTAAGTTATTGGTTTGTTTGAGTTTTGTGGGATATTCTTCGATAATGGAATCGAAGGAATTTACAAAATTGCTTAGAAACAGGAATAAGTAGGTATGCTTCCTTCATAACTACGGTCGCCATGTAAGTACTAGTTTTATTGTACTAATTTTACCGGCTGTTTTATCATCCTCCATTTTAAAATGTGTTTTAGATATGAATCGATTTAAAGGTTTAAATTCAGAATAAACCTTTTGCCACCATTGGAATTAGGGGCTAAAAATGTACTAGAAATAAACTCATCTGAACTGGGCTCAACCTGTGAAATAGCACATAGTTCAGTAAAATTCTCGACAGCTAATGACATGTCACGTTCTTCACTCAATGACCACGGAATTCGAGGGATACAAGTTGGAAACTGCTCACATGTAAGCGGAATAGGTATTCCCTTCATAATCCAATTAAGAATACTGGCATTATTAGTAATGTGGTTCCAACAATTATAGAAGTTTTGTACCCTACCTGCATGTGCCTGTGTTACTGGCGTGCACGGGCATGTGACCTGCCCCCCCCCCCCCCCCGTTCGTTGGGTAACGAGAAGGTCCGGCCCAGTTTCCCTGGAACTGATGGCGCGCAGAAATTGTGATTTGGGACTGGGCATTAGTATTAGATTTCACTGGCAGTGGCACAGTCTTCTTTATCTGTAAAGTGGAACCAAAGTCAAAGTCAAAGATCTTTATTTTGATACAGTGGTTAAAGAGTTGTTATTCAACGTCTCATCTCGCTCGCTGTCCTGTATGACATTGAGAAAAGGTTTTGCTAGCTCGGGTGTAACCATTTCGATCCGAGCCTGGGTTTTAGAACTATGTAAATCCCATAAAATGCCACAGCCATCACTAAGTGTTTTGATCACTTTGTCATTGGTTATTAGTGACGTCATCGCCTTGCGAAGCAAACATACCTGCACCCAATTGTTGTTGAGATGTCTCAACTTTTTTGTGGAGTAATCTTACCATTTCTGTAAGAGCGGCTGCGATCTCAATGTTTAATTTTGGCGCTTGAAGTAATGTACTGGGTATGAGATACTGTTTCAATATTTTGTCTCTCATTTCTTTAACCATTCCCTTTTTGAGTAATGGTAACCATAATTGGGTTAAGTTGTTGTGTATTTCCTGACCCCATATAGGTCCTTCATCAGTTGCCTCGCCATGAGCGCACAGGATTTTTGGATCCAATGGAGGTTCAGGAAGCTCTGCTGGCGCCGGCGGTGCCGGTGATAACTACTTCAAATCATAGAGTTGAGTTGAAACAGACTCCAGCAAAATGTCAGGCCGAAGCCCATCGGGGGTCAGGTATTATGAGTGTATCATCAGGCCCGAGACCAGGCGGCTTAGTTTCTATGGGTGGTTGTAATACATCCCACATCGCCGTTTTGTTTCCCAAAGGAAAAAGTAATAAACATAACTCAACTGTACTGCTCAATGTATGTAGCAGGTACATCACAGGGTAACAGTTCTAAATTCGAATCTATTACCAAATTATTTGTAACGCCTCGTTCGCTTAAGGAATCTATGGCGGGTTGCATATTTGCCGCGTTCAAATTTGAATCTATGGCAAATTACCAGTATCAAGACTGTCACTTTGATCAGACCTTGTACGGTGGGAATAGCAGAGATTAATAGTAACTAACCTTGTGGGTTTTCGTCGTCCGAACATGAGAATTAATCGTCTCGACGCCGGCATTTGTGACGGTTTTTATCTCGTAATTTTTCCATCTTCTTCATGTAATAATCAATTCGTTCTTCATAGGACCTTTTAGGCATCGTGAACGTAAAATAAAAACACCGTTTTTGAAAATTGGAACAAGGAATAAATACAATCCAATGTAGGAGCGCGTGCACTAGTTGCCTCGCACGGAAAAAGAATGAGTCACCGGCAAGCATGCAAGCATATGTAGTGTAGTAGACGAGTCGATACTTTAATCGATTATTATTTCAAAGAAATCGATTCTTTATCCTAATTATAAATAACTTTAAAAAGCGTGCGAGTGTTGCCTTGTAGGTCAAAGGACTACCTGTTAATTTATATAGAAAATGAAACCACGAAATATTATTTCCAGTGGAATAAATACTCTATCATTTGAAATGATTTTTCGCACGACCACAATAACATAAAATATAGATTTATTCTATTAGATATTTTAACAGATTTTGGGTCTATTCACTGTGTTCTATTTAGGTACATAAAAATATTAAAACGTGGTACTAAACACAGGAAAACATTCTTAGTGGACTGTTCTAATATTTTTGCGTATCACATCGCAATTGATTGCTATTGTAGTTGATTTTGTAAAAATGGTATCAATTCTCATGTTTGATTTGTAAGACAAAACAATTCGTTAGAACCCACTAAGGTTAGAATACTAGAAAAGGCACAAATCTCAAAAAACATTGCCATGCTTGATTATTCCGTTCGGGAACCAAATTTTTATAGCTTGATGGAGAATGACGACAACGACAGATTTGGTTTGCCAAAACATACTTTTATTTTGTTTGACTTTTACATAAAGCCCCAAAATGTATGGACGCTTCATGGATTCTTTATATTTGCTTGCAGCATTTACAGAGTGATCGAATACTTTTCAATGGGAACTTCTCATTCATACCCAATGCTCCTGTTAGGCCATACAATTGTGATGTGTTTGTGTATCAACTGCATCGGCTGTTTCTTTTTGCTGGTTACGCATCAAGGTTTTTGTGAACGTTGCAATGATCATAACGTTTATTTCGATTGGAGGTCTTTCATCTGGCTTAAGGTAATTATAGTTAATATTCGTCTGTATATTTCAACATATACCTGTCAACTTTATTTTTTGTAGTCTAAAATGTAATACGGTGAATTATTAGTCACCCTGTTTTATTGTGCATGTGTGTGTTTTCAGTTTAACGAGACAGATGTAGATAAAGGATATGCAGCCTACGTTTGTGGAGCAGTATTTGTATATTCCTTTGCAATAAATGAAAGATTCGAGGAATTGATGCCATCTGCAATATTAGAATTCATAATGGTGTGTATTTTAATGGTAACCGGTTATGTTATGACAAATTTTGTTATTATACCAAAAGCCATTCAAGAATCTATATTAAGATTTCGCAGAGTATGCGATGTGTATTCAAGAGTAAGAAAAGTCGTTCAGGAGACTAAAAGAAGAAATCCCGACGATAACTCTGACGAACTAGTTGAAACTTATTATAAACTGTTATGGAGAAAACGAAGTGGGATCGCTATAAAACCTCCGTTTGTTGAAAGTCTACCTAGGTATTTGAGACTTTATCTCAAGCAAGATTTGATTTGGCCCTTATTTCACCACAGCCCTACATTGAGAAAAACAAGTTATCCTTTTCGACGATGGTTAACCGAGTTAACAGTTGTTTCTTACAAATTGCCTGGTGAGAAATTCTTTTCTGGTACCAATACCAAAGGTACTTTATATTATTTGAAATCTGGCATAGTTCAGCTCATTTCTGTTGATGATGGAGTCACACCAATCCTTTCTGTTACAAGTGGAACAATATTTGGAGATATACATTTTTTTGTGCCTCCATTGAGAAGAAAGATAATTGCTCGCTGTCTCACATATTGTGAATTTTATTTCGTTAAACGGCAGTCTTTAATAAAATCATTACATAAATATCCGTCAGATAGAAAAATTGTAATGGAAGATGTTATAAACAGAGTAAAACACGCAAAAATATTATTTGCTAACAAACAACAGTCTAGAGGCTTCGATAGAAATGAAGACGAAGGAATATGTTGGCTTAAGAAGCGGTGGTGGGAATTACTTAACATAATTGAAAACTATAGCAAATCAACCGGCGACCCGAAAGAAGATTTAAAGGGTAAATTACCACCTGATGAGGCGTCATACCATTGTTCAAAATATATAGGACAACTTGTATTATGTAATAAAACAGAACTGCGGACGAAATCGATGTTTACCAACTTTAAATTTCCATGGATCATTAACCCGCATTCGAAGTTCGGTCTTATCTGGTATAGAATTGTTGCTGTCGACGTGTTTCTTGTACTGGTTTTGTATCCACCATATTTGATCAAACCTCACATTCCCGCATGGTTCGAGTTTTTTACTTTTTGCTCCGATACCATATATACTATTGATATTGGTGTATCCCTTGTAACTGCTGTGAAGAAAGAAGATAGTGTCACAAATACTTTTCCTACAGTTATGTTTGAACGGTTCAAGAGCATTACTTTTATACTTGATTTAATGTCAACAATTTGGATTGAAGACATAGCTGAGCTATGTGGGGCCTCACAATATTATTACACTCTTCAATTTAACAGACTTATTAAGATTTACGTCCTTTTTTATGGGGAATATTTAAAATTTGATATTCGAAAGGATCCTATGGTGAATGTTTGTCGTGTGATTGCATTAATTCAATTCGCCTTTTTTATTGTAAGTAGCAACATTGTGTTCGAAATGCTTTATTATTTTCCTGGATTGACAATGGATTACTTTTTTGGAGAAAGATTGTGTTCTAAGGCACTTGAAGAAAACTGCACTCCCACACCTATTTTCGGTGCCGCTATTTCGTGGGCATTTGAATGGACCTGTCATGCTCAGAACATGCCTCAGACGCTGGAAGATTTATATGTAGCTTGTTCATTAGGCTTTGTATGCTTTATCATAACTATTTACTGTAAAGGCAGATTTATCTCGTATTTGTATTTAGTAAACAAGGAACGAATAAAGTATCAAAGTTTTGTATTACACCTCAAGGCTTACTATCAACATTATAGAATTCATAACGATTTACTCAAAAGACTGGATAGATATCTTATATGTCATTGGAAGTACTATAAGGGTACGGATGTACTGGAGCCAAATAAGTTAGATAACGAAGCAAGAGAAATTTTCTGGAAAGCCCAAGGCAATTTAGCGGAAACTATAATTGCTAAATCAAAGGCCTTCAGAAATGCTGATCCTAACCTTATACGAGACTTGGCTAGAGCAACTTACCTATTAATACTGCCACGGAATGCCAATATCCTGATCTTTGGAGTTCAAAGCAAACACGTTACTTGGGTTGTTCAGGTGAGAAAGTTAACTACTTCCTTACTAACATCATAAATATGCAAGAAACTGTACATGTGTATAGAACCTGATTTGTGGTTTTATCGGTATCTTTAAACTAGATTTTAAAATTGTACTTTATTTTTAGGGTTACGTAAAATGCGAGTATGTCAACGAGAAAGGTGAAATGTTTACGGATTATCTAGGACCTGGTTCTGTGCTGTGTATCTGTGAAGTATTCCTTGAAAAGGTTTCACTTAGATCTTACACAACAATAACTGAATGCGAGGTGAGTCATATTTTCACTATGACGGAAGCACGAGGTTTAACTAGGATGCATGCCGCTGGCCTTAGCAAACATACCTCAAACACTGAAAACGAGACCACCCCAACAGCATCCTCAACCAATTTTTTTATAGGACCCATAGAGCAGTGAACGATCTACGCATATAACGGACCCACAAGCTGCAGGCATACACAGTCTGGCAGTATTCCTTAAAAAGGGCAATTTTGACATCTCTTTTGCACCTACCAAACCCACGGGCCAACATTTACAATAATATGCATTTCACTGCAACCTGTTGCGTGCGTCCGGTCCTATCTATAGGTGCCCACCCAATAGAAAATTAATTAAGTCTCATTAGTCGGGATCTAAAGGTTAATTTAATTTCATCAGCATATTTTTTTTTCAGCATTTTACATTTTATCTGTATGATGTTTTTTTTTGTTATCTATTTATTTTTAGATTATGTACATTAGGATTAATGATTTCCTTGACGTGTACAAGAAATATCCAATTGAATATGCGTTTGTGCAAACCTGTGTAGAAGAGTGTAGAGATATGTTCGACGAAATCTTTAAGAAAAACATTTTGAAGCACAGAGATGTGAGTACCTTTCAAAAGATTTTTGTTTGTAAAAATTATTACCTACCTACCTAGTTTTATTGATTATATAGATTGTAAAATCTGTGAATGTAAAATAAAATACAGGATAGAAATGGTCTCCTAAAACGTTTTCCTGCAGCTGCAATAAAATAGAAGGTCTTCTTACTGATCAAGACCACGTTCGCAGCGACTTAGAATTATTGCTGCGGGATTTTAACGCGCCCGGGACTTTCCAACTCTTGGTTTTAAACCACAGCATTAAGAATACAACAGAGTGCATCCCAGAGCATCGAAAAAACACATTGTTCGATTTTTCTGTCTCGGCGCTGGGTCAGTTCACACCAAGACGCGACGCGACGATACTGGAAGAGGCCAGTGATTTCGCGCTGCGCCGCGAGACGCTTCGCAACGTCGCGAGGCGCATCGTAAAATCGTTGGCAGAACGAGGCCTCGCTGCGCGGCGTCTCGCTGAACGTGTCTATATTCGTCGCGTGCACACGCCCCGCTGCTTCCACCCGCACTGCGATGCCAGAAGGTTACTTTTGTAACCTTTTAGGTGATTTTTAACTCCTAAAAGTTACTTTTTGGTGATTTTGCGGAATTTGTAGAATATTTTTAATTTGTTACTTGAAACGGAACGCAATGTTGGCTAATGTAAAACTTCGTGAGTGCGACTATAATAAGATCTCAGTCTATCATTATAATTTACACTCGAGCACTCGACCGAACTGCATCAATTATACACGCGATGCACCGCTACGTCGCGATGCATCGCTCTACGCCGCGGGGCATGTCGAGGCGCAGCGCTGCGTGGTGCTATGTATTCTGAATTCTCACAATGAAATGTGATCTTTTCGGGTATTAAATAAAATTATATTTTGAGTCGCTCTATTAAAATGTGCGCGCAGCGTAGCGTCGCGTCGCGTCTCGGTGTGAACTGACCCTAAGAGATTCGGTGCGCGAAAAAATCCCACAAGTTTTTGGATTAATTCATTATTTCATTGGTTTCAGTATCTAAGTAGACTAAAGGAAATGGCCGATGAGTTCATTCGAGGGAATTTACCGCTTAAATCTAGAATACTCGATGACATAGAAGCCAATCGTTCGTTACCCGTTGAAGGCTTATTATGGGGAGAGCCAGTATCTGGGTAATCAATTAACTATTTCTTCCCGTACTTTCATAATTATAACCAATGCCAGAAGCTGGTTTCGGCTGGATGATCATAGCTTTGCATTTTACAAATAGAGTCACGAACAAAACGAAAAATTGTCGCAAGAAACATTACTAAATTGGCATACCTACTTGATTTGTTGGTCAAGTGCTAGTCGGACCACGCACATGAAGGGTTCCGTATTTGGTACTCCAAGAACAAATTTAACATTTTAGTTGAAAAGCAAACAGTTTGACGCACAATATTTATTATTATGGTCGGCCCAAACCGAAGACAGTTTCCTCGTATATCTTATGGATTCAGATTTCCCCCTACTGACTCAGTAAAAAACTAACAGTCTGTGGAGGTTTTCAGTGAATAGTATTCAATGCAGTACAAAAGTAATGTATTGTAGTGATACAAAAGTAAATTACCTGGGGAATTAATCAATAATGTTACATTTCAGGTTCATGAAATACTGGATTGTATTCAGAGTAGTGATTGTGTGTGTATCTATTACATGTACATCCATGTTAGGTAATTAATTATTCCACATTTGTCAGATAGTCCTAAACGGGTTGAGGCTAAAAAAAAAAACATATTGTTTTAAGGTGGCGTTGGGGCAGCATCGCGTTGGACATTCACGATGATCAGTGCGTTTTGTGACTGCGTCGCTTTCGTTGACATCGTCATCAAGTTATGTGTAAGTCTAAAATAATACTTTCGTGAAAAAATTAAAAAAAAACTTTACAGAAAATGGTACCGTTTCTTTTGTTCACCACCTTTACTAAAATTAGAGTATTGCTATCTCTTACTGACAGACCGCGAAAGAAAAAGACAAGTGACGCGTCAGAACTGTCAAACTAAATTACGTCCCGATTGCCTTGAATTTGGCGTGATTTTAATACTAATGAATTCAATTCTTCGGTTGAAGATTATCTAAGTTCAAATAATTTGACAGCTCTTGTTTATTTCCGTCTCTATTTTGTTTCATAAGAAGGAAAAAGATAGCAGTAGCCTAAATTGTGTTCAGTCGATACACAAAAGAATCATCACAATTTTTGGATATAATGAATGTTAATCATATTGCTAAATACTCATTTATAATTTCAGCTACCATATTATGACCACCGTGGAATATATATTACTGACAAAGGAAAATGCTTGAAAAATTATTTAACTAAAGGATTTACGTTAGATGTCATCGGCGCGGCTCCTTGGTCCAGCATTCTAAAGGCTCTCTTGTACCGAAAAATAAGCGATGATGCTTGTTTTCTGATTAATACAGTGTTTAAATATGCCCATTTGTATATTGTGTTTGCATATTTTGGTTATATCACGGACGTTCCGACGGTGAATATGGCTTATGTTATGGTATGTACCTATGCCTTGAATTTTGTCAAGATTATTAAGGAAACATATGATTTATTTGCAGTAAATGTAGGTTTTACCAGTTGTCAAAGTTGGTGGTTTTATGTGGTGGTGGATGCATGCAAATTAATTTTACATTAATATCTAGTAACTACTTGTGGCTTGGTAACAATAGCTGCACGGGTCGATCGATCAGGTTAAGCTACACTTGCCGCGGTTGGTCCGTGGATGGGTGACTATCTTTACATACCAAGACCCCTCCGTGCCTCGGAAAGCACGTTAAGCTGTTGGTCCCGGCTGTCATTTGAGGATCTCTGACAGTCGTTACGGGTCGTTAGAAGCCCGAAAGTCTTACAACCAGTCTTATCAAGGGGTATCATGTTACTCAATATCCGGTTTGTGGAGGTCTGATAGGCAGTCGCTCCATGTAAAATAATGGTACTCAGCTGCATCCGGTTAGACTGGAAGCCGACCCCAACATAGTTAGGAAAAGGCTAGGCAGATGATGGTCTAATAAGTAGATACTTTATTCAATTAAATATATAGAATATGCAAATGTGTTATAATGTAATATAATATAAAAAAAAAACAATACAATTAATATACCTACACACATAAATCCATTAGGGCTCTATACGGACTTCATCCTGAGGAATCATATCGGCCGGTATTTAAGAAACTTGGCTTGTTACCGCTGCGTAGTATATTAATGAAATATGCATGTTTGGATGGAAACATAAGGAGTTATTTACAATAGCAAGGGATGTAAATCTTCGAAACCGACGAGATCCTCACAGACTCGTACTTAACAATGCTCCCAGGCTTGCTAAGTACAATAAAAGCTGCTTAACTATGTGTACGAATTTATAAAAAATTACCTAGTAATCTGAAAATGTTAAGCACGACATATCCTTTTAAGAATAAATTGTATGAATGGTTAAATTGATAACAACTTCTATAGTATCTATAGTATAAAACAATTCCTAGAACGAAAATAGTGTTGTTGTAATATTATAATAATTTTGCTAAGGAAATTGTTATTGGAAATATTTGCATGCTAGGTTTAATCTTAGCAAAACATGCTTGCTCTATTTTTGTACTGTAAGACCTTCTTATACCATGTTTTACGCAAATAAATATATACATTTAAATAACAAAATCTAAAACCCTTAAAATATATATGTTTTCGTTATTGCAAACATTCTTGTAAAGTAGACAAACAGTTTGTATGAACCATCTATATTTGTATGGTAGCTCCCTGATGTTCTTATAATTTATGTAAAATTGTAGCCTACATATTATGTATCCTTAGTTAGAGATCTTAAATAAATAGATCACCACTGCTCTCAAAACATTGAAGGAAAACATCATGAGGTATCCGACTTGTACTAGAACCAAATATTCGAAGACATGTGACATCTGTCAACCCGCACTGGGTCCGCGTGGTGGATTACGGCCCACTCCTCTAGAGGAAGCTTGTATCCTACATTACATTATAAAATAAGTTTCTTCTTGTAGATACTAAAATGGCAAATAGTTAACATTTTAATAGTCTTGGGAACTAGCCATTACCTGATGATAAACTGCGTGCATTTTGAATTCAATGAAATGAAAGACTTGGTCGGTATCAACCTCAAGAACAGCTGTTGGATGCCAACGCTTTTTGATTTGCCGAAGTCGTTAAATGTGGACCAGCTACATTTGGTACGTAATAAACTTAATTTGCTGGTAGAGAATTAGCTAATTAGATCTTTAATTTTAATATTGCTACACCCGCAGCAATGGTATAATGTGAAGCTGTTTAATATTAAAATCTTAATGTACAGAGGCCAGCACATCAAGCTAGCCCAATCTGTCAAATTTCTTTGATAGTTTTTCAACTTTATTACAAAGGAATAAGGTTTATGTTCAATTGGGAAAATTTGACAGTTTGGGATAGCTTGACCTGCTGGCGACTGTACCATAAACTCAGAAATTAACAAAATTCTATTCTATGTCAGCCATATATTTCGCTGTTATACAAATATTGATTGACTAGCTTATGCCAGTGGCTTTGCCCGCGTGGAGATCGCTTCGTAGGTCAACAGTCAGAAAGGGAGGATTACCTACCTACAAAGGACCAAGGATTAAACTCGCATAAACCAGTGAAGCATGGCTCAAAAGGGAGGAAACCTTCAACCAGCAGTGGTTGGAATACGGCTGCTAATGTCAATATTACTGTTGCGCGGCACGATTAATGTTTGGTTACCACTAGCGCCATCTTGTGTCGAATAGCAGAAATAATATAGTCGTAGATCTTTCTAGAAAGTTCGATGCTAGAACTTTCTAGAACTATCGACATCTGTTCAGTCAGGGCCGATATGTACTCGAACATTCTAGATGCTTCTACGGTAGAAGGTTCTGGCACTTTCCGAGGGCCCTATATAAGTGGGAACGGAGCGCGTTCCAGGCAGTTTCATTGGAAGCGATAAATGCGAAAACATCGAAAGCGATCTTCAAGTGCGACTTAAGAGTGATCAGTAGTGCAATTGTGTTGTGTAACTAGTGTGTTTAATTAAAGTGTCATTTTTGGTAATTCATATCGGCAGTTTTTAATTGTTACGAACCCCAAGTTCGTAACATTAGGTACGATGATTATTGTAAATGTATGTGCGAATATAAAATTTGTACAGATAAATTCAATAACAGGATCATTAATTTCAGATCTTCGCTGAAAGTCTAAATTTAGCTGAAACCGGTATGATGAGGATGAGAGTTGGTAGATTTGACATTGATCGTTCATACTTGGGAGTTGGTATGATTCTTTTCACACTCGGTCTAGTTTTTTGGTAAGTATCTACATTAGCGCTGATCTGAATCTGATTTTATAATTCATCCAGTAATATAACCTGTCAATATGACATCAAATATATGTGATAAGTGAAAGGCATTTACAAGTGGAAGCGTATATATGTGACATCGAAGGATCACCAAAACCATCTGACAAGACGAGCGACGCTGCATAATTTGAATAAGATGTGTCACCTCTTACAATGCAATAATATCGAACATGTCTTGTTGTTTTACACATGTCTGTCTACTAAGTTAAATGCAAAATAATAGGATACCTCGTTGAGATAAAAAAATATCTGACATCAATTTGGCAGTACAAAAATCTGACAGTACTAGGTAGTGTTATGCTCGTCACTGTACTTATTCTATTATTACATTTAGGTTAATTTCCTGTTATACTTTAACTCTATTGGTACTAAAAGGCCGTGGAGATACAGTGTTTCAACATTCTGTATACCAACTAGAAAGATTTCTTAAATCTGAAAGAGTTGAGAATGAAGTCACAGAGAAAGTCTTGGAACACTTTAGATATTGTTGGATGAGGTAAGAAGCTTTTATCTGTTAACTCCTAACTTGTTTCGTGAATGATATAAAAGGAAATGAATAATGACAATTTATAATGCATAATGTTTTGCTAAGACTAAGGTCTTCAACCAGTGCGTCCTGCCCGTGATGGCATACGGCGCCGAAACGTGGACACTGACAGTCGGGCTGGTCCCCAAATTTAAGGTCGCTCAGCGCGCTATGGAGCGGGCTATGCTCGGAGTTTCTTTGAAGGATAAAATCAGGAATGAAATTATCCGGAAAAGAACGGTAGTTACCGACATAGCTTATAGAGTGAGCAAGCTGAAGTGGCAGTGGGCTGGCCATGATTTTCGAAGGACCGATGGACGGTGGAGCAGACGAGTCCTGGAGTGGAGACCGCGTCTCGGCAAACGTAGTGTGGGACGCCCCCCAGCTAGATGGACCGACGACCTTAAAAAGGTTACTGGGACAGACTGGATGTGGAAGGCGGAGGATAGAGTATCGTGGCGCAGCCTGGGAGAGGCCTATGTCCAGCAGTGGACTGCGATAGGCGGAGTTGATTGAATGTTTTGCTTCTGTAAAAGCGTAAAAACCGAGAATAAAATAATTTGGTGACGTGTGAAACCTGAATGCCAAACCGTTTAGGAAGCAGGCGCCTTTGATTAGGTTTAAAAAAAAATAATACATAGTGCATATAATTTATTTTAAGCGATGTTTTACAGAACCAAAGGTCTGAATATTGAACGACTATCTAACGCCCGTATTGGTGTGATGTTTCGACAGGATTTGAGTTACTATTTCTACAAAAAGTACGTTGCTTACTTAGGGCGAATTTCACCAAACTTGTATACTTAGAATAAGTCTTATCCTGAGAACAAATTTTGAAGTTTTGACAGATCTTCCATAGTAGAACTGTCAGACGTTAATTTTACTCTACGGATAAAAGATATCTGACTTTGGTAAAATCAGCCCTTAAGCTACCAACTTATCCAAGTATAAATATTTCAAATCACATTATTTTTGTTGAAACGTGTTTATAGACATCGCATCCTGTTTTTCGTTTAGAACTTTAACAATTTTGGACTCAATAATCGGCGGTGGCGAGACGATGCAAAGGCTAGTGGCCAGTGTCACCGATGTGGCCTATTTTCTACCAGGTCACGATATATTTAGGGAAATGGATATCGTTTCTAATGTTTATATAGTGCATCGTGGAAGAGTAAATGTCTTTAGAGACGGGAAGCAGATAATAATTCTGACCAAGGTGAGAGGTGTAGAGTCATACCTAATGAATTTGTCTTGAAAAAGCTTTTTATTTTATTTTATTTTATTTATAGCCTTTTCCAGAAATATTACACATTTATATTTTATATTCATTTCTATATATATATTTGTGTGCCCTTTGGCAAAGGCCTCCTCCAACCCTTTCCAATCTTCCCTCTCCCGCGCCAGTCTAGTCCAGGTTTTTCCAGAAAAAGCTTTTTTAATGTGAACTTATTTTGTGTTTGATGCCGAAATGTTTCTTTTTTTCTTAGGACAAAATGATAGGTACTCGTACAACTTTGAATGATATTCATACAGGGTGACAGAGACATCAATGTGCAAACTGATACTGTTGGATTCAGTACCCACATGATTCTGAACCCAACAAAACATTGAAATTTTGCGAAGGTTATTTGTTACATTAGCTGTTTTTTTTTTAACCGACAAATAATTTCTACGCTACCGTCTAGAATCATGTGCTGAATTCATGGTTACAGTTCGTGCGTCGATGTCCCTTCTTAAAGATAGATCGACAGGCAAACATAAATTAAAAAGAAAAATGGTTAGTGTTCCTTATCATTAGCCAGACTTTTTGAACTCCACTATACACCATAAAAATGAGAAGATTAATGAAAAATAAGCTATCATCTTACAGGGTGATATATTCGGTCAACTTGAAGGCGTAAAATTGCGTCCTATTCGCGTTACAGCAACAGCCGATGGATACGTAGACTTGCTGTATCTTGATGTAGCAGCATTCCAGAGCACCATCACTGATGAGGTACTTACTTAAATTTTACATACCTAGGTAAACTGTTTATGAGCTCGAGCGCTTTGTATAATTTTGTAATGAAAAAGGATTAATACACTGTGTAGTCACAATAAAATGATATTCGATTGGAATAGTGACATTTACCGTGGATTCAGATTATTTTTAGCTTATTTCAAACCGATTCCAAAGGAATATCTTTTATATAAAGCTGCAATGTAAAACTTTGAAATATAAATGAGTATATTTCAATCCCACGCGACGATTTCCGCAAAATATTGACACATTACACCGATACGAGTAAAGTGGCCGAGACTGTTTAGAGGTTAATAGGGACCCTAAGCACCCCAGTGTTAAAATTTTACACCGGAGAAAAGTGAATTACTTTCACGAAAAATAATTAACAACTTCACGTTTATTGTTCAGAATAAAACTTTTCCAGATGAGGGCGACTATTAAAAGAAGCAGGCAAGCTCAAAACGACTTTATGGCAACTAGAGATATTTTAATAGAGAATCCATACGACAGTGTCCAATACCTCTTGCGTGGATGTAAAACCATACATTTACCAGTGAGTTTAAATGGAAATCATCGACAGTTTACTCATTAACGTCCAAAAATTAATATTTCCCAGAAATATAATATAAAAAGCAATAAAAAATTCGAATGTGTTGATTTGAGTATTCGGTAAGCTGGACCCGCTCAATACTGGACCCACGGGTCCACTTGACCACAAAAAATATTTTCCTAATTTTTTGGTTAACTGGACCCAAATTTGGCCAAACATCTTTTTAATAACAACTATATTTTGTGGTTTTTAAGAATATTGATGTTGTTTTTTTAAACTCAGTGGATTCGGAAACCTGTGGAAGCTCGTAAAAACTCATGGTATATCCGCTGGCTGTACTTGGCGTGGTTGATTGGCCCATTCGTTTCGTCCTGCTTGGTACTCATATTCATATTTCTGCCTCTAAACTCGACCTTATGGCTCAGACTGTATTG
The DNA here is from genome assembly GCA_949987655.1 of Polymixis flavicincta. Taxonomy (NCBI): domain Eukaryota; kingdom Metazoa; phylum Arthropoda; class Insecta; order Lepidoptera; family Noctuidae; genus Polymixis; species Polymixis flavicincta. Next base: position 7,498,388 of record OX465183.1, on the reverse strand, counting down.
CGCTATCTTCATAACAGACGCTATTGATATAGCCAACTTCATAGCAGAATTTTATACAGTAAGTGTCATGTGTTTTTTGTTTTGTTAGGTTTATGCGACAACAAATAGTTTGCACTCTGTCTGGGCTCTCTCGCTTAGTATGCCACCCTGAATGCATGTTCAAATAAGACATTTAACGCTTATAGAGCAAAATATACATAATCAGCCTATAATAATTCCACTGCTGTGACACAGGCATACCCTCTGTAAGAGGGAGTGAACCATCATCCACCACGCGGGTCCAGTCCGGGTTGGTAGTGTCACACATCTTCAAATTTTTGATTCTAGGACCCGTGGCCTCACGAAGTTTTCCTTCTAAGCCACCACTGCTTACCACCACTATTGGGTCGACGCGCTAGTAACTGAGATAGTGGAGTGGAGCAGTTACACATTCCTGCCACATAGTCGCGTTTCAGAGCGATTTGTTTAGTCCAGCATTATGCTTTTACTACGTTTTATCTGTACATGCACTTAAGCCTGTCCAGCAGGCGATTCACGTACACACCACGTGATGTAAACGTGAATTGCCTGCTCGAGCTATGATAGTAAGAGCCAATACCTTCCGTCCGTATGGTCGTGTGTACTTTAATTTCAATATTTCTAATTTAAATCTTACAGATTGAACTTATTGTAGTGAACGATAAATGTACTCTTCGTCGCCTTGGAATGAAGAAATTTCGGGATTGGGGTTTTTATATGGATGCTTTATCTTTAGTTATCCCACTGATTACTTTTCTTACTGACGATTGGACTTTTCAAACTGCAAGATTGTTGAGACTAAAGTTCTTTATTGATTTTGAATACAATTTTTGCAGAGGATTTAGGGTAGGTATAATTATGTACCATAATTTATTACACAATATAGGAAGGAACTGCACATGCATTTAAACATCGTGCATTTTGAGATATCACATAACATACCTACACCACGCAAATGCACACACCCAAATGTCACCAGTTATGCTCAAGTAAAGAAAAGAAAAGAAAGAAAGAAAAATAGTTTTATTTGTCACAGAAACACGTGCATTTATAAGATGACAACATTAAAAATAAAGAAAAAAACATGATAACAAACACAGATAAGCATACATAGGCATAAAGAACACACATAATCGGCAGCTGCACGCCGTGACTGTGACAAGAAGTCCCATGTTATAGGGGGCAAGCCTACTGCCATCATTCAGGCACAAATTCAGACTCTGGGCTGCTACTGGGAAATCCTAGATAGGAAATCCCGTTAACACTTAGCCCGACCTCGATCGAACCCAGGATGTCATGCTCAGCATTATCGCTTACGACTACTAGACGAGAAGGTCAATTTTGAAATAACTGAATTTGAATACCTATTTAAATAAATGAACATATACGCATAAAAGTACGTTTTTCAGAGTCAAAAAGCTCCTTATATATTGAAAATTGCGATTATTTTGTTGTTGTTGCATTTCTTCACGTGTGGTTGGATCTTGTTTGCATGCCAAGGTCAGTTACGGCTGTTATTTGTTTTAGTCACTTCTGAATTGTTTAGCTTTTTGTTTGAGTTTATCTGCAACAGGTTTCCTTAAAAATGGATTAAAACTAAATTTTGTTTTTAGATTATACTTCCTAGCGTGCTATTATTTCGTACTAGTTTCTCCCCGCGTCTATCTTCGCGTGAAAGTCGCGAGACATGACAAAATACCCAGAAATAGCCACATTTTAATAATTAAAAATAATTTGGAACACGAACATAATGCAATATCGCTCATCCCCCACAGCAAAAAGCTTGATAATTTGTATCTTTCAGTCTGCCGAAACTTATAAGTCTAGTCAGACTGTAAGATACAACATTACTGCATTATAGGGCCATGTCTACAAAATTTGAACAGAATGTATTAGCATGATGGTGGAAAATATGTTTAAAAAACTATATAGGAAAAAAATCTGCTGTTCCATACATTTTGATCGCTTAAGTAGTGCACTTTTCTATAAAACAGTTCTTTTTTTTTTGTATAACCGACGAAATTTTTTTACTCTAGGGGGTGAATTCATTTATGCTGAATTCATGGTTACAGTTTGCGCACTCGTTAAAAATGTACCCTATATATGCGGCGTTAGAGTCGTTCTCAGACCTCACAGGAATTACTATTTTGTATTATCAATTTACAGTTTTGACTTTGTTACGATTTTGTGATATGTTTAAATATAGAAGTTAATTAACAAAACTATAACGACATAAGCACGCTCAGCTATCACACGAGTAGATGTTGAGTTTAATTTAATAACATTCTTAATATAATGCCTACTTTATACTTATGCTTCATTGCAGAGGAGAAATTCCCAATCGATATCATAGATACGAGTCACTTGAACACGTCTATTGACTTCAGTCAATGGATGTCACCTAAAGATAGAAAAGGAGGTAAGAATGTAATCTAAAAATCTTTTGTAATTTCAGAACTTTGACTTTCGGGCTTATGACGAACTAACGAACGAAGATCTGAATGACTATGACTATAAGATCTGTATGTCTCCTACCAATCAATTTTCATACGTTATGCACAATCAGCCTATTGCCTTTTGAGTGCCTGGACATAGGCCTCCTCTCGGTGAGAGGGGCTGAGCCAAAATCCACTGGTTCATTGCAGCTTAGTAGATGTCACATGTCTTCAAAATTTTGATTCTAAGACATGCCGGCTGCCTCACGATGTTTTCCTTTGCCGTTTTGAGAGCAGTCCTGATAAAAAAAAATACAAATGTAAAGCGCCTGTTTGGGTTCGAATCTACGGTCTACAACTTCTAAGTCACGGCCGTTACCACTGGGATACCACTGGTCTACGGTATGGACATTGTGCTATTAATGATAGGAGGAACCTATCTGCTTTATTAGTTTTGTACTTATTTATTCGTCAGGTTGTGCGCGGTCCACGAAACCGCTCGTTGGTGCAAATGGAGTGAAGAACCCATCTTTTGTGGTCCCCAGATTTTGGGGACACGATTATGTCGTAGCAATGACCTATATTTTACTTATACATACGCATACACATAGTCTCGAAACTGTAAGTACGACTGTGTATTAATTAACGTATTTATGTATGTGCAAACAAACAAACAATTGATTGGATAGGCTCCGAAACTACTGAACCCCCGCGGGTGATATAGTCTATATTTTATCCCCGTACACCGACGGGAAAGAGAACTACGCGGGTGAAACCGCGGAGCGCTGCTAGTTAATTATAATTTTTGTCATTGAATGGGCCTGCTTTAGACTTCGATCACGCCTGATGCAAAGCAATTGATGAGAACTATGGTGGAACGAGCATTCCCAGAAGATGCCTGTTCACTCTTTTGAAGGTACACGGGTTAAATGTGAAAGGAAACACAGACGCAGGCAGAGATTTCCATACTTTGGTTGTACGCATAACAAATCTGGAAGAGAAGCGTTGAATACCGTAACTTATACTCAGGAAAGAACCTGTAATTTGGAAGTATTTATAGTTACATGTGGGATGCGGGGGCAGAATTTCCCCGCATGCGTTAACAAATACACATGATACTAGAAAAATTTAATTGAAGAATTCTTTATAAATAAGGATGTAAGATAAGTCTAATTATTAGGCCTTTTTAGGTAATTCCTGTGTCCCTCAAACAGATTTATTACCAAGTGTTCATCACTTACTTTATGTATCTTCTGGACATGTGGATAATGGCTGTGGCGATCAACTTAGCGATGAATAAATATCGCGTTTTTTACCAATACGCTTATAACGTCCAAACTATGACGAATTATTGGAGTGACAACGGTTTGGGTAAATCTCTTATCGAAATAGTTCAAAGCTATACCGATCATGTGTGGAAGAGGCAAAAAGGTAATTGTATAATATACACTATCTGTATTATGTAGTATGGTTCCGGTTATAACTTTTTATTTCCAAGTCTATGCCTTACCCTAAATAAAAAAAAATACGAAATCGGTCCAAAACAACTGGACCGATTTCGTTGTTTTTTTTTTTCAAATTTGTAAGAAATGGAGGCGGTTGACAAAGTTTCGTGTAATTATAATTTGACTAATGAAATTATAATATCACTGGTTTGACAATATCCCTGCGAAAGATATAAGCCGGAACAAACAGACTTACTTTTTATTTTATTGTTTGTAGATTTATTTTAGAAATGTGTAATAATAATTCCTAGAGCGAAAGAAAATATAAATAACCAAATTTTCTTTGCGTAGGGGATTGGCTTCCCGAATTAGCATACCGAGGGCCACCCTGTCTTCGTCAGGATCTATTTACTGCATTATATGTCCATCATTTGGACGCTGCGCCAACATTCCGTCAACTGCCTGATTATTTCAAAAGGCAATTGTGTGCAAGATTTTATAGAGTGGTCATATTCCCAGGTTGGTAAGTTTACTAATTATCAAAACTGGCCACAAAGAGACAAACTTCCAAACAATCCTTACGCACTTTGACCTAGAATACTACATTTTGTATCCAGGCCCTGATCCAACTGTTGAAAAAACTGCCTCTTTAACTGTTGGTTTAGGCTATTGGCTTCTGTGCCAGTATGCATCATTCGTTCTATTTTAAACAACGATCTGCAACTAATCGACAGTGACCGTATTAATATGTTTGTAATATCCTGAACAAAAAATATATTCAAACTCTATGCAGGTATTGTTCGTGGACTGAAAATCATATAAAAATCTGTTCCACTGAACCACACAAGAATTTGTTGCACTGCTGTTAGTCGGACGGATTATTTATGTAGTTGCATATGAAACTGCCGATGAAGTCGATGGTCTGAGTAGAATACTTCTCCAAAACGACATTATACATCCGATGATCCTGTTTCTGTGCTTATTTGGCGTTTTACCCAAATGGTCAGTATTGTATCTATGATGACGTCACCGTGAAGATGGTGTACAGACTTCGATGTAAATGTTTTTTTGTAGACACTAGGTACTTTATATAACTTCTCAAGGTATCAGTTTTGTTCTAATTTCTAGGTAAGTGCATAGTGCGGGAAGGGGACATTTTCACTACCACTTACTTCATTCATGAAGGTGAAGTCGAGAAGTGGTGTACTGATGCAACGTAAGATTTGTTCATGATCCTCTTGTCCTTACCCTATAATTAATTTGGATTCCATTGACTTAGTTAGGTCTCTGTAGTCACCTCTTTTCAAACCATATGTTCTTTCACTTAATCCAACTTTCGTTTCTTTGGTTCTTTTGTCTTCCGTTACTCTTACAGCTATCCACATTCATACTCAATAGTTTCCTCAGGATATATCCCTCCGTTCCGTCCTGTTTGTGCATTATGAATCATATTCCTATAAATTAAGATTGCTTTTCAGATCTTAACTTGACGTTTTCTTTTCAGCGGCGAAGGCCATTTAATGTCAGTATTGTATACCAATGGCTATTTCGGATGTGTTTCTGGATTGTTTCCCAATGCTAGTTTTCGATATTCTTACTACACACGGACGGTTAGTGTTCTGTAACTGTTTAAAATCAAGTTGCGTTCGCTTCGAGAATCATCGTCTATCTTCGTAAATACGAACACGACATGAAGAGATTTAATATAGAGTTGTTACAACCATGAAAGTATTGTGTGTTATGTGCGTATGTGGTAGTAAGTCTATTTAGTATAACCATGTTTACAAAATGATAGATTAACAACTCTGTACAATTCTTTAAAACTCTTTAACACTTTTGAGTTGCTGTTTTCGCCCGATGGCTTGTAACAACTTTCCAATCTAATTTTGGCTGCCTTGCTGGTTTAGTGGGCTTAAGGATGGGCAGAGTATTGTGGGTTTTTCTTCTAAGTTTAGTAACAACCCGGGGACTAAATTTGTGACCACTATTTAATAGGCCTTAAACATAACGTTCGAAATGAGGGCGTTACTATCCACCGCTGCCTACCTTTTGTGAAAATACTTGTGGTGATATGTTATGTATTACATTATAACGAAATGTGCAGGTTGTGGATCTAATGTACCTCAGTCTGGATGTATGGGAAGACTTGCTGGAGAGTTACCCGGAAGTCAAGAACAAGTTGTATGATGTCACCGCCCAATTGGTGAAAGACGCGAACGTGTATGTATATGTAATGCTAGCTTCTGCGCGCGACTTCTTTACCGTGAAATTTTTATGTCTTGACATATTTATCCTGTAGATGTGCCCCATTACCTCGTTACCTGTAATTGGAATCTGCATCAACATACTCATCTATGAAAAACTGAATTTGTGATTATATCTAGAAGATTGAGTCTTAGGGCAGGTTTGACAGACCGCACTGACTTTACTTTGCTAAGTGTGAACACGAATGTAAACTTTACTTTTATATTTCTAATGTTCAGATTCAAACGAAACGTTTGTTCACAGTTTGTTGTTTGAAGGACACAGGGAAAGAACTACTTACGTAAAATCAGCCCCTTTTTTATTTTTTTAATAATATGGTCCTATTGGTCATAGAAAAACGACGTGAATGGTAAGTATAGCTCATAAAAAAAGAATGAAATTATCAATAAGGTCCTTCTTTTCTTGTGTCCTTTTTTTTTTTTTTTTTTTTTTTTTTTTTTTTTTTTTTTTTTTTTTAAACGTTGCCCCACGCTAGGAATTTCTCCTGTATTGTGGGTGCGTTTACAAACATTTAAACTCACATACACAAACAGCCGGACCCGGAACAACTACTTGTAGTTCATACAAATATTTGTTCCGTGCGGGAATCGAACCCGCGACACGTAGCGCAGCAGTCAATCGCTTAACCACTGCGCCAAACGTGTCGTCCTTCATTTGCTAACACAAATATGAACTATTGATAAGTATAAAACAATCGTATGAAACGCTTATAAAGCAAAATATGTAAATCCTGCCCTTACACTCTTACCAAAACATGGTTGCAAGAAATAAATATTTGTACCATAATAGGGGCAAGTCGAGCGATATGGCGGCCGCCTCAAGTCAGGTTGGTGCTTCGTATGGCGCTTAGAACAGAGCTATGCTACATGAGATGCTCTACCAAACAAGAGATTCAACAATAAAACCATGGTCATTGCAATCAATGATCGAACCGACGATGACATGCATTCCCACAGAATGGAACAACTGGACCTCATTAAAGGTTAATTGTAAGACTGTTAAGAAGTAGCTAGATAAAATTATATTATACTGATCTATTTTCGAAAGTAATTTGAATTTGTTAGACATTACATAATATTAATAAATGAAACAGAATAGTAAGCAATTATTTTTAATTTTCCAGTGATATGGAACGACTTAGCTATAGTTGAGTATCCTGTACGTTAAAGTAAGGTTTCACTTATTCACAATACAAGGCTATGGGCAGGTTTGCAAACTTCTAAAACTTTCGCACTCATGTTCTCGTCGCGGGCAGATCATGCGCATGTTATTCTAAACTAAGGTGAATCTAGTCGACATTTGTTCCATGCAAACTTCGGGAGTGTATTACTCCACTGTTCGACAGTGTACCTACATCAACAAATAAACATGTTATGATTTTGTGTGATTATTAATATTGTCTGTCCGCACAGAATACTAAAATAAAAAGCCACTAAAAAGTTATGAGCCAACAAAGATCAGTTTTTCTTGGTAATCCTTAGTAATATTATAAACGCGTTGGTGTTTGTTACTCTTTCACGCAAAAACTACTGAATGGATTTGGATGAAATTTGGCACACAGATAGATTATAATTGAGATTAATAATATGATACTCTTTACCCTGGTAATACGTTCCTGCGGGATTTGGAAGCTAGTATAACAGGTAACCAGAAACCTCAAATATCGAAAAGTTCAATAAACTTTATTGGTAATTGATTTATGCAGTGTTTTTTTTTCATAAAACTCGATCTTCTGCGCCTGTTTTACTATAAATGATCCTGCATCTCACTCAAGAACGTTGTGCGTGTAGACTAGCGTCTAACTGCTCATACACTGATACACGATGCCGGGTGAGGCAGCGTGCTTTTTAAAATGCCAGGCCCACCAGTGAGTTCGAGCCGGCCTTCATGAAGACTTTCAAATAGGTATGGACAACACCAGAGAATCTGCAGGTAATGGCTAGTATCCAAAAAAAAAAATACAGTCACCACGGTAAGATTTTATCATGCACTATATTTCCAACTCGTGTTGCACCGAGCATCCAAAATCCAACAGAGTGCATTCCAGCGTGTCAAAAATACATAATGTTCGATTTTCAACTTTTGGTGCTAAACAGAGTGTTGAAAATCCCGCTGCAATATCTTTACGTCCGTGCAAACATAGACTAACGCTTTCGAATAATTTCATTATTTCGTGGTACTCATTTCTGAAAGGAGCTAAACAATTTGTGATAATTTGCCTTTGAATATCTTATCCAAATAACATTGTCCTATTATCACCTTTTTATTAACGTAAGGGAGAGAAGCACGCTTTTTTATGATGCCATTTACACCACTTCTTGGGTTTAATGTTTTTTTTTTGTATGAAATTTACGCACGACTGAAATAGGATTAAACCTGTTTAATCCTGCCAAAGCCAATTTTCGGCAATTCGCAAATGGTTTTTAATCTGGACCCAAATTGTTTGAAGCCTGAATGTTTGCTGAAAGCAGCATTTCAAAGAAGACAGCGTGTGTTTAAAAGATGATACTGTAGGGGCAAAAATTCATACTGGTCAGATGGTTCGATCATGTTGAGAAGATAAATGAAGGGAGACTGACAAAATGTATTTATAAGGCAGATGTGAGCGGAGTGGAGGCGGCGGTCTTTCACCAATCCAGAGCCAATCGGAGCGTCAAACGCGCTCGATGCGTTTGATCGAGATGGTTAAATGAAAATCACAATAGGGCCACAGATTTGTGAACGAACGTTAAAAAGGCAAAAGGATTATGTAAGGATCGTAGCAAGTGGCTGTAATTTCTGCCTACGCCCATGGGAAGCAGGTGTAAATTTATATATGTATGTAAAAAAGAGATACCAACACCAGACTGGTGCATTTAATTGGGTGTTAAAGTACGATTAGGAGTGCACATTGTCAAATAAACAGTCTATGAGTAGTAGTTAGACAGCATTGCCAGACTAGTATACTTAGAGCTGCTTCAGTAGGGGTATCTTAGTAGCAGCGGAGAAATTGAGTGTAACGACTTGCTCTTTGCTTTTGCTACGAGTGCAGATTTTTGAGACATTTATAATTAAACTCATAATAAACCCAGAAACTCATCATTTACGTTATCTTGAAGACAAAAATATGAATGAACAGCTATGCAAATTTAGTTTTTTTCAGGTTTCTCTTCAGATCAACTTCGTCCAAAGAGCTGCTCAATTTCTCCGCTAGTTTTATTGAGTTGAATTATATGTCTCAGAAATCTGCACTCATGCCGACAGCATGTCATTACACAAATAAACAGAACACGTGTCATTTTACACAAATACAACGAACATTGTGTAACATTCTCTGAGTTACAGGCAGCCTATCAGACCGTTGTATAACATAAGAACGTCACTGAACATGATGTTGTTTTTTTTTTCTAAACTTTTCTCCACAGAATGAAAGTTTATAATGACCAGTGCTCACACCTGATTTTTTGGAGGTATGAAGAACAGGGTGAAAAGTTCACTCACCCTCCATAGAAAAGGTAACATCCTCTGCATCTGGTCGGAGGATCCTTATCCTCCTGGGTTTTGTATCTGGTGAGCAACTGCCCGACGATTGACGTCGGGACGGGACGTTGTATATTATGCAAGTCGCGCGGTAACCATCAGCTTGCACGATGCAGGATTTTCTTGACGTCAATGTGATGCGTAGTTTGCACGTGGCGGTATAGATGCCACTACAATATCTTTCTCTATTTCAACGTTTCTATGTTTTTTCAACCTAGTGAAAGGATTAGGGAATAAGGTTAAATATTAATGTCAACAAAATATTGATATTAATTTCGATAATCCAGTCGACATTAAGTCGAAATTAATGTCAATATTTTATTGATTGAATGTATTGGATGCGGATAACATTTTAAAATGAATTATTGCTAATTATTGCTATGCTAACTGATACCGTTACCCGCTTAATGTGTAAATGTAGCCACTACATGCTACGGTGTAACATAAGTTCTCTGTGTTTTGTCATACTCAGATCTGTCGCAACATACACACACTCCACTGAACAAATTGTGTGTTGGTTCGCATTTATTTTACGTTCCCCACGAAAATGTTCTCATACCGCCTCTGTATTTGCGCAGATTTCAACTTAAAACAAAACATGAGTCCCTACTGTAAAACATACAGCAACATTTTATAAATTCGAGTTGGAAACTGAAAAGACTTTTATTCAAATTGCCTAGAAACTGGTGGGATGATGATCTGGTTTTTAGTTTAATGTATTATTTTAATAATAATAACACAGTATAGAGACTTGCTATTTAATAAAAGTACGTTTAATTGTATCATATTTATCTTTATTTCGTTTATTTTCTTTCGTACATGTTTAGTACATTTTTAAATATTTTTACAAAAATCGTACAAAAACATTTAAAAAATATAATAGTGGCCCACCGGCATCAGGAGCAAGGTCCAAGATGTCGGTGGTCAGGGCTCTAGAGAAAGGAACCTCCTGACTATGCGTGCCGTGTCTAGGAGTACTGCGTATATATTTATCTTTATTATTATATTTATACAATTCTTTTGTACGTGTGTGATTTTGAAGAAATTTTTTGTGTGTTTTTGAATGGATCCCTAGACGGTGTAGATTCACAGTTGGTCCCGGCAGGCAGCGCTACGATCGAGTTCTAGGATACTGGACAGCGTCTGTCCGGTCAGCTAGTTTTTTTTAAACATAACTTTAACTGTAACACATGTTTTCATATTGATCATGTCCGATTTATCAATACTTACATCTTGTCAAAACAGTTTACAAAATGAAACCTAAAACATAATTAAGAAGTAAGTTAAAAATGATATCCATAGAACAAATTTAAATTCTTCCAGCATCCTGAAGTGTTTCAAGTTTCTTTATATCTCAAGGATCTGGTGGTAATAATATCTTAGATGTCTGAAACTGGGGAGGGGTGAAGATCTTCCGTAAAAGCAATTCCACTTTGTGAATTTTTCATCGCATTATGGTAGCTATAAAAGTCGTGGATATTTTATTATCACCGCTTTATGGGCGGTAAGGCTAATAAAAGGAATTATTTCAATTACAACTTCATTTTTTTCTTGAGTTTAATTCGTGTGCGTTGTGGGAGTCGTACGTTTATTTTTATGTGGCATAGTTATTAGGTATTATCCGACTTTTTGAATCTTCAGTTTCTGTTTATACACGAACGAACGCTCGGTTCAAAGGAAGCTATTTATTTGAACCGAGAATAGAATAGAATAGAATAATTTATTTGTCAAACATGGGTAATTACCTTCTATTTTCCTGTATTGTAAGGCCTTTATCACTCTTTTTCTCAGTTGTTGAAACCATGCACATGTTAAAGAATGTCCACATCGGTGGGCTTTCATGTACATCTTGCGTCTTCAACTTTCAATAATTGAACGCGAGACGAATAATTCGTCTCGCGTATGCAATATTTATTGCTTTAAGATGCACGCAGCTAATTGTCTACACAAACATGCTTCCGTACCACCAAGACAAATACCCTAAACTCGACGTAGGACTGCTCGAGTTTGTCATGTCGATCGTTACAGGACCGCATTTGCTACCCACTCAATATTTCATCCTAAGTTCTAGAATATGTAATAAGCTAGAAATCAAATTAACAATAAATAGTCTTAACTTTCGCTCAAAGAGATGTTTGCACCAACTGATGGGGTCCGCAAGGGCCGATGCCTGTCAGGGGTGCGGGTTGTTCGAAAGAGATACCGTCGCTCATGGCACACGAGTTACTGAAGGAACACAGGTGGGTTTTAGTCAGTAAAAGTCTGACACGCTCTCCTGCTCCACCCTGAGCGGGAGAAGTCTGATAATTTCCCACCCAAAAAAAACCTTTTCGAAATTAAAAGATATTTGTTAACTTTCCTCTTAAACCTTACCTATTCTGATACGGAGGAACTCATCCATTCTACGAATTAACATCTATAATACCTTAATAACTTTTCATTTCCTTGACAGATATTTTTACAATCTCTGATGTTAGGTACCTAGGTTAAGTCTTTCGTTAAATGAACGATTACTTACTTGCACCTGTGGGAATGTCTAAAGATACTTTCAACAAATTTTTGAAAATACCACTATTTTCAAAAATTTGTTGAAAGTGTCTTTTTAGCTAAAAATTACGTAAAACACTCATTAGCGAGAAACGATACCTGCTGAAATCATATTAGCAATTGCCCTTAGATTTTTAGCTACTGGGGACCCATGTCCCTGATATATCTATTATATACCTTTATTACACAAGCACATGCGTCATGCTGGGTATATTTTATCTTTACTAGGAAGGCAGACATCTTTTCTTTACGTTTACAACACAAGTTTAAAACCTATTAAACAAGTTGAAAACTTCCCGTTTCATCACAATTGTTTGAACTGGAGTACTTGAGCACTGAATCGTGAAATACTTAACTATCTTTGAATCACGTGTAAGTTCCGCTAAGATTTGCTGAAGCGCTAAACTTTGAGTGCTTTAACTTTGCCGTTAGTCATTCATTACAGATGTGTTAACACAGTTTTATTTCGACTTAGATTTTTGTTCTTCTCAATCTTTTTGGGTTCCACTGTGAATGGCGATCACACGGATTAACATGTGGTTTAGTGTTAATTGTTGTCTATATCTATATAGGAAATATTTGTTTGTTTGTTTGCATTGAATATGCTCCGAAACTACTGAACCGATTTGAAAAATTCTTTCACTGTTGGGAAGCTACACTATCCCCGGATGACATAGGCTATATTTTATCCCCGTATTCCCACGGGAACAAGAACTACGCGGGTGAAACCGCAGAGCGCTGCTAGTTGTTTATAATTTTAGAAATATTTTACAACGAATTTCAGTGTGGTAAGGTCCCAAGAAATAGGATAGTTGGTCAGGCAGTGTCCTACATGACATGTGTTTTTCATGATTTTTTGTCAAAACATTGCAACATCGAACCTCGGCGAGTATTTTACGAAACTGTTCGATAAAACATCTGAGGGATTTAATAACTCTTTCGGGCGAACATTCTTAAATAACTTTAAACGTTGCTTTTTGTAATCATAAGTCTTTATTTGCTTCTTTTTTTTTAAGCTCCTTATATTGGTATTTCGGTAAACTTCAAAAGTTATTGGACGTTACGGAGTAAAATATTAAATATTTTTAATAAGACTTCTTTTTAATATATATAATTCTAGACTTTAGGGTTTAGCTTATACATTTTTCTGAACGTAATTTCTGTGTAGATAGAACCAAAATAAAACTGCATTAATTTTCGTAATGCTTTCATATTTTCAGGAAAATTATTTAAACAGGGTGGCGATTAGGTTATCACATTAAATAATACCTACAGCGGTTATTACAAGTTGTTATCAGTCTTTTTAAAGTAACAATTTTACAAAAAAAAAAAAACTGAATTCTTCAAATAAAATAAATGGAATAAAATTTGTCACTTCTTGATGTATTAGACACGCGCGGGGCGATGGTATCAACCTTTATGGTATTTATCACAAACTTTATGGTATTGATAACAAATGATCACAAAATTAAGTGAAACGTTGTATTATTTTATTTGTTTATGTTTAAAATACTTAATGTAGAGTTGGTGGTTTCAACTAATGAGATAACCACCCTATATAACATCTTTCTCCAGACTAAATATAACCGAATTATGGACATGTACGTAGATGTTACATAATACATATCTTTTAGGTACTTAATTCAAGTGCCCCTTGCAAAATTAAACAAGACTAGAGGAGGGTATCAGACAAAGTCCTTGCACCGAGATTGAGTGCAATCTGCCACAAAGCATGTGTGATAGGGACTGAAGTTAAAACTACGTAAAGTATGTTTAAGCTTAGGGCACAACGATGGAACTACGCTTACCTTGTGAAAGAGCATGCTCGCTTGCTTTTGCCTTCTTTTTCAAACACTACAAATGTATACACACAAACTTATGTGACATCAAGACACTATAGGTATTAAAAATTACACCACAAAGTAAAAATTATAAATGATTTTATTTCTGTAAGTAGGTTTGTACAAACACATTTACACGTCAATCATATTTTTTTTAACTATATGAGGTCGGATTTTCATATCTGACTACTCTGAGAAGAAAGGCCGAAACAAACTCAGAGGTCGCAGTCTCTTTTAAAGTCCAGACATAATCTTGGTCAGATCATGTGAAGACCATGTGGATTGGTCTGAAATGGTCTTTTGAGGAAAGAAAAAATCAAGATAAAAAGTTTCCCTTAATTTTAAAACAATCTGGAAGAACTTCTTAATTGACTTGCATGAAGACTATATTAGGTATTAAGTACTTACATAAATATCATGACATTAAATGAACACGGATGAAATACAAGCGAAGTCCCAAAAATGTGTTATGTCATGCACCGGGCCGCATAAAGAATGAAGAAACGAGAGATTGGGCAGGTTTGAATGAGTAGATCAGAATAATAATGAGGTTGAGCACATTAATAAACGAGGAAATAGGGTGAACACTACCTTAAATTAACGTGTGTTAAATAAGTCTTAGAAATAATGGGTAAGTGGAAATAACATACGAAAATATGAATAAAAATGTATGTACTTTAGGTATCTATATATATATAAATAAAAAGAAAGGTCCTGACTGACTGACTGACTGACTGACTCATCAACGCCCAGCCCGAACCCTTGGACCTAGAAAGCTGAAATTTTGCACAGAGGTTCCCTTTATAATGTAGACAAGGAATAAGGAAGGATTTTTCGAAATTCGACCCCTGAGGGAGTTAAATAGGGGATGAAAGTTCCGCGCGGGCGAAGCCGCTGGCAAAAGCTGGTTTCTTATAATAACGGTACCTACGAGTTACATTAAAAAAAAACGTATAACCTGCCACGGCTTCCCTTACAAAAATGAAAAAAATATGTAATTGGCTAGTTCTACAGACAAGGGAATAAAATGGAATTATTTTTGGCCTATCGTTTTTTGTAAAGTAAATAATTTTAAAGTTAACTATTATAATAACATCTAATAGAGTATTCTAAAATTTAAAGGGTCAGTCAAAATATTTTTTAATTTAGAAGTTAGAGACATTTTTAAATTTATAGAAGACAGGGAAATGAGAGTAGACAGGGAAGTGACTATAATAGATTTTTTGTTCTTAAAATCGAAACCGAGGATCGTGTTTGGATCAGTTATAGTCTCTCGTAGTGCTTCTCAATGCTGGTATTTAATTGCATTAGCAATATTTTCAGACAGTGGAATAGATCTTGAACAACAAATATCACATACTCATTCCAAGCAACGTTCATCGTATTGGTTACAGCAAATTTAGTTTAGCATGTTCTGGTAGCTTTGGAACTTTAGCCATACACAATGCTTTAATCCGAAGTTCCAATTTGCTATGTTTACCGCACATACACGTAGGTATCATGGTCAGTGACTTTTGCCTTATCGACCTAAAAAAGGTGTAAATCTTGCAAACATTGCATAGCTCATTACCACAGTCCTAGTCTTCCAAATTTTGTTGTTGTCGAAGAGTACGAAGAGTACCCACCATGTATGATTTTTACTTCTTTATTTTATTTTCTTGGTTTTCAGCCAATTGTGCCATTTTAGCATAAGGCATAAACTGTCTTTAAGATTTAATATCTGTTTTTGTAACTCGCTAACTCTTTATTGAATATTTGTTTAGTTCATCTTTCTTTCAGCATTTTAATCTTATTTTCCTTTTTGTAAAACGTATCTCTGCCTAGCCACAGCTAATCCATAGACGACTGTGACAGGTGGTGTTGGTGAACCCCGAATTGACATCTCATCGTACAGGGTTGATGGTGATTAGCTCTCGTAAAATCTACAGTAGCTTTTGTTGAAGCACAGTTATTTTCATAGATTTTACTGGATCTCCCCGCCATGCTTTTCTACATTTTCGTTTTTCTCGATCCGACATTTTAGAGATAGAATTTCATATACCTGTAACTCTGTCTTTTAAATATATTTGTATATCCTTTTCTTTGTATAATTTAGGTGTTCAAATGGCCACCATCCATCTCCATCATCAGACCAGCTCGATGGTACCATAATATTGTATTGTTACCTTACTTAAACAGGTGTGTGTGTGTGTGTTCAACTCGATTGATCTCTCGGAAGTTGGTCAAATTAAACTTGCAAGATTTGACCAAAACATACTGAATAACAAACTAACACACAAGACAAGTTAAATAAAAGCTTGTAATGACACAGTGCATAGTTCATTTAGTGCTAACAGCCTCAGAACATGCCTTTTATCACTTCCCTGCTGTGCTCTCACTTCCATGTCTATGTATTTCCAGGGAAGTGATAGACAGGGAAGTGTGGTTTTGAATGATTTTTCCCCAAATCTGGAAGATTTCTTTAATTTATTACAATCACAATTTCCGTAAATGTTCCGTGCAACTAAAATAAATACTTGCAATGCGTTAAAATTAAATTATCTTTTATAACTGAAATATAAACACGTGCCATGTGAGTGAGAATTTGTCTGACCCGAACGCAATTGTCACCATTAAACGCACGGACACGGCTGATCTCAGCTCGAGTGAAACAAAACACAGTCGTTACTATGCTGTCATCACCTCTTTCTTTCTATTACCCGAGCGGCAAGATTACTTGCTATTCAATTTCAAGGTGATTTTAACAAACTTTTAGGTGACAGGGAAGTGATACTAAATACGCGTCGCCTTTGTTAAGTCGACAAAATCTCGGAGAAAATAATAGAACGTAAAAGCTAAAAAGCTTTTCTCAAAATCATATACATATGATTATTATCTTATAATAAAATTATCTTACTAAACTGCTTTTTAAACCTTATTACATGGATTTATATTCTGGATTTTGGAATGTCGCCCCACAGGGAAGTGACAATTTTGCCCATTTTTATGTAAATTTGACGTATAAATATTTGCTTGAGAGAAATGATTTTCAGTGTCCAATTAGAAACCAATATAAACTTTTAAATCATAGTATCATTTAACACAAATAATGAATATAAATCATATTACGACCTGAGCCAACCATAATTCCTCAATTTGTAGAACTAACCAATTATAGAGGAAAAATTGAACGACGCAATGGCAAAGAAAAATTGCGTGCAATTGAAAACTTTACCGTTGATTCACAATCTACACCCTTAGATCATTTCTACATTAGCATTATTCATGAGGCCCAATCAAAAAAGTAAAAAGAGGCAAGGCAATTTTCAGTGTGCTCCAAGCTTAAATTTTGCGTTAGTCTTGTAGATTCTAATCTCGTAACAAGGTTAGGTATATTAAGTTCTTAACAGCACGAAGAAGTCTTGATTACCTACCTATTTTATTTCATACCCTCACGAGTACATGGCGAATAAACTTTTAGAATAAAATATCATGAAAAGTAACTTATATCTTAGATGTTGACTTAGAATATTCCAGAAAAAACTTTACCGCGTAAATTGAAAAGTTTGGTTTTTGTTATTTTAATTATTCAGTAGTCTTCAAAGTTTATTTGAACAAGTAGATACTTACGCGTAATTAGCTTTTTATTAATGTTGTTCTATGATATTTTCAGCAAGTTTTTTTTTTAATGTAAAATTATTTTGAAGAATTTGTGATACATTTTTAAGTATTTGTCTTACTTCCTACTTTAATATGAGTAATGTGAACGTATGTTTGTTACTTCATCACGCAAAAGCGGGCCAACGGATTTGGATCAAATTGGGCAAACAGATCGTTTCTCACCTAAATGAACACATACTTACTTACTTTTTTATCCGACGAAAAAACGGAGGAGGTTACTCAATTCGACGCGTATTTTTTATTTTTTTTTTATTTATGACCACGCATAACTTTTTCCAGAGTAGTCCGATTTTGACAATTCTTTTTTTATTGGAAAGTGTATACCCCAAAATTGGTTCCATATAAATTTCGAAGAAAAATTCCAACCCTAAGGGTAAGAAAACAGGGGATGACTGATTGTCGAAGTCGGTGACTTTGGATATGTATTTAATTATAAGTCACCGCCTTCCGAACTAAGTTATTGGGGTTGGACAAAGCGAGTTTATTATTTTTAACTTTTCGGTTTTTCGGCGGTTTAATTTTTTTATTAAAAAGTTTTTATTCCGATAGTCCGTTCCCGTGAGATATTTCCGACAAAAGCTGGTTTTGTTATGATTTTAAAACCGTGTTCTCCTGTGTAGTGCCTCAAACCCGTTATAATTCGGGAAATTAATCAATGAATCAAAACATACAAAGTTGTAGTCATCACCATTCATTCTATAGGAGATTCAATAACTAAAACAAAAAATTGTCACTAAAACGCTAAGTACACCATTTCACTAAATGTTCTGCAACAGGAAAGATAACTAGAAATATGAGACAAACACCAAACTACCACCTTTTACACCTAATATTAGTTCGGCAGGAAATTTCCAAATGGCCAAAGTTTTTAGGCGAGCTCCTAAACTAATTGTGTGTGGAACCACAAAAATGATTGCCGTGTCCTTAATGAGTATTTCACGTGGTTTGGGAAGCTTTTGAGTTAAACTATAATGAGCGATAATGTATGGCACGGAAATGTTTCTGTTTGCTATTATCATTATGCGTTGGGTGGGTTGTTAGTGTAAGCGAGTGTATTCTAGAGAAAACGTAAATCTGTTCTATAGAATTCATACATCTATAGGAACTAATAAATTCAATTTAAGTGTCTGTTTGTAATGTCGAAATAACAGCTTTTTACTAAATAAATATGAAAGTTGATTCGGTACTTTTAATAAAAGTAAATATCTCTGTCAGTTTGTTACGGCTAATCTCCAAAACGGCTAGACCGATTTTGACAAGACTTTCACTAACAGATACTTGATGTTATAAAGAGTAACTTTTCGTCCTGTTAGCATAACCGTGGGATAACTTCCGACATCCTCGCGGCCGAAGCTAGGTGCGGGTTTGTTCGAAAGAGATACCACAGCCCCTGGCATACGGGCTACTGAGGGAACACGGGTGGGTTTTAGTCAGTAAGTCTGACACGCCCTCCTGCTCCACCCAGAGCGGGAGAAGGTATTTGATGACTTCCCACCCAAAAAAAAAGAAGAAAAAAAAAGCTAGTGAATATTGCAAGGGATTCATCGATAAAAAAAAGATATTTCTCCCTACAACTATCGGTTGTACAATGTGGAGAAGACAATACGGCAATAAATGAAAACAATTGCAATACTAATGCATATCAGTATTTAGGAACTTTTAAATAAATCCTAATATTGTTGATTATTTCTAATAAACTAAGTAGTAGTGATGAGCCGACTACGAATATTGCTGATGAACGGCTAGCTGTAGTTACGAAACTGTTCAATGTACTCGTATTTGATTGTATTTTCGTATGCAAACTGGGAATGTCATCAAGTTACTGCCGTATTGTCCTCTCTGCCTTGTAAAATGTGTCGAGTATTCCAGATAGATGCCTTATTTAATACTGTGTTTCCCGAAATGCACTTGCTAAAATCATTTTATTTCCATCTTAATCCTTACAAACGAAAAAGTTAAAACGATGGGTGTTTTTTTGTCGTTTTACCTACTACATAAAAGAAGTAGAGCAGTGGTGGCCAAGAGAGTCGTGATGGCCAAGTGGTAACGGCTGCGACTTACGAGTTTGTAGGCCGTGAGTTCGAACCCAGACAGGCGCTTTACATTGTGTAAATTATTTCATCACCTCAAAACGGCTGCTCTCAAAACGGTGAAGGAAAACATCGTGAGGAAACCGGCATGTCCTAGAACCAAAAATTCGAAGACATGTGACATCTACCAACCCGCACTGGGCCCGCGTGGTGGATTACGGCCCAATCCCTCTCACCGAGAGGAGGCCTGTGTCCCAGCTGTGGGAACATTATAGGCTGATGATGATGATGATGATACCTACTACATAAAAAAAGTTGGGCAGTAAATGAAGGGTTACTTTAAAGTTTTTAGGTATCTATATATTTACATGAAGTAAAAACATTGAAAAGTCCGCGGACGAAGTACTATGATATTTGGCATTCATTAACTTCGCCTAATTTTATAGTCCTCCGAAATTTGGCATCCGTTAACTGCGCCAAATTTCATAGTCCTCCGAAATTTGGCATCCGTTAACTCGCCAAATTTTTTAGCCCTCCGTCCGATTATGTTGCTGCCCTCTTTCTGTTTATAAACATAATTTTGTTTAATTATGGTTGAATTTCGACCACTGGGCGACCAGTAGTATTTTTTTAATTTAACCCATCAACATGTTCATCAAATTACCTGTTATCCGCTAACAGTGTGACTACAAGTCAAGAAAATACTTTAAAAACTTTCTCCGATTCTGAAAGACAGTTACTGTAAACGCAACTTTGGGAACCTGTGGTTAATTTGGACATTTTTATTCATAAATTCAATGCAGCAGCAATCCTTTTGTTAACCTGCTGAATTCAACACATATACAACTGCTACTAAAATCGCAACACGTACATTTGCCAACTTGTTTCGCTGAATTTAATACGGAACAAGACGACACGTGTCTCGAAACACAAATTACATGTGTTTGCAGCCATATTTTATTTTGTGTCGCCTTCGGGACATGTTAGGCGTAAATCAATGTTTGGTTGAGATGTGATTTTTTTATAGATATGTTTTGTAGATTTACGGTATCTACAGGTGTTCTTGTGTTAAAATAAAATAATTTGTCTCGTCTGGTTAAATATAAATATACCCATTTTTGCGAAAGTTACGCGGATAGAGAAGCCTGAAATTTGGTACGGATAAAGAATACTTATATTTTCATACAATAGTGCATTAGAAACACACTCCCCCTTATTACAAAACAAGGTTTTTCTTTAAATATGGTTTAAACCATCGAGCCTGTTTTTGAAATAAGAACTTAGAACTGAAATAGAATTACAGCTCCTTTTCCCTGACAATTTAGCACTGGACTAACTTGTCAGTTTTGTAAAAGGAGCTGTATTTCGATTTCAGTTAGGTTCTTATTTAAAAAACAGGCTCGACGGTTTAAACCATACCTAAAGAAAAACCTTGTTCTGTAATAAGGGGGATTAAGTTTTAAATGAATGGGCGAATTTTGACAACTGGGCGACCACTAGTAAAAATAGTTCTATTTGTACTAATGTTTTTTTTATCAAAGTTCTCTAGGCGGGGAAAGTCTTTATTTGAAGAAAAACTTGCATCAGAAATGCATTATATACATTAAGAGAGTATTTTCAGCGAAAAGGAACCAGGTACGTCAGCGCGTAGGAAGGCTACGTGAGCGTAGCACGCCTACGCAGCGCTCGTAGCACTGACGCGGACGTCAGCAGCTGCAAAGCTACATTGTAACAGTATTTTTACTGGAAAATGTAGTATTTATTTATGATAATGCTATAGTAGTCGCTCGTCATCGTACGTTTTATAAAAAAAAGTCACGGCTTTTATCGACACATTGGTGTCCTAAAGGCGACCAAAGTATTGCAGAAAGATGATGTAAAATAAATAATATTTTGTATAGAGATTACTAATCTGACTACTAACACATAGTTGAAGAAACGGGTGTTCATTGTGGCGGATGTCGCAGCCTCGCAGCCCCATGTACTGCACACGTTGAAGAAATAATTTTCCAGAGGTAGGTATAGCTACTCAATTACTATAACAGTACCTCTATTAGCTATTTCGCCTTTTCATATATATTTTTTGGCAACATATTTAGATCAGTTGTTTCGATACAAATACTGATTCCCATTCGCACGTACCAAAATCTAATAACCACTCGGAACTCGATGCACAAGTTAAAAAAACGATGAGATACTCGTTCGATACTATTGATAAAGTCAGCGCTGCACACTTTTTGATCGCTCCACCATTCGAAGGCCTGTAATTTGGCCGACTCGGTTTATTTTCCCTTAATATCGGATCTCAATCCCGTCTGATTGCAACCTAGGAGTTTTTTAAACGTTTCAAAAGGCGAGTTGAATAATTTTCACTGAGAGATGAAGCAGTAATTCAGTCTTTTCGATATGAAATGTTCAATTTCTTTTATACAGGATGGAATAAAACAGTCGATGGAGTGAAATGATTTTAAAGTTAGATAGATAGATAGCAAATAGTCAAAACAAAATGGAACTTTCTTTGAAAATAAAGTAAATTTGAGTTCAACGATTTACGCCATGGACCTTTACTTTAAACTTGCTTGTCTCGGCTGTAAATAAAACTGGACAAAAACTGCATGGTATATACAATACTAAAAGATAAGTTAATGATTTAATTCTCACCAAAACGTATCTATATAAACAAAAACGTTGATATCCCTTTTTATGAAAATTACACAGATGGAGGAGCATACTAAAGCATATTAAGTTTGTATGGAGATGGAGTGTTGAAAGCTAATACTTTTTTACATAATAATGCATTAAAAATTCATTCAAGTAGAAATTAATTAAAGTCGAATTTCGATTATAATTCATGAGTGCTAAGCATAGGCACAAAAAAACTTAAATTATACTGTGGAAGGCTGGTGCCTAAGTAAGGCGTAAGGCTTATATTTCAGGACACCAGGTCTCCACCCCTTCAGAAGCTGTTACATTTAAATCGTAATACTAAACAAGGAAATGGACTGGTAAATGGCAGTAGCCAGCATCAATGAAAATGGGCACGCCATGATTGCGGCGGTAAGTCTTTGAGAGGTGGATTGACAGGCACCAAGGCGTCCTCACCTTCCGCCTGACGCAGTTTGTCACCAGACACTGTTTTTTCGGGAGGTTCCTGTTACAGATAAGGCGGGAGGAAACGCCCAGGTGTTTCCACTGCGTAGATCGCCCTGAGGGCACGGTGGAGCCTACGGTGGAGGTCTGCCCGGCTTGGGCGGAGCACCATCGTGTCTTGGTGGAGGCGATCGGCGGCAGCAATCTCTTGCGTCCGGCCCTGATCCAGACCATGGTACGGAGTGAGAGTGCATGGGTAACCGTCACCTCCTGTGAAGCAGTAAAGTTTGCGAAGAGGGAGGTGGCGCACGTGAGAGAGAGGCAGTATATGCGCCCTCACGGCCCTAGTCGCCGCAGGAGACGCCCTGGGCGTCGGGAATCCCAGGCTGATTCCCGGCCACCGTAGGCGCGGGCTTGCGGATGGCAAGTAATGGGTAGCTCGATGTCCGGTAAGAACCAAGCCCGAGTCGACGGCGCGTTGTGTTCCACGCGCGCTTAAAGAGATGTCTGCACCAACTGGTGGGATCCGCAAGGGCCAATGCCTACTAGGGGTGCGAGTTGTTCGAAAGAGATACCGTGGCCCCTGGCACACAGGCAACTGAAGGAACACGGGTGAGTTTTATTGAGTAAAAGTTTGACATGCTCTCCTGCTTCACCCAGAGCGGGAGAAGTTATTTGATGATTTCCCACTCTCGAAAAATGCTGCCTTTGAGACAAAATATTTAATGTGCTGACCATCTATTTCTACCCCATGTATATTGCTATAGGCTTTTGAGTGAACGCGAAGTTTCGTGGATATATTTTATGTTTTCAGCGTCGAATGTAAATTGCACGCTCATTTATTATGATTAAGATGATCTTTTTTATTAACTGTAATGTTAGGATAAACGTGATATGTATTTTTATCATACTCATTTTATAAATAGAGATGTTTTTGTGTTATGCTCGCATCGGCCATTTTGTTAATGATTATTACTAGCAATG
The DNA here is from genome assembly GCA_949987655.1 of Polymixis flavicincta. Classification (NCBI taxonomy): domain Eukaryota; kingdom Metazoa; phylum Arthropoda; class Insecta; order Lepidoptera; family Noctuidae; genus Polymixis; species Polymixis flavicincta. Next base: position 7,474,554 of record OX465183.1, on the reverse strand, counting down.
TGAGGTCGACATCACCATATATTATTCTAGTTGATTGTCCTTTTTCAATCTTCAAAGTTAAAATTATTATTATACTTGACGTATACATACGTTGGGCACGCCACGATTGCGGCGGTAAGTCCCCTCTTTGAGGAGTGGTTTGAGAGGCGGCATGGCGTCCTCACCTTCCGCCTGACGCAGGTCCTCACCGGACACGGTTGTTTCGGGAGGTTCCTGTTTCGGATAGGGCGGGAGGAAACGCCCGGGTGTTTCCACTGCGAAGATCGCCCTGAGGACACGGTGGAGCACACGGTGGCGGTCTGCCTTGCTTGGGCGGAGCACTGCCGTGTCCTCGTGGAGGCGATCGGCGGCGGCGATCTCTCGCGTCCGGCCCTGGTCCAGGCCATGGTACGGAGCGAGAGGGCATGGGGAGCCGTCACCTCCTTCAGCGAAGCAGTGATGCTCGCGAAGAGGGAGGCGGCGCACGTGAGGGAGAGGCAGCATATGCGCCCTCGCAACCCTAGCCGCCGCAGGATACGGAGACGCCCTGGGCGTCGGGAATCCCAGGCCGATTTCCGGCCACCGTAGGCATGGGCTTGCGGACGGCGAGTAATGGGTAGCTCGCTGTCCCGTAAGGACCAAGCCCAAGTCGACGGCGCGTTGTGTTCGACGCGCGCCTCAAAGAGATGTCAGCACAAAAAGTGATGGGGCCCGCAAGGGCCGATGCCTGCCAGGGGTGCGGGTTTGTTCGAAAGAGACACCACAGCCCCTGGCATAAGGGCTACTGAATGAACACGGGTGGGTTTTAGTCAGTAAAAGTCTGACACGCCCTCCTGCTCCACCCAGAGCGGGAGAAGTTATTTGATGATTTCCCACCCAAAAAAAAAACGTATACATACGTCGAGTCGGTTAGGCGTAGAACTCAAGACCTCTTGCCAATCCTTCATCTTATTCTTTAGGCTATATCTATGATTTTCATCTCAATATTAAAACAGAGCGCTCCATATTCGTTTAACAGTTCAACACTAGCCACCATTAGTATAGTCGACCAAGTTATTGCTACCACTTTTGACAGCTATTCCTAGGAAACTGAAAATTCGCTAAGGTTGTATATGTATACCTAGACACTATAAAGTGAAAAATAACTTTAATTTCGGAAGGCGGTGAAGAAATTATATAATATTTATAATTATATATGAAATACATATCCAAAGTCACCGCCTTCCGAAATTAAAGTCATATTTCACTTTATAGTGGTTTTCCGGCCGGAAGTCTGTTGTTTTTTTTTTTAAAGTTTGCATTTTTCACTTTTTGGTTATAGTACCTACCCCACACCAATTCGAAATGCCATCATCTTTGGGGTCAAAACAAGGCATATTTATGCGATAGCAGCAATCGCGGTTGATTAGCTGTCATTTTTGAAGAGTACCGTTGTCTGTTTCCGAAACGCATCATCAGATCTGTGTGAAATTTAAATGGGACCACTTCAGAATAAACTCCTTTCGAAAATAAAAACAATATTTTGCAAATTGGTCCAAATATGATGGAGTTAAGCCCGAATCTCCACCTAACTCCTAACCGTCAAAGAGTTGTACCTTCCTTTCGTCAGCTCAGCGTCATGAGATGATGATGACCATACGCAAATGTCTCAGTAGTGTTAGAAACTCTTTCTTCCATAGTCGGATTTCCGAAATCGATTAATCATTTTTAGTTATTAAATTTGATCTATCATAGACATTCATTATGTTTAAATTATTATCTGTATTTAAATTTAAAAACTGTTTATATTATTTATAAAATTAAGTGCTATCGCACGCACTACTTCCGATTGTACCACCACGTTTTATTATAAATGTCAATCTAGGCTGTTTCCGGTAAAAAAAATAACCCGGATATGAAAAACATTGTTAATAGCTATAAAATTTGAGGGGTGCCCTCGATTTCCCTGGGAATCCATCATCAGATCCTGACTTGGTGCTAATGGGACCACCTCGGGAGTATACTCTTTCAAATAAAAAATACGTTTTGAGAATCGGTCCCCAAATGGGGGAGAAATCGGTCAACATACATAAAAATAAAAAAAACACACAGTCGAATATACAACGTGTTGTTTTGCATCCTTGTCAAATTCAAAGGGGTAACTATGCTTGATTTGTACATTAATATTAAACTTACAGAACTATAATAAAGTAATATTGACATTTTGTAATGTCGTAAAACCGTGCGAAGCAGTGGTGAGTCGCTAGAAGTGTGAGAAAACAATTAAGAGGTCGACTATGCAATAAAAACAAAATATTTTTATTCGCACACTTTACCACGGTGTTCGCAGCCCCTGGCACCGTATAGCGTTTGCTACCCCTGCATAAATTCGTCACCCTGGCGGTAACAATGACAAATAACCGCGGACGTGAGTGCTGTAGGTGTAAAGAGCACTGTTATGTATGGGGGAAGTGAAATGTGACAAAATGTTGTTTTTAGGGTTCCGTATCCAAAGGGTGCTAACGGACCCTTTTACTACGGCTCCGCTCTCCGTCTGTCTGTTTGTCCGTCCGGCGGTCACAGGGCAGTTTATTTTGAACCATTATAAGTCAGCACTTGTAACACACAGTGTGTAAACAAGTGGCCGCTATCATCATATCAGGCGAAAGACGTCCACTGCTGGACATAAGCCTCTCCCAAAAGGGGGAATTTGCCATAATCGCCACACTTGACAGGCGGGTTGGCGATCGAAGTATGGTGGTCAAATGCATAAAGAACACTATTGCCCATTCTCTAGTAAATCCCTTGGTCGCCTTCTACGACACCCACGGGATGAAATGGGATGGTGCAATTCTTTTACTTCCAGCACCACACGGAACGCCGCTATAATAGGTATTAAATAATAAAACATAGTTATAAATGAAAGGGGTCCCCGTACAAGGTACCTTTTGTTCTTTACTAAGGAATATTAAAAATAAATGCAGTTTTAAATATTGTACAGTTAGTAGGTACGAAAACCTTCGCGTCCGAGTATTTTTACAGAATTGGAGCGCCTATATCTTGGTAGCTACTGTGTCGTATATCATTCTATAGATTGCTGATAAAGGTATAAGGAGTCTGAACAGTCTTGAGCTTGCGCATTTACTAGCCGCATTTCGTTTTCTGGAGCTGAAATTACGGCTGCGAATTTAAGTACAGAAAACTGCAGTCACACTTCTATTAAATTTAAACGAAATACCGTATGTGACCTCTGAGTTTGTTTCGGCCTTTCTTCTCAGTGTAGTCAGATAGTAACGAACTCATCTTATTTTTTTTAATATGATTGACGTGTAAAAGTGTTTGTACAAACCTACTTACAGATTTAAAATCATTTACTTATTTAGTCGTCCCGGGTTACATTCAGGCAAGCAAAAATAGCAGCGCTAAGGAAGGAATTCTTTTTCCGCACCACCTCGAACCAGCCATAGTGATACGCATCCAGGGCCTCAAGTCTGCTATTACAATAGTGTCAGAATGGTCTATCATTGATTTCATAATTGTTGATTTTGACAAGTTTGGTAATCTGCTAACATAATGGCGTCATTATGACTTTCCAATGGTCAGCCACTGACACTCCATTGAAAGAAATGGCATATATTGGTAATCTCGTGCCTAAAGACAAATGAATGACTGACTTGGCGGTAATTGTTGACAGTTTCTAAAATAATATGTTAAAACACAATATGTTAAAATATTATTCTTAAAAATGAAAACTGGCACGAATTAATGTTCAATTTTAGTAGTATTTTTTCGAAAATCATTTCTACTAACGGGTTTTATAATAATGGCAATATGACAATGCCATTTTAACACAATTCTATTACGAGACCATTGACCGACCACTGATCGACCATTATGAATTTAGTAGATTACGAACTTTTAGCAAAATGACAATGGAATCGTATTGGAATGACGAATTTATAAAAATAGCAGACTTGAGCCGCAGGTCGTCTGGCCACCTCTTTCTGGGCTTTGGGAGGCCTTTGCCCACGAGTGAACATTACAGGTGAATAAATAAAAGAAAGGGCAAGTAGGTCTATCTAATGACAACATATTTTTCTGTAACGTTTAATAAATGCGTTACAATACATAATTATAAAGTTACAAGCAACTGCTCAGATAGTTGTTCAAGATCTAGTTTGGTAAAGTCGGGGTAAATAATTTGTTAAGCAAATTGAGCATCAACTTTAATTGTCCGTTTAATCAAATCACAACTGCAAATCTTTAATAATAATTATACGTAATCTACCTTTTTATTTTGTAATACCTTCAAAAGCCAACATAAGAATTCTACCGAAAATAAAAATTATAAAAACTACAATTAATTGTTAAATTAACTTTTACATTATTATCTCCATTCATTCACACCTTACCTTCTTCCAACACGATCCGTCCGCGGTGTAACTCTTCATTTGCGGATTGTTAATGTACATCATCATTCTTTCCCTTTATTACACCAGCAATGGTTTAGGAACAGCAGGATGCGCTCCCCAATGTATATTACACGAATTGTGGTTATTTGTGCGAGTGCTAAAAAGGGGTTTTTAGGTCAATTTTTGGATTGATATTGATAATGTAGGGTGTTAAAAGTGAAAGGTAATTTTTTATGTATATTATGGTTGATTATCTTTACTTTTGTTGAATATTTTTGTGTTTTTAACGGGTAGGTAGTATTTTAATGAATCGTAAACGTGTAATCGTTCCGTGTGGTGTCGGATGTAAAAGAATAGCACCATCCCATTTTTTCCCGCGGGTCGACACCATTTATCGCCTTCTACGACTAGAAGGCGACGAATGAATGAACGCTGCTGCCCATTCTCCAGTAGAGAATGGGCAGCAGCGTTCTCTATGCATTTAACAACCATACTGCGATCGCCAAACCGCCTGCCAAGCGTGGCGATTATGGAAAAATTCCCCTTTTGGGGGAGGTCTATATCCAGCAGTGGACGTCTAAAGGCAGAAATGATGAAACGTGACTATGTATTATGTCTTATTAATTAGTTTAACAATGGGCGGTTAGTAGATATTATTTTGGTGTTTCAGCATCATCCAAAGGTATGTTATAGTTAGAGATCCCACCATTGTACGAGTATTTACATGTTTGTCCTTTTTTTACTTAAGTGGTATAAAATAAAGTGATGAATAAATAAATATGTTACAAATAAGCACAAACACACACAGATTTTTTGGCTTCTTTATGAAGAATCATCTATCAAAACAGTGGAGGAAAACATCGTGAGATAACAGCATGTTCTAGAACCAAAAATACGAAAATATGTGACATTTACTAACCCGCACTGGGCCCGCGTGGTGGATTACGGCCCACTCCTACTCACAGAGAGGAGGCCTGTGTCCCAGCAGTGAGAACGTTATAGGCTGGGTCATGATGACAAATCATTCAAGATAGTTAAAAGAGGGCTGCCAGGATATCGACGCACTTACTGGAACCGTGAATTCAGCACATGATTCCAGACCACCTTTTTTTTTTGGCTGGGAAATCATCAAATAACTTCTTCCGCTCTGGGTGGAGCAGGAGGGTGTGTCAGACTTTTACTGACTAAAACCCACCCGTGTTCCCTCAGTAGCCTGTATGCCAGGGGCGGCGGTATCTCTTTCGAACAACCAACCCGCAACCCTGGCAGAGACCCCCTGAGTAGACATTTAAAGTAGGTACAAACAAAAATCTGCTGTTTGCAAACTTGACGAGTACCTACTCAGGTACTTGTCAATTATGACCGCGTAGTTATTGCATAAAAAAAGTAATTCAGATTAAATATAATATAATAAGTTTTTTTTTTAATAACTTGTAAGTTCTGAATCTATGGTAAAAGTTGTGCGTCGATGTCGTTGCTACCCAGTGTATAGGTATATAGGTAGGTACCTAATCGTTAACTTTAAAACCAAACCCAAGCATACTGCCTCTTGGTGCGGGTTGTTCGAAAGAGATACCGTGGCCCCTGGCACATTTAAAACTGAAGGAACACGGGTGGGTTTTAGTCAGTAAAAGTCTGACACAACCTCTTGCTCCACCCAGAGCGAGAGAAGTTCTTTGACGATACCCCACCTTAAAAAAAAAAAAAAACTGTACGCTCTTTTAGATCATTTTCAAGTAAATAATAATGAGAGATGTTTTAAGTTCAGTCTACTGGATGTGCATTAAAATCAAGGCTAGTATAAACTAGTTTTAAAGAACGGCATCGGAGCGAGCGTCCATTAAACTCTATCAAGTTGACGCTTGCTCGCAGAGGGAGTTGGGACGATTTGTCTTCCAGTCAAGTGCTGTATTAGGTATGTATCTTTTAAGCCACGTGTAAATAATATTGTTTTCAGTGACTTTATCCTTGAAAATCTAATCAATATTAATATTATTAAGCTGAAGGTTTTGCTTGATTGAAAGCGCTAAGGTCAGGAACTATTGAAAAAATATATATTAAAAAACTATTCCCCGAGTAAAGATCAGACCCCCGACCGTCCCTTGCTCGTTGATGCGCCAGCCCACGCCGCAGCTGAGCCAGTAGCTTTAAATTCCCCGTTTAATAATCAAATATTTTGATCCAGCCTGTCCCCACTAGCTGTCCCCCCCGCGCCAGTGACTCCCTGAGCCGAGGTTCGTACCCCACAGGGGGTGCCCTCAGTGCGCAGTCGCTTTAGGTTTAAGTAGGTTTACGCCCTGGCTGGAGGCTTTTAGAATCCTAAAAACCTTCACAGGAAAGTCCGGTTGAGCAGTCACGGCCTCTCAAGGTCAACTGCGAGATGCCACTAACAAAAAAAAAAAAAAAAAGAAGTAATAACAACAACAAGGGTCGATCGACGGTATAAAACATCATGCTAGGACTTTTAAGAGCTCAGAAAAAAGAAAACGAAGAACTCGCACGCGCATGCGATTCGATGCGACGGGGTGGGTCGGGGGAGCCAGAAATTTGACGCGGACGTAGTCGCGGGCAGAAGCTAGTAAATTATAAGATGACACTCTTCTCTTCTCGTTAAACCCCTCTGGGTTTGTGGCTACTTAGCCAAAAGCCAATCTCCCAATAACAATGTGTGTGCCAAATTGCGTCCAAATGAGTAACAAACATACGATTACGTTTTTACATATATAACTTATAGGTAGTAGGTACGATGCCATAGTTGTTTTTAAAAACGTCCACTGGTATGCAAATAACAGGAAAACTCCGTTGCAACTTCAGTCCAGATTACTAAAGAAGCGAAAAAAATATTTTTAAATAATCTCACCATTTTCAGAGGAGCACCTTAATGTCTTCATTCACTAACATTTTAGTTTCTTTCATACAATTTACTGCCCCGGTATCACAGCGAAGCGAAGCAGGCGGAAAACTAAATTTAATACTTCCCTTTCAAGAAAAATACAGCAAGTGTCGGTCGAGTTATAAAAATTCTGGAGTATTTTTAACTGAAATGAAATGTCGCGCTGGTGACTAGGTGTAAGTTGGTTTCGTAATTTTGTAATATTTGCGTTTTAGTTTTTGTCTATGTGATATACCTAAAGACACAGTTTTTAGTATAGGTAGATAGCTCTAATAACTGTATTAATTGTTTAGATACGGTACTTTTGTCAAAATTAAAGGACAAACAACTACAACAAAAAAAACTAACTTTCATTGATTGGTTTTTCAAGCACAAGAACTCTCAACTACACGCTCTCAAGACTCATTTTCACAGAATAATCCCAATGCTTATCAAAACAGGAACATTCGGTTTGCAAGATTTCGTTCGTGGCAGCTATGCTTCAACTCGCCACTGCACTGTTTAATAAAATAAGTATTTATTTATATGGTAAGATAAAACTACTGTTAAAGTCGAAAATATACAGCAAAAGATTGCATAGACACATTGTTCATAAATTGAATATTATAACGACAATACAAACTATTTACCCCAATTCATTCGAACCCTTTTGAACGCAAAACACAAACTATTATTTTCAACACTTGAAATTAACAGTTCACATAACGATACCATTTCGTAGGTAACCTAGTATTCAGTGTAAACTCTGCGCCGGCAAGTTTAAATTGAATCCAAGAACTTGTTAGGAGCGATATATAGCCGATCCCAATTGATCCAGGCTCGAAAGTTCGCCGAATATTCGTTGAAATCTCGTGAAAGAACTAGTTTATTCGGCTAAACGAAATGTTACGTCAGCTGATTGGATGTTCCCTGCAGCCTGCTATTTTTGTGTCGGTAAATTGATGTTCAGAATAAACTGTTGAGCTAGATATAAATTAATCATTTATTTAGTGCAACAAAAATAGAACCCACCTAAACACATGATAGGGCACAATTTTAGAAATGCATTGCACTAATTGATGAGAACTAAAAGCAATTACCTATATAGTAGTTCCGTGTCACCACTCGGAAATACTATAATAATTGCTTTTAGTTGCCGGACGTACAGAATAGCACCATCCCATTTCTTCCCGCGGTTGTCGTAGGAGGCGACTAAGGGACTTACTAGAGAATGGACAGCAGCGTTCTCTATCCATTTTACCACCATTCTGCGATCGCCAACCCGCCTCCCTAGCGTGGCGATTATGGCAGAACCCCCCCAAATTGGGGAAAGCCTATGTCCAGCAGTGGACGTCGTTCGGCTGAAATTATGATTAATGATGAAAAGTTAAGATTAATTACGATATAAGATTTTTTTTAATGTAAAACGGCCTTGGCAATGCGCGTTGCGTGTAATTACGTCATCGTCTGCAGCCATTTACCAACTATGTTTGGGACCAGTATTTTACAAGGAGCGACTGCTTATTTGACCTCCACAACCCAGGTACTGGGTAATAGGATACCCTTGGTAAGACTGGTTGTCAGACTTTCGGAGTTCTGAAGAAGAAAGATCCGTGAATGACAGTCGACACAAAACTTTTAACGTGCTCTCCGAGACACGGAGGGCTCTTCTTATGTAAAGATGGCCACCCATCCACGGACCAACCGCGGTAAGCGATCGATCAACCTGTGCGGTAGTTATTAATTAGGCACATGACCTTGCTGTGGGTGAAAACGTAATTATAATTTTATTTTAACGCAATCTATGCTCACACATATTGCGTATCTAGCAACAAAACAAATGCAATGCAAGTGCAACAAATCCAATCAATTGAAAGAATACATCTACCTTGTAGATGAAATATTTGGGCGCGACAGTCGTTGCCCCGACGCTCCACGTAATCACGGATTTAGGGGGCGCCGATCCCAGTGAATGTCCGAGGCTTTACTACGAATCCGAGGGTGTTCTGTAATCTCTGCTGTGCTGTGATGAGCACGGACTGAAGATCTAGAATGGATTATTGTAATTTTAATTATTTGGCTGTTCAGTGAGCATTTTTATCGGTGTATGGATTGTACCTATGTTTAATGTAGCCTGTTTACGAAGAAGCATGGTAGGTAATGGTAAATTTATACGCAGATTTTTAATACTATGAATTTCGTACATGATACTGAAACGTTAAAAATTTTCGTCGGTTATTTTCTGTTCTGTACATTTTACTAGGTATCGCAATTTTCTATGAAACAGCAGATATATAACGGTAGTATTCTAGAATAATGTGCTAAATTGATGGTGACGGTTTTCGCGTCGATATCGTACTCTGTATTGTCGTTGTAATCGAAATGTTACTATTTACTGCACGTACTGCTACTAAATGTCCTAATGATTACTCTTTAACTTTATCTTCTAAACCATTATGTCTGCCTGTGGACAGCGTAGTGGTGTTATATTATTACTTTAGTTGTTTTTGTGAATTTAGTTGTTTGTTCTTATAATGTAACTGTTTAAATTTCCTCTTGTAGCGGCACTACAAATAAAAATGCTGCGCAACAAAATCGAAAAACACAAAAAGAAAAGTGGCGCCATCTACAATGCCACAGGCGAACTATCTAAGCAATTCTACATCCCGCAATCAGAGTTTAACACGACACTCGAACGTATGCAAAATCCCGACATCAACTGTCGGGCAGTTGCCCGGACCAGACACAATACCCGTCTGGTCGGAGGATCCTACTTTTCAATAGAGGATGAGCGAACTTTACACCCTCTCAATTAAAATTAAAATCCTAAAAGAAGTTTTGACCGCTTGAAAATCATATGAAACAGCTAGAAATAAAGATGTAAAAAGACATGTAATATTCAAAACACATCAAACTCTCCAAACTAAGCGACAAAAAATGGTAACGCTTCACAGCAAAACAAGATACCGGATAGGTGAAATTTTTAAGCACATTTTCCTCAAGACGAATTTTAAAAATAGATCCACAAATACACTTCACATTTCACTTTAACATTAATAAATCATCGAGGTTTCCAAGTAGCAGAACATTAGACTCGTAACACAAAGAATTACTTACCGCGCCGTCTCAGGGGTACAAGCGAGATGAACTCTAAATTATACATTTATATTTCCAGAACAAAGAGAGAAATTTAGTTTTTATTTTTGATATTCGCTAAGAGAGCTGGGATTTCTTTAGGTAAAACTCAGTGCAGTGGATTTTATTTTTCATGAATTTAAATTTTTAAAGTGCCAGCTACCTTAAATACCTATAAAATGAGAAAAAAATCACCGTCATCCTATTAATTACTAATCCTACTATAATATTATAAATGTGAAAGTTTGTATATCTAAATGTTTGAATGTTTGTTACTCAATCACGCATGGCTGAACGGATTTGAACGAAATTTAGCACACACATAGATTATAACCTGGATTAACACAGGCTACTTTTTATCCCGGTAGTACTTACGTTCCTGTGGGATAATTTCCGAATTCCATGCAGGCGAAGCCGCTGGCAAAAGCTAGTTAAAAATAAAACACAACAGCTCAGGATTATTATTTGGATATCTTAAAGAAAAGGTAAGGTATATTCTGTTGGTATACAAAAAAATCTGTTGTTTCATAAAAACGTGCAAGACCTTCGCGGTCCAAATGTATGGAACAGCTGATTTCTTTTTGTGTAAACCGACGAAAAATTTCTGCGTTGGGGGTCTAGAATGATATCCTGAATTTATGGTTACAGCTTTAGCACTAGTTAAGAACTTATCCTGTCTAAATATAGTTTATTATTACCTAACCAAACTACTAACTAGTACTAATTTCAATCGTTTTTTTACACAAAAACCTGCACGCTCTTACAGTACAGTGAACTGGGAATACAAATTTTACAAGTTTGTTTTAATCATCTAGTTAATTTATCATCTCTTAGAAATAAGGAAAAATAATCTAAGTAAAGGTTCCTTGAACTGTGTTATGAATTTCATCACGTTCAAGATAAATAATTTTTCGTCGAAAGATCTACGTGGATTGTGCCGTTAGGTTATACTTTGATAAAATGCTCAGGGGCCATTCGATGTTCATCATCCACAATATTCAAGTGTTTGAGTGTTTCGTTTGGGAAAACACGCTAAGTACTGAAACTTTACGCGAGTATGTAGATTCAAATGCTTCTTTAGATTCCCGGTATGGTTACTGGATCCACCAACTCATTGACCAACTCTATGTCTTGCGGTACGTGGTTGTTACTCCAGCACCTTTGTCTGCTATCTGTTTGTTCCGGCTAATTTCCTAAATGACTGAACCGATTTTGACAGGACTTTCGCTGGCAAATAGCTAGTGTTTTAAGGAGTAACATAGGCTAGGTTTTTTGTCCCAGTAACATGTTCCCGTGGGATAATTGCCGACATGCACGCGAGCGGAGCTGCGGGCTCAGCTAGTCTATTATGATACTGTGACTTCATTAACAGTAAAGATGCAGCACGCGTTACATGATTATAAACGACGGACATCACCTATATTTCAGAGTACCTTTGCGTGAACACGCGCTCTTTTAGACTGTTCTTTAAGTCCAAAGCGTCCATATGGGATATGCTACCTTTAGCATACACAAGTCATTATCTGCCTAGCCATTTCCCAACTTTGTTGGATCTACTTCCAGTCTTACCTAACGCAGCTGAAAACCAGGATTTTACATGAAGTGACTATCAATTTGACCTTGAAACCCGAAAGTCTGACAACCAGTCTTACCAAGGCGTACCGTATCTGCGGCGACTAGGGCCGTGGGGGCGCATATACTGCCTCTCCCTCACGTGCGCCGCCTCCCTCTTCGCGAGCATTACTGCTTTGCAGAAGGAGGGTTGTGGAGGTCAGATAGGCATTCGCTCAGTTGCGAAATGGCTACGCAGATGATGAAATACTAAATACACAATACTCAACATAATTTGTAAATTTATTATTTGGAAAACACATGCTAAATAGTCGCCATAATATCGTCAACAACGTTCCTATTCAATACACATAACAGAGCCACCGCAAATTAGTGCGAGCCTGCCCAATCGTGACAAATGAGCCGCCATCTCATATTCCTAACCGCGGCCCCGCGGCCATCGCATCTGATAATGTATGAGCTAAAATGGCTATTAGTTTAATAGGTAGTTAGGAAAAAAAGGATTTTAATACGTTGAAAATTGAGTAGAAAGTAGAAAGAACGTGCTTCATGCCAACATATAATATTATGACCAATGACAGATGAACCTATAATTCTATGATAATTTATAATCAAATTATTTTATTTCACATAAACCTACATGGGCACTTTAGGAAACGTCAGCAGCTAGGGGCACGGTTCCAATTGGTCGTTTCCTATGGAGTAGAGCTCGGAACAAACTCCACAGTTACTCTTTTAAAAAAATTGGTTACTCTTTTTAAAAATCATCATCATCATCATCATCATCAAGCCTATAATGTTCTCACTGCTGGGATACAAGCCTCATCTCGGTGAGAGGGATTGGGCCATAATCCATTACGCGGGCCCAGTGCGGGTTGGTAGATGTCACATGTCTTCGAATTTTTGGTTCTAGGACATGCCGGTTTCCTCACGATGTTTTCCTTTACCGTTTTGAGAGCAGTGGTGATGAAATAATTTACACAAAGTAAAGCGCCTGTCTGGGTTCGAACTCACGACCTAAAACTCGTAAGTCGCGGCCGTTACCATTTGGCCACCACTGCTCCCACACAGAGATAATAAGGTATAGTATTTCAGTTAATTATTGGTATGCGCTATCGAACTAACTTACTAACAATAGTTTATTGGTCTGTGTTCCCTCTGGACAAATTCCGATTGACTTATTTGACAAATAATTTCATAGAAATTCTATTTCATTTTCGAATTTAGCTAGCCCCGTTACTATCAACACACTTTCGATCACAATCTGAAGGTTTTTTTAAAGTCGTTGTTATTTTACTCTTTCCTGCTGTACCTATACAACGTGTAAAGGAAAGGAGTGCTTAAGGATAGCAATAGGGTTTCTGTTACACCCTGTGTAGTAGTCTGTGCTAAATAAATAAATGTCTTTATTTATCAAGTGACATGACTCAATTTGTTAGTAACAATATTCCTTACCCCTATGTTAATTCTCCTATTCTAATCACTTAACCTAAAACCATGAATACATGTGAATCACTGCCACACGCGTAACACCGAGTTGGAAAGCGTGCAGCAGCGACTCACATTTAAACAATCGAGTCTGCTCGCCACACAGCGCAGAATAAGGTTGGGGCTGGCCCGCACGCGATGCACCAGGGAGGCCCATCGTTTCCTCATCGTTGTCGTTGTCTTTCCTGCTGTCTGCACGCTACAGTAGTTAATGGATGCTGCTGAAAGAGTCAAGCTCGTACCAAAACTCTGGGCTGACTGTATTTAGATTGCTATAGACACACTAAGAAGCAGAAGTTAAATATTACTCCAAAAAAATCCATCCATCCAATACTGGAGGAGGCCTTCGTTCACAATACCTAGTCACTTATTCAGCGATAATTTGCTACAACAGATTGGACTGCGTATTGGTTCGTATAGGGAGGTTGCATTATCTCCGGCGCCATCTTTGTCTTGTAAACCAAATACTTGAACACATTGCAGTCCTAATGGAATTTCTAACTGTTTCTACTGAAGTTTTAGTTAGTGTAGTTATTCTCTTTGGGTAGGTTTGCTTTGATTTATTTTGTAATCATTATCTTGGATGGTTTTTTTAATACACATCGATATTGGAAACAGTTGATTTTTGTTCTAGAATAGGAAAAATAAATAGGAATGCTAAAATAAAATCTCTCTCTGCTTTGCTAAAATATTGATTACAATGGGTTTACTACATTGTGAGTTCTCAAACGGAGTAAGAAAGTAGTGAAAAAACTTTCACAGCATTTTTAGCAAATAATAATGAATAAATGGGCCTTATTAGAAGGATAAAAGTCACCCAAAGGAGAATGAAGAGGGCTATTCTTGGAGTTTCCCTACGTGATTGAATCAAAAATAAAGAGATTCACAAGAGAACCAAGGTAACCGACATGGCCCTAAGAATTACCAAACTTAAGTGGCAGTGGGCAGGGCACGTTACTCGCAGAACAGATGGCCGTTGGGTCCGAAAGGTTCTGGAGCGGCGACCGCGTACCACTAAGTGTAGAGTTGGAAGGCCGTAGAAATCCGCTGGATGCGGGAAACACAGAACCGGTCGAAATGGTGGAGCTTGGAGGAGCCTATGGGCAGCAAGGGCTGTTATTGATGATGGTGATTAATTGGTAAATTACCGGAATAAGCAATTAAGTAATAATGTTGTCATTTAGTTTGAAAATTCTTGAAACCATGTTCCTAAGAAACTCACACAAATTATTTATAAGGGTTGTATTTCAATGTCAAAGGACGTTTCCCTTTATTTTAGCTTAAATCTCCAAGGAAGGTATTAATTTTGTATTTAAGTATTCCGAGTTTACTCCTTAAAGAGGAAAGCTTGTAAGTAGCTTGTAAATGTTGCGTTCCTCTGTTAATGTTTTGTTTTCGTTTCAAACATTTTTTTATATTCGTGACGACAAAAGATTTAGCTCAGCAATCGCAGTGCAGTTGCATTTCCCAAAAGACAGAAGAAAGATAAATTGGTTTATTTGTCACAGAAACGCGTGTATACAAAAATATAATTAACTCAAGTAAGTAAACAGAGGAGTCCGTTGGATGCGGGAAGCATAGAACCGGTCGAAGTGGGGGAGCCTGGGGGAGGCCTATGTCCAACAGTGGACGTCTTTCGGCTGAAATGATGATGAAGATGATGCAGTAAACAGACAACTAAAACAAAATAGATCTTCATTTAAACACGACTACAACACAGAAATAGTCGGCAGCTGGACGTCATGGCTGTGACAAGAAGGCTTCCACTCAGCGTGATGCTATGGGAGAACAGCACTGCGCTGATATTCAGTGCAATAAAAATCCGACAATCAATTAATTACTTTTGATTATAAGTAATAAGAAGTAAGAAAGAGATACCGTGGCCCCTGGCACACAGGCAACGAAAGGAATACGGGTGGGGGTGTTAGTCATCAAAAGTCTGATACGCCCTTCCTTTCCACCCAGAGCGGGAGAAGTTATTTGATGATTTCTCACCTTCCGATCAGTAATTTATTTACTGACTGATTTTGTATTGACTGCGCAGAAAACTTACAGGTTTTCTCATATTTCTGTGCCCCAATTGCCTAACACTCTGTCTTTCACAGTCAGAAGGATTTTTGAATGAAATTCCTTAGCTATTGCTGTTTGAAAAATTCGCCTGCTCGATGCCGTAAATAACGCAATGAATGTTGCCGAATTGCATTGCAATTATGAGTATGTTGCGTAGTAACTACGTTGGTTTGGACTTCAGATTCTGGTATAATTCTAGTATTCTATTAATAGGCCACTTACACACTACATATTATGTTGGAACGGTTACGCTACTTTTAACTAGATTTCGATTCCACAGATTAAATAAGTTTCAGAGTCAGAAACGATAATAACTTCCTCATTTTACCAGTACGTAAGTTAACAGTCATCTCCAACTATCATCCAAGAAATAAATTCAATACTTCCGAAGTTCTTAAGAACGCGGACGTTGGAATCGATCGTCCAGATATACATTTCCTTTACAAAAGTTAGTTAATTAAAATCGGTATTTATAGCTATGCGGTGTCGGATGCTGGCGATGTTAATTGGTGCGCGCGGTGTTCGTCAGCACTTCGCACTGACCAACACGAACTGCAGCCATGTTCTGAGCCTTGAATGCGAAGATTTAAACTCACTGGAAGTTATTGTGTTTGTAGACAAAAACTGACATTGCAAAGTATGAAGGTGTTGGCGAATACTGAAATCCTAAGTCTTTTCTATAAATCTATAAACGCCATAATAATTTTAAAGTAGGTATGGCTAATTGGTTACTTACTATAAAATACTTATACATGTTAACCATGTTAAATATTATTGCTTTTGTATTTTGTTGAGTATTTCATAGTGGAGGTGCGCTAGGTAGGTACCTACTGTGAAACCTGTGAAACCTGTACACAGGTTGTCTGTAAAAGACGACCTTATGTTATACAGGCTGAATGTAAATTAACTTTAATCATATTGGAACCCATTTCTTCCCGTGGGTGTCGTAGAAGGTGACTAAGGGACTTACTAGAGAATGGGCAGCAGCGATGTCTATGCATTTTACCACCATGCTGCGATCGCCAACCCGCCTGCCAAGCGTGGCGATTATGGCAAAATCCTTTTGGGGAAGGCCTATGTCCAGCAGTGGACGTCTTTCGGCTGAAATGATGATGTTGATATTGGAACCGTTAAGCTAATTTAAAATAAGCTTTCAATTATTTTGACTTAGGATTTTTGGTACGGAAAGAAATAATGGCAGGCGCGAGACTGTTAACTCGAAAGCGTTGAATAAACGAAATATCGTGTCCGTATGGATTGAAGAGCCATGTCTTAGATTTAAACGAGTTACTACAAATTCCAGACAAATTCGGGTAATTTACTACTTAATATTGGTAGTACACTCGTTTAAATCTGAGCCATGGCTCCTCAATTCATACGGACACGAAATATCGATATAAAATCATACAAAGAGTGTTGCATTGCTCGATCCCGCTATAGATAGCCTCCTCCAGTACTGGTTTTTTTTTTTAATTAGTTTTTAACTTCTATTAAATTAGTAACTGACATAGTGTCGAATGACGTCCAATTTCCATAAAAAAGTCCATATAATATCTAGTACAACTATAGGTACATCCTCGTTGACAAACTGTTAAGTTTTGAATAATAATAATCGTTGCTCGGCGCATTTTCTGGACTACCCAGTTTCACGAATTATAAGTAGGTATCGACATAAGTGAAACTTTTAGAATTTACATTATTAATTCACACCTATTCACTAATGAATTCATTGTTTTGCCTAAGACGTAAAGCAAAATAGCCCATCCAATTTGAACATATTGTGAAAAAAAGGACTTTGTCTATCATCATCAAATGTTAATGCGCTTTCAATCGCGTGGTTGAAAGCGCATTAACATTTGATGCGTATAATTGCTATATGGAATTTTCTAAATCTACAATTTAAAGACATATTTGAAATCAAGTCTTAAAACGCACAAGAAACTCCTGAGTTTGAGTTTCTTTTAAATGCGTTTTAAGTCACATTTATTTCAATTAAACCATTTACAGATACTTTTAAATTTTCGTAGAGGCTGTTAGTTTGGCGGAAAGTTGGAGCTAGTAGCCCATTCCAAAACGTAGATCTCTTTGAAGATGACCGGGCAAGAAAATTCTTCAAAATCTCTCTCAGCATTTCTACTTCAGTAACAGACAAAACGTAACTAACATATTCACTACCTTTCACCTTAACTCTCCGCTCTTTTTCCTAAAACCCCGACTGAAAGGCAAAGCAGCAAGCAATAAATCCAAACTACAATGGAATACAAAAAACTCCCATAGATTCCGGGTACCGAAAATGTAGTGAAAATGCAAAAGACTGAGACATTTTTAACACTCGGGCTAATCTCGCAACAGGCATTCATCATTCCTAAAATACTCCCTCTTTGTGAGCACTTCGGCACAAGTTTGAGCAAAAAAGTTAAACATGGGGATACTTATTTTAGTAGCATTCGATATTAGTGGAATGTCGTGTACGACAACTACCATTCACCGAACACAATTCCAGAGACCAGCACCCTAATTGCGTAACTCACGATTCATCATAATCTGTATCGTTTTGAAACGGATTGTTAAGCCTTTGCTTCATATGTTCGAAAAATGTGTCTGCTCAGCAACGTAAATAACGCAATGAATATTTCTGAACTGTCAAAAGGAAACCGATTATGATTAATCGTGAGTTACGCAATTAGGGTGCAGAAACCTACAAAAAAACCGAAAGGTGACAATCAGACAGGTTTACAAGTTTCCTTCTTTTGCTTCGTATATTTTCTACTTCAACAGCAGGTGTCGTGGAAATGTGATATTTTTTACATTTATTGTCAAATATTTGCATTGTCATTTATAATTAAATAGGGCCCAAGCGTCTATCTACTTGTCATGATCGAAATTCCGAGATATCAAACCCAGGACCAGCACCGCATATATCAATTACCGTTGCGAACACTAAAGTAATAGGTTTTAAAACATAAATATAGCAATCGGTGTATTTTATTTCCCAGTTCTCAACCTGTAGACCAAGAACACCTCGCTGAGGTGGACGCTGAAGTCGAACGTAGAACCTCTCTCCCGCCCGTCGAAGACCCAGATGATCCATTACCTCTCGTCACCCCGGACGAAGTTCACGAGATCATCAAAAGTCTGAAACCCCGACACGCCCCCGGCGCTGACGGCATCACCAATAGGGTGATCCAGATGCTACCCGCCCACCTGATCATGCTCTTGACCACCATCTTCAATGGAGCCTTGAGCAATAACATCTTCCCCCAAGCATGGAAGTAAGCCACGGTCATTGGCTTTCCAAAACCCGGCAAACCCAAAACGGAGCCCACGAGCTACCGGCCCATCAGTTTACTGGACAGCCTCAGAAAAATCTATGAGCGACTTATTTACAAGCGTCTCAGGGACTTGACCGAGACTAAAGGCCTGATACCCAACGAGCAGTTCGGTTTCCGAACCCAGCACAGTTGCGTACAACAGGTACACCGGATCGTAGAGCATATAAGCGTTGGCTTCCAACGCGGCAATGCGACCGGTGCAGTATTTTTTGACATAGCGAAAGCCTTCGACAAGGTCTGGCACAACGGCTTGATATACAAGCTGTACAAACTCGGCGTGCCGGACCGTCTCGTACTCATCCTACGAGACTTTCTGTCGAACCGCACCTTTCGCTATCGCATCGAAGGGACCCTCTCGTCCCCCCACCTGATTCGCG
The DNA here is from genome assembly GCA_949987655.1 of Polymixis flavicincta. Classification (NCBI taxonomy): domain Eukaryota; kingdom Metazoa; phylum Arthropoda; class Insecta; order Lepidoptera; family Noctuidae; genus Polymixis; species Polymixis flavicincta. Next base: position 7,455,338 of record OX465183.1, on the reverse strand, counting down.
CCGGCGTCCCTCAGGGCGCCGTGCTGTCCCCTCTCATCTTCACGCTGTTCACTAGCGATATCCCCAAAAGTAGAAAGGCACAGTTGGCACTGTTCGCAGACGACACAGCCATCTACCACTCTGGGCGTAGTCATAAAGCGATAGCCTCCTCCCTCCAAACCGCAGTCAACGTACTTGGCGCGTGGTTTAGGAAATGGCGAATCGAATTAAATCCGGACAAAAGTCAGGCGGTTCTCTTTTCGAAACCGCGAAATAACCCAGACCCCATCTCCATATTCAGCAAGTTGATCCCTTGGGAAAAGCGAGCTAAATATCTTGGAGTGATTCTAGATCAGCACCTCTCCTTCTCTGAGCATATCAAGAAGGCGCGCTCACGCGCCGCCTTCGCTCTCGGAAGGCTGCACTGTGTTCTGAACGCACGTAGCAAATTGTCACTTAAGTGCAAATTGCGTATTTACACGGCGTGCATAAGGCCCATCATGACGTATGCATGTGCAGTCTTTGCACACACGCACCTCCGACACATCCATAGGATGCAGATCCTCCAAAACCATTTCCTTCGCCAAGCCACAGACTCCCCATGGTTCGTTCGGAACGAGATCCTCCATCTCGATCTGAAAATGCCCACTATTGCTCAATTTCTGAAACGCAACTCGAAGCGTTCTTCGATAAAGCCGAGTTATATCGCAATCCCTTGATTGTGAAGGCCGCTAGTTATGTCCCCAGTAGAATCAGTAGAATTCGCCGGCCAAGACATGTCCTTTCCGACCCAGACGACCCCATCACTGTTCTCCAAGAAAAGAATAGGGCCACCAGTACAGCGCACAAACACAAACGACCGTCCTTCCGACCTCGTCGCCGAGGTCCACGCGCCCCGCGAAGACCCCCGAGTAACGATCAGACCCCCAACCGTCCTTTGCTCGTTGATGCGCCAGCCCGCGCCGCAGCTGAGCCAGTAGCTTTAAATTCCCCGTCTAATAATCATGAAAATATCTTGATCCAGCCTGTCCCCACTAGTAGTAGCTGCCCCCCCCCCCCCGCCAGCGACTCCCTGAGCCGAGGTTCGTACCCCACAGGGGGTGCCCTCAGTGCGCAGTCGTTTTAGGTTTAAGTAGGTTTACGCCCTGGCTGGAGGCTTTTAGAGTCCTAAAAACCTTCACAGGAAAGTCCGGTTGAGCAGTCACGGTCTCTCAAGGTCAACTGCGAGATGCCATTCACAAAAAAAAAAAAAATCTTATTATATTATTTCTTATTATGCTTTTATATCTACACGGCATGCACCAGTACTAAGAACTTCAATTGCACGAATATGCCTGACAGTCTACTGTGAATTTTGCAGGAATAAACGTGTGCACAATATTCTAGGAATAATATCGAACAGTTTCGAATACGCTCGTCTTTTCTTCCGTAGTGTTAGAGAATACGCCCACCGCAAAGCCTGCATACGCGGCAACTTTGTTTCGCATTTTCAGTACAGTTTTTATTTCTACTATTTTCTTGTGTAATTCATATTGACGTGTACTGGATGTACGAGTACGTGGAATTATTTACTCATTATTTGAATACTTTTTACTGTGTGTTTTTAACAATGTGAGGAATAAAGTTTGGTTTTTCGCTTTGTTTTGGATAAGCTAATATTTCATAAAAAGTTACCATGGCTATACAATCCCTTTTTAATTGAAACCACTTTTTAACTGACTTCACATAAGAGGAGGTTCTCAAGTCGTTTGTTTTGTTTTGTATCTATTCATATACCATTTATACCAGAGATATTATGGATATGATATTTCGGATCTGGATACGGATATGGATATAAGAATAAAATTATATCGGTTTCGGATACGGTTACGGGTATATAATTATTTTGGATTATCCGTTAGTTTCGGTTACGGATATTAGATTGAAGTAAAATATAAACACAAATAGTATGTAATAATTTGGTTTTATTTATAGGTTTTATCTAGTACCAATAGTACCTACTATTGTTTTTGAAAGAATCTGTTACTGATAACTATTTTCGTCACTCTTGTAAAGGTGTTATTTAGACTCCGGCCTTATACGAAACTATCCGAAACTTGTGAAATAGATACGGTTACGGATATGTTTTTATTTCGGATATCCGAAAGTTTCGGTTACGGTTACGGAGCTCCATAACATCCCTGATTTATACCTATCTCCGGCAATAGTTCATCGACTTCACAAACTCTTTTTTCTTGATAGGGATTCTATATAAATTGTAGTTATTAACTTTGCTTGTGTAGTTTTTGAGTTAACTGCAATATTACTACCTGTCACTAATGTTAACATAGCAGGTAGTGGTATATAAATTGGTGTAGGGTACCTACCCTACACCAATTTATATACCACTACCTTTTCACTACGTTTTCATTTTCATCTTTTAGATGAAAATGAAAACGTTTTTCCAACAAAAAACAACCAACATCCAAAACAACACTACAACGTGATAAATAACTTTAAATTCTGAAGTCTGTGGCAAAAACTCAAATACGGATCCAAAGACACCAACCTTCCCCCCGAGTGGGTTCCCGCATTGTCGTTGCGGGGGTCGCTCCGTGGATTCCGGCCACGGTGAAGCCAAGAGGAACCTAAAGGTGGGGCCGCTCGTCAGGGCTTTTGCCTTCAAGCCATTGACGTAGCGGCCAAAAAGTAGGTTGCGGTGAGGTGCACCGCAACTGAGGTGGGCCGCGATGTCGAATGGGAGGCATCGCGGCTGAGGGTTACGGGCTGCGGTAGAGGAGGAGTGCCGGTGCTCCTGAGCAGCTCTCTTCCCTTCCGTGGCCTGGACGGGGCGCCACCGTTTGATGGCGGACGCGGTGGGGCCGCAGGGGAAGAGGAGTGTCGGTATAGCGTCAGCCACTCTCCCTATCCCCTGCGGCCGAAAAGTGGTAGACGGGACGGCGCGTTGTGTTCCACACGCGCGCCGTCAAAGATGTCATTGCAGCAACCACTGGTGGGGTCCGCAAGGGCCGATGCCTGCCAGGGGTGCGGGTTTGTTCGAAAGAGATACCACAGCCCCTGGCATACGGGCTACTGAGGGAACACGGGTGGGTTTTAGTCAGTAAAAGTCTGACACGCCCTCCTGCTCTACTCAGCAGAAGTCATTTGATGATTTCCCACCCAAAAAAAAAGACACCAACCTTTATTGTAAAAACGTTTTTATGTTGACCAATCCTTTAGATAATCTTAGGGATTTTAGCAAAGAAAAAAAGTCACTATGTACAGTCTCCAGCAGGTCAAGCTATCCCAAACTGTCAAATTTTCCCAATTGAACAAAAACCTTATTCCTTTGCAATAAAGTTGAAAAACTATCAAAGAAATTTGACAGATTGGGGTAGCTTGATGTGCTGGCCTCTGTACAATAGACGCTGAAATGGTTCCGAAAGCTCCTATTAATAGAACAGGTTGATAATCTTAATTTGTTCAATATAAACCCTACTTAGAAAACAATAAAATGTTACAAATACAACATTTGTTAAGAATTTAATGTGTTGGAAGCCATCACAAATTCAACATTACATGCATGAAGATTCGGAATTCGAACACAACGAGAATCAAATTAACAACGCCGTTGACAAAGCGTATGAAATCAAAATGAACACGCGATTCCCTTATTTGATACACGTGCAAGCAATTAAAGTCAAATTAAAAAAGTCGCTCAAAGCCCAGGTCCAATGTTATTTGGTTTTGTTTCTGAGACATCGTTTTCAACACAAACCCAATAATTGTGTAACAACTATTAATCAGAATCTGAAACATGTTGAAAGTTATTACTAATCCATTGTTTCATAAACAGGGTGTAAGGGGAACGCTTCCGAAGCCAGAACGTAGCTTATAAACGACCTAAATGTAAACGTATACCAATAACCTTTCGCCTTAAATTGGTTATTTTGCAACAATTTAAAACGTTTGATGCTTCTGTGATGTTTCTAGTATTTTTTAGGGTTCCGTACCTCAAAAGCAAAAAACGGAACCCTTATACGATAACTTTGTTGTCTGACTGTCTGTCAAGACCCTTTTTCTCAGGAACACGTGAAGGTATCAAACTGAAATTCATATCAATGACTCAAGTCTAAATCACTCAATCAAACTTCTAAGCCAACGTAATCAAAAGATACAGCCGTTTTTGCCGCAAATTTTCGACACTCGCAAGAGTAAAAACCTACAGGGTACTTCCCGTGACCTCATAATCTTAAAATTTGGTAGGAAGCAAGGTCTTACAGCACATATAAAGGAAAAAAAAAATTGGTCAATTTTGGTACTTACTGAATTTGCCCATATCTTTTTTTCTATGGCGGTATAACAAAAATACCATAACTTTTACTTATATATATACCTACAGGTTTGTACGGAACCCTCGGTGCGTGAGTCCGACTCGCACTTGGCCGGTTTTTTATTTTGGCGGCGCTTTACAAAGAATCATCATCATTTCAGTCGAAAGACGTCCACTGCTGGACATAGGACTCCCCTAGGCTCCTCAACTGCGACAAAGAATGCCTAAAGCTAAAGTCGCCGCCTGGACTTCGGGTTGTTTTTAAATGTGTTTAATCTCAAACAATGGTTCGTTTAACTGTTCTCACAACATAGTGTACAAAAAATGCGTTAAAATATGTTAAATAAAAATAAAATAAAACTAGATTTTTGATGGTACCTACTGTATCGAGAATCACTAGCCGTATTACCTGTCTTCGTTTTCGGAAGCGATCCTGTATTTGAAATATTTGTTTGCTCTACAACGTAAATAACGGAATGAATGTTGTTCAATTGTCAGACAGAAATCCATTGCTACTGTTAGTGTGTTCTCAAACGCAAGTTCTTCCGTAGTAATAATACAAACGATCACACAAAAAGCATACAAATAAAGCATTCTGATTCTGATTCTGATTCTGATCAGCCATGAAGTAAAGCCGTTCTTCGGAAAATCGGAACAGCAACATAATTATAATCATATTTTATTAAGATATGGTAACCACATGACATAGGTAAGTAACCAGGGTCGTCCGATAGTTGAAGTTTAATAAGAAACCGATGGAATATTCGAAAACTCGATAACTCCTAGCAGCGAAATCAAAGTCGGAAAATTGCTGATCGCCTATGGAAGTAAGTGGTGTGTCTGCAATGGCCCTTATTTCCTGGAAGAAAGTTGTTCGAAATTTTTGCCTCTTTAATTTTCCACCCTACTGGTTACACTTTTTACAGACGGTGGTAAATATAAGAATACTAGTTCCTGCCAGTAACTTCGTCCGCTTGATATTTCTTGTTGTCCCGAACCACTGCCTCGTGTCAAAACGCCAGCGCTGTTTCGCTTAGCATTCTTTCCATTCTTTTTAAGGGTCATACCGTAATGTTAGGTAGCTTATTTTAACGTTCCCTAAAAATATTTTTTCGAACCCGACTACTACTAATAGTTCTCAAGATCGGCGCTTTCAAACAAAAAAACTCTTTAGTTATGTTATTAGTAGTGGTTCAAAGTATTGGAATGAACTTAGTTTACTATTTTGGTCCGCACTAATTAATTGGACATTTGATTGGTTTGGTTCAGTAATAGGCAAGCGGAATGAGTGGACATTTCGAAAGGCTATTCACTGTAGTTATATTTTTAGACGTTATTTTAGTTATTTGTTAATGAGGAACAGACACGAGTATCGATTATTTGTTTTGTGCCATTTGTTTCGAAATTATAGGATATTTAGAATATCTCTATTTTAATACGTGAAGCAAAAACGCCTTTTCACGAAAATTACGCGGACTGCGGCGGATGCGAGGAGAGCAGAACTGGTCGAAGTGGAGGAGCTTGGGGTAAGCCTATGTCCAGCAGTGGACGTCTTTCGGCTGAAATGATGATGATGATAAGTTTATATCGAGAAGGAGTGCAAAAAGCTAATATTTTTTATATAAATTAATTATGTTTAAATTTCGAGCACTGGGCGATCACTTTAAGTGCGTTTATTCTGAAAGTTGGCAACGTCGCAAATAGCTGACAAATATTTACCTGTTTTATTAATTTGGCAATATTACTGTATGAAAATATGAAATATCGCTAACTAACTATCTAAAATATGAATAATGATTTGCAATTATAACACTGAATTAGATGTTGTAACCGTTTTAGGTGTGAAAAAGGCATTTGGAAAATTTCCAAGTTCTTTTTTTACATCTAAAACTAAATATTCGATGTTAAAACATTAATTATTGCATTGCGTAATCTGTATTTTAGATAGTTAGTTAGCGATATTTCATATTTCCATACAGTAATATTGCCAAATTAATCAAAACAGGTAAATTTTTGACAGCTATTTGCGACGTTGCCAACTTTCATAATAAACGCTCTTAAAGCCTGACCGATACCGCTGTACCGCGCCTTAGGTATGGGCGCGGCGCGACGGGGGTGCAGAGCAGGCCGCTGATTCGTCAGTGCAAGCCGCTCATTCGTTAGTGCAAGCCGCTCATTCGTCACCACTCACAACGTCCGTCCCCCGCCTCGCCGTGCATACTTAAGGCGCGGTACAGCGGTATCGGTCAGGCTATAGTACCTACTAATACGGTTTTTATTATACACATATTGTTCTGTTTTACAGTAACTAAATGGGTATTAAAACAATAGGGTTCGGGGCGAAGATACGGACTTCGTAAATAGTTTGTGGATGCCCAGTTGACGGACGTCAGACGACTCACGTCAAAAGAAGAGTGCGTGTTGTATATGTTTCTCACGCGGCTTCTAGAAAATTGTAGAATCTGCATTCTTATTAGACGAGCGGATTATGGCGGGAGCGGGTTGAAATAGATTGCTGTTATCTATATTAATTTATTAAAAGCCTGTGATTTCCCACAGCAGCGCAAATACCTCTTTAACAGAAGCAAAATCTTTGCACGTCTCTTTTACGTAAATTACGCACACGGAGGAGTATGGAGAAAAAGTGCAGTAGGCTAATGTTTAAAAAAAAAAAAAATCAAAGCATTTATTTCAATTAGGCACATAAAAGGCACTTTTGAAAGTCAATATTTACATTTAAATAGAATTGATTCTAGTCGCCCATTCCAAAATGTAGTTTCGTATGGAGAAGAACGGGCAAGAAACTCCACCGTTACTCTTTTAAAATGTTTTGAATACAATTTAACAAAGTACATTCATTATATAATTATGTGTGAAAAACGATGCACCCAGAATAAAATTGTTACTATACCAAAATAGGCAAAACTAAAAAAAAAATGCTATTGAAGCAATACAGATAAATTAATTTTATGATGGATAAGTGCTCACATATTTACAAACATTGTAAGAGTAAATATACGATTTTTCTAGAATATTAATAAGTAATAAGTCAGTGTGTGAGTTAATCAATGTCATAAATATAATTATTTATACAATTCAATTAGCAACCAGTTTGATTTTGTCTAGGCTCTAGATTGTCCTATGGAGCAGGACCAGCATGTTTCCAAGCATTCTTATCTTGGATATAATCCTCTAATTTATAATATGCTTATTTACAATATTTACTTTTAATATGACTTTTAAATTTCCTTTCATTTAATTGCAATATATCACAAGGTATTTTGTCATAACATTTAACACAGTACCCCATAAAAGATGAATGTACTTTAGCTAATCTGAAAAATGGTTGATCTATTTTGTATCACTTATTTTATTAAAAAGATGTAGATTTTTTCTTACATACATGATATTTCCATAAATGTATTGGCAAGGTACCGTCATAATATTAATCCCTTTAAACAGTTCCCTGAGGGATTCGCGGCGACGTAGATTATAAATAGCTCTGACAGCTTTCTTTTGCAAAATAAAGATGGATTCAATGTCAGCAGCCCGACCCCACACTGCCCCACAGTAAAATGCCATACGATATAATGCTGTGGAAGTAGCTAAAATAGACCAAACGGTTTCTACATCTGTTAACTGTCTGATCTTTTTAACAGCATAATCGGCTGAGCTTAGCCGCCCCGCAAGAGATGTTATATGAGGTCCCCATTGCAATTTATCATCTAGCGTGATTCCCAGGAATACCGTTTGATTAACAAATTCCAGTTTTTCTCCATTCAATATGATGTCACATTCGCTACTTCTAACATTTGGTAATTGAAATCTAATGCATTTGGTTTTTGTGCCATTTAGTACCAAATTATTTACCGTAAACCATTCTTGGACCTGAAGAATAGAGTTATTCACGTCGTCAAGATTTTGTGTACGTCGGTCTATTTTAAATATCAATGATGTGTCATCTGCAAATAACACCATCTTCGGTTGATTTTTATTTAATAATATAGTTGACTCAACAAACGTTCTCCTGTCTTAGCTATGAATATTGAATTCACATTGGTATAAAGGTATAAAAAATAGAAAAGTTAGTATGGTTATTAAGTTCAAAAAAAAAAAATGTTATACGCAACTTTCTTATGTTTTTCTTCCATAAGAACCTTTTCCTGACAATAAAAAACACAAAAAAAAAAAAGAATTAACAAAATTGGTCCAGCCGTTCACGTGTGACCAAGGTAAATAGGGATTCATTTTTATAATATAGAAGACAAGCTGACCTGCCAGACGTTGTCCCGTCTTAACTATGAATATTGAATACGCAACTTTCATATTTTTTCTTTCATAAGAACCTTCTCCTGACAATAACAAACACAACAAAAAAAGAATTAGCAAAATTGGTCCAGCCGTTCACGTGTGATGCGGTGACCAATGGACATATATGGATTCATTTTTATATATACGAGTATAAGATAGATGGATGTATTTATATTTAAACGAATGGTCGAATTTCGACCGCTCTGTTATAGCCACAAGATTCATCATACATAACGGTATTTTCGTAATTTCGAGTTCTAAACACAATATTTTAATTTTAGAGCTATCAACACTGAGTAAATATACTTTAAATACTTCTAAACCCTTTCTAATTGGGTTGAAATAAGGTTGAAAATCTCTCGCCATTTTAATATTATCTATAAGTTACTGTTTTTAATTAATTTATTAAAGAAGTCAAGTCTAACGGAGTGGTAGACAATATTGATTAAATAAGTTTCTTTGAACCTTAGTTAGCTATTTGATTTGTTTTCGGTTTATTTGTTGTCTTAACGCAAAGTCTTTTCTTTGGCTATTTGTATTGTTCATTTTAGAAATGTATTTAACAAGTTTATATTTTAGTCTGTATAAGAGTTTTGTTGGATCTATTTATTTTCAGTCTATCTTTAGCGCTTTATTTACTTTTAGTTTTACTAGGACTAAAAAAATATATTAAAGACATGCTACTTATTTAATTCACTTCAAGAAGATGAAGGTAGGTATTTGTTAGTGCCATTAAGGACAGCAGCTACGGGTTTGAAATCGAAAGCTTCATATAGAAAGTTCTAGTCCGACTGAGAACCTCCCCATCATAAATTAGAAAAGCTTAGCTACTACAACATGTCGAATTTCTGAGCAGAAACTCACAAATAAAACCGAATACCTTTAGCCAGCGACGTCGCCCGCCTTGACGTCGGAAATTATGCCACGGGAACGTACTACCGGCTAAAAAGTACCCTAAGAGGTAATCCAGGTTTAAATCTATCGGTGTGCTAAATTTAATCCAAAAACGTTCTGCCGTTTTTGCGTGATTCAGTAATGAACATTAAAACATACAAACTTTCCCTTTTATAATATAAAAAAATACTACAAAAAAGATATTGTTACTAACATCTAGAATTATAAGTATTTTTGTTGTATTATAATTATATTGTACCTAGTTGTCTTCTAAATAAATAAATGATAACAGTAATTAGTACGATAGTAGGATATCGAAAACGCATGCAAAAATACTATGCCATAAAAGAACCAAACGAAAACGACCACGAATCAAAAGACGAAGTTCTTATCCACCGTGCCAATAAACCTTTCTAATGAGATAACACAATAACAAACTCAAGAGGAAACGTCCCGTAAATTACCCGACGATTTTATCTAATTACTAGATGAGTGAACAATAGCAAGAAATAGGGAATTAATCTTAATTAGCGAACGTCTTAGTCAAAGCCGATTAATTTCTTTCCTCCATAATAAGTGGACGGTGGGAGTCGAAAGTTGGTGTTTTTTTGTGAAAGCTACCTTTCCTATCTGCTGTGGAAGTAACAAAGTTTTAAATAACAGTTTAGAGTGAAAATCGTTTTGCTTTAATTATGGAAAATAGAATTTAATTATGCTTTCGTTTCCTAAGAAGGCGTTGAACGGGCATTATCGGCTGCCCTAATAAAGAGCGTTTTTGACACCTCAATGTCAAATACTGGTGAAACACAGTGACAGTTTTTCATGTCGGGCTTAATGCCGCTTAATGACGGCTTCGGCTACATTCGGGACCGCTCAACGTCACGCTGTACAACAAAGAGCGCGCGAGGTGTAGTTCGCGATATTGTGAAAATGAAGCTGAACATCAAAATGCATCTAACGGCAGTTTTGGATCGGAGAACACAAGTGCGTCACCAGCTGCCGATAACGCTGAGCAAGCGCCGTCCGCCGCCGCCGTCGCCCGCACCACAACACCGGCTGCGGTAACGTCACACGTAGGTAGGTCGACCCCTCGTGTCTACTCTGCTATTGTCGCCTCAGGAAAATCTGATGCGTCACAGCTTCAGCGAAAAACCGGAAAAGGGGATAATCTGAAAAAGGGCACTCAACCTGCCTTGACTGCGGTCCGCAGCCCTTTGCCAAGAACGGGCCTAGTTGATGAGGAGGGTTTCACAAAGGTACAGAAGAAGAGGAAGAAGCCCTGTTCTCGTAACTTGTGCGGTACTGCTCCGAGTGGACCCAACATGCTGCTGCGCCCTGCTGTGCCTACAACGCAGCTGTACATTTCACGTCTGTATCATTCCATAAAGATTGAGGAAGTCGTGCAGTATGTGAAAGTGAAGACCAACTGGTCTCTGAGGGTCGAAAAGTTGGAATCGCGCCACGACATCAACTTTAAGTCATTCGTGGTACGAGTTCCAACCCAGCATCTACAGATCTGCTTGAAAGAGGACTTTTGGCCGAAAGGTGTCGTATATCGACGTTTCCGAGGACGGCTACGCGACACCTCGCAGCGATACACGACGCCGACCACTTTACGTGTTTAGTTATATTATAGTTATAATAAGTTTCATAATATGTATTAGTTTATTAATATTTTAAGATTATTTTGTGTATTTTAGCTATGGGCCATAGTTGCCTGATAATAAAATGATTATTATTATTTCGTTTATTTTCTTTAAACCATATTCAGTATATTTTTAAATATTTTTACAAAAATGATTTAAAAAAAACATTTAAAAATATAAAAAATAGTAGCCCACCGGTATCGGGAACAGGGTCCAAGCTACCGGTGGTCAGGGCTGCTGAGAGAGGAACCTCCTCACTATACGCGCCGTGTCCAGTAGAACTGCTTTCTGGATCAAGCCCTTGATCCAGCTGCCTAACGAGAGCCTCCTGAGGTGTTGGTCGAGGCTCTTGGCTATAATGCCATTGACCGTCACGACTATCGGCACAATGACTGCTGTATCCACATCCCACATGTCGACAACCTCACGTGCCAGGTCAAGATACTTGATTTTTTTATCTTGCTCAGCTTTCACGAGGTTCTCGTCATGTGGGACTGCTATATCAATAATCATTGTGCGACGCTCTAGTCGATCTATCACCACTATGTCCGGCTTATTGGCAACAATAGTCCAGTCAGTGATGATAGATCGATCCCAATACAATGTGATAGTGCCATTTTCGAGAACTGGGTCGGGCACATACCTATAGTATGGTACTTCTGAATCCACAAGACTGTATTTCAGAGCAAGTTGCTGGTGGATAATCCTGGCTACAAGGTTGTGCCTATGCAAGTAGTCTCCGTTAGCCAGACGAGAACAGCCAGAAATAATGTGTCGGATTGATTCCCCCGGACGGTGGCATGCCCGACAGATGTCAACCGTGCCATCCTTCACAATATATTTCCGGTAGTTGTTCGTCATCATAACTTCGTCCATAATTGCAAAGACAAAACCTTCGGTTTCTCCAAAGAGATCACCGAATCGTAACCAGGATACGGACGCTAAGAAGTCTACATCTGGTCCATGTAGGACCCGATAAAAGCGCCCGTGAAGCTCTTTGCCCTGCCATACCTCCCTGCGGTCATTAGTATCTAATACTTTAGGTTTGCGCCAGTTCTCGTTAGCCAAGGAGAGCGGGGTGAGGCCCTTGTCCACTGAGACCACATCTCGGTGCATCCCCACGTCGTCGGCTTCTAATAAATATTCCCTGAGACTGCATATCTCGCGATTGTGGAGGGTCTGAGCGTTTAAGAAGCCTCGACCTCCACATTTTCGCGGGATATACAGTCTCATCACCGATGACCGTGGATGATGCATCCGATTTGTGGTAAGTAGTGTGCGGACCGTCCTATCCAGGGCTTCAAGTTCCGTCTGAGTCCATTTGAGTATGCCGAAAGAGTACAACAAAACCGGCATGACCCAACCGTTGAAAGCGCGCACCTTATTTCCGCCTGATAAAAGACTATTTAAAACTTTATTCAGGGCAGAAGAAGCGCTCCTTCAACGATTGCTTCATGTCAGTAACATTGATACCCAACGCTTCCGACATACCCAAATACTTGTATGTTTCGGTTGAGGAGAGGGATCTAAGGTGTATAGAATCCGAGAGTTGGGTTCCCACGGATTCCACAATCTTCCCTCGCTTTACATGCATGACCGCACATTTGTCCACACCAAATTCCATCCTGATAGCGCTACTGAAAGTTTCAGTTACTTTCAGTAGCTCCATCAGTTGCAATTTGTTGGGGCAAAGAGTTTTAGGTCATCCATGTAGAGGAGGTGAGATATAACCTGACCACCTCTCCTCAATCGATGGCCTATACCTGAATGCTCCAGCAATATGCTAAGAGGATTCAAGGCTAGGCAGAACCAAAGCGGACTCAGACTATCGCCCTGAAATATGCCTCGCTCGATCCTTATCGGCTCGCTATTCCTCTGGATATTTCGACATCCTGGATAGCGAAGGACCGTTCTCCATTGCCCCATACACGAAGTCAGGAAGGTACGCAGAGTTGCATCTACTTTATACAACTCCAGTACCCTCCTAAGCCATGTATGTGGCACCGAGTCATAGGCCTTCTTATAGTCTATCCAACATGTCGAAAGATCCTTTCGGGAACGGCGAACCTGTTGGCTAATGGCCATATCAATGAGTAGCAGCTCCTTAGTACCGCGGGACCCGTTCCGACATCCATTTTGAGAGGCAGACATGATAGAGTTGGTCTCTACATGATGGTAAATTTTAGCTCTCAAAATGGATGTCAGAACTTTATAGACCGTCGGTAGGCAAGTGATCGGTCTATAATTTTTGGGTTCCGCAGTACTACCTGACTTATGGAGCAGGTGGGTTATCCCTGTTGTTAAAAACTGGGGCAGCGACCCTGACTCTAAGGCTGACTGAAACTGGGATACCAAGCGAGCGTGTGATCTTTGGAGCCATTTTATCCAAAAGTTGTGCAGCCCGTCCGGCCCTGGAGATTTCCAGTTAGGCAATGGACGGACAGCACGAGCTACATCTTGGGGGCTGATGGTAAGTGCCCCCATTTCTGGTATTTGACCACATGCTCGCTCGATTTCCCTAGCCCAATCACCTTCGGTGTGATTGACAGGCACCGACCAGATGTTTCGCCAGAACGAACACATGGCGTCATCATCCGGCAGGTGCGTGTCAACCACACCTTGGTCCGGTCGCTCCCAGGTTCTGTATACCCACCTTTCATCGCTTCGGAATGTGCGATTCTGAGTGTACCGCTCCACTCTCTGCCTGTACCGACGAATACGGTTTGCCCATGCACAGATCTTCTGCTTCAGGAAGTCGATACGCTCTGTGACGCGGGTCATATAATCTCCAGAACTAATATCAGTCCCGGAAAACGCCCGCTTCACAAAGCGCATCACTCTAAGGCGAGTATTGCCCTCCCTGAAGCAGATAAGCTTGCCGATGAGTGCTCTAGCCTCACCGATACGAAGCTCAATCCTGCACTGCCAAGCTGGTACGGCTGATTTTGGTCGTGTAGCTCGGTCACTGTTAGGAAATTTAGCATGAGCCACACGACATGCCGCTACAGCTGCACAGTACAGGATTGAGTGGGTATCAGCAAGATCTTTGCTATCGTGAAAACATGTTGACAACTGTGAGTCTAGAGCACACACCAGCGCCCTGTTTTTCTTGTGCATGGGCAAACGAGGTAAACGTGGTCTAAGTTCAGGTGGAGTGGAGCGATACTCCCGGAAAGCATCCTCCAAAGCGCTCCTCAATCTTGCATTGCATTGGGAACTCACGGATATAGCCCCGGCATCATCCTCTTCTTCAACGCGGTAGAGTCGCGGTGAAACATTGGACGAATTTTGCGGTTGCACCGCCACCCGTGGCGAAGCAGGCGTAACGTGGCTAATCCGTGATTCAAGGCGAAGTCGATCAAGCACGGCGGCATCCAGCATATGGTTACGCTGGATGACCCGCACCTGATCCAACAGTCGTTGCGCCGACACGTTGATTGCTGGCTCAAGCACCTGAAACAGAGAGAGCATCCGACCACGGTACGCAGTCAAGTTACTTCCCCCCTCTGTAGCCCCATAGTATGCGCGCATGACATTTTCGTTCACTGTTTGCGTCCACTTCATGCGCTGCACACTTCCACCGGGAGCGGGGACCCTATCAGAGACCGATGGGCCTCGGAATCCCAAGCTGGCCGGTGGTCGGCCTCTTCCGCGCCGACGTACTTGTCGACGGTGGTGTCGTCGGCGGCGAGAAATATTCGTCGCTTGAGCTCGACGCAACTGCAGCGGCCGGTGTCACTGAACTCACGTCTGGAGCAGGTTCTGGCAGCTGCGAGGCGGAGCTGAGCGACGAACCCGAAGATATTGGGTGTGTGTCTGGTATCAATCGTGCCCGACTTCGCGTCAGCATCGTATTATCCTCCGTGTAATTTTTTTTCTTGTTGCATTCTGTTGTTATGTTTTAGTTATGATGGATGATGAGATGATAGATTTTCGAATAAATATTAAGGACGTACAAAAATATTAAGTAACTAGGTTTAGCCAGCGGCTCTGCCCTCGTGGATATCGGTTATCACGTAAAAAAGTAGCCTATATCTTTCTCCATATCCCAGAATATATTTTTGCCAAATTTCATGACGATCGCTGCAGCGGTTTAGGCGTGAAAGCGTAACAGACGAAGTACATATTATTTACTTCTTTGTAACACTTTTGTCAGAGCGTAAAATCAAGAAGAGAGCTTAAAGTCCAATTTTTAGTCTAGAGGCTGATGTGATTTGCCTCACGACTTCTCGCCATCTTCTTCGATTTTTTTAATTTAATGTGCACTTACATACAAGGGATCGCCCACTGCGGATTTGATTTGGTCAGTCCATCTCATGGGTGAGTGTCCGCGTGGTCTAGTGCCCTCCTCCTACCCTGCACAACGAGGCGCTCTATAGAGTCACCCTCGCGCCTTGAGACGTGTCCGAATTATTTGAGGTTGTGCGTTTGGACCAGAACAGACGCTTTTTGATGTTGAGTTGTTGGCGTATCTACGTTGTTAGTGCGAAACTCGTTCCACGATACCCCAAGCATTTTTCTCCAGCACCACATTTCCAGGACGTCTATCTTTTTCTTCTCGATGTCGCGAAGCGTCCACGTCTCAGCAGTGTATAGGAACTTAGGGAAAATCTGTGTTTAAAAAAGCCGAATCTTGGTAACATGCTGCTTTTGTAACATTGTATATACATGCAAAAAAGAACTGTATAAATCTTGTATTTTTATCGTAAAAAACAAACGTGCATGGACTACAGTATGAGTAGATAACTGAAAAGCTACAAATTAGGTAACACTGCGATGCTTGCTAATTGGACAACCTGTGTAATAATAACCAACGACTTTGAAAACCAGCCTTACATCAAGGACTTAAGGTTTAATTGACATTGCAATTTGCACGCGGTATCATCATTTTTATTGAAACTTTTAATTAGTATGGGGTGTGCATAGGATGAAACTGTCGTTTCATTTGTTAATAAATTAAAGGTGATAAAGTAGCAGGTGTTTACAATTTTACAATGATATTTACACTAAAGGTGAACACCTCCACATTTTTTCCATACAAACTTTTGGAGGGTTTTACTCCACTGTTTGACAATGTACATTAAAACTTAAACATGATATGGTTTTGTCTTATTATTAATATTGTCGGAACGGAAACAGAATACTAAAATAAAAAGCCATTAAAAAGTTATGAGCCAACACAGATTCGTTTTTCTTGATAATTTAACGTAACTTTCGACATGTTAGTAATAAAATAAGTGTAAAATCTCCAAAACTAAGTCGGTACTGACAAAGCTCAATTATCGAAAAGTTCATTAAACTTAATTGCTCATTGATTTATGCAGTGGTTTTTTCAGAAAACCCGAGCTTCCGAAGGACTTTTCTTAATTTTTTACGCGCCTGTTTTGTGAAAATTATCCTGCAGAACGTACTACCGAGATAAAAGTATCATTTGTGTTAATACGGTCTATAAACTATATGTGTGCCTAAATCTAAATCCGTTCGGCCGTTTTTGAGTGATTGAGTATCAAACATCGAAACATCTAAACATCCAACCTTTCACATTTATAATAATAAATAGTAGGATCTACTGAAAATTCAAATCAAATAATTTTACCAACGTTTTCTAAACGATTTGAATCTAAATTAATGAGCGAGAGAATCGAAGAACGGGTCAAATAAATGTTCCAAAGTATGCAGGATCATTTATCAAACTGGTCAGGGCATTGAGCCTGTTTCCTTGAAATAAAGTTCAAAGGCTTGAACTAGATTTCATTTGAAATTGGAAATGTTTCATTCTGAATTGGTATTAATGTTGCTTTGTTGTTTCTTGAACCAGATTCAAATATTCATTTCGGTATAATGGTTATCTACTGGCGTTATTTTATCTGTCCGTTGCATCTGTAATGGGAACTTTTAGGTTCTTGTCGTAAAGTGAATGAAACATTCTTAGTTTTCCAACTTTGATATTCTTTTGTTAACCATCCATTTAACGTCTATATCCGCTGCAACAACAAAGTTTTGACACTGCAATTGACATCGCTCTGTCTGATACAAAATTAATTTCTGAAATAACTTTTGAACTTCGAATCAAGATAGAAATTCTGTGATGAGACGGTATTAATAAACCGCTGTCATTTGAAAACTCACCTGGGTGTCAAAGAAAAGTAAATTAATTAAAAAAAAAAAAACATTAATATCACGTCTGTTTAACTCGATGGGTTAGACAGAGGTGTACCCACATTTCGCCAGTTTCGTTGAAGTCCCATGTAATAGGGGGTCTGTTGCCATCAACCGGGCACAGATCCAGCTGTTACTGAGAAATCCCAGGAAATAGCCAATAACACTTTGCCCGACCCGGGAATAGAAGCCAGCATCTCATGCTCAGCAGAAACCAAAGAATAGTCCCTAATTTACATCGAGCTTGAGCTCGAGGTTCCTTGGACTGTGAATAATATCTATAGAACCAGTAATTGCATCTTCTCGATATCCAATGCAAAATCCTAATCCTATCCTATTTCTTACGACATTATTACGAAAGTGTAAGTATGAAAGTTTGCATGTTTAGATGTTTGTTAGTCAATCACGCAAAAACGGATGTACGGATTTGTATGAAATTTGGCACACAGATAGCTTGTAAACTTAAATAACACATAGGATACTTTTTATCCCGATAGTACTGTGGGAGCTCTGCTGAGCTCCCAAGGTACCGGTAGTTATAGTGTGTTTAAAATAAAAGAGTTGGTGGTCTTTTAACGGTGGGACTCCACCTTTAATCAAGAATTAGCTCATGCGGACATCGCGCCTGACAATCGAATCAATCTTCCGCAACAAAACCTAAGTAAAATAATTTGACATTCTAAAGATAAAAAACTTCTCGATTATTCGAACACAGACACAGCCTAAATATTGGCTACCAGGTCGCTCGTGAGGCGAACAACCTCTACAGTACGTTCCTATGGGATAATTTTTGACCCTCCACACGGGCGAAGCTGTGGGAAAAAACTAATAAGGAATAAATATTGTCCCTAGTAACCGCAGGCTACATTCTATACGCCCCTCTCATTAACCATGAGAAAAGTCATTAAAAACCAAACTAGGTGAGAGCAATTTGTTTAAACAATGAGTAAAAATAGCACGGTAACAATTATAAATCAACAATAGGGGGCACAATGGCGACTGGGAGCGAGTCGTCAACTTTAATTATGTTTTAAAATGCATTGTTTGTGGACTAGTACTGTATAGAGAGGTGTTATGCGTATGAATGCGTGGTAAACAGTAAATATTGGTCTTTCTATGAAGTTTGGTTATTTGTTTAGTAAGTTATCTATTTCCCTCTAGAAAAGGAAATTAAGTGAGCTTTTCATATGTTTTTATCGATTTGTAACCAATTAATATTTTTAATAAAATCCCATATACAGACTAAATTTTCGTTAAAAGATTATCCTTTTCCATAGACGAGTTTCCTATTAAACATCGAAATCGGTTCACTATTGAAAACTTACTAAACAGACAGACTATTTTACTCAGTAGCTATGTAGGGTACCTAATCTAGATATTCTTTGCAAAGAATTCTCCATCTAATCGTGTGCTCTCTCGCGCCGCTTTCTCGCACAATCTCGCCTGAATCTGGCAGCTTTTAAGACGTTGATAAAGCCTTAATCAGCCTTGAGACGACAAAATATCGTACAGTACACGAATACAACTTATTTTAGGAAAGGTTTTCATAAAAATGCGATTGGTGTGTTAAAGATTTTGCAGTTTTCAGATTTAGAAATAATTATGTAGGTGGTTTCTATTCTAAAATACAACCCCTCCCCCTCCCTCCTGCGCTAGATAAATTAGTAGATTCTGAATTGTATGCAATATCCTTACTAATCCTTACTTATGTAAGTTTGTATGTATGGATGTTTGTTGCTCTTTCACGCAAAAACGACTGAATGGATTTGGATAATTTAGCACACAGATTATAAACTACCTGTCAATTCCGGCTAATGAGACGCAATTAATTTTCTATTGTGTGGGCACCTATCGGTCTCGGACGTCACCGGTCACATATGATACTTTTTATCCCGGAAATACGTTCTGCGGGATAATTTCCGACTTCAACGCGGGCGAAACCGCGGGTGGAAGCTGGTACATCTATAATGATAAGAAAATGTTTCTGAGTAACTATACTATTGGACTTATAGAGAACACATACATAACCTGACGCCCTCGTCCCATGGGCGTAAGCAGAAGCTACGGAACACCACCTGCTACGATCGTTACATAGAAATACCACCAGTGTGTTATAATTAACAGAGAATATTACGTACCATACCGGGGTGACAGGCACATCGACGTAAAAGCTGTAACCATCATTTTTATCTATTTCAATGCGAATTAGCTTTAATTTCTTATTCGTCAGTAGTTGTTGTTTTTACACTAATTGAAAATGAAATCAGTATGTAAATCTGTTTCGTAGTTAAGAAGAACAACGCAGTCAAACGTTTTTTGCCAAATAGCTAGGTAGGTGCTTTCTAAGTTTCTGTGCTTTCCTATTTAATGTAGGTAATATGCAGATATTAGTATTTAATTCATTTTTCATTCGTCACAAAAAAACACAAATTCACGCACACGTTTGCCACAACATTTTTTAAGCTATTGCATAGCCTCTATCGCGGGCCTTGAGCGTGGAGACCGAACCCAGAAATACCGTAACGAAAATAAGGTCACACCTAGCAACAGGTCGGACTGTTGCATAGCAACGGAGGAATGACATGTTAAAATTGCAATTTTGACTGCTTTATCTGAATTTTCATCGTATATTAGTGGATAGTTTATGAAATTTTCTTACCGTTTTAGCAGTATTTTAGCCATTTCATACTGGGGGGGGGGGGGGGGTTATAGTATCTGTTTATTTCTGATACTGTACTTACGCTTCTTTTTCATTCATCCACATCATCTTTATGTTTTAGTATCCTTTTACGACTTATCCTTTTACATTATTTATATTTCACACTTTGTTTTCTGTAATAATACTCTGCGAATCGGTCTTAAACGATTCGTCTATATAAAATTACCTGATTTCACATAGAATTTTCCATCTTTTTACATAATAATATTATTGTTACGACATTTAAGTCAAACGTGCAGCCTATTCAAATGCAGTCTATTCAAGGCAAGGAAGGTTGCATTATGATTGTATTTACTAAAAATAATTTTATATCGTTTTGGATAGCCCAAATTTGGTCTTTTCTAACTAATTACGTTGTCTACTAAATAACGGAATTCTAAATTATTAATATAAGATTCTCGGTTTTTATCAAGGAGCATAAGTTGATAAAAATGCTATGTAATAGCTTTACCGCGGCAGTCTCCGAGTGCCACACGTTTCTTTTTATTATTTTACTTTCATAATATATTATTAATTTATTACGGACACACACTTCATATTATTCACACTTATTTTATTATTCTAGTGTATGGTACTCGTGGGTTGCAGCTGAAAATCAGCGTCAGGTGGTGCATACTGTGTTGCCATCTGACAATATGCTGAGTTGAAGCCCTTTTAAAATTAATATAATTGTTGAGGTCATTGTTTTCTGTATTTTTTTTTCTTTTTAAATAATTTAAGGTTTTTATTACTGATACTGTCAATAAAAGCAATTTTCTTTCCATGAATTCAGCACACGAGTCTAGCATAGAAATTATACGTTGGTTATAAAAAAAAAAATCAACTGTTTCACAGAAAAGTGCAATACCTAAGTGGTCAAAATGTATCTAACAGCAAATTATTTTATTGATCCTTAAATGGTTGTTTCTGACATCGCACTTAACACTTTTCATTTGGTTCTCAATGTTGGTTCTTTTATTTAACTTCCTTTTTTTTACTTTTTCTGCTGTAGGTAGGTACATTGTGCGCCTTTCAGTGCCTATGTGCTAAATAAACGTATTTTATTTCTTTCTTTCTGATATATGACGAAAAGTTTCAACACTTGGTGTTCAGAATTATGTACTGTCCCATGGTAACAGCTCACTAATTGCGTAACTCACGATTAATCATAATCTGTTTCGTTTTGAAACAGATTGTTAAACCATTGCTTCATATGTTCGAAAAATGTGTCTGCTCAACAACGTAAATAACGCAATGAATATTGCTGAACTGTCAAATTGAAACAGATTATGATTAATCGTGAGTTACGTAATTAGGGTGCAGGTCGCGCGTCGATGTCCCTGACCCCTGTATATACAAATAATGTAAACGGTAAATGAGGTAAGACCTACAGTGTCATTACCTTAGAGTTGGGGGCCCTCCGTGCTAATAGCACTAGAATTGCTTATTTTACTCACATTATTAACACAAACTAAACACACTTATCAAAGATTCAGCTCCCACACAAAATAGCCTGAAATTCCATTCCACTTACAAAAGCGACCATTTTCCACCACTTATACAATTTAAGTTCCATCCAACGAAGCCTTAACGAACATACTAAAACCCCATCTAAGTATACAGACATAAGATTAATATTTCATTAAATTAGACAATTACGTTCACTAACAAAGGCTTCTGACTTTACCTTCCTTAAGGGCAGCAATTTTTGGACTAATGAGTTAATTTAGCTAAATTGCATTACCCGAGGTAGCTTCTGTTTTATATGTACTTAGGGGACTTTATAGGGTCTTATGAGATTGCACTCATGTTCTTAAGGGGTTCATAAATTGTGTTTTTAATTTTATGGGGTTAATTAGAGGTTGGGTTAATTAATTTTTGAGTAATGATTGTAAGGGTGTTTTCTTAGGTTTTGCCTATCGTGTCATGTATGTATACAGTCATGTTTTTGTAGGGCCAGATATCGTACACACTAATTAAAACGTTTAGTTTAGTACGTAGTTTTGGACGTAGGTAGATAATTTGCCAAATGTGGCATGTGTGGGTGATAGTGACTGATATGATTCTAAACCCCTTGGGTTAAAATTTACAGTAGGTATAAAAAAGAAGGCAATGGAGAGGGCTATGCTTGGAGATTCCCTGCGTGATCGAATCAGGAATGAAGAGATTCGCAGGAGAACCAAGGTAACTGACATAGCCCGTAGAATTGCCAAACTTAAGTGGCAGTGGGCAGGGCACATTGCTCGCAGAACATAATATGGCCAATGGGGCCGAAAGGTTCTAGAGTGGCGGCCGCGTACCGGAAGACGTAAAGTTGGAAGGCCTGCCACAAGGTGGACTGATGACCTTGTGAGGGCCGCAGGAGTCGCTGGATGCGGGAAGCACAAAACCGGTTGAAGTGGTGGAGATTAGGAGAGGCTTATGTCCAGCAGTGGACATCTGTCGGCTGAAATGACGATGATGATGAAAAAAAAATGGTGTTCCATCCATTACGACCGCGTAAGTACTTTTTTCGGCAGATTTTGTTTTTGATAAACCTTAAAAAAATACACCATGTGTCTAGAATAAAGTTCTGATCTCATAATTTCAGTTTGTGCATCGATATCCCTGCAACTCTGTATAAATCTGCCTAACTTTTTAAATGCATGCGTGAATATATATATCATGTTATGTTGTTGATTCTGAAATTCTTGTTTCATTAATTGGAAGGTTTTGGCCATTTTAAGTGAAATGTTATAATTTAACTAAAACATGAACTAACTACGATGAGCTTCTTAGGATCCCCTATAAACCTACTCTAGATATGCGGTAATGCTCTAGACTTTATAAAATCGTATTTAAGCCAGAGATTACAAATAACTGAAATAAATAAGCTTTCTTTTGCAACGAAAACTGAAGTGCAGTACTTATAAAATCCGAGCCATGTTACATATGGCGTGCCGCAAGGAAGTGTTTTGGGTCCTTTGCTCTTCCTTATCTATATAAACGATTTGCCAAAAGCCGTGAAAATTCCATTAGTCCTTTTTGCTGATGATAGCACTGCTGTATTTTCTCCGACTGACATCACAACATTTGTAAATGACATAAACGATACTTTAAATGACATTATAAATTGGTTAACATGTAATAATCTCATAATTAATTTCGACAAAACAAAATTAGTCAGTTATTCCCAAAGAAAAACCCCTTTGACTAAATGTAAATTATGAAATGAAAAAAATAGAGGAAACAGATAGGTACCATCAAATTCTTAGGACTAATGGATTGACAAAAATATGTCATGGAAAGCGCAAATTGATACGGTGTGTAAAAAACTAAATACATTTTCCTACGCTTTATACAGACTATCCAAGATTGTAAATCAAGCAGCAGTACTAACCGCCTATCATGCCTATGTAACGTCTACGCTTAGATATGGACTTATCTATTGGGGGAATGCTACAGACAGGGAACTCGCTTTTAGGGCGCGAAATGTCTTAGAGCAGTATGTGGTATGTATACGAGCCCCAGATAGCTGTATGGCATATTTTAAAAAGCTTAAGATTTTAACCCTTCCTGCTCTCTACATCTATGAGGTCGCTATATTTGTAAAAACCAATAAGGAAAAATTTGGTAACCTGCACTCCCGTCGACATGCCGACAAAATAACAAATATGCCCTCAAAAACTGCCCTACTTTCTAAAAGTTTCTTCAGAATGTCCTCACGAATTTATAATAAGCTTCCTAAGCAAATAAGAGAAATTGAAAACATTAAATTTTTTAAGAATAAATTAAATGACTTCTTGATGAATAGACCTTATTATACAGTACATGAATTTTTGTCCGATAGATTCGTGATGAGTTAGTGCCAAACTGTTTTTATGTCTTGATGCAAATTAGAGCTCTATTTTAAAAATATGTCTATTTGAATGAATGAAAACTAATTATTGTATGCCTAACATGGTGGAGCAGTGCAAATACACACAAAAATAACACAATAACAACTCTTTAACCACTGTCTCACAATAAAGATTTATGACTTTGACTTTGACTTAGATAATTGAATACCAAATTACTAAATTCTCAGCTTGGTAAAAATACTTCAAATCCGAAACAAAACAATAAATCTAAAGTATTTGCCTAATCTAAAACTAGGCGATAGGCTGATCATCCCTCTACCACCAGTAAGTGAGTTTGAACACTGGGTTACTTTAATTTTTTTAGCTATAACAGCTTGCTTACAGTAAGTTATCTAAATTGAGGTAAAATACTATAATTATATTTTTTATTATATGTTTTTTTTTCACTGATAGCTTGTTATGAATAGAGAGATTTGTTTTGAAAATATCATAATAATCAATATTTGCATATTTTATTAATTTGCGTATACACAGAACACTTAATACAGAAAAATTATATTACGAAAGAAGAGCACAAAACGTTTTTATCGTAGGTATGAAGCCTAAAATAGCTCAACAATTAGTAAAAAAATTGAATATACCAATTTCATAGAACCTTGAATTTGTGCGAGTAGGTACTTTTTGTACCTCCAAATGTTTTCAAACGTGTCAAAAAAAAAACTTTTCTCGGGTTTTCCTAAATATCTCTCAATCATCTAATTTACTTAATTGAAGGAAACTTTTCTAGTTAATTTCTTGACCTTTGTTTATTCTTAGGGACAAGGAAAAGCCTTCAGTTTATTTTTTATTTTGTCACAGTCTTAAAGGCCCTGGATCGTTGTACCCATAATACCTTTTCTTAATGGTTTTAGTCTCAATGACCGAAAGATTTCCGTCCCATTTAGGTTGAAATTGTTTTTAGAACGTCATTTATAAAATAACTGAGGTGTTAATACTTTATCAAAAGAAGGGCAGACAAAAGAGTACCTAGTTTAATTGATTAAAAACGATTCATTAAAGAAGATTGCGAGAAGCGCAGAACCGTTTGAAATGGAGGCGCTTGGGGGAGGCCTATGTCCAGCAGTGGACATCTTTCGGCTGAAATGATTAAAGAAGTTTAAGAATAATTACTATTGCATGCTTAGGCACTTTCTATGTTGGGCTTGGCATTCAATGTAACCGGATGCAGCTGAATACCAGTATTTTAGGCACATGAGGCAACTGCCTGCTGACCTCCACAACTCAGTTACTGGGTAATACCCCGCGGTAAGACTGGTTGTCAGAATTTCAGGCTTCTGATTACCCGTAATGACTATCAAAGATCTACATTTATGACAGCCGAGACCAACGGCTTAACGTATTTTCCGATGCCCGGAGGGGGTCTTGATATGATGTATATCGTAAAAATAATTACTCTCGTATTCCTAATCCTAATCCTAATATTACATTATTATTTCCTTTATTTCAATAAATACATACAAATTACATTTTTAAATATTAGATTATAAAATATTTAAAAATATAAAAAATAGTAGCCCACCGGTATCGGGAACAGGGTCCAAGCTACCTAAGCTAGGTCAGGGCTCCAGAGAGAGGAACCTCCTGACAATACGAGCCGTGTCCAGGAGCACCGCTTTCTGGGTCAAGGGCTTGATCCTCAGATGTTGGTCGAGGCTCTTGGCTATCAAGCCATTGGCTGAAACTACTATCGGTACAATGATCGCTGAGTCCACATCCCACATGTCGATAACCTCGCGAGCCAAGTCAAGATACTTGATTTGTTTATCTTTCTCGGCTTTCACGAGGTTCCCGTCATGCGGGACCGTTATGTCAACGATCATTGCACGCCGCTCTAGTCGATCCACCACCACTATATCAGGTTTATTGGCAACAATAGTCCTGTCAGTGATGATGGATCGATCCCAGTACAGTGTGACATGTCCATTTTCGAGAACTGGGTTGGGCACATACCTGTAGTACGGCACTTCGGA
Organism: Polymixis flavicincta; assembly: GCA_949987655.1. Taxonomy (NCBI): domain Eukaryota; kingdom Metazoa; phylum Arthropoda; class Insecta; order Lepidoptera; family Noctuidae; genus Polymixis; species Polymixis flavicincta. Next base: position 7,429,470 of record OX465183.1, on the reverse strand, counting down.
TTCCACAAGGCTGTATTTTAGAGCAAGTTGCTGGTGGATAATCCTGGCTACAAGGTTGTGCCTATGCAAGTACTCTTCGTTAGCAAGACGAGAACACCCGGAGATTATGTGTCTTATTGATTCTCCCGGACGGTGGCATGCCCGACAGATGTCAACCGTACCATCTTTCACAATAAATCTCCGGTAATTGTTCGTCATGATAACTTCGTCCATAATTGCACAGAAAAAACCTTCGGTTTCCCCAAAGAGGTCACCGAAACGCAGCCAGGCTACGGACGCTAGTTGGTCTACATCGGGTCCATGTAGGGCCCGGAAAAAGCGTCCGTGAAGCTCCTTACTCTGCCATACCTCCATGCGATCATTAGTGTCAAGCACTACAGGCTTGGGCCAGTCCTCTTTAGCCAAGGAGAGCGGGGTGAGGCCCTTGTCCACCGCGGCCACATCTCGATGCATCCCCACGTCGGTCTCTAAGAAATATTCCCTGAGACTGCATATCTCGCGATTGTGGAGGGTCTTAGCGTTTAAGAACCCTCGACCTCCACACTTTCGCGGGATATACAGTCTCATTACCGATGACCGTGGGTGATGCATTCGATTTGCAGTCAGCAGCGTACGGACCCTCCTATCCAGGGCGTCGAGTTCGGTCTGAGTCCATTTGAGTATGCCGAAAGAGTACATCAAGACCGGCATGACCCAACCGTTGAAGGCGCGCACCTTGTTTCCGCCTGATAAAAGACTATTAAATACTTTCTTCAGGCGGCCAAAGAAGCGCTCCTTCAACGATTGCTTCATGTCAGTAACATTGATGCCCAACGCTTCCGACATACCCAAATACTTATAGGTTTCGGTTGCGGAGAGGGCTCGAAGGTTTATGGAATCCGAGAGTTGGGTTCCCACGGATTCCACAATCTCCCCTCGCTTTACATGCATGACCGCACATTTGTCCACACCAAATTCCATCCTGATGGCGCTACTGAAGGTTTCAGTTACTTTCAGTAGCTCCATCAGTTGCAAATTTACATTATTAATTATTAACATTAATTTAGGAATTAATATTATAAATTGGAATGTTTGTATGTTTGGATATTTAGTTGATTGGATAAAATTGGTTGTTTGTTACTCAATCACGCTTAAACGGATGAACAGATATGGATAAAATTTCGTACTCAGATAGTTTACAACCTGGATACCACATAGTACATTGTTTATCCCGGTTGTTCGTTCCTGTGGGATAATTCTCAAAACCCACGCGGGCGAAGCTGCCGAAAAAAGCTATGAATAACATTTCCAAATTGCTGTTTTTCAAAACTTTCAATGTTTTTTTATCAGAAAATATTTTCTTCCCTGTGCATCCACCTTTTTTCTATAAAAATATCTACCTTGAAGAATACTCCCACATAAAACCCAACACTTCACAAGATCTTGGACCAAAACCAGTTCACGTTCGCCTCGCAATCACTGCACCAACGAGGCGTTAATTCCAAGCGTGAATATTCTATCTTAGCACGCCAAGCTAAACAAATTTAAGCAGCAATAAAGTGCTTGATCAAGGGTTTCCATGCACAGCATAAAGGCATTACCGACGGGATGAAGTTTCATAAAATTCCGTGGAACAAAACTCAATCTACCCCCTCTCCTTTCATCCTCTTTGCCCCTTCCCCCTCTCGCTCACGAAGGCTATAGATTCTGATTAAAAATTAATTAATGAACTTACGCCGCGTAAAAGGCAACATTTGATGCCTCTTGATGGCCACCGGGAAGTTTAAGTGAAACTTAAGAAATTAAAGCGTGTAGAATTAATTAGCTGGGTATTTAATTTAGGTTTAAGTGGTATCTGGTTACATAATTTTAAAATTTAATCTTGGTTTTTAAAGCGAATAAATTGGTCTTAATTTTTACAACTGGGTTATCCCAGCAGATTGGAACTACTATGTTTTATTGGCATTTATAGGCAATAAATCATTTACAGGCACTTTTGAATGGTAAAAAAGTCAGTCAGTTAGTCAGAAAGGTGCAGTTAGTGGCCCATTCTAAAAAGTAGATCTCTATGGAAAAGAACGGGCAAGAAACTCTTAGGACACTCTTTTAAATCAAGATATTACATAATCTTCGGTACATTATTCTTGTTGCTTCTATATGTGAAAACAATTCCAAATATAAGATTAAAATTAAGACCAGCAGGCTTAGCATGACGTTTTTATTTCTACTCTACTGTAGAATAGAAATAGCTTGTCTACATTTCTCTGCGAAAAACTGTGAACTGTCTATACGGAAACGTCATTTTTGTCTACTCTTCCGACGACAACATACTCGTTTAGCCTCGTTTACGTTCATATAGGTATCTAGTCATACACGCCCGGCGTTTGCGAGTACTACGCAACACGCCCTTTCTGAAGAACATCACCAATAGAAAGAAAAGAAAGAAAAATTGTTTTATTTGTCACAGAAACACGTGTTTATAAAAGATGACTAAGGTATAATATGTCCTCCTAGGGCATCCCTCCCCGTGTTACCACGGAGTTTTAATTTATTTTTCCAGAACAAGCCTTTTTAATATATTAAGTTCCGACATATGAACTATTAGCAGCGCTCCGCGGTTTCACCCGCGTAGTTCCCGTTCCCGTAGGAATACGGGGATAAAATATAGCCTATGTCACCCAGGGATAGTGTAGATTTGCAACAGTGAAATAATTTTTCAAATCGGTTTAGTAGTTTCGGAGCCTATTTAATGCAAACAAACAATCAAATCTTTCCTCTTTGTAATATTAGTATAGATAAACCACTCTTCACCAAAACAAATAAATCTTCTAACACATGCACATCATAAATAATTCTCCTCCACTACAAAAACTCCAGCTCGGTTGCACCGATATGCTTAATGCATGAACCCCTAACCCCGGTCGCTTGACGTAACTTCAATAAACTCTGATTAAAATTTAATCAACCGTGTAACTTCTCCGCCAAGCGTTTTTGCTAACAAGCGAACGGTGCAATCTTTGACGTGTTCAAACATTGTTACTTGTAGCTACATAAATTATCCCCCAATATTTTTATGCGAAAATTAAAGTATTAAATGCAAATCGTTGGGTTAATCGCTTGAAAGGGTTTGGGTTAATTCGGTTAAGGAAACTGAGAGGAATTGCAAACTTTACGCATTTTTAACCACCTGCTGTAATTGGACTTTAATAAAAATTTCGACGATACCGGACGCAATCAAAATAATTTAAATAGAAGTTATTGTCTAAACTTTCAGGTTAAATATTCGATAGATGTAGAGACAATAAAACGACAATAGGTACCTTTATTACAAAAAATCACGTGAAATACTAATGCATAGAACAGGCGCAGAAGATGTCTTGGAACTATCAAAATAAATAAATACTATCATCGAAATTAAGAAAGTTTTTTCTTTTTTAACTAACTGAATACCTAGCTAGCCTAACTATTGATAGACCGACTATGGGTTTTGCCATAGCTACAGTGGCTAGCCTATTATTGGATAAAATTTTCGTAAGCTGACGAGACACGTCATTAGAACGTCATACGAAGTTTAATTTCTTGTTATAATGTTGCCTCTACCATTGTTTTATCAGTCTATCTTCTTTCTGAGAAAGAAATAAACCAATCCACATGGTCTTCACATGATCTAACCAAGATTATGTCTGGACTTTAAAAGAGACTGCGACCTCTGAGTTTGTTTCGGCCTTTCTTCTCAGAGTAGTCAGATAGGAAACGCCGACCTCATCTAGTTAAAAAAAATATGATTGACGTGTAAAAGTGTTTGTACAAACCTACTTACAGAAATAAAATCATTTATCATTTAAAGAATAAAGTTTAATTGGACAAGGTTCCTGGAACAAATAATAAAAGTAGCAAAATGTATCGCATCAAAACCCGTAAACACTACCAATAAGATAAGAGGGCAGAACATCCGCGTTACATCTTCCGTACCTCATAAATTAGCTCCAGGAAGGGTCCCGTCTCAGGTCACTACACATCCAAGGTAAAAATATATAATTTATATAGGCTGGTCCTTATGTACAAAGTGGTCCTATAGGCGGTCCGAAAGAGCTTAATGATCCGTAAACGGTTCGACTGTGCGGGACGCATCGGAACGAATCGGGACGACTCGAGGGCGATGTTATGACGGGTTGTAAGATATTATGCGTAAACTTTGGAGTTGCGGAAATATTTTTGTTGGAAGAAGAATGTAGATCGGAGAGTTGCGTTGTGTTCTTAAAAGTATGAACATACTATTGATAAAAAAAGGGCATAGTTGAGGGGAATATTTACAAAAAAGATTCTGGCGTGTAAGAGAAGTGTCAATTTGTCCAACACGGCATTAGGCTAATTATTTTCATCGGGTTATATTATTTTTACAGTGTTTTCCTAGCGTTTTTGTAACAATATACATATTTCGAAACGTCGAGGAAGCGAGGCTTCTCCCGCGGCTTACGCCAACATTCAATTTCAAGCAGCATTGTTTTATAAGCAATGAAAAAATAACCTATGAATTTATAATGAAATAAAAAAGATTTGGTTGTGTGTCATGTCCAAGGAGTTTCTTGCCCGTTCTTCTCCATAGGTACGTACTACGCTTTGGAATAGGCAACTAGCTGTATATTTCTAAAGTATTCCCGTTTGAGCACCTATGCATTGGAGCACCAAAGGTATTCCCATTTGAGCACCAATCAATATTTTAACGTGGTGTCGGTGAGTTTTATTTCGTTACAAAAAAAACTCCCACGCTTCTAACATTCTGCTATAAAACTGCTTATTTTTATCGATATGATTTATTATACACCCGATCACTAGAAGCTACCGCACCATAGGGGCTCAAAAGGGAATTAAGTCGAATTTTATTTTTGTTCCCGTTTGAACACCACGTTAAAATATTGATGGGTGCTCAATGCGTAGGTGCTCAAAAAAATAGGTGCTCAAAAAAATTGGTGCTCAAAAAAATTGGTGCTCAAACGGGAATAATTCATATTTCTGACTGACCGACACGTTGACAATTGAAAGTGTCTGTTGATGGTTTAATCGATATAAATGCTTTGTTGTTTTTAAACCCCATCTAAAGATATTATTTATATCGTCACTCAAATGATAATAGCGAGATATTTAGTTTAAAGCCTTGTCAGAAAACGTTTAGGCATTCTCAGTGTTGCCTCTTATAATATCGTTCACAAAGTTGACGTTCTTTAAAACTTTTAATTAAGTTACCAGTTTAAGTAGTAGCCAGATTACATCGTCGTAAAGTCAAGTTTGGGTAATTCGTGAGTTCAGAGCTCTTTGAAGTAATAAAGTGTGTGTGAAATTGGTGAGGAGGTCCTGATACGTCTTATGATTTGCTCTTCTTCGTAATGATTTCCTCTTTCCGACTTTTTTATTAACTTTTGGATTTTATCTAGGTGTATAAGCTGGATAACCGACGCACAAACTGTAACCAAGAATTCAACAAATTAATCTAGACCACCTAGCCTAGAACTTTTTCGTCCATTTCAAAATAAAAATCATATGTTTCACATAGAGGTGCAATATCTTCACGGTCTAAATGTATGAATCAGGATTTTTTTTCAGAATTCAGAATCATGTAGGTATTGAATCCATGATAAATGGTTTCGCGCCGATGACCTTGGTAACCTGTAGAATGGAATGTCCAGTCCTGTTTTCGTTATCGCCGTTTATGTTGATCTAGAGTCCAAAGATTACAACGTTGTTCTTTATTATTATTTATCGATTGTATTTCTTGCCATTACTAGCGTCCACGAAACATCGATATTTCTTACTTACTTAAATATCAATTTGTTGGAATAAATTTGCTGACAGATGGTGAAAACCGCATCAAAATGCACTAATAGTAGTTTAGAGGTATAGTAGAGGGTAGGGGGTAGAGGTGTAGTCATCATTTCAGCCGAAAGACGTCCGTCCACTCCTGGACATAGGCCTCCCCCAAATCCCCATTTGGGGGAGGCCTATGTTTTTGCCATAATCGCCACGCTTGGCAGGCGAATGCATAGAGAATGCTGCTGCCCATTCTTTAGTAAGTCCTTTAGTCGCCTTCTACGACACCAACGAGAAGAAATGGAATGGTAATTGCAGACATTGTAATTTCTACTTTTACTTTTAACGACGTGATTAAAATCTGAGACCTAACTTATCGTGGCTTTTTCTCCGCTATTAGTTATACAAAATATAACAAGGAAAACTGCTAAAGATTACACGAAAATAATCCTATTATTAATACACCCAAAACAACATTAATTGGCTAACAATTACAATGCTTGCTAACATTAATACGGCAGCGGAAACAATTTTCATGATTAACATCTTTCCACTTGACCAACAAACCGAACTTAATACGTAGTGGCGAACATATAAAATATTGTAATAGCATTATAAATAATACCGTTATGAAGAAACACGGAAGTTTACAGAAAACTAAGTGTAATTTAAGTTTGGCGTGCTCCACAAAGTTTGTGCACGGGAAAGTAATTTTTAAAGTTAATTGTTGGTTTATGTTTAGGTGCAAAGAGGTTGGAATAGAATCTATTATAGTATTTAACCGACTTTAAAGAGGAGGAGGTTCTCAATTCGTCTGTATGTTTTGTTAAGCTATTGCATAGCTTCTATCGCGGGCCTCGAGCGTGGAGACCGAATCCAGAAATTACGTAACGAAAATAACCTAACACCTAGCAACAGGTCGGACTGTGGCATAGCAACGGAGGAATGACATGTTAAAATTGCAATTTCACAACATCGTATATTTATGGATAGTTTATGAAATTTTCTTACCGTTTTAGCAGTATTTTAGCCATTTCATACTGGGGGTGTTAGGTAATTTTCGTTATAATTGCATAAGTTGATAAAAAATGCTATGCAATGGCTTTACCGCGGCAGTCTCCGAGTGCCACACGTTTTTTTTTTTGTATGTTCCAGGATATTTCCGGCAGTTGTGAAGCGATTAAAAAGAAGTATGCTTTTAATGGGCACGTTATGCCTCAGCCGAATTAATAAGATTTATGTGGGACCACCCACATTAATCTTAATAGTTTGGCTTGGATAATTTTTACGTTAGCTTCAATCAAAATCAAAAGTAATTTATTAAAACTAGGCTGAGAGTCAGAATTTTTTGAAGGGCAAAATTACATAAGACAGTCCCCCAAAATGCCCGCCCTTCACCACTTCCTAGTGGTTTAGCTGGGAAGAAGAAGTGGCGTAACAAGCTCCGCAGCAGCACAGCTGACTGTTAAGTTAGAAGAACTTGATTCCATACAATAATAGGTAAGTAATTAAAATTACTAAACACAAAACATATTTACTAATTAATTGCCATAAATGTCAGGTAGCACACGCCAATATATCAACAAAACATAGTAATTAAACTCAAGCAGAAACAAGTAAATAATAAAAACAAAACAAAAATACGTATTTAATCCAATTTGTGTATCTTGATGATCTTCTAATACTTCCTGTGACTGTTGTGTACATAGCAATTAATGGTATTCGAATTGGTGTGGGGTAGATACCATAAACATATAGTAAAAAGATAAAAACTTTTTACAAAAACACACTACCTATGTACTAAGTAAAAAGTAACTTTAATTTCGGAAGTTAGTGGTAAAAAACTAAAATAAAGATCCAAAGATAACGACTTCCAAAATCAAGTAATTTTTAAAGTTAAGTAATTTTTCAGTATGTATTGTTTTTTTTTTGGCAGTAGGTTGTTTTTTTTTTTGGTAAAAACGTTTTATTAGCCCTTTTTTTAAAGAGGTTTATGGCTACATAACAGCCACTCCTATCGATCAATTTACTAAGTAAGTTTGTGGATGCGAGACACCTTTAACGCACGAGAGCACGTTAACATGAATCTGAATATGAAACATAATTTTTATTCTTGAATATTCATTTGATTTTGATGCTTACAAAATCATAGAATATTTAACCCTTTATGGCGCCCATGGTTAACCAAAGTAAGGTATCGTAAATGAAGGATATTTGGTAACTGGAAAGTCGTCTTTTTTATTTGTACTAAATGGAAACATTTAAAACATTAAACACAATATTATAATGCCGTCTGATAACAAACATATTATGTACCTAAAGTATCTGCATCTACATTGCTCACCTTTACAACTTAAGCCATACCATTCATAAAGCCACGCGTCGCTGTCCGGTATCTAATTCAAACTTTATCAGACTCGTCGCTATGTTAATAAACAAAGTCGGGCAACTGTTGCAGTGGACTTAGGGTTGCCAGGTTAAACTTTACCTGTAAACCTGGCTTCTATAGATGTGCTTTTGTAGAAAGTAAACTCGACATGTTTTCGTCTGCAGGAGTTAGATAGAAAGAATAGTATATTTTACATCGAGGGACTAAACGAAGCCATAATATACCAGAGGTGGTTTGACTCCCGAGCGTGCGAGGAGTCAATGAAACCGAGGGTATATTAAGTTTGCGTTTAGTCTCGCGGTGCAAACTATACTTTTCACTTTGAGTGCGAGAAAAATAGTCAATTTAGTACAAACATATCAAAACACTCGACAAAAATTCTGAATTTTTTGCGGTCAGCATTTTCTTCTAAACCAGTCACAGATTAACAATTTAAAACACATGGCGCCACCTTCTTTGCGGAAAACCCATGGAACTAAAACTCTCAACATTTTCGCAATGAAGATGGTCCACACTCCACAGATATACAGGAAAAGTTATTATTCAGTGCGCAAACTTTAACCATGAATTCAGCATATCATCCTAGACCCCCCAGCGCAAAAACTTTACGCCGGTTTTACAAAAAAAAAAAAAAAACAGCTATTTCATAGAAAAGTGCAATACCTACGCGGTAAAAATGTATGGAACAGCAAATTTTTTTTGTAGAACCGGCGAAAAATTTCTATGCGGGGTGGTCTACAATGATATGCTGAATTCATAGTTAAAGTTTGCGCACTGGATAAAAACTTATCCTGTATATAATAGTACTTATATTTACTGGCTGTTTAAGTTTTTCTATGTCACATGAAGGAAATTAAAAATACGAATTACTTTTCACTCCCTAGAGACTAAAGTGGTCACTTTAGTCCCGCTGGCTATATTGGCGTTCTTTTAGAGCGTGAGAGGTGAAAAATAAATTTATTTAGCACACACAGTACTTGACAGTCGTTACAAGGTCGTAAGAAGCCCGAAAGTCTGACAACCAGTCTTACCAAGGGGTATCGTATTATCCAATTACTGGGTTGTGGAGGTCAGATAGGCAGTCGCTCCATACTGGTAGTCAGCTGCATCCGGTTAGACTGGAAGCTGACCCCAACGTAGTTGGGAAAAGATGATGATGACTTTGAGGCACACAATATACAGCAGGAGAGAGTAAAATAAAAATTAAATTAAAAGTGTAAGGTGCGACGTCAGAAACTAGCATTAAAGAGTGCCTATGAGGCTGCGCCAAAAACGCCCAGTTCAGCAAAAATGCCTGACAACTTGTGCCTGACACTATTTGTCAACTGGACCTGAGTTCCTTTTGGAATAGTGTTTCCTGGAAGGTAGACTCGTTAATGTCGTAGTTAAAATGATGATGTAAAAATGTTGCAAGTACGAAAACTTCAGAAAATTTAATTTAATTTTATAAACAAAACTAAACATTTTTTCCAAAAAATAGTTGTTGATAAGAATGTCATGAGCTTTAGTGTGTTTTCAGTGGAAAGTCGTTACGCCGTATCTTTCCTGAAACTGATTAAATTTCTGTTAAAAGTCAGGGCAAAAACTAAAAAGATATAGGTAATATTAGGTCTTTACCTATGAAATTGCCGTTCTGCAGTACTGGCCATTTCAAATCAAAATAATTTTTGTTTGGCTAAGAATTCTAATTTAAAATTAATTTTATTTTAAAAACATGGATTTTTTTTTCTAAAAGTAGTCATTTCTTTATTGATTAGTGTTACATTTTCATCGCATTTCAATCTTTTTCGTCATCATGGATACGTTAAAAATTCGAGTAATTATGGAATATGAGTACCGTCGTGGCAGCAACGCGGCACAAGCGGCACGCAACATCAACGACGTTTACGGAGCTAACACTACAAACCAACGCACCACCTGTTATTGGTTTGCTCGCTTCCGTTCTGGAAATTTCGACCTGAAAAATGAACCTCGCGGTCGTCCGAAGACTTTGGTCGACAATGACGAATTAAAGGCGATTGTGGAAGCTGATGATACACAATCTACGGCTGAATTAGCAGCAGCTTTCGACGTTAGCGTCAAAACTATATTGGTCCATTTGCGTCAAATTGGCAAGGTAAAAAAGCTTGACAAATGGGTGCCCCACGAACTCAATGATCGCCAGCGCAAAGTACGCGTCGAGACGTGCCTTGCACTGCTCAACAGACACACAAATGAAGGAATTTTGAACCGCATTGTTACCTGCGATGAAAAATGGATTCTGTTTGATAACCGTAAGCGCTCAGCAAGTTGGTTGGATCCTGGTTCAGCACCTAAACAATGCCCTAAACGAAAACTTACCCCTAGAAAAGTGATGGTCACTGTTTGGTGGTCTAGCACCGGTGTGATTCATCACAGCTTCTTACCAAACGGGGTGAGCATTACTGCAGATGTGTACTGTGAAGAACTGAACACAATGATGGAGAAGCTGGCGCATCTCCAACCAGCATTGGTCAATCGCTCGTCTCCGCTGCTCCTGCACGACAACGCGCGACCTCATACTGCACAGCAGACGGTCTCCAAGTTGCAAGAACTGGGGTTGGAAGCTCTCCGTCATCCGCCCTACTCACCAGACCTTGCGCCTACAGACTACTACTTTTTCCAGAATTTGGATAACTTCTTGGCGGGAAAAAAATTTAATACCCGAGAGGCAGTACAAAATGCCTTTGAAGAATTTGTTGCCTCCCGTCCAGCTGATTTCTTTAAGAAGGGCATCAATAAACTGCCACTGCGATGGCAAAGATGCATTGATTGCATGGGTGATTACTTCGATTAAAACAAATAAAAAATTCATGAAAAAAATTCGTTTCAATTTTTTCATACAAAACGGCAATTTCATAGGTAAAGACCTATTATATACGTACATTTATTGAAGTACCAGGTTTGTCTAAAGAAAAATCAATAAAGTAGTTCATTAATCTTTTGCGTAATATGAGTGAAATTCTGAATAGTATCACACTAGTTATGTGCAGTTTCATACACTACTATATGTACTCTCATATTTTGGGATTGAAACTATTAAATTAAAGATCACTGATAAAAGAGTAAGAAATAGTTTTTATATAATGCTATAAAATGATGCGTCTCGCATTTGCGTTCCAACCGTTTTTTTTTTTTAAATGGAAACTTCTTGGTGATATTAACTTCTTGGATTTGCCCAGTATCGTTTTAAAAAGTTTTATATTAAGATGAAGTTTTTTCGGTACCCGTTTTGAACTTGGTAATTCGAATTTTACGTAATGAGAGTAGATGAAACCACTCTAACATAATGTGTAATTTAACGACCTGCAAATAAATTATGTTTATTCAACCGCCTCACCTGAAAACCCTGACCACAAACGCAGTAACAAACGAGGAGTCCAGTTCGTTATCTATACAACAAGTTGTCTCTCGTTTCCTATTCCAAGTTGGATAACACAACAGATTTCTGCTGCGGTTCGCTTTTAAATAAAGCCGCAGCTCCGCAATAACCCATGGCTAAGCTACGCACGTGTTCTTAGCTTCGGTTTGTATAAAAATGTTGGCAGAATCGTCCACTGCAACCCACGGTCTCGCTACGTACGGATGCTTCCACGCGTCCACTCAGTTTAGCTACCGAGAGTTGAAAATCGTACTTTGTGGTTTTTCGTCACACTGGTATGGACACTGTTGAATCCTCAATGATCGGTTCAATACCGAGGTTTGAAAATCCAGTCAGCGCTAAAATCCGGCAGCGATATTTTTACGTCCGTGCAAACGTGGTCAAATGTAGTAAACCTCTCCGTGCATATCTTTCGTACAATGTTTTTATCCCACAAAGTGACGTGTGATATAATTGTAATGACCTAGTTTACAAACACGCTGTGAATGGGTGTGTGAAGACAAGTAGCATCAGAACTTAACACACATGACACACACTCACATATACTTTAGACTTCGTGTTAGCACACTTGGTAAACACAAGCAAAACACGCGTCGCTACGTGAGATAAAAATCGTATAGCAGTGGACGGTCGACTTCACTATATAACAATAAAGTTGCTAGTTCATAGACTAGAAAGCAGTCCGAATTATGTGGCGTTAAATATATTTACCTGTAACTAACAGTTCGTGAAATAGGAGAATTGTAACGGTATTGTTTTGTTTTCCAATTAGGGTATACATACACATTGTAGATGTGTTTTAATGTAGATGTTACACATCCCTAGTTTTAAGGCAGGCATGTGACTTAATTGAAATTTTTCATCGTGTTCTTTTTTTCTATTTTGTTACAGGCATTTTCATGCGCATTTTTGCTTGCAGATACACAGTTTGCGGATACAAACAGTGATTGCAACGACGATGATAATTTATAACACAATAATTATTACATTAACAGTAATCATTATTCATACTTAAATTTACATTATTATAGAGGGGTAATAAATTATTTGTTTGTATTATAGGGTTAATCTCTGAATGTACCAGGTGGATTTGAAAAAATCTTGTTGCAGTTGATATCCCAATTTTTGAAGAAGGTTATCAGTTGTTCAGGTTGTGTTGTTGTGTGGTCAGCACGCTACGACTGTTTGGAGCCGAGAAAAAAGAAAACAAGTTGGAGAAAACGCTAAGTGTAAACGAGGTAACAGCGTGGGAGGGCGCGGCGGGTCGGGTGCCAAAAGTCATCAAATAAATGTTTTTTTTTTTGGATATGAAATTTGTATTTAATTTTAAATTATAGCCAAAGGATACCACCATTTAATATTTAGAAATTATCAACCTATTCCGGCACTCAATATTATGTTATTTCAAACTCAACATGAACACGTGCAAAACAATCCCAACCAAAATGCAACTGAAATCTCATAACCAATATTAGGAACAAAATTGAACGGATCTGTACCGTCTGCAAAACAAGTCCTCAGTACCACACGATCACACCGGTCACCTCTGTAATTGGCAGGTCGGTATGATCCGATTACAGTAGGTGACGAGAATCCCAGCTTGCCAGTACCGATCAGAATTTCGCGGTGACGAATTTTAGGACGTTACGGTCAATTTTCGTCGGTACCGAGTTTCGATGATTTCTGGTCATCGATTTTGAGAATGGATAAAGTGTGGTTTGAGATTTGAATGTAAACATTTGCGGATATTTCAGTTTGTTTACTATGTCTGCTTACAAAGTAAATACTATGGCTATAGTGGTTCTCAGACCTCAATTTGGTTTCTTATGCATCGTTCCCTGCCCATAATTTGCCTAGCCTGTTCCCGACTGTGTTGGGGTCGGCTTCTAGTTTAACCGGACGCAGCTGAATACCGGTATTTAACATGGAACAACTGCCTATTGAACCTCCACAACCCAGTTGGGTAATACGATACCACTTGGTAAGATTGTTTGTCAGATTTTCGGGCTTCTGATGACCCCTAACAACATCGCTGATCCATGAATAAGAAAGACGGTCACCCAGCCACGGACCAACCGAGGCAAGCGTAGCTTAACCTGATCAATCAACCCTGCTGTAATTACTTAGCCAGAAGCCAGTTATCTTTCCCCTGCCCAATGCCTAGATAGTTATTGTGAAGAGGACGCAGTATGTCTTTTTATTTATTTATTTACATAAATTAAAAGTAACTATGTCTTTTCTATTAGTAAGTCGCTTCTCTATCAGCCATCATCTCAGAACAAACATCCTTCATCGCCGTTTCATCTTCGATAATTCTATCCATCTTTTACTTAAGTCTGCTTGTACTTATTATTTTAATGCAAACTAAATAATTCTGCTTCAAATAAAATTACATAAACTTTCAATTATGTAACTCATATGACTTCCATGTTTCACAAAAGCACTATATTCCTCATAACCTCGGAGCTGCTGGTTTCCGGACAATATATTTTAAAAAGGCTGAGGTTATAACTCCTTTTCGTGACATGACGGCCATTTTAATTTTATACAGCCATCGTAACAAAGTTGTTTTAGGTCTTCAACGTTTTACAAGAAAAATACTAAGTGCTTGTATTTCATCAGCTGTCCCTTATGTTTGACTGTTAACGTTTGATGTAGGTATTGTAATGATAAGTTAGAATAATGTTATATCTTCAATTCGGTTACAATTCAATTTAGTTTTGTATAGCTTTTTTTTGATCCTGACATTCGGTAAAAGGTAGTTAAGTAGGTACTAAAATGGGTTTCAAGAAAATATATTGTTTTTTAATTATTATTTTTTGCTGAATGGTCTTGCTTTTGACCTTGGTTATGGTTATTGGAAAACGATGGAGAGGTCTATGATGGAGCGTGCCCAGAAGATGCTTCGATCTTGCTTTTGAAGGCCGACGGGTTATTTTTTTTTTTTTTTTGGGTGCGAAATCATCAAATAACTTCTCCCGCTCTGGGTGGAGCAGGAGGGCGTGTCAGACTTTTACTGACTAAAACCCACCGTAGCCCGTATGCCAGGGGCTGTGTTGTCTCTTTCGAACAAACCCGCACCCCTGGCAGGCATCGACCCTTGCGGGTCCCATCACTTTTTGTGCTGACATCTCCTTGAGGCACGCGTGGAACACAACGCGCCGTCGACTTGGGCTTGGTCCTTACCGGACAGCGAGCTACCCACTACTCGCCGTCCGCAAGCCCATGCCTACGGTGGCCGGAAATCGGCCTGGGATTCCCGACGCCCAGGGCGTCTCCGTATCCTGCGGCGGCTAGGGTCGCGTGGGCGCATATGCTGCCTCTCAAACCACTCCTCAAAGAGGGGACTTACCGCCGCAATCGTGGCGTGCTCAGCACTGGGTTGCGACAATCGCTCTCTCCATGTCACCATGAGATCCCGCCGGAGCTCTGTCCGCTGTGCCGCGATTTCCTGCGGCAGCGGAGTTACGCCCGGGCGTTTGGCCTCCTCGCGCCACTCCCATATTTGCGCGAGGACCTTTGCCTCCAGATCCCATGGCGGTAATCCGGCAAGGAAAGGCCGACGGGTTACATGTGGAACTGGCACTGGCAGAGAGTTCCACAATTTGGCTGTTCGCATAATAAATGTGGAAGAGAAGCGCTGAATACGACTGGTCGGGATGTCAACCAAGTGAGGATGGTACGCTGCAGTACGTCTGATAGTAGTAAAAGGGCGATCGTGTCATCTGTACCCTAAATGTTTTACACGTATAATGTGATTTTATAATTCTGTAATGTAATTCAAATTTTTCTGTACCCATTGTATGCCCTAAGGGCGGAACGTAGCTGATCACAATTGACTATTTATTTTACTACCTGTATAATGTACCCACAATATAATATTAATATTGAGATTGACACTATTGTTCAGAATCTTTTTAAAAATTTTTGGTTATTGTTAATGCATTCTTATATTTTCAAAAAAAAAAAAAACTGCTTAGCCACGTTAACAACGCGATGAATGTTGTGGAAATGTCAAAATGAAACCGATCACTACTGAAAGTGTATTTCACAATTACCCGTCAAGTCGAGTGAAGTGTCGTGAATACTTGTATGCACGGCTACACATCAAGCTATACATTTCCAGTTTACGCTGATCTCGCAATGTATCGAAATCCAATACAATGCGAGATCAGCTCATACTGGAAATGTATAGCTTGATGTGTAACCGTGTTCACAACCTGTAACCTAATGAAATGTCGTACACTTGTTTGGCGAACTAATGGCATGCACTCGTATATTTATGCTTAAAACATTTAGTTATGAACACGATCAGTTACTCGTATTTAAGGCATAATGTAGAATGACTATCACTGAATGCAAACTGAACTCAGTCTTAATTTAACAGAGGTATGGCTCGGTATTGTTTGACCTAGAATTGTCAACACAACATCTACTACTTCAATTATTCAGACCGATCGAAGTTGAAGTTCCTAGCTCTGAATGCTTCAGGCTCGATATTGTCATGCAAATGGTTACACTAGTCCTGAAAACGGTGCTATTGTATCTCCAATTTGTAAGTTTTGTGGGTACGATAGCTTTTTAGCCATGTGTATCAAGGGTTGATTGGCAGAAATCAGATGTTTTTTTTTAACACGATTTTATTAGCATGGTATGTGTGTATGTAATGAAATCTTGGAACTCGAATGATACCCACTTCAAGACATCAGATTAATTTGAAATTTTGCATACTTATCAAATACCGATGACAATTCAATAATTTCATACAATTGTGCTATTGTCTGGGCCATTAACAAATTGTAAATGAGACACGCTTTTGTAGTAAGCTGAACTAAAAAAATAGAAAACACGCTTTATTAGGAAACCAAACTAAAAATTTGCAAAAATGTTTTTTTTTGGGTTTTTAAAGTTTTTTAACTATCTTTTATTAAATTGAAAATTAACCATTGTGAAGGACACAAAAAATAAAATATCCTATGTCAAAATAAATGTCAGACGATCAAACAAAAAATGTCGTTTGCGCTCAATTTCAAAACAAAACATTAATTTTGTTCGGCAGTATCCGTATTCGAAGCGGCTTAGCGCGAATGATACAATAATCCTTTAATCGTCGGTGGATGAGAGAAATACGACTTTGAGTAAATACCCCATTATCTACTTCTTCCTCCCACGGCTCAGAAAATAAGGAACAAATTAATTTTAGCTATAATTGCATCGGATCTGTACGAAATCCCGTCACGTTTGTCAAAGGTTCCCATAAATATTTGTAATTGAGAAGCTGTAAAATTTTGAAAAGGCCCTTTATTTTTGTTGACGTTTTAAAATAAAATTTGGTTTTAATCACTCTCTTTAAATAGCATTAAAAAGGCATGACAGCAAGTCTTCCTTTTTATTACCCAGTCTTAGACCTCTTTTGTTAATCATTTTCATGTCAAAGAAAAAACTGTAGGTAACACACACAATACAAAATTTTGTTTATGTACAGACGCCAGCACATCAAGCTACCCCAATCTGTCTAATTTCTTTGATAGATTTTCAATTTTATAACTTATGTATTTGGTTCATGTTCAATTGGGAAACTTTGACAATTTGGGGTAGCTTGATGTGTATCATACATTCATAAACTGACGTTTTCTTCCTATGGAGGTCAGCAGAAACTACAGAACGCCATCTGCTACGATCCCTAATACTACTTTGGCCTCTTTCATACATCTTGCTTTACACGCACGTCTGCCTACTGCGCACCTGACCTTTGTAAAAAACATCACCAATAGGGTCACTACACAGGATAAGTTTTTGTCCAGTGCGCAAACTGTAACCATGAATTCAGCATATCATTCTAGACACCCGGCGCAGTAATTTTTCGTCATTTGTACAAAAAAAAAATTCTGCTGTTTCATAGAAAAGTGCAATACCTACGAGGTCAAAATGTATGGAACAGCAAATTTTTTTTCTCAAAAATTTCTGCGCTTGGGAGTCTAGAATGATATGCTGAATTCATGATTACAGTTTGGGCACTAGTTAAAAACTTATCCTGTATATCCTTTTTGGGCGTCCCTTCCCTCCGTTTCCACTCACATCTGTTTGTAAATGCCTTTTGTTAGTCGCTTTTCATTCATTCTCTAAACATTACCAAACCATCGAAGCGTACTCTTTTCTATTTCTGTCTTTTAAACCGCACCGTTGCTTTATCACATCATTCCTCAGCCTATTCATACGAGTATTCACAGTCACACCACACATGCTTCACAAGGAACGCATTTTCACAGCATTTATTTTACTTTCATGTTTCTTTTGCTATACCTAATTCACTTCCATACATAAGCGTAGGCACCAACACATCATTGTGAACAGCCAATCGAGCCTTTTTGGACCTATTTGTGAGACATCTATCAATAAGGTTATTAAGTCTATGAAATATTTCTAACAACCAATAAAGTATCTACGTCCACAAAAGATAATAACAAAGCTATCACTTATTTCGTTTTTCCAAATACGCGAAGGTTCACGTGTTACTGCCACCGGATAACCTCTTTGTTTTACCACGCAAACATAACTGGCAATATCAACATCCAGTTGATAAGACAATTGAGGTATCGCCGAGTTCCGACCGCCACATATTGCCCCATATTGCCCCATTTGTCGGCACTCCGCCGCGTAACGCTCGATTGCCCTTTGATTGCCCGCTGTCTTCTTAGCGAACGTCTTTTGTTTCGTTCATTGTTTTTTCGAATTAATGTTTATCGGATGCGTGGAGTATCTCTTTCGGTTATGTATAAAGGTGATTATTTGTGGTGCTTCGATGTGGAAGACGTGTTGGATTATTTGGGGAACGTAAACTTGAGTTGTGTTGTTTGATGTACCGACTGTTTTAGGGGGCTTGTGGCTATGTAAAAACAACCACACGGTTCGATCGATCAGGTTCAGCTACGCTTGCCACGGTTAGTCCGTGAATGGGTGACTTCTGCTACATACCAAAACCCCTCCTTGCGGAAGCACGGAAAAGCACCGAAAGCTCGGAATGCAAGTTAAGCCGTTGGTGCGCGGTGTCATTCGTGAATCCTCGAAAGTCTTAACGGGTCGTAGAATCCCAAAAGTCTGACCACCAGTCTTACCTAGTCGTATGGACAGAAAGACCAGTCGCTCCATGTAAAGTAATGGTATTCAGCAGCATCTGAGTTGGGAAAATGATGTACCTACTGTTTTACTGGCCTTGCTCTCATAATTTATGTCTGACAAATATAATGACCTTTAAAATTTAGTTTTAATGAAGTACGAGTACCTTTATGGCAAATAAGACTTCCACTTTTGATACCATTTCAGGGCCTGGGTAAAAATAAATTTAAAAAATAATAATGCATTAATTACAATTCTGCAGTCTAAAAATTGTGTTGTTTAATTAACCATTTTACACTTAGAGAATAGAACAAACTCTGTTCATAACCTTAGGTAGCACACCACTCTACTACAGACTCTCAATATGAGAAAACTTCCGAAGTGAGTCGGCGAAGTAAATTCATAACAAAATTCGGTGACAACAAGCCTCGTCATTGTTTGGCAAAAACTTTCGTAAACTTTCAAAGTTTTGTCTTATATCCAGATGTAGTTCTAGCAGTTTTATTGAGCAGGGTTTGATATTAAGTTTTTTGTTATTTTAGAGGTAGATTGTACTGTTTGCGAGAAAGTATTTTTCGTTAATAGCTTTAATTGGTTTTCATCAAGGTTGCTGATCACCGAACTGATGTGAGAATGTCAGCTGTGAGGCAAGGATTGGGCTATCGCGCCCCTAGCCGCCGCAGGAGATGCCCATAGGCGGGCCCATAGTCAGGAGTCCATAGCGGACTCCCGGCCACCGTAGCCGCGGGCTTGCGGACGGCGAGCAGTAGCTTTACGTCCGTTAAGGACCGGGGTCGACGGCGCGTTGTGTTCCACGCGCGCCTTAAACAGATGTCACGAAAATTGAAGGGATCCGCTACGACCTGCCAGGGTCGCGGATTTGTTCGAAAGAGTTACCCTGGTAGAATGGCCCTGGCACAGAAAAATACACAAAAAAGGGTGTCAGCTGAGATCGGGTTTTCTTGTGATTTGTTATTACGAGGAACTCATGGTAGGTTATGTTATGTTATCATGTTTTATAATCTAAACCAAAAAAATAATAAATATTAAAGCGTCGCATTGTATGTTACATAAAATGCGACGTTTTAGTATTTGGTTTTTTGGCTTCACTCTTGGTGTTCCGCGGTAATATCTGCCTTTGTTTTATAATCTGAGGTAATGAATATCCAGCTGTTTTAGAATAAATAAAGGTAAATCTATCAATAAACCTCAAGTTTGATAAGATCACGTAACAAAAATCTATTAGTGACAGCCTATTGTCATTATTCAAGATACACGCAATTTATGTTTATTAAGAGACGGTTTTGCACACATAACATACATAATTATGTTCCCACTAGTGGGGACTCAGGCGTCCTCTCTTCGTCACATTTTACAATGGACGTCAGAAAGTTGTTGTAAGCGAAGTACAGAAGTTTATTTTGAATGAGAAATGTCCGTGGGAAATTTATAAATTAATACTTTGACGTATTTGACTTTCGTACGAATGACAGATAAACCACCTTTTTGATTGCGCATTGATGGTCGTACGAATTAAGTTGCATAAAACATTTTATTCGCTCGAATACACCGCGCAAATATCTATATGGACACCAGTTAAGCAAAACAACTTAAACTAACATCTTTATCACATGCCATTTACTTATACCATACGCCCACATGCGAAAACAAAAGACAACTAAGTTAGTACCTTCACCCCCATAACATTACAAAACTTATTTCACTCAGTTTCTTCCATCAATAATTGATCGTTCAGAACCGGGAATAAGATCCCCACCTGCCCGTATTATCTTACCGGGCCATAAACGAAAGGATTTAAACAAAGCCACGGGCTATTGTTCGACGTTTAAGTTTGTCGGCCATCTTTGTTTTGGAATTTCAGCCGTTACGTACGCCTGATTAATTTGGCGGTGATTACGTTAAATAAAGCGAGAGATTGAATGGATTTTAAGGTATTCCTGATGTTTTCATGATGCTGAATGTAAAATAGGATGCAGTATTTTTGTGAAAGCGATGCTTTTAAATTATAATTAAGAAAATGAATTAAAACACTCAAATATATTATGTTTTTCGTTTGTCATTGCGTCGACTCTCTCAGAAATATCTCGAGAAGTTACATGTTATTTGTTCTTGTCTATGTAACATTACACAAAAAGGATTTATTCCCGTTTAATTGGATTGGGTACCTTACCTACACACATATATAAATATATATAATCCATCCTTCCCCCCTTTCTAACCATGTCATCATTCAGACAGTCCATCTTTCGTTTCTTTGGTCTCCCCCTACTCTTATATCCATCGACATTTGTACTCAAAACTTTCTTCACGATATTTTCTTCATTCCACCGTATCACACGCCCATACAAGACATACGATTTCCAGACAACTTTTCAGTTACTGGTACCAATTTTTGACTTCCTCTTATGTACCTACTCACTTATTATTATATCCATTCGTGTCACACCACACATCCTTCGTAGCATTCTAATCTTAGCTGTATGCAATAGGGTATTTTCAAATTTTTCATAAACTATTCTAATTTGAAGATTGGAACGAGATATTTAACAGAAAAATAAAAATAAATTGATTTCTACCCATTTTCTCAATTAAAAACTATTTAAACCAAATGTATTTTTCGTAGTTTTGAATTTACCGCCAAAACGCTTCTTACGATGACTTTTTATCACGTGACGTCAACTTTGTGTAAACTAAAGTAGTTAGTAAGGAAATAAGTGAATGTCGAGTTTATAATTAAAAAGATTTTTAATGGATCGAAAGTGATATTACTGGTGTGCGGTGCCTCTATTCACAAATACTTCTAAAACTGCGCCTAACTAAGTATTTGTACCGGTGCCGTATAAACAGAGTTGACGTCACATATCACGTGATAAAAAGTCATCGTAAGGAGCGTTTTGGCGGTAAATTCAAAACAACGAAAAATAAATTAGATTTTAATCGTTTTTAGTTGAGAAAATGTGTAATAATAAATTTATTTTTATTTTTCTGTTAAATATATCGTCCCAATCTTCAAATTAAAATAGTTTTTATCAAATCGGAAAATACCCTATTGCCTTTCATTCATCCCAACAGAGATATTATCTTTTGACAATGCTAGGTATTACTTTTATCTTCTTTATGTTTACAGTTTAAAATTCGACTTTTGTACGTTTGTTACGCTTCGATAAAATACAAAATATTATTTCTACAACTCAAAACTTTTAATAAAGATTGACAAAAACTTGATACTAGGCATAATTTAGTATCTAAGTTTGGTATTTTATGTTAATAAATTCGGTTCTCACAATAAAATGTTACCTAAAGGTCTCAACAAGTGGACGTTAGATAACACTTTAGTTATTTATTCGTTAACTTTATTAATAAATATTCAACATTATTTTCATTTTACAGTGAGCAGTTGCGAGCTATTGTGTATTATATTTTCTAATTTAATTCATAATCTTATCTTCGATAACCCAGTAACTGGGTTGTGGAGGTCGGATAGGCAGTCTCTCTATGTAAAATACTGGTATTCAGCTGCCTCCGGTTAGACTAGAAGCCGACCCCAATATTGTTGGGAAAAGACTAGGCAGATGATAATCGCCGATGGCTCTAAAAACACACCGGTCTACCGAGTATAACGGTTAGTCAAGTTATACAATTTATCCTATCTCCTACATGAGTTAACAGATTATTGTACAAACTACCCGATTAATTTTGGAACTATATTGAAATGTCAGTAATATTTTTTGATAAATAAAGGGCCAATCAATCTGCTAAGCCTTTTTTTCCAAACTTGGTTAAGGTCGTCTTCCAGTCTAACCAGATGCAACTGAATATCAGTATTTTATATGACACAATTGCCTATCTGACCTCCATAACCCTGTTGCTAGGTTACGCGATACCCCTTGGTAAGACTGGTTGTCACACCTGTTAGACTTCTGACTACCCGTAATCACTCTCAAGGATATGAATGACACCCGAGACAATCAGCTTATCGTGCACGAAAAGGTTTGGATATGTAATGGATGGCACCCACCACGAATAGACTGCGGCAAGCGTGACTTAGCCAGCTACAACAAATGAACGGCTGTGGTCCCCTACCACAGCCGTTCATTTGTTGTGAAAAAGTCTGCAAAATACGACCTTAAGTTGTAGAAACTGGCGATAAAATAACTTTAATCATATTCGAACATTCGTTTTTAGAATAAGCTTTCGAATTAATGAGGGTCTTTTTGAATATTCAAGCCACCAGTTGGCGCCACTTTGACAAGAGGTCTTCCAGTTCGTTAATAAACTTTCAGTCCGTAGGCGCTTTGACACTTTTGACAGGTGCCCGGACCTGACGTCTCAGTGCTGCCACCTAGTAAACGTCATTTCAGAAAACCCTCAGTGGAATAGGTTTTTTTGCTGTAAACATGAAAGCGTGAAATAAAATTAATTATTTAAATGTGAGCGGTGTATTAATTCCGCTACATCTCAGAGACACAATAAACAAGAATTAATACGCGGAGCCTACAAGGCTTCTTCAATACACACTGAGACCAAAGAATATCTAATTGTCATGACGTAAAGCAACTCCACAAGCTATTACTCAATCAAGTTCATCATTCATACATATTATAATCAGTTTATTATGTTCACACTGCTGGGACACAGGTCTCCTCTCTGTGAGAGAGAGCGGGCCGTAATCCACCACACAGGCCCAATGTGGGTTGGTAGAGATCACATGTCTTCGAATTTTTGGTTCTAGGACATGCCGGTTTTTTCACGAGGTTTTTTCCAGTTTTGAGAGCAGTGGTGTTGAAATAATTTACACAAACTAAAGCGCCTTTTAGGGATTGAACCTACTACATAATACTGGTAAGTCACAGCCGATCCCAGTGGGCCACTACTGCTGCTGCTACTGCTTAATATAGTTGGGAAAAGGCTAGGCAGATGAGGCAGATGATGTTAGCAGTAAACAGTCTGATTAGGCCTGTCAATGTATTTGCCAGGTGAATGAGAGTAGCCAATACTCTGGAACACTTGTTTTTCTCTTGTCCTCGTTTAACCACTCCTCTTTACGACATACTCCCTTCTGATATTCCCCGCCCAATTAACATTCCCTTCCTATTATCTCTAGCCCATACCCCTGCAGTTAAAACCCTTTATAAATTCATTAGCATTAATAAAATTCAGTTATAGTTGATATTTCTATTATAAGTTTACTTATCATATACTTAATGTTCTAACATTTATTTTGTGACGTTTTACATTTACTAACCAAAACTGTTTTGTCCTTTTTTAGCATGGGGATCCATGGATGCCACCGCTACAAACACTGATCAATAGTTGTGTAATAGTTTACGATCATTACCCAACAAGCAAAATAATCCTGGAATGCGATTTTATAATGCTACGTGGACTTATAACACTCCGATGATAGTTTTGGTGGCGGCTACTGCGCTTTTAACAGCATAAATACATGCTGTTTTTACTCAAGTACGTTTAATCCTATAATTTGTACTTATATCGGTATATAGGATCATATTTCCTGACAAATATAGGATCAAGACTCCTATAAAAGCATGAAACAAGAGTAATTGCACTCAGGAGTAATTACTCCGGTAACTCAGACTTATATGTGCCTATAAGATATCATCTGCGGACCATTTAAATCTTTATACTCCTGTAGGAGCATGTACCAGGAATATAAACACTGAGGAGCAATTACTCTTGTTATTTTTACTTATAACCTCTTATAAGCTAAAAATGTATGACCAATTTAAGTAAATTAAAGTTAAATAACTGTAAATCATTTATGTATCTGGTTTGGTTTTACAGAAACTTAAAAGTAAGTGTTAAATGAATTTCATATCCACGTTTAAAAAATAATTGATCACCAAGATTATAACAGCACTCGGTAGGATAAAGTGTTCTCTTTATCGATTTACCGTATGCCGTTTTAAACCTAGACATATTTATATAGGCATTCCACAGTAGTGTTATTGTCTAAGTAATCTCAAACAATCCTGGTTAAATCTCTTAAGAGGCCACTTTTGCTTGAAACGACCAGTACAGGTGAAAACACGCTTTATATAGTTTTGCAAATTCTATTGTAGGATTTAAAATCAGCCATTTTGATTACAACTGTTTTTGTCCACAAATATTGAAAATGGATTCAAATAAGTGGAAGCGGTTTAAAAAAGTTGATCTGATAAAAGAAAAGTAAAAAAAAAAAACATAATGAAGAAATATTAACCGCAGTGAGCAACGATTTTTTAAATTTAACTGGTGAAGACCGTATCGCGAATTCTAGCGAGGGTTCCGGACAAGATAATTGTAGTACTACTTTAGATGGAAGAGGTTCAGACTAGGAAAGTACCAAATCTTTGAGCGATGTTGAAAGTGATCATCAGGAAGAACTTTCGGATTATAACAAAAATTTAGAACTGCGTGATTCTATTAATAACTTGGCCTTAGATTTCAATATTTCTCATGCTGCATTGAACTCTTTACTTGAAATTTTAAATAAGAAAATAAACAATGTTTTGCCTAAAGACGCACGAACATTACTAGATACCAATAGAGAAAACCTACACATCAGTATTTCAGCCCCAGGACACTATTAGCACAACGGTTTGATCAAATGTTTGAAAAAAATGTATCACAATGTTCCTTGTTTATCAAATGAGATTTCTCTAAACAAATGTTGATGCATTACCAGTTTTCAACAGTTCCACATAACCAGTTTCAGCTTATATTATGTACACTGATAATAGAAACCACGCTGTGACAACCGGGACATATCTCAGGCAACAAGAAATGTGTACACTCCGAGGCCATTTTAAGTTCTTTAAAGGTCGGAAATCTTTTTTGGTTAAAAATCGATCGATATCCAGGAACATATCCGGCATAGTCTTGTTTAAACCGTCGGCAACCTGTTATATAATTAAGTCAAATAAAAACAATGTTTAACCTTGCACGTAGAACAAACCCTTAAAATATTCCTTTAACTTACTTATCTATAAATATCAATCGATTTTCATCTGAGCATTGCGGAACCCTAATCGGTAACAATGGCGAATCTTTTTCGGTTTTGAGATAACCCAATATAGAACCAATATACTTATATTGGTATTATGTCACGCTTGGAAATGCTAAAAATACTTATTTTAGCACTATATCGTACTTGGAAATGCTCACCAAGAAAATGGCAGCTGCCTTAATAATATTTGTTTATTAATTAATACTAAAATGTAAATAAGCAAATTTCAAGAGGCGCTTTATTTTTTTATCAAAACCATGATAGATTTCACAGAAAATTTACATTCCCCGACGACTAAGCTATAAGACTAACAATTTGACAACAATAAGATTTTGTTTTTCTACTAAGGTTGACATTAATAAATTCTGATTCATATAAATACTACCCTAAAATATTTTTTACAGAGCACAACAAGTGATACCTTCACTTCGACTATTGACAATATACATTTCTAGGCGCGTATTAATCTCATTTTTGACTATAACTTACTTATATTGAGATTTACAGGAGTAATTGCATTGACGTAACTCGATTACAGGAGCATTATAGTCGTATATGTCATTTCAGCGGCCTAATATAAATACCTTATAAGTAAAAGTAGACTTATAAAGTGGGCCCTTTTCCAGGTTTATATGCGGATATAAGTCTCATATAGTCCTCGATAAATGATGGTTCTAGGATAGTTTAAAAACCACTTTTTGCTAGTTGGGTACCTTCTCATACCTTGACATTGGCAAAATCATCGAACGTTACCGATGGAGCCAGAACCTTTAAAAATAGAAATAGAAATAGAGAGTAGCCAAGGAATGAAACGATGGATGGACTGTATTAAGGTGACACTTGTCCACATTTTTTCCATACAAACTTCGGGAGGGTTTTACTCCACTGTCTGACTATGTACATCAAAAATTAAACATGGTATGGTTTTGTCTCGTTATTATTATTCTCTGTACGGAAACAGAATACTAAAATAAAAAGCTATTAAAAAGTTATGAGCCAACAAAGATTCGTTTTTCTTGCTAATTTAACCTAACTTTGAGCGTGTTTAAGTAATAAAAGGAGTGTAAAATCAAAACCAAGACATTACCGACAAAGTTCAATTAACAATAAGTTCAATAAACTTTATTGGTCATTGATTTATGCAGTGGTTTTTTCATAAAACCCGATCTTCTGAAGGACTTTTCTTATTTTTTTCACGATTTTTTTGCCAAAAATGCTCCTGCATCTCACTCAATAACGTTGTGCGTGTAGACTAGAGCCTAACTGCTCACCACTGATACTATCTCTTTCGGGTACGAAGCCTGGTGAGACAGCGTGATTTTTAGCCAGGCCCACCAGTGAGTTCGAGCCCGCGCAAAGTGTGCCCTTAAAGATGTTATGGCATTAAAGTAGCTTATACATTGAAGTAATGAGTTACGATGTTGATAGTCGTAGCTTACAGACAGACTTTTCCACCGGCAGGGTTGCCAGTATCAGTTACGAAGTTGAACAGGCAATCTGTATCTGTAATTTCACTGGCACACATAAAATCCCTTCAAAACAGAACCCAGTAATAATGCCAGTCAGTTGCGACATTATCTTCTAAGCAGCTTCTGGTGTGCACAGTTTGAATAAGCTCCAGCGATTAAATGCGTTTTCCTGTATACCTGTAAAACGAAATGTATATCATAATTATTCATATCACGTGCAGGATGCAACTCGAGCGCAGTTACCTTGTGTAAACATTGCTGTGATCACTCAAAACACTGGCTTCTGCGTGCACTGATCCGCGTGCACGGTCGGCCCATGAAACAAGCGGTATAATTTTACATAATAATAATATGAACTATCAAAATAAAAAAAAACAAAAATTAAAAAAACAACTGACTTCCGGAAAAACACTACGAAGTGAAAAATAACTTTAATTTCGGAAGTCGGTGACTTTGTAGTGTTTTTCCGGAAGTCGGTTGTATTTTTATTTGAAAAAAGTTTAAATTTTTCACTTTTTAGTTATTTCAACATCCTTGGGGTCAAAACAATGCATATTTATGCAATAGCAGCAATGCGGTTGATTTGCTGTCATTTTTTGAAGAGTTCCGTTGTCTGTCTCCAAAACGCATCATCAGATATATATGATATTTAAATGGGACCATTTCGGAAATTTTGTAAATAGGTCTATAAATGACGGAGTTATGCCCGAACATACATAAAAAAATTTATAGAAACATGTCGAATGGATAACCTCCTTCTTTTTGAAGTCGATTAAAAAGTCATTTACTAAAACTAGGCTGAGAGTCAGCACTTTTTGAAGGTACAAAATTACATAAGACAGTCCCCCCAAATACGCCCGCCCTTCACCACAGCTGGGAAGATGTGGTGCAACAAACTCCCCAGCAGCACAGCTATCTGTTAAGTTAGAAGAACTTGATTCTATACAATAATAAAAAATAAAATGATTTATAGAGACTAATAAAATAAACAATGACATGAAGTAACTCATACAACCTGTCAGTAGGTAAGCTAATTCTGGTGAAAGAATACAAAAATGGTCTTGAGTTAATCACAGCGACCAACTATTCTTATCGTTTAAGTAGTCGTTAATAAAATAGTATGCCTTAGAACAAAGGTTGGATTTTACTTTAGCTTTAAACGCATTAAAATGTAAATCTAACAAAGAAGAGGGCAGCTTGGTAAACAAGGTATTTACGAGTATTAAACCAGCCGCTCTGAATTGCCGCTTGTCTAAGCATTGATTTCTCAATCTTCGTCATCTGCCTCATCTGCCTAGCCTTTTCCCAATCACGTTGGGGTCGGCTTCCAGTCTAACCTGATGCAGCTGAATACCAGTGTTTTACATGGAGCGACTGCCTATCTAACCTCCACAACCCAGTTACTGGGTAATATGATACCCCTTGGTAAGACTGATTGTCAGACTTTCGGGCTTCTGACGACCCGTAACGACTGTCAAAGATCCACAAATGACAGCCGGGACCAACGGCTTAACGTGCTTTCCGAGGCACGGAGGGGTTTTGGTATGTAAAGATGGTCACCCATCCACGGACCAACCGCGGCAAGCGTAGCTTAACCTGATCGATCGACCCGTGCGGCTTATGCTACTTAGCCACAAGCCTCAATTTCTCAATCTTCGTATAAGTATGAAAAACTGCCATATTCAGATGAAAGTTATCAGCCAATTAGCATCGGGATAGAAACCTTTGTGTTAAATCCATGTTTTGAACAATCTGTGTACCAATTTGCATCCAAACACATTCGGATGTTTTCACGTGATTGAGTAACAAGAATCCAAAAATAAAAACACCACATTTATTTTATTAATAGTAGAATTTACTTTTTATTCAAGGAGTTATGTTACTTCATAACTGCTTAATTTATTATGTATATATTTCATATAAGTCCAGTGAAGTGTTTGTGTTTTTTTATGAGAAAACATTATTTAAACCGATGCGATCTAACTATCGCCCACTTCGTAGCCCAAAATCTTTAAGGTAAGTAAGTTTTCTAGTACGCAACTACATTAAACTGAGACGAGATGCACAGTAACACGTTATCAAGATTATGTACCTAAGCTACTTTAGAACTTAGCAAGTTTTGATAGCGCCGTGCACCGCATACACCGCATACCGTGACATAAATGTGCACTATATTTCCACATCATCCATGTGGAAATATAGTGCACATTTATGTCATTAAGTAGTTAAGTAGAAAATACCGGCTTGTATCCTGATGACTCTATTTTGTCAGTGGGACTCGTGGCTACCTAATAACAGCCATCCGGGTTTATAGACGGTTTTTTTTTGGGTAGGAAATCATCAAATAACTTCTCCCGCTCTGGGTGCAGCAGGAGGGCGTGTCAGACTTCTACTGACTAAAACCCACCCGTGTTCCCTCAGTAGCCCGTATGCCAGGGGCTGTGGTATCTCTTTCGAACAAACCCGCACCCCTGGCAGGCATCGGCCCTTGCAGGCCCCATCATTTTTGTGCTGACATCTCTTTGAGGCGCGCGTGGAACACAACGCGCCGTCGACTTGGGCTTGGTCCTTATCGGACAGCGAGCTACCCATTACTCGCCGTCCGCAAGCTCATGCCTACGGTGGCCGGAAATCGGCCTGGGATTCCCGACGCCCAGGGCGTCTCCGTATCCTGCGGCGGCTAGAGTCGCGAGGGCGCATAGACTGCCTCTCCCTCACGTGCACCGCCTCCCTCTTCGCGAGCATCACTGCTTCGCTGAAGGAGGTGACGTCTACCCATGCCCTCGCGCTCCGTACCATGGCCTGGACCAGGGCCGAGAGATCGCCGCCGCCGATCGCCTCCACGAGGACACGGCGGTGCTCCACCCAAGCTGGGCAGACCGCCACCGTGTGCTCCACCGTGTCCTCAGGGCGATCTTCGCAGTGGAAGCACCCGGGCGTTTCCTCCCGAAACAGGAACTTCCCGAAACAGCCGTTTCCGGTGAGGACCTGCGTCAGGCGGAAGGTGAGGACGCCCATCCCACGAGTGTGGAGATTTTAATATTAATATTTTAGATGTTTCTCCATTAAGTATTAGACTACTTAATCTGTTTAGGTCTTTTAATTTAATTAACTTGTTTTTTGAACCTACTAGGATCACGGCTTCTACGTCGACTTGTCTTGATAATATATTTAGTGATTGTGATGCCAAAAATAAATTAGTATTATCTGACTTGACGTCTGACCACTGTGGATTATTGGCTAGCTTCCCTGTACCATTACATAAAAAGCCGCATAAAGTAGAATGCAGGCCATATACAGCTAGTCGTTGCAACAAATTTAAAAATAATGTAGCTCATAGAATTACACCATCTATAGCAGAGCACGAGAATCCTAATAAAATCTTTGGATCACTTTTTGAAGTTGTGCAAAAAGAATACCAATCTACTTTCAAGACCAAAACCATTGAGATTAATGGCACCTCCGTTGGCTTCAACCAATGGGCCACTCCAGGTATTTATAAAAGTAGAGCGAGACTATACGAGTTATATGGTTTGAAAAAATACAGGTTTGATAGTCCTTTTCTAGAGTATGTCCGAAATTATTCAAAATTATTTAAAAGAATCTGTGTCTTTGCTAAATCAAAATTTTTAAGCGATACAATTAAAAATTCCAATAATAAAGTAAAAACCACTTGGAAAATTATTAATAATGAAACGGGTAAGTCGGTTAAACAGGAAAAGCAACTAGAGTTTATAGTCAACAATAAATTAGTTAATGAAGCTGCTGACGTAGCTGAGGCATTTAATGAGTTTTTTGCCAACATACCTTTAACTACGACTCGCACCTTAAATTCGTCCCCGTCTGAAGCGGAAAACCTTTTGCATAGTAGTGTGCCCAAATGTAGTCTCTTATTTAGTTTCGAACATGTAACACCTCGTGATGTAGTTAATATTTTTAACACACTTAAGTCTAAAAACACTGGTGATTACTGGGGCATCTCTATTAAACTTTTAAGTAACATAATCGACATCGTAGCCCCCTATCTAGCTATTACTTTTAATAAATGTGTTGATTTAGGAACGTTTCCTGACCTCATGAAGAGTAGTAAAGTCATACCATTATTTAAATCGGGTAATAAAAATAACGTTGGCAATTTTAGGCCCATTTCTATCTTACCTGCATTTAGTAAAATATTTGAAAAGTTAATACTCAAGCAGTTGCTAAGACATTTTAATTTAAATAGCCTCCTTCATGATGAACAATATGGTTTTACAAAAGGTCGTTCGACTACAGACGCGGGTGTTGCCCTGCTGAAACACATATTTAACGCATGGGAGAACTCACAAAATGCTATTGGAGTTTTCTGTGATCTTTCCAAAGCATTTGATTGCGTGCACCACGACACGCTTTTGCGTAAATTACGTCATTACGGTGTTCAAAATGAAGCTCTTAACGTATTAAACTCTTATTTAAATAATAGGCACCAATGTGTAGATATTAATGGTGTGAAATCTTCCGGGCTACCAGTTCAGTTAGGTGTACCTCAAGGCTCAATACTGGGTCCATTCTTATTCTTAGTGTGCATTAATGATTTACCATTCTATTTAAAGGGTATCTGTGACGTTGTACTGTTTGCTGATGATACCTCTCTTATCTTTAAGGTAGACAGGAATAGACAAGATTTTGACGACGTAAACAGTGCACTCTCAATGGTTACGGATTGGTTTACCACGAATAATTTAGTTCTCAATGCTAAGAAAACAAAATGTATAAAGTTCGCTTTGCCGAATGTAAAAAATCTGGGACCCAACATCGTCTTAGAAAATGAGGTGCTTGAAACTGTAGACTCGGCAGTTTTTCTGGGCATAACAGTAGATGCCAAACTTCAGTGGGGATCACACATATCAAGCCTAGCGGGAAGGCTCAGTTCGGCTGCCTACGCCGTCAGGAAAGTAAGACAATACACTGACGTTGATACAGCTCGGTTAGTCTATTTTAGTTATTTTCATAGCGTTATGTCCTACGGCATTCTGCTGTGGGGCAAAGCCGCTGACATTCAAAATATTTTTGTTCTGCAAAAACGAGCTGTACGTGCAATTTACCAATTAGGTGCTAGAGTTTCTCTGAGAGATTTTTTTAAAGATATTGGTATTCTCACGGTGGCATCACAATTCATCTTCGCTAACATCTTATATATTAGGCAAAATATACACTTATACACTAAAAACAGTGATATTCATAATATTAATACCAGAAATAAGGACAAACTACGTGGTCCCTTTCACCGGCTTCATAAAGTTCATAACTCATTCGTTGGGCTCGGTATCACCTTTTATAACAAGCTTCCCTCTTCTTTGCTAGATTTACATTTTAATGCGTTTAAAGCTAAAGTAAAATCAAATCTTTGTTCGAAGGCATACTATTCAATCAACGACTACTTAAACGATAAGAATTGTTGGTCGCTGTGATTAACTCAAGACAACGTTTGTGTTCTTTCACCAGAATTAGCTTACCTACTGACAGGTTATATGAGTTACTCCATAGCATTGTTTATTTTATTTGACTATAAACCATTTTTTATTTTTTTTTATTTTTAATATTGATATTTCCATTTTTTTATGAAATTTAATTACTTGCCTATTACTGTATAGAATCAAGTTCTTCCAACTTATCAGACAGCTGTGCTGCTGGGGAGTTTGTTGCGCCACTTCTTCTTCCCAGCTAAAGCACTAGGAAGTGTCGAAGGGTGGGCGTTTTTGGGGGACTGTCTTATGTAATTTTGACGTTCGAAAAGTGCTGACTCTCAGCCTAGTTTGAATAAATGACTTTTGATTTTGATTTTGCCATGCCGCCTCTCAAACCACTCCTCAAAGAGGGGACTTACCGCCGCAATCGTGGCGTGCCCAGGTTTATAGACGGCTCAGTCGTGGAGTTTTTTGCCAGCTCTTCAAGAAACAACTAGTCATATAATAGCCATAGTGGAAATTAGCCATAAAAGGCAACACCGTCCTCTATAAATCGATTTAGGGTGCAATATTTAAAATGGAAACTTAAGTGACAGGCATTTTTTAAAGCCAGCACCCTAATTGCGTAACTCACGATTCATCATAATCTGTTTCGTTTTGATGGATTGTTAAACCATTGCTTTTTATGTTCAAAAAATGTGTATGCTCAGCAACGTAAATAACGCAATGAATATTGTTGAACTGTCAAAACGAAACCGATTATGATTAATCGTGAGTTACGCAATTAGGGTGCAGGTCAGCCAACTTACGGGAAATGAAGAAAAATGCTCGCGGAAACGCGTCCTTATTGAATTTTTATGTAGAAATCACGCGTAGGGGCGCGTCACGCGTCCGGAATTGTGTATGTTGCAAAAAGAATACAAAACAAAAATAATTTCACATAATTTTATGCAACAAACGCAATAAGTATTACCCAAAGATATTCATATTAGGAAAAATCTAAAAATTTAGCAAATACTATGTACGAAACGAGTATTATTTATTTTAAAATCATTCGAAATTACGCTAAGTTTACTCGCGCGTTCTTACTAGACCCATATAGAAGAAGTATCACTTTCCAGAAATAGTTGTGATAGTAATTAGTTTTATTCATGTGTGTGTGTGTGACAATACACCACTACGAAGTAAATATTTTCACTTCGTGACATATGTTGGATGGAACAAAACTAACACTTTATTCTAAGGTAGCAATGCTGTCCCTATTGCTGAATTTAATTACGCAATGGCTGATAGGGATTTGTCTGTAACCGCAGAATTAAAGTATATTCTTAGCTTACTTCTGGTGGACTTATATTTTATACATGCTCTCCGAAGAAGACCATTATACAGTTACTCTACGTGGTGTCATCCAGTACACGAATGTAACACCCACGACAAGTATTATATATCTAACCTCCAAAATAGATCCATTTCTATAAAAAGTTTCCTAGCTAGAGTCTTTACAAAATATCGTATTTCTTTTCGTCCTGTAGGTGGTCTAAAGGTTAAAAGAAACATAAACCTTCCAATAAACGTACAAAATAAAAACGAAATTGTTTAACTTTGCTAGTTCATAATCTATCATTTTATGGCACCGGCTGCTGTCCTCGAACTATCAAAGTTTGTGACGAAACTTATAATATTTACACTACTTACGGTCTTAACTCTGGGTTCACACGGGGATAGAATTTTTGAGGGAATGATTTATGCTGGGTTCGTATAAACAAAAATGGATCGTTTTGCTTACCAATAGAAGCATTTTTTTTTTTCTAAACTGGGTAAATAAATAGATTTGTAAGCTGATTTGACCTATGATAGCTACTTCCAAATAGGGGGGGGGGGGGGGGTCTACTATGTAAACGTATTAGGTCTTTACTTTAATAGTGGTAAAGATATAAGAGTCTTAATTTTAACGTACAACTGTCCATAAATTATATAAATCAGCAATTAGTCGCAACCAAATTAATAGTAGGTTGGATTCAATTCCAATTACTTTTCTTCATACACACTGTGCTTTCCCTACATCTCTTTCGATGCCAAATCTCCTATCGCAAATAAATGGTGGAAGAGATTTTAAAAACATTGAAAGTACCTACTTAATAACTTCTTCCTTATAAACTTTTCAAACTTCACCACCGCTACATTCACTACAACTGTTCAACAGGCGAAGTTTCAATCCATCTGCAATCTCTCGATCAGTTTTACACCATCTTTTGTTCAAAAGTTTTATGAAAATGAAAGAAAACTGATCCTACAATTTATCCAACAATAAACACTTAATATAAACATCACGCCTGTACTCCTCGAAGAGTTAGGCAGAGGTGAACCTTATAGTAAACCGACATTTCGCCAGTTATTTTAAAAATCCCATGTGTGATGGGGGCGAGCTTATTGCCTTTAGCCAGGCAGAGACTACGGGTTACTACGGAGAAGTTCTAGATTGAAAAACCAAATAACACTTTGCCCGACCCGGGAATCAAATCCTGGACCACATGCTCAGCAGTAGCACTTGCGAGCATAAACAAACGAGGCAGTCAAACACTGCTATAAAATCCTAGCTCTATCAACTATGAACTAAATCCGTGTGATCTCGCCATTAACTCAGTCGAACATAAACCTGAGAAAGATGGGATCTCATAAATTATTAATAAATAACTTTATTCAGTGAAACTTCGCAGAACTTTGACAAAGAATGCCTGATAAAATTATAAAGATAAACTTTTAATATGTACGGTATTTACTTTTGTACGTGAAAAGCTCTGGGATTTTCCTCAAAACATGAACATACGAGAAGCTTATACTTACGGTTTTGTGTAATATCATAATTGATGTATCCTGTAAGGGAAACAGAAGCGAGGGGAGAATACTAAAGCATCACTATTCGTGTAAGTGAATTTTTATTCTGATGTTTTTTGGGTAAATGGTACCCCTTTGCAATCCATCAAGGAAAAGTCGGGCTATGGAGGGAACATTTTAGCGTTGGAGTAGACATACCTACATACACATGTTTGATTCGGTTCTTTTATGAAAACAAAATACCTCTAGCGTTTCTATGCGCTGTACGTGCGTGCTTAAGCACGAATTCCCATGCAACGCGCGTTAACGTGTACATGTAAACGGTTGACGTATGGCTCTGGGCAGGATTTATAGGCGCCTCGAACCTGGGCCTATGTGAAAGCGATCATTTAACTCGCTAGATCTCTGCAAACGAAATGTCAACAATCTCCCTACTTTAACATTTCGTTTCATTTAATTTACGTAAGAAGTGACCGTAAGAAAAGTATTTAAAAACTAGCTTCCACCCGCAACTTCGCCCGCATGGAAGTCGGAAATTATCCCGCTGGAACGTACTACCGGGATAAAAAGTATTCTATATGTTAATTTAGGTTATAATCTGTCAGTGTGTCAAATTTCATCCAAATCCGTTTAGCCGTTTTTGCGTGATTGAGTAACACACATCCAATCATCTTCACAAACTTTCACATTTCTAATATCACACACTACCCTTTTTTACTTTTAGGGGTAGATTTTCGAGAAACCCTGATACATGTTATTCTTTATTTTTGGTTTAAGGTATATATACTGAGTTTGGAGTTAATCAGACCGCGCGTTAAAATTCTTCCATACAAACTGTGAGACCCCCCAATCCCCCTTTAGGAGGTAGTTTAGAAAAACAATAAATACCCAACCTCATAATTTACTTAACTTAGTATTTGTGCCAAGTTTCAAGTTTATTAACTCAAGGAATAAGATTTTTCATCCAAATAAAATCCCCCCTTTTCACCCCCTTAAAGGTCGAATTTCCAAAAACCGCTTCTTAGTGCTCCCCTAAATTATAAAAGGAAGCCGTGTGCAGAATTTCACGCTCCTAGTCCTAGTAGTTTCGGCTGTGCGTTGATTGATCAGTCAGTCAGTTTCTCCTTTTATATACAGGGTGTTTGGCAGAACGTTGAACATACGAAAATGGTAGATAGGTGGGGTCATCTACTACTTACTCAGCCCTAATTTATTTGGGCCTGGCCCCCTGGATATTTAAATTTTTTTTTTTTGCTTTCTTCTAGTTTCACCACTTTCTTAACTTTAAAGTGTATTTTTTATTAAAAATGTGTAAAACAGGCAATTGTTTTACACATTTTTAATAAAAAATATTAAAAAATACACTTTAAAGTTAAGAAAGTGGTATGTTCAACGTTCTGCCAAACACCCTGTATATAGAAGATAGATTAGACGTAGCAGCTAAGTCATAACCCAATGTACGACTAAACGCCCACAGACAATACGCCGACAGATCGACAAGACTTTACTTCGACGGGACTCTTCGCCGACAGGACACTTCGCTGACAGGACTGTCCGCTGACAGAGCTCATCAGCGACGCAAGTCACCGTAAAATTGTAAATACCGTTAGATTATAATCTATCTCGCGAGATTGTATAGTCGATAAATTGTGAACTGCGCCATACTGCTTACCGATCGAATAGGTTAGGATAAGTTAGAATTGCAACCAACCGCGCGCTACTTCCCTGTAAGTGGCAGTTACTTAACTATTTAGTAATAGCGCAAGGTACTATCCGTTACCACTTGGCCACCACTGCTCTCCGTCTTGATACCAGTTCACAATTTGACGGTTTCACTTTAATAGATCTACCGAAAAATTATGCGTTAAATTGTAAGCAGTTTGTTACGGTTCACAATCTGTTGACAGTTTACAATCTCGCGAGATAGATTATAATCTGACTATCAGAGATAAGTTGCGTCGCTGATGAGCCCTGTCGGCGAAGAGTCCTGTCGGCGAAGTGTCCTGTCGGCAAAGAGTCCCGTCGAAGTAAAGTCTTGTCGGTGTTCAGTCTGTCGGCGTAGCGTCTGTCGGCGTTTAGTCATACACTCGTCATAACCAGTCCCTGACGGCACTCGTTCACAAACATGAAGTATGGATCAGCACCATTCACCTCAAAATATTCTGAGGGTAACACGATGGTTGGTGTAAGTCTTGTGGACTTAGTACGAACGCGTCGAATGAACGTAACGGAAATTCGAACGACTTTAAAATTGAAAAAAAAAAAACAAGTCTTCCAAAAAAAAAAACTACCACTTGAAAAAAAGTGAGCAAGAAGAATGTATCAAGTAGTCTAATGTTCTTGACGGTTAATGGTTACCATCGCTAAAAAACTAGTTGTTCTAGTACAAACGCTTTCAAAACGTACTGCCGAGACTGATGATGCCAGGAAATGTAAACGATCTTGACCCAGTTATCTTGAGATCGTGAAATATAAAGCACATCGTTTAATTGTGCTTAAAATGAGAATTCGCTTACAATAAAATCCCTGTCCCAGATAATTTAAACTACCTACCAACAATTCACTCCATTCACTATTCTGAAAATGCTCGATCGAAAAATAGTCACGCGCTTGACAATGTCTCATCGAAAATCGGTCACCGCTTCGCGTATCCGTCACGTATTCGTTCCGCGTCCGATCCGTACGTGTTCGGTAAGATATCGTAGCGTGTAAACGGGCTCGATGAAATGGAGCGTGGTAGATGATAGTGCGTGTTTTTGCACGATACGAATATGTATTTATAATCTGTGATTCTTTTGCTCTGGCTGGATGCTGAGTTTTTAAGGATAGACTGGAGATTTTCTTGATTTTTGCTGTTTTCCTTTTTACATAACTTAATTTATGTAAAAAGGTGTCGTAGAAGGCGACTAAGGGACTTACTAGAGAATGGGCAGCAGAGTTCTCTATGCATTTTACCACCATACTGCGATCGCCAACCCGCCTGCCAAGCGTGGCGATTATGGCAAAACCCCCCATTCTGGGGGAGGCCTATGTCCAGCAGTGGACGTCTTTAGGCTGAAATGATGATATAAAAAAGAAAATAATCATATGGCATCAAAAAATACGTCCGCATCGTTATCAATAGGAAATGTTCCCGAAAGTCTGGCAGCATTGCCACGTTGTATGACAATAATGATTCTTTGGGCGAAAAATAGGCCAGCCCTTTGGTCACCTGAAGAGTCGACCAACCGCTTGGAAATGTCTCGGAAAACTAAGCTGGCACTCGGATCCCATGGCCAGTTTCAACTCCAAACGGCTCGAACATACGAGTATATGTTCTAATAAGATTGGAATATTTGCGCCGTTTGAGGTTCTCCGCACCTACAGCAGCCGCCCCAGCACAACCCGCCGTACTAGAAAGATGTGATGGCGCAAGGGTGTCGACACATGTTGCATCCCACACCAAAGGCCGACCTAACTTCCAAGGCATTATGGTCATTCCGTCTCTTCCCATCGTCGCGTGACAAGCCATTGGATTCTAGAATAGCTGGCACCCCGGCGGTGACAAGAGCACGACGGATAATGTCATTGATGCTGGCGTGCCGGGCTATCCGCCCTGCGCTCCTACTGCAAGATAAGCCATGGTGTGCGAGGCAGTCGACACCTTCACCGCATTGACAGCGATGCTTAGCCACGCAAGGAGGGCCAAGACGCAGGCATGTAGCGAGCCGGAAGGTCGAGTCACCCAGCATGGTGCCTATGTTGGGTGACGGTAGTCTCTGCAGCCAGAGGCCCGACTCCCATTCACCCACAGCCAGAAGGCGAGCACGCTCAGCAGCATTGGTGGACGTATTAATATGTTTGTTCCGTACCAACCTGCAGAGCGGCTCATCCCACTGTCTCTGGGAAGATGGGTCCACGGGCCGATCTGTATCCGGGATTATTAATTATTAAAAGCTTTTATTTAACTTCACTTGGAAGTCCCGAAATGTTGCAATCATTATTTCACCCATTTCCACTGAAGTTATCGCCCTGAAATTTGGCACACATGTTTGGTTCTCGTGACAATGCAAGATAATAGCTTTTTTAAAATATTTTTAAATTGATTTGCTATCACTTACATTTAACCGCTCGTGACCACTAAATTCTTGATTCTCTATCAATTACCATTCTAACGTCAAACAACAAGGACAAGTGTAGACTAGTCATTAGATTTTGTCATTTAAAGGCTGTCAAATCCAGTAGACAAACTTCCTTTTGCCTGTTATCACCAATTCATGGATACAATACATGATTTTAAAGTGCAAATTTTAAAGTGTAATTTTATGTAGGTTATTACTGGTGAATCCCTGGTTACACTTTGCGCATCGATTGACCTGCCACATTGTATTAGCTTAGGTATACCATAAACTGGTAATACGTACCGAAATGAATTATATTTTATGATAAAATTATCTAAGAGTATATCGGTTGTCGGCGAAAGCCAGTATGCAGATACAGGGTTATCTCAAAATTGCATTAAGTCTTTGAACCTTCTCTCTCATATTGCAAAACAAGGTTTTTATTTAGATCAGTTTTAAACCACCGAGCCAGTTTCTGAATTATGAACCCAATATGTGTAGAAATGCAGTTCTTTTTACAAATCTGACAACTGAATCCGGTGCTAAGTTGCCATTTTTGTAGTAAGAACTTGACACTAATCAAAATATAGTTTGAAATGCTCGAAACTGGCTCTATGTTTTTTATCGTCTTATTACTAAACGCGGTCTAACATTAGTTATATCCCCCCCGAGCCGGTTCCCTCATTGTCGTTGCGGAGGGGCTCAGTAACCGTGGTCTCCATCCACGGAGAAGTGAAGAGGAACCCAAAGGTGGGGCCGCTCGTCAAGGCTTTTGCCTTCAAGCCGATGACGTAGGGCCAAAAAGTAGGTTGCGGTGAGGTGCACCGCAACTGAGGTGCGGGTTGTTCGAAAGAGATGCCGTCGCCCATGGCACACGGGCAACTGGAGGAACACGGGTGGGTTTTAGCCAGTAAAAGTCTTACACGCCCTCCTGCTCCACCCAGAGCGGGAGAAGTCATTTGATGATTTCCCACGCTAAAAAAGAACATAACAATGATAAGATATACAGTAATCATTAAAAGTATTTATATAATTAAAAAGAGGTGTTTCATTTTATGAAGCGGTAATTTCTGTAACTACCGGTCGGATGTTTTTTGTTTTTTCATATTATGGTTCAATTCTTCAGAAAGGTTGAGACTCTATTTAAAATCACGCTCTTAGGAGCCGATCAAGAACAAAAAAGGAAAAGAAAAATGCTCAGCGAAAACGAATTAAAAGGACGGGCGGGCGATGGAATGCTACGCGGTGAGTCAGGTCCAAAGTTGTGCGTGAACGAAGTCACGGGCACAAGCTAGTAAAAAATAAACATACAAACAAAATCTCTCACTTAAAAACAAAACCTCTCCAAGTTCGTAGACCCGATACAGTATTATTAGGCCATCACCGTTTGAAAGCAATCTACGGTGTAAAGTAACTACCTTATTTTCTGTGTGAGAAAGACTTTATGGGTACTTGTAAAAGAAACTCATTTACTGAAGAATCCCTTCGAATAGACTATTGAGGACGAAACAGTAGCTCCCAAGTCCCAACGAGTTTCGTAGACTGACTGAAAACAAAGGGGTTAATTGAATTGAAAAATTGCGACTTTAGCAATATGGATTTGGGAAGTAGGTACTTTCAATTGTCTTTGTTGGTAAAGTACGGTACTTATCCAGTCTTTTGTTGACGACACTTTTCGAACTTTTGAGCATCATAATATTTGGTGCAATTTAAAACATTATAAAATATCATTTTAGCAATAAGGCCGCATATTGGCTGCACTCTATGTAGAATTTACAATATCTAAGTATTAATTTTATTCAGATGGCCGATGGGGCCGAAAGGTTTTGGAGTGGCGACTGCGTACCGGAAGACGTAGAGTGGGAAGGCCTCCCGCAAGGTGGACCGATGACCATGTGAAGGCCGTGGGAATCCGCTGTATGTGGGAAGCACAAGACCGGTCAAAGTGGAGGACGTCTTTCGGCTGAAATGATGATGATGATGAAGTATTTATTAGGCGCGCAGCCAAAGTATGGAAATCTCTGTCAGTGGCTGTGTCCACATTTGACCCGTCTGTCTTCAAATCAAGAGTGAACAGTCATCTTCTGGGCACGCGCGTTTCTTTATAGACTTCATCTATCGTTTTCCATCAGGCGTGATCGAGGTCAAAAGCAACCCATCAATGATAAAAAGAACCTAAATATAGATAAGTACCTAGATTTATTTTATTTGGTTTTTAAATTCTATTTATTTATTTAACCATTTATGTACACACATATAAACAAAATTAATTAATAATTTTAATTAATAATAATTTTAATTTTTTTAAATTTAATTTTATTTCCTCCTCAAAATTATTATTGCCTCTTCTATCATTCATAAAAAAAAAAAAACACTTTCTCAATCGTTCCTTACCAGCTATTTTGCTACAAAACCTAGTGCTACAGTTCTGTCTTTCTCGCTTCGAGTGCAAAACGATGTCTTTTATCACCCTAGTGCTATATCTTTTGTTACAATATCTGTCTTTGTGAAGAGGATTGCTTCCAAATGCATTCATATGTGCTTTATTTGTAACCTTACGTGGAATGCACTTAATAGGTAAGTATGTGTAGGTAAAGGCAAAAAAGGTGTTTGGTATGGTAGTAATTATTGATAACAAGCTATTCCCAGCGGCGTCGCCCGCTTGGAGATCGGAAATTATCCCACGGGAACGTAAAGCCGCGATTAAAAAATATCCTCTATCTACCTGTGGTTTATCTATCTGTCTGCCGAATTTCATTCAAATCCGTTCAGCCGTTTTTGCGTCATTGATTCACATATATCCAAACTTTCATGTTTATCATATTAGTAAGATAATTGTATCACATTTAAAATTTAAGCCCGTTAAATTTTAAATGCACATATGGTGAAATTGTAAAAATACTACTGCGTCCAGTGGAATTATAATGTCACTGAAATGAGCCCGTGAAAAATGGAGGCGGTTGAAAAAGTTTCGTGCAATTATATTTTCACTCGTGAAATAATAATATCACTGATTTGACAATATCCCTGCTATAACTATAAAAATATACCAATGTTTAATATTACATAAAATGTGTTCATCTTGTCTTATGTATAGAAAAATAATACTCGTATTAATCTTTAACAAGCTACTTGCTTTCGAGAATACAAAGGAACAGCTTTCCGATCACTAATGCCTACTTAAATAACGATCATATAATTTCCTGTCGTAATTAGCCCCTAAAAAGCAAACAGAACAACTAATGACGATACATAAATAATGAACGTAATAGGCTCTGAATGCGTGTTGAATGAAAATTAAGTAGGAGACGTGGGTTAATAGGAACATTGTTTTTTTACTAATGATATCCTGAATATATCGACATAAATGTGTGTTTTATATGTACGCTA
Source organism: Polymixis flavicincta (assembly GCA_949987655.1). Taxonomy (NCBI): domain Eukaryota; kingdom Metazoa; phylum Arthropoda; class Insecta; order Lepidoptera; family Noctuidae; genus Polymixis; species Polymixis flavicincta. Next base: position 7,386,510 of record OX465183.1, on the reverse strand, counting down.
GCGACCCGTCCGGTTCGCACGGGTGTTTTTACATATAAATTAAAAAAGTTATTACTAAATAAGTGTTACTATAGCATAAATGAATATTTAACTGACAAACATATAGAACTGACATGATTATATAAATGAATAGTATTTTTTTTAGATTAAATTAATAATTAATAAAATGTTACCTTACACTAATACTTAGAATAAGTTAGGTGCATGTATACCTAAATAAGTCCTCTTCCTTCAAATTTTTCTTTTGCTGTGCCCGACAGGGTCCACGATTGTTTCAGAAGATTTTTATTTACCACCTAAGCATATACATTGTGGAATGCAATAAATGATTAAGTATTGAGTATTGAGTGTTACGACTTGAAAAAACATCAAGATTTCATATGTAAGTGTATTATAAACAAAAACCTTCCAGAATAAAAAATAATCTATCTGCTTGTGAAAACTGCAACAAAATCTGTTGCGTAGTTTAGAAATGGGTTTCATAAGTTATACTCTACTAACATCTATGGATTACTTATAAGTCCGAAATAAAATGTTTTTATTTTTTTTATTTTTATTTATAAGAAAGCTCAAAATCACCCACAGGGCAATGGAGAGGGCTATGCTTGAAGTTTCTTAACGCGATCAGAAATAAAGAGATCCGGCGAGAAACTAACGGACATAGCCCAAAAAATTTACAAACTAAGTGGCAGTGGGCAGGGCACTTTCTCACAGAACAGATGGTCTATGGGGCTGAAAGGTTTTGGAGTGGCGACTGCGTAACGGAAGGCGTTGCATTGGAAGGCCACCCACAAGGTCTTCCGATGACTTGGGGAAGGCCGCAGGGATTCGCTGGATGGAAGAACTATGGAACCTGTCGACGTGGAGTTGCTTGGTGGAGGCTTATATCCAACAGTGGACTATTTTCGGCTGAAATGATGGTGATGGTGACACACAGACAGGGACGTAAAGATGTGTAGATTTTGTTTTGTGTTTTTTTTATTCCAACCGCGTGTGCAGTGTGATTGAACGATAACATATACGAACGTATTGTATGATATAAGGATCTCAAAGGAGGTCTTTGGCGTTCTGTACTTTCTGTCTATTTCCGTAAGTACTGTATGGGGAAAACACTGCTATTGCTTTAAAGTGGTTCTCTGTTTAGATACACATACTATAACAACTGAAAAGTGAAAGTTGAGTTTTGTATGATTGATTTTAACAAGAATTTAATATATTCTAAGTCCAGATTTTGTGAAAGTCACCATAAAAATGTTAAAATTCAATATCCCAGCTTCGTCTATCTCTAGGTCGTCCATTAAGTTATCTTTAAGAAATATACATAATCTTTATACAATCCATTTCCCCATTTATATACTAAGGAAATATTTTTCAAAGTCCCTTTCTGCACCCGAAAAACTTTATTTTACAAACTTTTATTTACCGCTGAAAGACAGCTAGTTTTATAACCTGAACCTTCGGGCTACGTAATAAGATTACAGTTTGTCTAAATGGAGTTTCGGGGGTTAATAAGGTTGTGTTCGCCCTAAAGGCACTGCCGTGTCTATTTAGTTCGCTGTATGAATGGGTGATTGATGTCTTAAGGTGTTAGCTGTCGACGCGTCGGTATTTTGTCCATATTTATCTATGGGGGGTTTGAAAGGTCGTGGAAGGAGGTATTTGCACGTGCCTGAGGTTACCTTTGTGCTGTTGAGCACTTTTCATTCAGTGTCAAGGTTGTAAACCTATTAATGGGTTCTGAATACTGTAGATTTGTTTATTTATTCAAATCAAACGACATTTTGTCAGCAGATAACACTGATTTATAGGACAAAATGAAATTTCTAAACGTTTTATCAGTGATTTTTTGTTTTTGGAATTTTAAAGGATTTTAGAGCAAAAGAGTATTACATTTTGGTAAAGTAATTTGTTATTGGCACCCAAGGCATATTCTAAAATTTTAAATCCAAGTTTTTGTATGCATAGTCAGCCTATAATGTTCCCACTGCTGGAACCATGATCCACCACACGGGTCCAGTGCGGTTTGATAGATGTCACATGCCTTCGAATGTTTGGGTCTCGGACATGCCGGTTTCCTGACGATGTTTTCAGTCACCGTTTTGAGAGTAGTGGCGATGAAATGATTTACACAAAGTAAAGCGCCTGTCGGGGTTCGAGCCTACGACCTATAAACTAGTAAGTCGTGGCTGTTACCACTGGGCCACCACAGCTTACTTTTCGTATGACCAATTATAAATTCTTATTTTTTTTTTTGCGGTTTTCTGAAGAATAGAAAAATATAAATTATCGTAACTAGATGTGGGAGGCTTGAACTAAAGCGATGTCTTATTGGAGTACCTCTTGTTATTCAGGTTTCTATTATTTCGAGTAGTACCCGCTCTTACGTGTTCCGTTATTATATTTAATTGCAGTTTAACATGAACATTGAAGAATTCTAGGGGAACCACCGAGAGGTTTTGTTATTTTTAACACACTCTTTTTTTATTTTACATTTAGTCAAATTTTACAAAGCAAAACAAAGTCCTTTAACTTTATGAAAATGTGACATGATTTATGATTTATCATTAGAAGTATAATTATGTAGTACATAATTAACGGATGAATCCGTTGGATGCGAGGAACACAGAACCAGTGGAAAAGAGACTATGATCCCTGAGTTTATTTCAGCGGTTCTTCTCAGGGTTCAGTCAGTTGGGAAATACCGCGCCATCTGGTTTTAAGATATTGATAAACAGATCAACTTACATGACCAATTTACCAACTAGGTGCTAGAGTTTCTCTATGAGATTTTTTAAAAGATATCGGTATTCTCACGGTGGCATCACAATTCATCTTCGCTAACATCTTATATATTAGGCAAAATATACACTTATACACTAAAAACAGTGATATTCATAATATTAATACTAAAAATAAGGACCAACTACGTGCTCCCTTTCACCGGCTTCATAAGGTTCATAACACATTTGCTGGGCTTGGCATAACCTTTTAGAACAAGCTTCCCTCTTCTTTGTTAGATTTACATTTTGATGCATTTAAAGCTAAAGTAAAATCCAACCTTTGTTCTAAGGCATACTATTTTATTAACAACTACTTAAACGATAAGAATAGTTGGTCGCTGTGATTAACTCAAGACAAAGTTTGTGTTCTTTCACCAGAATTAGCTTACCTACTGACAGGTTGTATGAGTTACATTAATATAATTGTTTATTTTATTAGACTCTATAAATCATTTTATTTTTTATTATTGTACAGAATCAAGTTCTTCTAACTTAACAGACAGCTGTGCTGCTGGGGTGTTTGTTGCGCCACTTCTTCTTCCCAGCGAAAGCATTAGGAAGTGGTGAAGGGTGGGCGTTTGGGGAGGGGGGACTGTCTTATGTAATTTTGACCTTCAAAAAGTGCTGACTCTCAGCCTAGTTTGAATAAATGACTTTTGATTTGATTTATACATTCAGAAGTGGTGATTATTGGTGGAGACCTATGTCCAGCAGTGGACGTCTTTTAGCTGAAATGATGATGATGACTACACACCTAATTATTATGGTAATACAGGATATATTATAAAATAATATATTATAAAATAATATATTACAAAATAATATATTATAAAATATAATACCTTTAAACGAGCAATTTTTGTATATATATATAATCTGAATCTCGGAAATAGCTAGGTTTCAGTTTTAGAAAACAACATACAAAACAAAACCGAGCAAGGCTCGGAAATCCAGATATTAAAAAAAAAAATCTGAAAACGGCTGCCTCTTTAACCGACTTCAAAAAGAAGGAGGTTATCAATTCGACACGTTTATATATATTTTTTTATGGATGTTCGGGCATAACTCCGTCGTATATTGACGGATTTGCAAAATTATTTTTTTTTTTGTTCGAAAGGAGTTTACTCCGAAATGGTCTCATTAACATTTCATATAGATCTGATGATGCGTTTCGGAGATAGACAACGGAACTCTTCAAAAAATTGCAGCAAATCAACCGCGAATGTTGTTATCGTGTAAGTACGCATTGTTTTGACCCCAAGGATGATGAAATTTCGAATTGGTGTGGGGTGGATAACTAAAAAGTGAAAAATAAAAACTTTTTTCAAAAAAATAACAATCGTCTTCCAAAAAAACACTACAAAGTGCAAAATAACTTTAATTTCGGAAGGCGGTGACAAATAATTAAAATACACATCCAAAATCACCGCCTTCCGAAATTTAAGTTATTTTGCACTTTGTAGTATTTTTTTGGAAGTCGGTTGTTATTTTTTTTTTTAAAGTTTTTTTTGCATTCCAATTTGACCGGCTAAAACAAAATAAAAATGGGAAAGACTCAATTGAATAATAAACACTCACATTATATTCACAGCAAAGGCGCTGACTGAAAAATCTCAAAGATTAAGATTAGAGAAATTAGAAATAATTCTTCCCAAACGCACCGGATGATATTATTAAAAAAAAAATGAAACAGTAGCAGTGTCAGCAAAGCCAAAAAGCCAATTATTTTGTATCCGCTTATATCTGTAAATCGTTCCTGCTATTAGAAATCCCTCGGGGTCTCTAACTAGGTACTTACCGAGGCCTTTATTTATTGGTGAATATATACATAAAAAGGTTAATCGTCAATCCCAATGGTACCGGGATTTTGACGATGAAATGTTTTGCCGGGTATCTGGTTAGGTATCTATTTAGGTCAAATGTTTTGAGCTGGTTTTTTCGGTAGCCACCACCAACAGTTTAGATATGTAAATTACTGATAGGTATGTAAATTACTGATAGGAACCTATATTATAATCTAACGCCATTCATTGCAAAACCATCAGAGCGCTAGACCCTTACTAATATTATAAACGTGAAAGTTTGTATCAAATCAATCAATCAAATCAATCAAAAGTCATTTATTCAAATTAGGCTGAGAATTAGTCCAGTCATTATAGTAAGTTCACCTCGGAATTCGAGATACCCAGCTGTAAGTCTGTAAATACTTCTATATTGACACCCTAAAAGTTGTCTTAAAACCTACATATGGTAGGGTGTACGCAACTATTAAATTTCAAGGTCAAAGGTCACAAAAATCGGTTTTTTGCGCTTTTTTGTAAACATCTCATTTCCCATGGGTTTTTTGCTATTTGTATTTATTATCAATTTTGTAGAATACAAAACTCTATACAATTTTTTTTTTAAATTTTTTTTTATACGGTGAACCGTTTTCGAGATCGAAGCGGAGAGCGCGCGGTCACAGGATCACTTCAGGTCAACCGGTGCCTCCGGTCGAAAACGCGCCATATATATGTAGTTGATGAACTATCGTAAATCAATGATTATAAATATTTGTCAATTTTTTTAAACTATTATATTATATTTTATCATATTTTTCCTAACCTATCCACTTTTTATTCAGTATTAATTTATTTAACAACACTTACCTGCCTATGTACTTGCAGAATTGTTAATGAAAATATAGGAATTATATTTGAATTTTAACCTAATTAATAACTTCTTACATGATAAAAAAAAAAAAAAAAAAATTATGAATTAATTAAATAAAAAAATGAAATAAAGGGTACAAAAACTAGAATTTGTAATTTTAATCATCTTCTTCCTCTTCATCATCGTCTTCCGGTTGCTGGTAAATTTCAAACTGTTCACTATCGTCTTCAACGACATTTGTCTCAAGTTCTTCCATGATTTCGGGGTCAAAGGTTCCATCTTTGTTAATGTCGCTCTGATATGGTAGAGCATTGAGACAAGCTTGCCCATTACATTAGCCACAAGCTAAAGAGCATTGCAAGCCCGCTTTCCTGCATCCGCATCGCGAACCACAACCACTCTTGCAGTTGGCTAGGGGCCCGTATAATTCCCAGGTATAAATTTTGACGTAGTGGAAGGATTTTAAAAATGTACAGATTTTAAAGAAGATGCACTTAATTATTTTCTATTTAAAATGTCATTACTGTAAATGCGAATTTAATTAAATTATGATTTAAGTTTTTCCCTTAAATATTTTTTTAATTTTAGGAAACGGTTATCAGTATTATTGAGTAGATATAGATTTAATGCATGAAGAAAATGATAGAATATAATATTATAGTTAATAAAAATTGACAAATATTTATTATCATTGATTTATCGATAGTTCACCAACTATATATGGCGCGTTTTCGACCGGAGGCACCGGTGGACCTGAAGTGATCCTGTGCCCGCGCGCTCTCCGCCCTCTATCTCGAAAACGGTTCACCCTATAATTTTTTCAAACAAAATTTGTAGAGAGTTTTGTATTGTACAAAATTGATAATAAATACAAATAGCAAAAAACCCATAGGAAATGAGATATTTACAAAGAAAGCGCAAAAAAACGATTGTTGTGACCTTTGACCTTGAAAGCTAATAGTTGCGTACACCCTACCTTATGTAGGTTTTGAGACAACTTTTAGGGTGTCAATATACAAGTATTTACAGACTTACAGCTGGGTATCTCGAATTCCGAGATTCTTACCTAATTTAAGCTTAAATGACTGGACTAAATCAGCACTTTTCGAACGTCAAAGTTGGGGGGGCTTGCCATGATCGCCACGCTTGGCAGGCGAGTTGGCGATCGCAGTATGGTGGTAAAATGCATAGAGATGCGCTGCTGCCCATTCTCTAGTAAAGTCCCTTAGTCGCCTTCTACGACACCCACGGGAAGATGCTATTCTTTACGTCCGGCACCACGCGGCAATTTTACATACAAAATTTGGCATTCAGATAGATCTTGTAACTTAGATTAAGACAGGATATTTTTTATCCCGGTAATACGTTCCCGGAGGATAATTTCCGACTTCCACGCGGGCAAAGCCGTGGGCGGAAGCTAGTTTATAATATTTCATTGACAATGCAGAACGGAGTCTTGTGTAGACCATAATCAGGCTATTATGTTCCACTGCTCGGACACAGGCCTCCTCTGTGTAAGATCCCAGTGGGCCATAATCCACCACGCGGGCCCAGTGCGGATCGGTGGATGTCTTCAATTTGTTTTAGTTCCTTATAACCTAACATGCCGGTTTTCCTTCACCGTATTGAGATCAGTGGTGATGAAATAATTTACACTAAGTAAAGTGCCTGTTTGGGTTCGAACCCACGACCCACAACCCGTTAATCGCGACCGTTTTCTATGGGCCACTACGCATTGCCACTATGTCAATATTTTGAACCTTCTCCAAAGAAGTAGCTAAATTATTAAAAAACAATGTATAGGTATAAGACGGTACAAAATCTCGCAAAAGCCGATAGATAAATCTAAAATTTTGATCGGATCAACGTAACAGGGAAAGTCGTTTTCGTGGAATTACTGAAAGATTTTTAATGTTGAGATCCTAGGTAGATTCAAGATACGATTATATTGAGTCGCTAAGCCAGCCAACAGAGTTCCTTGATTGGAATATGATGCTGTTGCTTTTTATAAGTTATAAGACTATACAATGTAACTTTACCCGCCTCGTTGATAGAGTGGTCACAAGTGCTACGCTGAGCATTAAGGTTCTGTCTTCTATACCCGGGTCGGGCAAAGTCGTATTTGGATGTTCCATCTGGTATACGTATTTCTCAATAACAGCCAAGAGTCTGGATTTGAGTCCCATTGATGGCAATCGGCTCGCTCTCTGTTACATTGGACTTAAACGTAACTGGCATACGGGCTACTGAGGGAACACGGGTGGGTTTTAGTCAATAAAAGTTTGACACGCCCTCCTGCTCTACCCAGAGCGGGAGAAGTTATTTGATGAATTCCCACCAAAAAAAAAATTGGGTGGACACAGCGAAATTTGGATGTACACAGACGAAATACAAGTGGCAATATAAGCGTGATCTTGTGTTCTCGTATTCTATACAATTTAAATCCGTATCTCTATAGGGTACCATGGTATCATTCGGTTATGTACCTAAAAAGGCCGTAGACTTTAGTGTAACCTTCAAATGATTTTTTGATTGTTATTATAGAAAAAATAACATTACAGTTAATTGCCTAATTTAGTTGTTACTCATTGGGCTTTTGATAGCAAATATAGAAATCGAGGTTGTGGCGAAGTTTTGAAAAATACAAGTGTGTTTATTGAATGGAAATCGTTCAGACCTTATATTAAAATCTTCACCTTCAGACACCTTTCCCAAGTACAACACAACTCAGTTACTTACCGGTTAAGACGATTGGAATCCCTTGGTAAGACTGCATTAGAGACTTTCGGGCTTGTGACTACCAGTAACGACAGTAAAAAAAAGAAAGGTATGGACCAAAAACCGAGACATTTTAGACCCCAACAAGAACTGCAGTTTCAAGTTATTTGAAAGCCCGAATCGATTCCATCACTCGTACATTCAATCTCACAAATACCGATAGCGAAACCAAAATAGAACTCGGTAGAAAACTGGCGAGCACAAACATTGTATATTGTTAACAATGCTTTGGAACTGCGTCGTTACCGACATATCCTTGTTTCCACACCTGACGTCTTTGACAGATTGATGGCTCAAATGTTTTCTAACTGTGTTTTTCTTGGTTTAGTGTACATTGGAAATTGGATTTGTTACTATGTAGGGTTTTTTTTTTTTTGGCTGGGAAATCATCAAATAACTTCTCCCGCTCTGGGTGGAGCAGGAGGGCGTGTCAGACTTTTACTGACTAAAACCCACCCGTGTTCCTTCAGTAGCCCTTAAGCCAGGGGCTGTGGTGTCTCTTTCGAACAAACCCGCACCCCTGGAAGGCATCGGCCCTTGCGGGCCCAATCATTTTTTGTGCTGACATCTCTTTGAGGCGCGCGTGGAACACAACGCGCCGTCGATTGGGCTTGATCCTTACCGGACAGCGAGCTACCCATTACTCGCCGTCCGCAAGCCCATGCCTACGGTGGCCGGAAATCGGCCTGGGATTCCCGACGCCCAGGGCGTCTCCGTATCCTGCGGCGGCTAGTGTCGCGAGGGCGCATATGCTGCCTCTCCCTCACGTGCGCCGCCTCCCTCTTCGCGAGCATCACTGCTTCGCTGAAGGAGGTGACGGCTCCCCATGCCCTCTCGCTCCGTACCATGGCCTGGACCAGGGCCGGACGCGAGAGACGTCTCTCCATTTTTTATTTTAATCAACTGACTTTTTCCAACAGATTAATAATGATATATGGCGGATACACACATTACAAAACACATGAAATTGTTTTGTCTGAATGATTTTTTTTACCAATTATTAAAAAAAAAAATGTCTTCCTTACATATTGCCTGTACTTATATGTTGTATTGCACTTTTGTTGTTAGCAGCAGAGTTGTTTTTTCATAACTGATCAAAAAATTAACACTGGGGGATCGAGAATCATGTATTAAAACCAAGGTAACAGGTTACGCCTTGTTGTCCCTGCCATCCTGTTTATTATTTTTGATCCTCTCATACCAAATCACATCCACCACAATAAAACCTTTTTCAGTTAATTATAATATTTCCTTTCCGTTTACAGATTAAAAGCCATTTCCATTCAGTAAACTAGACCGTGTCAAAAGGGCAAAACCTACTAAGAAAAAAAATAAGATCAAAGCGTAAAAACAGGAATGTAACAAAAAGTGGTAATTGTAATTGTTCTAATTATTGTAAATAAACTTACAAAGTATTCGCATAAATGTTATTAAGTCGCCCTAAGCTTGGAGAACGAGGTTCGTTGACCTTTAACTTACGCGTTGGAGAAAATTATAAATTTTTGCCAAAGACAACAATATTTCGGTGCTCGAGAAATATCTTGAAAAATGAGAAATTTTAATTTTACCCCTCGGGGAGAAAGAATTTTGTAATACGAGGCTAATTTTATTAGACACTTGTGTTGGCTACGCTGTGGACAAAATAGCTGAAAATATTCATAAAAGAGATCATGAATAGAAAAGTGACAGACCTACCCATTTAAAATGAATACTCTATTGACGATATTTCGGTTTGTAACTTGTTTGTAATCAAAATTAACTCTTCTAAGCCAAATTGGAAAGCATATGATTTAAATTTTTAATTGTTTTTGTAATTTATACTCTGTTTTTGAGAGTGTGCAGGTATATGTTGTGTTTCTGAAATGTCATGTATAATCTATTAATTCATCGCTATGCAATATCGGTTGTTCGTAAAATTCAAAATAAAAGGTGACCAAGAGATTATAGCTTCCACAATAGCCACACTGGATTGCCAATATAATCCACATGTCACGACCCTCGTCACTGGACAGACGACTAATTAATTTATGAGTGTCTTTATAGATATCACGAGGTTGAAGCTTATTACAGTTTACGGTACAGTGCTGACTATAAGCCTTCCCAAAAAAGCCTTTGGCTGAGCTCAAGACGACGATATACGCTTGCCAAGAAGACTGCTAAATTATTGTTAGTATAATCTCTATAATCAGCTAATAGTGGGTTGGCACTACAACCGCATGGGTCCATTGAAGGTAAAGCTAAATTGACGAATTTGTACCGTGGATAGGTTACCATATTATATTACAAAACATACCGTGCCTTAGAAAGGACGTGAAAACGTTTGTCCCGCCTGTCATTTTCACATCTTAGACAGTCGTTACGGGTTGTCAGAAGTATTACCAAACGGTTTCGTATTACCTAGTGACTGGCTTGTGGAGGTCACGCCTATATAACCTCCACAACCCAGTCACTGGGTAATACGAACTGTTGTTTGCTCCATGTAAAATACTGTTATTCAGCTGCATCCGGTTTGACTGGAAGCTGACCCTAACATAGTTGGGAAAAGGCTTGGTAGATGAAGATAAGCGGCCCAGAATGTTCCCACTATTGGGGTACTAGCCTCCTCTCTGGGATAGGAAATGGGCCGTTATACACCACGTGAGCCCATTGCAGGTTGCTGAATGTCACATGTCTTCGCTTTTCATATTTTAAAGCTATGGTTAAATACTGGAAATCAATTTTCTTGGGCGAGTGGGATGGTAAGTATAAATGTCGATGACTTACTACAATGTTCTGAAGTATTCTGAAGAAGAATAACTTAGATGTTTTGTAGTGGTGACGATACTATTTGATCATCATGGCTATTGATACGTCTACCCAACTATGTTGGAGTCGGCTTCCAGTCTGTCAAAGATCCACAAATGACAGCCGGGACCAACGGCTTAACGTGCTTTTCGAGGCAATTAGGGGTCTTGGTATGTAAAGACGGTCACCCATCCACGGACCAACCGCGGCAAGCGTAGCTTAACCTTGTCGATCGACCCGTGCAGCTATTGTTATTTAGCCACACGCCCCGTCTAAAGATAATGAAATCTAATTATGACGGTTTTAATGCAATGGTTTTTTTTAAAGATTTACTATCTGTTTTCTAATAATTCCGACAATCTTTGCGAATAAGGCCGAAATGACCCCAACGTCTCTTTCAAATCCAAACATAATGCTAGATCTATTATGAAAGTTTCACAATATAGGGCAACATCTGGAAAACCCTTTCAAGGAATGAGCCATCACAGCTCTAAGATGATCTATCCCGACAGACGGTACTCATAAATCAGTTATCGCTTAGCTCAACCCTATTTAGGGAGCTCAACGACCCGACGCACTACGCTACCAATCAAACGGACGTTTGCGGAGGTCTTTGCTGGGTGTAGACTAGATGTTTATTTATTTAGTTGGTTCACCAACAATTAAACACTGGTGTAAATGAAACAGAAGCAAAAAATCCGAATAAATTGTAACAATCAGTTATAGGCAACCATGCAGAGGTTGCCTATAACTGATTGTTACACTTTATACACGCACGTTATTGTAACTTACAAAAAAATAGAAATAAAATACTGTTACAAAGTTGCACTGAATAGTAATTACTTCGGCCTCCGTAGGCGTGGGCTTGCGGCCGGCGAGTAATGGGTAGCTCGCTGTCCGGTAAGACAAAGCCCAGGTCGATGGCGCGTTGTGTTCCACGCGCGCCTCAAAGAGATGTTAGCACAAACCGATGGGGCCCGCAAGGGCCGATGCCTGCCAGGGTTGCGGGTTTGTTCGAAAGAGGTACCGCCGCCCCTGGCATACCGGCCACTGAGGGAACACGGGTGGGCTTTAGTCAGTAAAAGTCTGACACGCCCTCCTGCTCCACCCAGAGCGGGAGAAGTTATTTGAAGATGCCCCAACCAAAACAAAAAAAGAAATAGTAACTACTTAACATATTTATTAAACGAAATTAAAACAAACTAAAGGTAAGAAAACTAGGTAATACAAAAAAAATATAGCCTAAATTGAGAGAGTGAGTTTAACGCAGGGCCAAGAAACTCAATGTTCGAGAAGATGCTTATAGAAGCTGGCTTTCAATTTGCCTAAACTGACAAAACGGAGGTCGTTCCGATCACTGCAATCTTTCACAGCCCTGCAAAACCTCGCGTAGGGAGAATGTGACGTGCTCATAATAATGAGTACGCCACATTCTCCCATCGCGAAATATTTCATACAATAGTTTGAAATATTTCAGATATGATCATTAATCAATTGAACTATGTGTTTATCAGTCATTGTAGTCATTGCTTTTCCTTGATCAGATGAGTAATCGCCCACAACATTAGTAATCGCTTTCATTTTGCCAGTTCCACAAATTTCATGGCGTTGTTTACGTTAGCTAAGCAGATAATTTTCTCGAACATATGAAGCAATGGAGTAGCACTAACGTTCCAAATTATTCAGATTTTGATTAATAGTGTGTAAATATTAAAATTACTTATTTAATATGTATGTAAATAATAGCACCATACCATTTATTCCCGTGGGTGTCGTAGAAGGCGACTAAGAGACTTAGAGAATGGGCAGCAGCGATCTCTATGCATTTTAGCACCATACTGCGACCGCCAACCCGCCTGTCAAGTTGCCGCCTGTTGGCCATTATGGCAAACCCCCACAGTTTTTAGAGGAGGCCTGTGTCCAGCAGTGGACATCTATCGGCTGAAATGATGATGTAGATTTATTGGAGACTGGCTTTTGCCAGCGCTGCGTGGAAGTCCAAAATTATCCCGCAGGAACGTAAAATCGGGATAGAAAGTATTGTATATGTTAATCTAGGCTATAAAATATCTGTGCGCCAAATTTCATCCAAATCCTTTCAACCGTTTTTAACCGACTTCAAAAAGAAGGAGGTTATCAATTCGACATGTTTATATTTTTTTTTTTATGTATGTTCGGGCATAACTCCGTCGTATATAGACGGATTTGCAAAATTCTTTTTTTCTTCGAAAGGGGTTTATTCCGAAATGGTCCCATTAAAATTTCATATAGATCTGATGATGCGTTTCGGAGACAGACCACGGAACTCTTCAAAAAGTTACAGCAAATCAACCGCGAATGCTGCTATCGCATAAATATGCATTTTTTTGACCCGAAGGATGATGAAATTTCGACTTGGTGTGGAGTAGGTAACTAAAAAGTGAAAAATAAAAACTTTTTTCAAAAAAATAACAACCGACTTCCAAAAAAACACTACAAAGTGCAAAATAACTTTAATTTCGGAAGGCGGTGACAAATAATTAAAATACACATCCAAAGTCACCAAGTTTTTTTGTGTGATAGATTATAATAGAATTATCTCACGGGAACGTTTTACCGCCATCAAAGTATTATATGTGTTATTCCCGGTTACAAATTACCTGTGTGCCAAATTTCATCCAAATCTGTCCAGCCGTTTTTGCGTGATTGAGTTACAAAGATCCAAACTTTAATACAATATTAAGTAGGAATTAGTATGATGTGTTCCTTTACTGTAATGAGAAAAGAACGTAACCCGCATTGGAACAACGGACTATAAGTATTATAATTTAAATAACTTTCCATTTCCCACCGACTACTTAGTTAAGTCGATACACCAATAAAATTGTGGAAACTGCAAAGCATTAATTCCCAACTTTATAAACCCAATCCGAACTAAAACAAAAACAAATGAATATCCGTACCGGTACCTGTTTCATTTATTAAAACCGGGAGTTCATAAAAGATTTAAAGTTGCGCGGTATTTACTAGTTCCGTATAATTCCGTATCTTGACTGCACAAGGCCCGGCCATTACTGCCATTAGTATTAATAACGCGCGTTCGCTCTCATTAAAGTGTGCGCTAACCCTCTCAGCGCTGCGGTCTATTCAGTACCGAGTTTAAGTACAGTTATTGATATCGCTTTTTATAGACACTTTGAGCCGTTACGACTTTGACAGGAGAGGTGGGAAAATAGTGCAAGGTAGGTTTGTGTGTGGTAGAAAAAAAGATTTTTCTGTAACTTGGGTATAAAATAAATGAAGTCGGTTAAAAACAAGTCTTGAAATATAGGTAAATGAGGTAAGCCATAATGTATGTATTTATAATTTAACCCATTTATTTCAGACATCGCCAAGCAGTTGGTCGACTCTTCACGAGACCAGAGGGCTAGCCTATATTTTGGCAAAAGAATCAGCAACGCCATAAAAGCAAAAAAAAAAAAAAAATACAAATCCATACAAGCAAGAAACCTGATAAAATTGTACCTAAAAGGAATATTACCTTCTAAAGAAAACAGAAAAAAGAAAATGAATACAATAGGTATTTTATACACCTTTCCTCACAGATGAAACATGTTTCACCACTTTCATCACAAGTACGCCAATTGAATTCGAAAGAGCCCGAAAAAAAAAACACTTCATTCGTGAAAACACGAACGCCTATTTACTTTGTCCCTTCATGGTTAATTCTATACATGTGCGCCTCTATTACCATGGGCGAAGGTGCACGAAATCACAATTAACATATAGATGTGACACTCGACCCCAGCCGGCCCCTTTTAGCGAAATTACCAAAGACACACTTTTAACAAGGTCTTGTAAAACTTTGGTCCCTACGAAATAACACAGATTAAAATATATTGCGCGGAAAATGAAGTCAGCACGCAGCGCGTCAGTAAAAATGGTCGGGTGTGTTTTTTCTGTGGCACATTGGTGGGTAAGGGTTGTCAAAATGGGAATAGAAAATGAGGCGGTGTTTGTGCTTTGACAATGGTATTCATTAGTGCGCCCTAGGGTGAGAGGCGACTGTGACTTTAGGCCGGTTTAATAAGTAGCCTTCCACTTAATTGTGTGTTCAGCCTATGTGGTACAAAATGGTGATACGCATATTAATTTTTAATTTTGTGGATTTTACTCGGCGTTATTGACAAAGGGTGCCTTGTGTGCACGTTATGAATTTAATTATTTTATGTTTAATTAAAAATTTAAAAATTCATACAATTTAAAAGCTGTGTGTTAAAAAATATGTAGGTGTAAAACTGCCATTGTTTAAAAGTTTAAACAAGAAAATTAGTCATTTCAGAATTTCTGAAACTTACTTTAAACCTATCAAATAAATTATAATAATGTTTCTTGCCACTTTTGCTACAGTTAATTTATTTTATCGCTATTATAACCACAGCATTATATACTGAATAATGTATTCAAAGTTCAGTGTTTTTATTTATTCACTTGTGAATATTGTATTTCTTCCAACTTTGATTTATTAAAGTAAAAAAAAGGGTTAAAACTTTACACACACACACATCTGTCACAGAAAACATGTGAGTACAAAAACATAAATATTAACTTGAGTAATCAGAAAAATAAAACAAAATATATCTGATCCATATCTTATAATCATGAGCACAAAACTGAAGTAGTCGGTAGCTACACGTCATGATGTGAAAAAAAGCCATACACTCAACATGATGCTACGACCCATAGCACAGCGCTGATTTTCCGTGATCACTCGAAAAAGACAAATAGGTAACAAAATGTAATAAACAGTAAGTACTTTTAATAGAATATACTGCGACTGTATATATGGTTTATGAAATTTGACACAGTCAAAGTTTGTACTTACGGAGGAGAGCGGAAAGTTAATGTGATTTATTATTGTTGATTAAAATTTAAATAAATTATGGTTGAGTTTCGAACATTGGGCGACCACTCGCTTTATGAAATGTATGACAATTGTAAATAGGAATCACGCGAAGTATATTTATGGGCAACAAAATACACTCTTACACACACACACCTTTACACCCCACACACACACGCCAGACATCACACAAACTCCACACAGACACTCGTAAAATACCATACTTGAAAGCATCTCTCTAGTGTCCACTCTAGAATTCGTACCCCTAGATAAAGACTATAGTCTTTATCTAGGGGTACGAATTACTATCTAGTTTGGGTGTCACTGGCAAATAATATATGTATCTAGCTGTAGTAATGTTTAAGCTACTCAATATGTGTTTCAACTTGATGTTAACTTAAGTATGCTTACTGTATTACCTGGACATTATTTTTTTTCTATTCTACTTTAAAAAAAATACCCAAATATTTTCCTGCCAAAACATTTCTTTAACCCTAAAATGCAGTCGGTAAACAAGCACAGGCTGTTGATAGAATTCGTACCCCTAGATACAGACATCTAGTTTGGGTGTCACTGGCAAATAATATATGTATGTATCTAGCTGGAAGTAATGTTTAAGCTACTCAATATGTGTTTCAACTTGATGTTAACTTAAGTATGCTTACTGTATTACCTGGACAATATTTTTTTTCTATTCTACTTTTAAAAAAAACCCAAGTATTTTCCTCCCAAAATATTTCCTTAACCCAAAAATGCAGTCGGTAAACAAGCACAGGCTGTCGATACCACATGTCTGTGGGAACCTGGTACCTACTAATGGGAACATGGGCGACGCGACGTCGACATCGAAATTGCGGACCCATTTACAGGTTTTAATGGTCGAACGAACTTTTTTTAAGCCGGACCACGGGGCGATTGGAAAATTTGTGGTGCAGTGTTTTATTACGTCTTCTGTGTTTATTTTTGTTTACTTATTTTCACTTCGTGTAAAAAAAACAACAGTATCATGTGTTTTTTTACGAAAATTCGCGATTGTTAGTATTTTGTAAGTAACTTTCCAACATGTAGTTCTTACAACTTATAGTTGCTATCAAAGATGTCACCCATCAACATCCTTGGAAGGCTAAAAAATAAGCAAAAATTTTGTACTGAATTCAGTACAAAATAACAGTACTAGTATGAGTGTTATTATTCTCATATTGAGTTCTTTCATAAAATTCATATAAATTTTATACATACGACCTTGCATTAAAGTATAGACACTGATTTATTGTTATTGATATGTTAATTGTGATTTGTATCTGCATGGCGCTGTGTTGGCAAAACTTGCTGAGCCAAATATTTTAAATAATATCCTTTATGCACCGCATTTCTGGCTAATAAAGACATTCATTCATTCATTAAAGTTGTAGACTTATATCAATTTTGTAATAATATTAAGTAACAGTTTATACTGGAACATTACATTTATTTCAGCTATTTTCTATACATATAAATTAAAGTCGTTTTTCGCGTCTGTCGGAAAATGTATTTGAAAGGTTTAACTTACTAATACTATGCAAACTCAGAATAGGTCGCAAGTTAGCTATAGTCTATACTGTACGTCCTGTGTAATTCAGAATTTAGCTTCAGCTACAACCGCGACGTAGCTGTCGCTACGAATTCATTGCTACGAGTTATGTCAACTACGCCGCGGCCGCGTAGCATTGACTGATCTGCTACGCATCCGATAATTTATTCCTTGCTTACGTTTTATTCGTCTGCTGACATAGGGTATATAAAAACGTACGTTTTTTCAATATTAAAATAAAACATGCAACCATGGTTTCTTTTGCAAAAGCTCCACAAACTAAATGAAATCTGTCAAGAACAACAAGTTTTCGATGGAAATTAAAATCTCTGTGTTTACTGACATATTGTCAGCAATCATCATTAATATCAATTAAGTTCTAACTGCATGCTCGGAATGTTCGACAGTAATTAGTGACAAATTACATAAGTATAGTGACCTATGGTCTGCAATTGCTCATTAATAGTAATTAACGAGCTAATCTGGTACAAGAGTTATTTTTTATTTAAATAACATCATCTTTCTGCCCTTATACCAACTTTTTGAGAAAGGAAGTTCCATTCCGGTCTTCCATATTGGTCGCCGTCTCAGTCAATACCTGTCATCTATTATTTAAGTGAAAACTTCTTTAGGCGCGTTAAGCACTTTTTGGGTGAACAAACATCATGGAACTCGTGTCATCGTCACCGAACGCTTACCATGAGCTATATGTATACAGTGTATATACAGGGTAAGTTTTTATACAGTGCGCAAACTGAAACCATGAATTCAGCATATTATTCTGGACCCCCTTTTTTTTGGGTGGGATATCATCTAATAACTTAGCCCGCTCTGGGTGGAGCAGGAGGGCGTGTCAGACTTTTACTGACTAAAACCCACCCGTGTTCCCTCAGTAGCCCGTATGCCAGGGGCTGTGGTATCTCTTTCGAACAAACCCGCACCCCTGGCAGTTGTAGACCCCCTACCGCAGAAATTTTTCGCCGGTTATAAAAAATATCAACTGTTTCATAGAAAAGTGCAATACCTACGCGGTCAAAATGTATGTTTTTTGTATAACCGAAGAAAAATTTCTACCCTAGGGGGTCTACAATGATATGCTGAATTCATGGTTACAGTTTGCGCACTGGTTAAAAACTTTTTCTTTATGGGGAACGAGCACACGGATGAGTCGCGCGTTGATGTCTTTTGGAAAACTCCCTTTCTTTCATTAGGAAATTCTAATTCTTTTATCCCTTTCTTTCCCTTTGTATTTTTATAGTAAAAATCTGTACTGTCACCTTGAATGGCTGAAGTCGGTCGCTCGTTTATCGTTTTTTACCGAGAGCAATCAGGACCCAAGGACCCAATGTGAAATCTTGACGATAATATTAACGATAAAAAATACACACGTAATTGTTCAAGTTTTCACTTCTGTCGGCATTCCCGGAATGCCCCTATTTTTTTAGTTGAGTTTCCGCTACTCTTATATTTATCCACGTTCATACTCATAAATTATCCTAACGGCTTGCTCCTCATTCTACCTCCTACTACTAGTTGCTTATGTTCAATCATTCGGCCTTCCCTTTTTCATTGCTGAATAGGCCTGCTCTGGGCTTCCATCACGATCACGCCTGAAGGAAAGCGCGTGATGGAACGACCGTGTCCAGAAGATGCCTGTTCACTCTTGTTTTGACGGTAGACGGGTTAAATGTGGCAGGGAACACAGACCTTTGCCAACCATAGTCAGCTTTCAAATTAACCGGATGCAGCTGAATACCAGTACTTTAAATGGAGCGAGTGCTTATGTGACCTCCACAAGCCATTTTCTGGATTATACGATGGCCTTTGGGCTTCTGATGACACCTAACGACAGGGTGCGCGTTGTTCGAAAGAGATATCGTGCCCTGGAACTCAGGCAACTGAAGGAACACGGGTGGGTTTTATTCAGCTAAAGTCTGACACGCCCTTCCGCTCCACCCAGAGCGGGAGAAGTTATTTGACGATTTCCTACCCAAGAACAAAAAAAAACCTGATCGATCGATTAGTGTGACTGTTATTACTTAGCCACAAGCCCTACTAGTTAGGTACCTATGTTATGCCGTAAAATATTAAGTTAGATGAAAAACTATAAAAAAAAAGTGTTTATTATCTTAAATCTAGATACAATTAAGTTGCCGGGGCTTCCCAGATTAGTCTCTCCCTCGATTAGTACAATTGTTTCGTTGTGCTAATTAGGTATAAGTTACACATTTTTTATGAAACCAATAAAAATTAAAAACTACTAAAAACAAACCAATAAGAAAAAAGAAAAACAAAATTGAAAATGAATTAAATCGTGCAAATGGTAGAAAGGTGTAAATGTGTGTTTCTGTGCGTATGAAAGTATATTTTGTGTGTATGTGTGTGTGTTTGTGTGATAAAACTACTATTTTTACACATCACCTTAATTGCCACAAAATTCTTCGAAACATTGTATTTTAGCATTTAATATAAAGGCAAAGAGTTAAAATTCTTATCATTTTAATTCTGTTCTGGTTTTATTGAAACATCTCAATATTTAAGAAACTGAAGTGTTAATCGACTTTGTTGCTGACTGTACTAACATCCGGGGATAGAAGGTAGCTGGTGTGGTTTTGACATTTTATAAAATAGTTAAAACGAGGAAAAACGGATCCAACCTCTGTACTTTATTTTCTACTGCAATGCAGTAGCATTACAGTACAAAATACACTAATGCACAAATACTGATATTGATCAGTAAACGTTAGTAATATACTCAAACGTATTAGGGGCTGTTCCCCAGAGGATAATGGCTGACATATTTGAATCAATCCGCGGGATCCGATTAGTAAGGATATTGCGAACCACTGTGGGACCTTTTCTCATACAAATGGAATTGTGCCCCTAGATACTTTTGTAAAAGTAGGAAGTTATTATATTTCTGTTGTAACCGTTTTTGGATATGTATTCTAACTAATAAATATATAGTTCAGGATTCCGTTATAATTCTTTAATCGTGTTTTAATTGCTTATGCTGTATTTATAAGTATAAGCTATTTTTTGAAATAGTTTCGGGACTATATGACAAAAACCTATTAGCTGTCAGGCCTTTCTTTTTGTTGGCCTTTTTTGTGTCCCTCTGATGGGTAAATTCCTATCCTTTTCCATTCTGTGTGTGTCTTTTGCATTTTCTGTCCATGTTGGCCCTGAAAACCTTATCAGATCATCACATCACCTTCACTGTGGTCTACCTCGACAGCGATGTCATTTCTCAGGCGTCTAGAGAGTGATGATCTTTGCCCATCTCTCCGGGTGCATTCGCGCGACGTGTCCGGCTCACTCCCACTTTAGACTGGCTATTTTTTTTTTATTTCCGCTACTTGACTTATGGAGCGCAGAGTGGTGTTTCTAATCCGGTTTGTACGCTTGACATACAGTATTTGTGAATGTTTTGCAGCATTACTAATCAAATAGTCATACAAACATAATGCAATCACTAATCCTTCTTCCCTGTGTGGTCATTAACTAACAAATTCATCTAAAATCGATTGAAGCTGTTTATTTGGAGTCTGCTATGGAAATGTTCTATAGGAACACTACCTAGTTTTTATTCCAGGGTAAAGTAGCAATAGAAAATAGTTTCCATTCCTGTTAGCATGCAACAAAAGTCACCGCACTCCAAAACACAGATGTTATTCAAAAAGCCGCAATTATGAAGAAGGATAGCTGTCCAGGTCTGCCGCAGTACAATGAGATGTGGGCCAATAGTCACTATGCCTGGAGCCCGAGACAGCTAGAGGGTGTCAGATACCACGAAAAAGATGGCGAGACGAGCTGGGCGAAAGCTCTCGAAGTCATGGGATTAAGTAGTGTTTTCATTAAAATAATTAATGTTTCATTTTCATCTCCTCTAAAATCAATAAAGATATTTTCAACTCTAATAACCCACTTCTACCTCCAGTAGCGACCATTAATATTTCCAAATAAACTTTACAATTCCACCCATGTTCGCAGAACCTCTCGCTAATTTGACGTCAGATCTTAAACCAAGATTGATGTTCGAAAAACATGTCCGTAAACAACAAACAATAAACAGGCGAAAACAGGTGTTTATAAAAACGGGAACACATCGATCAACGTTTTTGTAAGGGCGCGTCTACACGGAGTAAGACAAATGAAACTGTTGGGCTATCGGTCCCTTTAAAAGAAGGTGCTTTTTTATTGCTTAACACTTTGAAGATTCTTTCTTCAAGTGTTTAGTGAGCACTGATTAATTGTAAGTAGGTATTGATGTTTCATTCAGGGAAGAAACAAAACAATTAATGGCCGATTCTTATAATTTACGGCCAGTTGCAGGTTAAAACTTTTTTCATAAAAAAAAGTTTTCACATTTTGTAGTGTTTTTTTGAAAGTCGGTATTTGATTTTTTTTCATTTTTTAGTTTTATTACCTAACCACATTACACCAATTTGAAATTTTATCATCCTTGGGGTCAAAAAAATTCAAATTTATGCGATAGCAGCAGTCGCGGTTGATTTGCTGTCATTTTTTGAAGAGTTCCGTTGTCTGTCTCCGAAACTCATCATCAGATCAATGTAAAATTTATGGGACCATTTCGGAACCCTTTTGCAAAATTCTTTTTTGCAATTCCGTCTATAAATGACGGAGTTATGCCCGAACATACATTAAAAAAAATGTTCATAAAATCATGAAAATCATGTTCATGAAAACTACGAACAAAACTATGTTAAATTTTATGGGACGAAATGGCAACTATTCCGTATCAAACTAAAGAAGAATCACGTAAATCGGATAATAATCTCATAGTAATCGGTATATATACATTAAAAAAAACCAATCGAATTGAAAACCTCCTCCTTTTTGAAGTTGGTTAAAGATTAAGACTCTTGTATCTTTACGATAGTGAAGCAAAGACCTAATATCTTCGCATATTAGATCCCATTTGGAAATATCTATCACAAGTAAAATTAGCTTACGAAACTATTTATTAGCCCAATTTGTAAGCAAAACAATCCGTTTTTGTTAATACTAATGGGAACCGAGTATGAGCAGATAATTTGACAAGTCCTGCATTCTACATTACCCGCCTTAATATCTGTTTAAGAATCGTTGTACCTAAAGGAAAAAGCTTGCATGTACTGCTGTTATCACAGACATTGTTGGATCCAAACTACATATTTACAACACGCTTATAATTATTTTGAAAATGTTCTGTATGAGCAGTCTTACTCTGATCAGCGGGGTAATAGCGTAATACACTAACTGTAGGAATGCTAAGGCATTTTGACCGTTCAACACCATTCATTGCGTCATTTACTTTGTTGATAAGACGAATTTTTCGAACGTATAACGCAATGGATTAGCAATAGCCTTGAATATGACTCAGATTGTTATTAATTACACATTTATAGTGCTAGTATATCAGCAAGATAGTCCCTTCATATACCATTACCTAGATTTCTTCCTAATATCTTCACCGGCTTGCTTAAGTTCGTCTAGAGAACTATGGGCAGCCAGCACCTGTATCCCCTGAAGCGGCCAGCGAATTAAATTAATTATACCATAGAATAGCCTTGATGACGTCATCGCACCCATTTGCGTCGTGGGTAGTCTGCGCTCTTATCGCAAACTCCAAAAAAACAATAAATCTTTGTATGTGGGTTGGTTCGAGTGTTTATTGTTTTGGATAGCTGAATGAATGGACGTTTTAACTTGTGTTACTTTCGCGTACTAATATTTTTGACCACTACACAGACTACTCTCCCTCACAAATACAAATCTTTCTGACTATAGTTAGAAAGATTTGTAAATTGAAATGAAAAATTGTAGAAATGCAAATATTTTGCTCATAACGCAATGTATTTTGATGAACTGTCAAAAATAAAGCCATACCTAATACGGATGTGTTACTGAATTACCTACCTCTCTGCTATCCTGTTATTTGTGCCTCAACACCGTTGATCTTTGCGACCCCTGAGGTGCCATTAAGGTTCCTTAGAGTAAAGTTTTGATTATGCCAAATGCAAAAATAGTCGTACGTACGGCTGGCTACACATCAAGCTATACATTTCCAGTTTACGCTGATCTCGCACAGTACGGAAATGCTATACATTTCGAGATCAGCTTATACTGGAAATGTATAGCTTGATGTGTAGCCGTGTTTACCACCGACACGGAGAAAGAGGTTTACTTTTATTTAAATTGATTTGTTTAAAATTACCATAACTTCAATTCCTGAGGTGTACTTATTGTACACCTTCATTTCTCCAGAGCTGTTTAAATCTCATATAATAGGGTAGGGTCTTTTGTTTTTGTTAAATATATTCTAATCCTGCAATAAAAAAAAAAAAAAAACAATCTGTATTTCTGTTCCAGACATTTGAGTTTACACTGTTATTTCAGTACTGCAGTAGAAACTAGTTGGGTTTATTATTTATTCTATTCCTATAATGGGCGGCTGTTTGCGTTAGTTAATTATCTAATTAAATTCTTTACCATTGAAATATAGCTCATATATTATGGTGTCTTTATTTGCGATGTGCATACTTGCACATTGATTGATTAATGCTGTGATTGCAATGTAAATCTCGTTAGGAGGTAAAAACATGAACTGTTTTATTTACTTCCAACAATTTGTTGGATTTAGGATTTTCTTCATTATAATTATTATTGGTGGTATTTAAATGGGTGCAACAGTGAAATTTAAAACTTTTTAATCAGCACCTACTCTCATTTAATTTAGACTCACGTTATCTACACCCAGAAACACTATTTAAAAATAAACCGAATTTAAATAATAATGGAATTGGATATACTATTTTTTGTAAACTGAAAATTTATGTGAACAATGTCCTTAACATTTTGAAAAAACACACATGATTAAATCTCCTCTTTTCAAAAAATGTGTATCAGACATCAAAGTGTTTTGCCCTTTTTTCATCCCATCACGAACCCTAATAAAGGTTTTATAACCGGGGCAACAGGCGTCCCCCGAACCGTGCCCCAACCGGACGTTTAGCGTATACCGCATGTCGAAACCACCCCGTAGACGTGTTTACACGAAACACGCTAGTTCTGACGTAAACTGTTACAGGAAATCCGACTTTAGCTTGATCATTTTAGGGTTCAATTCAAAGTGGTGATGACCAGAATGCCTATTAGACGCGATCGGTAAATATAATGTTACATTTGTTTAATAAAAGTGTTATTTTAAAGTATTGGAGGTTTGAAATGTTTGGTGAAAATGGCCAGTCAAAAATTTATTAAAAATAACGATGGGGATCAACCGAAGCAGAGATGAATCACATATGGATAAACTTATTATAGGATAGATTTTTTTTTTTTAACACTTGTTAAGGATGTTCTTCCATTTCTTCCCGTGGGTGTCGTAGAAGGCGACTAAGGGACTTACTAGAGAATGGGCAGCAGCGTTCTCTATGCATTTTATCACCATACTGCGACCACTCAAAATCAAATTCTATGTATCTATAGCTATATCTAGATATAAATTTAATAAAGATAGATTACGATTAAGATATTGTACTTTTCTTAATCCCACTCTCACTTATAAGAAAAACATCACAACATTTTATATCAGCATTTTTATTTTCTTTGCTTGGGAAATCATCTCCCGCTCTGGGTGGAGCAGGCGGGCGTGTCAGACTTTTACTGACTAAAACCCACCCGTGTTCCCTCAGTAGCCCGTAGGTATGCCAGGGGCTGCGATATCTCTGTCGAATAAACCCGCACCCCTGGCAGGCATCGGCCCATGAGGGCCCCGTCACTTTGTGCTGACATCTCCTTGAGTCGTGACGTGACGTCGACTTGGGCTTGGTCCTTACCGGACAGCGAGCTACCCATTACTCGCCGTCCGCAAGCACATGCCTACGGTGGCCTGAAATCGGCCTGGGATTCCCGACGCTCAGGGCATCTCCGTCTCCTGCGGCGGCTAGGGTCGTGAGGGCGCATAGACTGCCTCTCCATCACGTGCGCCGCCTCCCTCTTCGCGAGCATTACTGCTTCGCTGTAGGAGGTGACGGCTACCCATGCACTCTCGCTCCGTACCATGGCCTGGACCAGGGCCGGACGCGAGAGATCGCCGCTGCCGATATCAGCTTTTGCCAGCGGCTTCGGCCACTATGCATGTATTATAAACCTATATAAACCATCTTCTTGAATCACTATCTATCTATTGACGATAACGACATTAAAATCCGATGCGTAGTTTAAAAGATCTAAGGGTACAGACACGAAAAGCAACTTTGTTTTATACTGTGTAGAGAATATTAAACATTACAGTTACTTTATTGTAGAACAATTTCGAGTATCAAAATTAAACGGTCGCTAAGCCATTGCATTGGCAATTAGGCTTGTGTTTATATCCTTGAGTTCGGAAGGTAATTTCCATAGTACTTGCTTCTAAAAGCCTTCCCTTGGGGCATTGCTCCGGTTATTTGTTATTTGAACTGGCTGTTAAAGGGAAATATTTATTGTGACATTCTTCAGAAGTAGCTACAATACTTGGTAGTTGGGTTCTTATATAATACGAAACGTTTTTAACCACTGCCAAAAAAGGAGGAGGTTATATATTATGTTCCACTGTATGTATTTCTTTAAATGTATGTTCATCGAGTTCTCCCCCATTTGTGGACCGATTCCCAAAATTCTTTTTTTATTTATACTCTTGAAGTGGTCTCATTGGCACCAGGTCAGGATCTGATGATGGAATCACAGGGAAATCGAGGGCAACCCTCAAACTTTGTTGGTATTAACAATGTTTTTCATTAATTTGCTGACATCTCTGACGGCGCGCCTATGTAACACAACGCGCCGTGCCGTCTACCACTTTTCAGCCGCAGGGGATAGAGAGAGCGGCCAACACTATACTGACCCTCATCTTCCGCTGCGGCCCCGACGCGTCCGCCATCAAACGGTGGCGGCCCCGTCCAGGCCACGGAAGGGAAGAGCGCTGCTCAGAAGCACCGGCACTCCTCCTCTGCCGCAGCCTGTAACCGCGATGACTCCCATTCGACATCGCGGCCCACCTCAGTTGCGGTGCACCTCAACGACAATGCAGGATCCCACTCGGGGGGGAGTTAGGTGGAGGTTCGGGCATAACTCCGTCATAAGACCGATTTACAAAATTCTTTTTTTGTTCGAAAGGGGTTTATTTTGAAATGGTCCCATTTAAATTTTATAAAGATCGGATGATGCGCTTCGGAGACAGACAACGGAACTCTTCGAAAAATTACAGCAAATTAACCGAGATTGCTGCTATAGCATAAATATGCATTGTTTTGACCCCAAGGATGATGAAATTTCGAATTAGTGTGGGGTAGGTACTATAACTAAAAAGTGACAATAAAAACCTTTTTCAAAAAAAAAAAAAACAAAAGGCGGTGACAAGAAATTAATAAAATACATATCCAAAGTCACCGACTTTCGAAATTAAAGTTATTTTTCACTTTCTAGTGTTTTATGGAAGTCGGTTGTTTTTTTTTTATTAGTAATAATTAGGTACGGCTCGTTATGTCATGTTACAAAAATTTCGACATAGTCTGCATGGCCATAAGTAGATAATTTACGTGAAATTGTTCATCATTCATCCTCAGCTTACAGCAGTCCACTGCTGGACATAGGCCTCCCTAATTGCACGCTATTCAGGGCCTAGAGACAAAATAGATTTCTGTTAGCGTTCCTGCCATACGCTACGCCAAAATGTATGGGAATGACATTATCTGCGGAAAGAACACGACGTAACCTTTCCGCAGGTAATATCATTCCCATACATTTTGGCGTAGCGTTTTGCGTGAACGCTAACAGAAATATGTTTTGTCTAGGCCTGCTGGTCCATTCTCGGCATCTCTCATCCAGTTGCTACAACAATATAACCTCGGCAATAATGTAGATTTCCATTAATGAAATTTGCAGAACTGGATCAGTAGTTCCGATGACCCACTAAATACAAACTACAAATTTTATCTCCATATAATATTAGTACAGATAAACGTAAACGTCTTTAAATACATTTCAAGTTTAATTATGTAACAGTTGTTACGATTATTACCTCGAATACAACCATCTCCACCCTTTATATCCCAAAATCAATTACGTTTTGCTTTTAATGCTTCCTAATCCCAATAAGTCTACCAACCCATTACGTATTCAAATAATATCTATTTGGAAATAATTTAGATCGCGAAACTAATAATTTATTAGTTCATAGTTATTAATAGAGATTCAAAAAAGTTATCGATACCAGCTCAAGTAGTATCGATACTTCTTTTACGATACTTAGCAGGTACTCGATAGTTTTCAAGTGAAGTTTGAATAAAGTCGACGGTTTTGTTTCCAATATTCGCTTTAAATAATGCTCCTGTGATATCATGGGAATCGTGCTATCATCTCAATTAACTCAGCCTATTGCAGTCCATTGCTAGACATTGACTTTTTCCAGGTTGCACCATCAAAGTCAAAGTTTAAGCATTTATTTCAAATAGGCACATATAAGGCACTTTTGAACGACCATAACTCCCTGTCCGCCTCCGCCATCGTATGTCCATCTGGCTGGGAGGCGTCCTACACTACGCGTGACGATACGCGGTCTCCACTCCAGGATTTGTCTGCTCCACCGGCCATCGGGCCTTCGACAAACACGGCCAGCCAACTGCCACTTCAGTTGTGCTTTACTGTGCTATGTCGGTAACTCATTTAAGATTTACCTAATAGTTCAAATAGTTCAAGTAGTGATGCTCGCAAAGAGGGAGGCGGCGCACGTGAGGGAGAGGTAGTATATGTGCCCTTACTGCCTTAGTCGCCGCAGGTGACGCCCTGGGCATCGGGAATCCCAGGCTGATTCCCGGCCTATGCGCTTGCGGACGGCGAGTAATGGGTAGCTCGCTGCCCGGTAAGGACCAAGCCCAGGTCGACGGCGCGTGGTTTTCCACGTGCGTCTCAAAGAGATGTCAGCATAAACTGATAGGGCCCACAAGGGCCGATGCCTGTCAGGGGTGCGGGTTGTTCGAAAAGAAGGCACAGTGGCTACTGATGGAAAATGGGTAGGTTTTAGTCAGTAAAAGTCTGACACGCCCTCCTGCTCCACCCAGAGCGAGAGAAGTTATTTGATGATTTCCCACCCAAAAACAAAGCGGATGCAGCTGCTCACCAGTATTTTACATGGAGCGACTGCCTATCTGACCTCCACAACCCAATAACTGGGTAATACGATACCGCTAACTATCTGATTTTTACAATATCGATAATTTTAGTTCGATCCCTAGTAATTATAAACATCCCAATATTTTGGCGAATTTCCTTGATAACGTTAATATTCTATTCTGGTCACGTCACGAAAGTCTACCAGTTTAGGCTACCTAAATTATTTATTGTGATACTGTTGTGTTTCGACTCCTGGGAGCAATATCGTTATCAGTAGGGAGGTAGGTCCGTGTATTTAAATTCAACTCGCTTTTGTTTCTATTTAAGGTTTGTCAAGGGATTTCATTTGAATTTTGGGATGGTTTTCAGTGAGTGTAGGTGAATATTATTTATTCATCGCTATTATTTCTATGTATAATATATGAGTGTCGGGGCTTCCGTGATATTTAATGACAGCACCGTGTCGAGGTATGATTGTTTAATTTGGTACAAACTGTATTTTACAATAAAATAAAAATTAGCGGCGATGATGAGCATTTCGGAAATGTTAAAAAAATTCTAAAATTACGGTGCCTTATTTATACGTAAACAAGAAATTCATACTGCGCTTGGACCTAAAAACAAATGCGACACACACTAAACGTCTTCACAATTAACAAGACGTAAGCAATGGAAATCCGGGGATATTTTGTCTCTTGAATTGATATTAAATTACATTTTTATGTGTTATTGATAGGTCATAGGTTGATTGCCTCGTAAGTCTAGTGGTCATAAGCACTATTGGTCAGGTCCAGTTAAAAACAGTGGTCTGGCATTTTTGCATAACTGGGTCTATTTGGCGCAGCCGTGAGGCACACTATTATGCTAGTGTCTGAAATCGCACCTTACACTTTTTATTAGAATTTTTGTTTCACTATTTCCTGTTGTATATTGTGTGCCTTTATTATTATTAAAAGCCTGTGATGTCCCACTGCCGGGCAAAGGCCTCTCTAAACTCCTTCCACTTCTCTCTGTCCTGCTAGTGACTCGTTCTTGTCAAAGACGTCTAGTTCATCTCGCCATCACGGCCTGGGTCTACCGCGAAGTCGCTTGCCATTACGAGGGACCTATTGGGTCGTAAGTTTGGCCCATTGGTCGTCTGACATGCGGCAGATGTGTCCACCCCAATTCCATTTTAGTGTGGCAGCTTTCCAAGTGAGATCAGTCAAATTAGTGATGGAACGGATGGTCGTATTCCTAACCCAGTATGTTAGTTTGATGCCCGGAATACTGCGTTCCATAGGGCTTTGTGGCTAAATAACAATAGCTGCACGGGTCGATCGACCAGGTTAAGCTACGCTTGCCGCGGTAGGTCCGTGGATGGGTGACCATCTTTACATACCAAGACCCCTCCGTGCCTCGGAAAGCACGTTAAGCCGTTGGTCCCGGCTGTCATTTGACAGTCGTTGCGGGTCGTCAGAAGCCCGAAATCTGACAATCAGTCTTACCAAGAGGTATCGTATAACCCAGTAAATGGGTTGTGGAGGTCAGATAGGCAGTCGCTTCATGTAAAATACTGGTATTCAGCTGCATCCGGTTAGACTGGAAGCCGACCCCAACATAGTTGGGAAAAGGTTAGATGAATACTGCGTTCCATAGCCCTCTGGCAAACCTCGAGCGTGGACCTAAGCTGATTTGTCTTTAGTCTGTGCTAAATAATTGTACTTTCTTTCTATTGCTGAGATTGCTGGTTTGATTCCCAGGTCGAGCCAAGTATTAGGGGCTTTCTATCACGAATTTCTCAGTAGCAGGTTGGAGTCAAGACTTGTGCCTGGTTGATGGCATCGGACTTAAAAATAACTGGCGAAATAAGGGTGTACGAGGTACCTCTGCCTAGAACTTCGGGGAAGGTAGGCGTGATGTTATGTTATTAAATTAGGTTTTGTTTTGTTGCAAAATAATAGTTGTAAAATAAATAATGATATCCCTCTTTTCAAGTTAATTGTCTCTAGCAATGTACCTAAATATACTATAGAAATAACTCTAAGGACCAATTACACCAATGAACGTTGGCACTTACGGCTCTTGAATGCGGTTTAGGTGTGCTGATCGCGTTAATAGGTGAAATTCGCTCTAAGAAACAATTCCAGAACTCATTTTACCATTTTCCATCCGTCAATTTTGCATCTTTTTAAACTTGACATAAATTGACTTGTCCTCATAAGACAGGGTTACAAAACAAATTAATTATAAGCAAAAATGTCTGTATAAATTCTGAATAAAGAAGCCTCAGGTGTAAGGAAAAATAATTATGCTGAAAAGCTTACTCAGGCCAGAGTTAAGCTGGCAGATCTTTTGTATAAACCGGTGTCGCCGCCCACGAATTGATTAGCAAACCGGTAATTAATCTTCTTCACAAAACTACCTTTATTTTGTTAAACCGAGAATTTGTTTTCTAAGACTTTAGTCACACTTGAGGCTGGGATCAATAGATCGGTAATTGGTAATTTGGTAACGGGTTTTGTTTTGATTCATTTTGTTGTGAAGTTGTACCGTCTTTTTTATAAACATTGCTTAACGTTAACAGATGTTTAAACTTAAAAAAAATCTTAAAATAAGAATATGTACAAGTATATAAAAAAACAAAATAATGATAGGGCATCAAAAAGTTCGTCGGCATCACTGACGGGAAAAAGTGCCCAAAAGGCTGGCAGCATTGCCACGTTGTATGGCAATGTTGATTCTTTGGCCGAAAAATAGGCCCTGGACACGTAAAGAGTCGGGCTGTGTTGCACGCCACCACATGAGAACTCCGCAGTTCGGTGGATACCGATGTCCTCGAAGTATTCGCTCCACGACGTGTCGGACACCCCGTCGACCAACTGCTTGGCAATGGCTTGGAAAACTACGTGGGTACTCGGGCCAACTTTACCATCAAGATGCGTAAACAGTCGTAAAAAATATAACAAAATGAAAAGGTTTTTAATGTTTCGGTCACCAACGATCAAAGGTATTTTCAAAATGTTTATAGTAGTAGATAAAAGCTCTAAGCAGCAATCAATAGATTTTATTAAGACTGAACGTATACTTACTTGAGTACAGCACCCTAATTGCGTAACTCACGATTGATCATAATTGGTTTCGTCTTCACAATTAAACAATATTCATTGCGTTATTTATGTTGTCGAACAGACACATTTTTCGAACATATGAAGCAATGGTTTAACAATCCGTTTCAAAACGATACAGATTATGATGAATCGTGAGTTACGCAATTAGGGTGCTGGTTCTTACCGTAAGTACCTACCTACCTACCTTACCTAGTAGATAAGTACCTACTGCCCAAACTCAAGTAGTTATACGACTTGAAATTCGAGTGCAGTACAGGCAAAATTCTGCAATTCAATTTTGCAATTCTGCAACCGCGATAAAGTCACACATAAGATTGTCTAAGGTTCAACACATAGATCCCAATTCAATTTAAACTAACTATCACATTGTTGGTTCATAAATCTTTGCAATATTTTCTCTGGGAAAGTTTCCCCTTCCAAAGGTTGCAGTCAAAAGTTTTATTAAGTTGGCTAAAGGAGAGCACACACCGGGAGAATTCACGTGCAATGTATTGTAAAAAGCTCGAGTTTCAGCATTTTGTTAGTCAATATGTCGAGGTGAACATTATAGATCGCAGACTTGGAATGTTACTATACAGGGAAAACGTATAAAACAAACAAAAACTTCATCATTCATTCACTTCATTCTTTTGGAAATAAGTAACTAAGTTCCACTAAAAATTACAAAAACAGCTGAGCGATCGATCTGCGCACGACAAATGCATCAATGGTACACATACGAATGCTCGCAGTTTGTAACCCCGCAGATTGGTCAACGTCTATCAGTTACAAAAGCGAACGCCTCAGTCAGTCCTACCTACTGAAGCACTAGTGCAGGGGTTCCCAAACTTATTTTGTCTACTGCCCACTTTGAGAATAAATTATTTTTAGCGCCCCCAGTTTTTCACCTACATAAAAACCACTATAACTTCAAATTAAATTAATTATTGTGAGCTATATTAGCGGAGATTGAGCGGAATTAGCGCGTCTCTTACCGCCCCCCTTTAGGCCTGCAGCGCCCACAAGGAGGCGTTATCACCCACTTTGGGAAAGGCTGCACTACTGTAATATCGAACGTTGTTACATTACACTTAAATGCCCCCGGTGCACACTCTCCTTTAGATGCTGAGCAACCAGGTGGGACGATGGTCGTAATATTTACGAATTTCAAACTAGTTTGTGTGAACTTCGCAACCATTGGAGTGACGCCCCGGGTGAATGCTGTTTTATTCATTCGTCTGCATTTGAAATTTCTTTCGTTGGTAGAAGCTATTGTTTAGTATTGTAGTCTTCGATTGAATGGGCTTGTCTAAAGGAGTGCTGGTGAAGGATTTTGAGGCGAATGTAAATACTTACCATTTTTTGCTGGGAGACTGAGGATTTAAATATTCCGTTTTTTAAACTGCACAATGTTTTGAGAAAAGGCGTGAGTTTATATTACCTCGATCATTCTTGGCGTAACCAACCTGTTAAAAAAGATATAATCCTCATCATAATTTCAGCCGAAAGATGTCCACAGCTGGACATAGGCCTCCAAATAAAGATATACTAATTCGCACATTTTCAAAACCACCGCACTGTGACAACGTGAGTGTTTAAATTGCCCCACATACTCTACTGTATCGAAGCGTTCGTTATCTATATATGAATCAATATTTATTTAATTTGTAATCTACAGCATAATAAGCATCATCATCATCATCAGCTTCGTTTCAGCCGAAAGACGTCCACTGCTTCATATAAGCCTTCTCAAGCACCGCCACTGCGACCAGTTCTGTGCTTCTCGCATCTAGCGGATTCCTGCGGTCTTCAATAATTATAACTAGATATACCTAAAATAGTATAAATACAAGGCGTCGGTCCAACTAGTCCAGCCAAAAGGACAACCTCCACAGCAAGATTTAATCTATGGCGGGAGCTGTATACACCCATGATAATTTTATCGAACCGTGGTTACGCGTTACCGTGGCAGACTTGGAAATCTCTAAATACACTTCGAACCCAAGTCGGCCGGAGCCAAGACCATTCCCACAAACGGCAGTCCACGAACGGCTCAAATTTCAAGTGCGTATACGTAACCTCCGTACTGTTCCGTGTGGTGCTGGACGTAAAGAATAGCACCATCCCATCTCTTCCCGTGGGTGTCGTAAGAGGCGACTAAGGGACTTACTAGAGAATGGGCAGCAGCGTTCTCTATGCATTTTACCACCATACTGCGGTCGCCAACCTGCCTGCCAAGCGTGGCGATTATGGCAAAACCCCCCCAAAACTGGGGGAGGCTTAGGGACATGCTCGGTCACCTGTTCATTTGATGATCTTATGACTGCGTCAGTGAGCGGAGTTTGCGGTTTGAATTTTCGGCCAAACATGTTTGAACTTTTTGCTGGTGGCAAAAAGTTAAGAAGACGAAGTATCTATACCCACCAAATAAAAGAAATATAAAAATGGTGAATTGCAATAGAGTGACCAAAGGGGTCTCTCTCCCATTGGTCACCATAGGGTAAATTCAACTACTGATAGAGATAGAGTGATTATTTCCATACTTACTGCTTATTCCAAATTACTGCATCTATATTTTCACGTAATGTCGAAAATCACATTTAATTCTGCACTAATTTGCACATTACCAATCAGTAGGACATTTTCAACACGTGTGCTACGGCTATGTTCAACAGAATGTCACGTAGTTGTAATGTGAAGCAAAAACGCCAACACGCTGAGTGGCTAAATGGCTAAACGGCTGTATGACCTGAGGCTAATGGTTATTGCTTTGATGGCTAATGTTGTTTTGTTTTCTAGGCTATGATTGTGAATTTTGAAACCTTTTACAGTAGGCCAGTAGTCATCTGTAGGTATATGATCTATCTGTTTATTTGGGATTTTATAGTCTCCTGATGTAGCTAGGTAGATACAATTTGAAGTTCATCGTTGTCCCAGCATGTATGATTTTGTCGTGCATTTTCTATTCTTACTACGTTCTATCAGCACCTGATATATCTTTAGTACTTCTAGTGTCTGTCTTTAGTACCCTATTTGTAGTAGAGACCACTCTTGTATTACGCCATTTTTGTTACAAAAAAGTATCATTTGTTCATCCGCTCAACTTGCCACCACTCATTTGTTAGTTTTTTTTAAAGAAGTAACTTACTTAATTATGCATACACTCACGCCGTCTTACCATGGGGATAGGCAAAACTTCAGAACGCCACCTACTGCGATGATTTCATAATTACCTGCTTTAAAAATAATATTGTTCTTCAATATCAAACACAAACAACATTGTATCTACATCGTTTTTTTTATCTTTGAGATAAAATTCTAGAAATAAAACAGACATTTGTAAACCTTATTTATCTGAGCAATAAACTGCATATCCAACAACAAAAGAATGCTAATGCCAGCAGGACATTTTTTATTTAAATTTCGTCCAACTTTATAGCCCATATAAAGACGATACCGCCGTAATTCAAGGACACTTGTCCCCGTATCGGACCGCACGTAATCCCACTAGAGAGGATTTTACGCGGACCAGAATTGGGGAGTTTAGCCGTCCAGTTAACTGATGTAATGTGTTCAGAATTGTTTTCATCCACTGTGGTCGAAGTACAACGGTTCCTACTCTATGTTTGAGTGTTTCAATTAGGGTAATTGGATTTGTAATGTGATTTTCGTAAGTACCTAAATGGCGGAAAATTCGATGTCAAAATTTATTCGACTGCCAAAATGTATGTCGACGTTCTGAGGAAAGTGTAAAGTTATTACAATAAATATCACACAAACATTAGTTCAACACAATTTTATTGTTTCATTACAATTTCAGCCTTGCTTTTATAAATAGTTTTATACATTATTTACATCACAAACCTCTTTCTTTTCGAGTACAAATTCCGTAAAAAGTTTTTTTCAAATTTTGTTCATTATTTAAAATTATCGTTACAATTTTGTGTAGATACGAGAAAATAATTTTCATGAATGATAAATATAATAATGATAACATGGGTTACACTAAATACAGATGTGGATCCAATGAGGAATTTAAATGACGTGGATCCTAAATCAATTGCTTACAATAACGATCATAACATTCTTAAGTGATTGTCTGTTGAGCTACAATCACTCTTCTCGTACTGTCATTGACGAGAAAGGCCTAAACTATTAGCTAATTGCGAACACCGAGCAACTACCTCATCTTGTAGAAGGCTAAAAGACATAGCTATTAATATAAGTCCAAAAACCAGGTAAGCACAACACGCGATCATTTGAACGTACTCGCTCCTGGTGTGTTCTGTGCTTTGTTTTGTTGTGAGGAAGCTGGTGGGGACAAAGTCTCCGAAACCAATCGTGGCTAATGCTATGAAGCAGAAGTATGCGGCATCGAGGAAGCTCCAGTTTTCCCAAGCGGAGAAGATGGCGGCACCAACACAGATGTAGGCGAGGAGGAGGAACAAGACGATGCCAACGGGGATGTGGCAATGCTCGATCCCGTGGTGGATGTGATGCTGCACACTGGTGGAGGCGCTGCTGCTGGGCACGTTACAACTCTTCATCTTATGGTTCTCCTCGTTCCAAATCAAAGGCACTCGTGACGGGGTGTCGTGTGGACATATTCTGTAAACAAATTCAAGCGTTGAAAATAAAATTCAGTTTTTTATAAAACTGAATTCACTGCGGAAACTAGTTACAAATGTTTTTAATGAAAACATTTGAGCAACGTTTTATTTGCGTATGCGAAAAAATATGCACACGTTTTTTCTAAACTGAAATAACTCTGCGATTTAAAAAAAAAACACTTTTGTAGCTGTTCATTTTTATTGCATTTTATTAGATTGATCGTTTTTTACCGGGTAGCCTGTAAACCCAAAAACTTTTTTTTACTACGCATTTTTACTAAAAGCAACTTTGATTGATTCCAAATATGAACCAATGCCTAAGAAACCTCAGGTATTCCGAATGCCGCTAATAAGGTCACTCTTGTAATACAAAGACTAAGTGTCTTGGGGTCACAAGAGCAGCCTTATTGTGTTTAGAAATCTTCTCTTCGCCGGTCGTATAAAGTCGCAGTAATTCCAATGTAAGCTTCAATCAGAACTTGGACACCTCAACAGTAGCAGCAGTGACTTCGTGCACGTTCTTAGGTAGTCAGTATACATTGGGGATAGATTATCGACATCACTGACAGGAAACAAGTTAAGAAAACCACTCACGACTCATCAGGATCCTCCGAATCGTCTAGATCATCCTGGCTCCTGTTCATCTGCAGTTCCCCGCACTCCTCAGCGATCAGCTGCTCAATGACAGCTCCCCTGGGCCTCTGCAATGTAGATCGGCCCCTGCCCCGACCAGGTCCATGGACAGTGGCCAGGCACTTGGTACTTCCCATTGACTTCTTGCGATCTAGTGTTTGGGTTTGGAGTGATGATGATGTGTGGGGTTCTGTAAACAAAGGTATTGGATAAGAAACACATACGCAGTTTTCGTCGGAATGTTGAGTTTAAAATCGTTTGCTAAGAACAAAAGCGTTGTCGTTCGTGTTTTAAAATAATTCATAGTGTAAATTCAAACTTGTTAGCACTGTTTTATGTAATTGTTTAAGTTCAAAACACGCGGATTGTGCCCGCAGTTTCTTTCAAAGATAAAATCAGCAATTCAAATATCTGGAAAGAAAGCGGTGTTACCGACATAGCTTGCAGAGTAAGCCAGCTGAAGTGGCAGTGGGCTAGCCATGTTTGTCGAAGGATCGATGGCCGGTGGAGCAGACGAGTCCTGGAATGCGGGCCGCGTATCGGCAAGCGTAATGTGGGACGCCCCCAGCTAGATAGACCGAAGACCTTAAAAAGGTGGCCTAAACAGGTTCGATGTGAAAAGTGAAGGACGGAGTGTTGTGGCGTAGCCTGAGAGAGGCCTATGTTCAGCAGTGGACTGCAATAGGCTGCGTTGATTGTTCAAAACACGAATACAAGCACTTTGTTCTAAGCAACTACTATTAATCTAACAAATAATTTAAGCAGATAATATCAGGAGAAACAAAAGAACCTACAATGAACCTTAAACAATTTTTTCAATAGTCTGTCATATTACATACTAGCTGACCCGAAAGACGTTGTCCTGTCTTAGCTATGAATATTGAATTGGCATTAGCAATACAAACCTTGTCCTGACAATAATAAGGAACACATAAAAAAACAATCATCCAATTTGGTGCAGTCGTTCGGAAGCTATGCGTGTACATACATTTCGGCGATTCATTTTTATATTTATAGATTAGTATTAAAATCTGCTAAACACTCACCATCAGCCAAAGCACTGCGCTTCACCCGACCGAGCGTGGCCGCTCTAGCAGGACTTGCCGGGGCTCTCTCGAAGACTTGGGAGTACTGTCCCCTGTCACCAGCCCTGGCCTTCACAGTACCAGGCGACTTGTGACTTCTTGGCGGGAATGACGTATACTGGTTATGTTCTGCTGGCTGTGGGAGGAGACGCTGCTGTTCGTGCAGTTGGAGGTAGTTCTCCGGCTAGAGGCAAGAAAAAGGTATGTTA
Organism: Polymixis flavicincta; assembly: GCA_949987655.1. NCBI lineage: Eukaryota > Metazoa > Arthropoda > Insecta > Lepidoptera > Noctuidae > Polymixis > Polymixis flavicincta. The sequence continues at coordinate 7,348,281 of OX465183.1, read as the reverse complement.
TTTTTGTGGTAGATTGTAGAGTGGCCTGGTCAAAGGATTGTAAAATCAAGGAAAATGATTGCTTGGCCAATTGGTTATCAACCAAAATTTACCAAAAATCAAAATCAGAACTGTAAATTTTGGCATGAAATAACTTGAACACACACAATTATCTGGTACAATATCTTTGAATATCACATTCATAACTTTTAATGAAATGTTGAAAAAGACAACTCATTTTCTAAAAACTCGAAAAGACATTCCTGAGTCGGATAAACTAGGTTTATAAAATAAGATATGAAAAAAGTTTACAAGCTGTATGACGTTCCTCAAATGCGTAGAAACTTACTATTTGAACTGCAGCTCTATTCATTCTTTAGACTTTAAAAAGCTGAGACATATTTTCAAGTCTTATCTAAATTGAGTACTACATCAGCTAGCATCTTTTCTATTGCCACTTTAACGTTATAAAGTCTCATTGTCTAGTATCTTAATTATCTATTTTAATTTAAGTCTGTGGCTGCCATACACTTGTGTGTTTGTAATCCACTCCCTACCGCGTAATTACCGGCGACCGGTGCCGTTGTGAATAAGCCAACTACAACACATTGTTCATCAGGACGGTCTGCCAGGGACATTAATAGTTTGCTACCTAGTTTTAAGGTTGACGTACATTTGTCCGGGCTGTACGAGCCGAATTTTAGAATGTAATTATTAAACTGGTAGCACACAGATTGGGGCTACGTGTATCACGCAATCATTTTGGTATGACTAATTTATGATTTCATGAAATTATATGAAAAGTTATGACATAAAGCCGAAATTTTGCAAACAAACCCCGCTCTTTTCAGTTTTTAATCTTTCTTTCCTCAGTACTCATTAACTCATAAAATTTTCTAAAAAAACCCTCATAAGTAGAAAAGTCCGAACAAATGACAAGGGCCGACAAAGTCCGGAAGGGGGCCGAAAAATCGGACATGTCCGGACCCATCCCGACGAATGGTAATCCAGGTCACGTAGTCACGTATCAACCAAACGAATCTATAGACTCAGTTGGTTCGTCCGGCATGGGCACATGTGCACAGCTTTCAGAAACATCGCTTCTTTCGGCGGAGGTAAATGTGCGTCCACCTTAATATGTTACTACCTAGTTTTAAAAAGGTGTCTCGTTTTAGTAACGTTTCTCTTTTGTTTTGAAATTCTGTGTGAGAATACTGCTAGTTAAAATTACAGCACATTTTTCGGAGTAATATTTTTGCTGTCAGAGAAATATAATTTTTGTGTAACGTTCATTCAGTGTTGGGCTATTTATTACAGCCTCGTGTGAGGATATTGTTGAATATAATAATTTTAGGTTTTTTCTCGGAATTTTGTTGGCTGTTTCAAAAATTCATTTTAGTATTTTGGTAATCTGATTCGTTAATTTCTGGTTACACAAACTAATTGACAAATTTTCAACGAGAAAAAAGTAGTTTATCTCATAAAGTCGGAGGCATCTTCTTAAATTTCACAATAAGGACCTTTATTGCCTCCAACTGCATGCGATTGCTTATAGTATTCGGTCTAATAGTCATTCTTTTAAAACAAGTTTCTTGTTTCCATCTTTTTAAATTTTAGTTCACTTTTACGCAGTCGGGTTTTGTGATTTTGTGAATTGTTTTTTTATTTCACAGTTTTTAGTTCATATAATTAATTATTGTTGACGTTAATGAGATCTATTTATGAAACCCTTTATTTTGATAATCCACTTAATGGGTTTTGAGAGAATATAATTTTTTTGAAGACACGATATGGCGCCAAAAATTCGCCATTTTTTTCAAAATTGTATTCAGTAATACCCTGTGTCACTCTCATAATTAAGACGAATCTAATGGCACCTCTCAAGCTGAACCCGATCAAGCCGTTTAGGCTACAGAGCGTGCCAAAGAAATATATATACATCCATACATACATATAGACACTCGAAAAACATAACCCAACTCTGGCGCAGTCGGGTAAAAAGGTGGAAACAAAAAACTTGTTTTAAAAGGATGACTATTAGACTGAATACTATAAGCAATCTCATGCAGTTGGAGGCATTTTCCATCTTTGCCCTTTTTAGGCAGTCGGGTTTTTTGATTTTGTAAATTATTTTTATCTGACATACACACTTGTAGACCTTCCTTTACTTTGGAAAATCATTAGGAAATGACAATTCTTAACAACAACGGTTAGTATCTCTAGTCCACAATTCAAATTCACAGCTTATTACATCATCGTGAATATTAAGCATCACAGTAACTCTTTGGTACTCACTTCTCCATCCTTCCTCCAGGTGTTAGGCACTTTCCTCTTGGTAGCTTTGAGCCAGGCCAATCGCGCCAGTCTTGCTAGGGATGCCCCCAGTCCTGCTAAACATGCCAGGGTGAGTGGCACCCCAGCTGCAGCGTATGCAACCGTTGCAGCTCGGCCAGCAGCTGTTCTTGGTGACACATTGCCGTAACCTGAGGGTGTAAAGGATTTTTAAGATAACATGATAGACTTCAATGACAGATTAAAATTCGTAGGGTACCTATGTAATGTATTGAATACAAAAGAGTGTCCACGATTAGTCATGGCTCGTGTAGACCTAGACCAGACTGAAGAGTGAAGACCCATTACAGCTTTCTCAAGGCAACCATCCCACTACGGTACGGTAGCTCTAGTGTAGCACGATTGTAACTGTGGCTTCTCAAACATCCCCCTCCAGCTGACTATGTTGAGCCAGCAGAATGGCTTTCAGCGAGCCACCAATTGCTAAACCTAGAAATCGCCTCCTTAGTGGAGGGAATCCCGTGAGTCGCAGTGCGACTGTGAAGCCGCTTCGCAAACTATGTCCGAACTTCTTGTAGTGCTCTCTGTGGACTACCACCTGCAGTACTAGACTTTTGCAAGGCCAACGATAATGCTGTCGAAGTGGTTGAATTCTGATCGAAGCAATTGGAATCATCAATAAAGTCGTATTGATGAAGAAGGTCTAGTTACCTGGCTAAACTTTTTACCAAATCACCCACAGCATCAACCATCACAGTTTGTTACATACTTGTGTCATCAAGTAGCATGTGCACAAGAAAATAATATCTGAAGCGTGTTCAAAAACCACGAATCGAATGCTTCAGCCAATATTACGAAAATTCGTGAAATGAACTTTTCTAAAATCGAATCCAGAATAATCACTAGAATATGTTTTCAGAACATGGGTATTTAGATCTTTTTTATTATTACTAATGGTCTCTAATCATTATAGTTTCAAAAAAGTTTTCATCATCTTACAAATTCCCGCGGCACTCGCCTAGGGCCAAGGGGTACACGGGGCACTCACCTAAGGCCTAGGGGTTTTCTTAACTTACCTATCGTTGTAATAAGCGTTATACAATAAATCAGGGCTCCGGAGAAGGTCCATTTGGAATCCATGGCCAGTTCTGGCGGTTGTGCCTCGGGGGACTGCCTCGCAGCCGCCACAATGGACGACTCAAACTTACGGAGCTGCTCATGAACCAGCCGTGTCCAGTTGCGTTCGTACAAGACGTTCAGGCGCTCTGTAACAAAATAGAATAGAGTGTTCATTAGAATTTTCAGTTTCAGTGTAACTTTGGGGATGATTCTGTCTGATTGATTTGACGACCACAATAATCTGTCAAATCCCGGTTAATGAGACACCGTTAATTTTCTATTGTAATTGCCCATATAGGGGCCACGTGGTACCTACTAACCGTTTTAATCTTTGACAATGTTAATGAACTTGCAACATGTTTGTACAATTTTAGGTATTTTACACTTTCTTTTTTCATACGTAAATACAGAAGCAGTTGTTGTTTTATTTCTCAAACAATGGAAATAAACCAACAACAGGAGACAGCACTGACCAATTAATATTTGAAGACAGTTATAAAGACAATACACATTATCATTCACTTTTATTTTACTCGGAATATTGTTTTTAAGAACCTTATGACAGGGGAAAACTCTGAGTGTTCTATTTTAATTTACCTAACGACAATCAAATGTCCAATTTATAACTCCCAAGATACCCATCTCAGGCATTTATAATTATTACTAAGATTAACTGTTAACCCGTCGCTGGGATGGGCCATCAAGCACCAAGTATTGACGATAAGATCTTCACTAAAGCCACGTAGGTACGGACGGTTTGTGAGTGCAGCGTTTTTTTTTATCTCGCACTTGTTTGATTTATCGTTCGGCTAAGCATAGAGGGTGTAAATAGAACATTGCGCTTTTAAGTGTGCAAAGAATGCGCTCTTTTTGATTTACAATACTTATTTCAACTCCGAGAGAAGAAAACCTATGGATTTTTCGTTTTGTTACTGCGCAGTGGCACGGTAAAAATCGTCTCGTTAAAAAAGCGACCGTTCGTACGTAAGCTTATAATTTCGATGAGAGAACTCAAATTAACGAGGCCCACAATCAGGCTTTGTTTAGTTTAATCAAAAGTGAAAAGTACCATTTAACTTTTAAGGGGGTGTACTTTGTTGGCAATGTTGTCAGATTTCGAATAGATACTTTTTGGGACTTTGATTATTATCGGATTTTGATTAATTTTGTTGTATTGTATGAAGTTGGTAAGAAGATCTCTTGAAAAAATATTATAATTTTATAACCTGAAACAGATTTTTGTGTTGTATATTATTCTTTCAATAAAATCTAAAATTCTAGTATCTACTACAATATGTTGGGAATTATTGGTCTCTACTGAAATAAAAATAAAGCATTTTAAGCCTATCCACTTGTTATTCATTTGATTTTTAAACTTATGTGTTCTATATATTGTTTCTTTTGTTGTTACTGTCAGCAGCAACCATTTTCTATCTCGCTTTAGCTCGTCTATTAACTGGACCGTTTAAAAAAATCTGAGAAAGTGAAATAATTTACACCGGGCGGGCGGTCTGTCTGAACAAACCTTTGATCTCTAATTTCTGAGTTTAGGTACGAGTAAATTCATTTTCATTATTATTTCGGGTGTGGGTACGTTTGTTATGATACTTTGCCGTCCTTTAACTAAAAAGGAGTTAACCCTCACTTGGTCAATTTTTACTTTTTAATAGAATCTAAGAGATTTCACAAGTCTCTAACTTTCTGTCTAACAAACATTTTTACAATTCAAATAGTTCTCAAGATATGAGAGTCTGTAGGCCGTTAACTGGAAAGGATTATTTAGGATAAGCAGAAAGAAATATCATTAGATGTGTCCTACAATCAGTAACGTAAGTATCACAGTTTTTAAGAAAAATCGCGCGTTTTTTGCCATTTTCTCGGAAACAACTTTTAGGGCTTAACGCCTGTCTAGTTAAAGGACGGCAGTCTATCGTAGACATGATCTAGATGAAGGACTATTTATTGTGCCTGCAATGAATAACTAGGTAGGTACTTGGACCTACAACTTTTTTCTGTTTACAGGTCCTTCGCAATCCAGTAAATAAGGTAGCATAGCTTTTTTAAATCTCAATGTATTTTTGTAACATTGAAATGAAAAACATGCGAAAGCAAACGAAACAAAAGACGCTTCATAACGGACTATCCATGGAAGTATTAAAAAAAATACGTATGGCACTCGCAATACTATGGACTGCCGCGGTAAAGCTATTGCATAGCATTTTTCATCAACTTAAGCAATTATAATTATTTATTTATTTTATTTATGGGAGCCGGTGGGAGCGTTTTTTACGTTTCTCTATGAAACTAAGCAACCTATCTCTTTCGTATTGTATTAAAATGATCAGGATAGACAAGGCTAGATATGTTTCTTGGACTGATGCCAACGTCATAGTGCAAATTTTCGCGGTATTCATCGCAGAACATAATACTTTGACAGTTGGTACAGCGCGGATCCGTGCTACTCGTTTTATCGATTGTGCTGAGTGTTTTTGAAGTGAAAGTGCATATTTCAAGCATGAATACGTATGTAAAGTTAATCAACTTTCTATTTATGTATTAGTTATAAGCCGTTTAATATATTTACGCATACATTTTACGGAAAAAATCCACGAGGTGAAAAATGGCCGCCATATAAAATCATAAAATATTTGCGGTGACTTTTGTGTGCGTATTTTGTATGAAATGGCTAAAATACTGCTAAAACGGTAAGAAAATTTCATAAACTATCCATAAATATACGATGTTGTGTATGAAAATTCAGATAAAGCAGTCAAAATTGCAATTTTAACATGTCATTCCTCCGTTGCTATGCAACAGTCCGACCTGTTGCTACGGTCGGATTGTGGGGTGTTAGGTTATTTTCGTTACGGAATTTCTGGATTCGGTCTCCACGCTCAAGGCCCGCGATAGAAGCTATGCAATAGCTTAAAAATATTTAACAGGTTTCAAATCACCAGCAACACTGAATTAGTGCGAAGACTAAAAAGGGTTAAACCGTTTGAGTTAGTTTAGTGCATCGTAAGTGACTGTAGTGCAAGTGCTGATTTTAATAAAGAACACGTGAATCCAGTGTCTTCCCCTTACAGTGAATAAGAAAGACGTTATTGGTCGATTTCTCAGTGTTATAGTTACTTAGCAGTTTAAGTTATATTTAAATTACTTATTAGCTAATAGGCTAGATTGTAATGTGAATAAAGTATCATCTATTGTGATATTTTATAAAGAAAAAAAAAAAAAACCAGCAGGTGCTATAACTAGCTGTGGGTTATTGAAAAATATTGAAACTACGGTAAAGCCTGCAGTTTCTATTTAAATAGACAATCTTGGTTAGCAATAAATTGGATCAGTTAAGTCCACAAGAAGAATATCAAACAATTTATCTCAGAAGTTTCAATTAACCGGACTGTCTCGAGATGTTCCAATTAATGTAGGTAAATCTGATTTATCGCGAGAAGTAGAAATATTTAACAGATCCGGATAATATTAACTGACATTGACAAAGATGGTGGACACCTGCTTAAACACCTCTGTTATTATATCTGTGATCTCTGTTTTACCTACTTTAAATGAATAATTAATTGTCTTGCAAATGGAATAAATCAACATATTTGCATATTCTAATAAAGCTTTTTCCCAACTATATTGGGGTCCAACGAATGCAGATGAATACCAGTATTTTACATGGAGCGACTGCCTATCTGACCTCCACTACACATTTGGGTAATACGATACCCCTGGGAAGACTGGTTGTCAGACTTTCGTGCTTCTGACGACACGTAACGATTGTCAAAGATCTACGAATGAGAGCCACGACTAACAGTTTAACGTGCTTTTCGAGTAACGGAAATAATAATAATATAATGAAATATTTTGTTTTTGTTAATTACTTACTCTATAGATAAATTAAGACTCGTAAGTTTGTAGTCGGGTGATTTTCAAAATATTTGTACATTTTGGTGTGTGAAAACGTCCACGTGAATATTTACGAAGAAAAGTGTATTGAAGTGATCAAACTAGTATTATTATCTTTAGCAACATGTTTGCCAGTTGGGTTTCAACATTTCAGATCATAATAATAGGTAATTAAAACAAAAAAAGAGTTTTACTACTTCACTAAACTCATTTTTTTGTTTCATTTTTGTAACGATTTGTTACGATTTTTTGTTGCGTAATAAAAATGATTAAATCATTTTTTATGATTTTTTTTGTTACGCGCTGCTGCTAAGAGACACGAGACTGCTGTATGAAAATATTATGAGACTGAAGTAGTAAAACTCTTTTTTTGTTTTAATTACCTATTATTATGATCTGAAATGTTGAAACCCAACTGGGAAACATGTTGCTAAAGATAATAATACTAGTTTGATCACTTCAAAACACTTTTCTTCGTAAATATTCACGTGGACGTTTTCACACACCAAAATGTACAAAAATTTTGAAAATCACCCAGTCCCCAATACACTTTTAACGTAAATTCACTAGGTCAATCAAAGGCAGTTGGGTGGTGCTGTCAATAGTTACAGAAATTTGTATAATTAAACTTTTCTTCGGACGCAGACGTCCCATAACATTTTATTTTTTGCGGGCGAGTTGGTTGCGCCACTTTTTCTTCCTTGCTAAAGGTCTAGAAGGAACGGTAAAGGGCGAACTGTCTTATGTGATTTTGACGAACAAAAATAACTGTTTTATTTATTTATATATACTTTGTTGTATCTACACCACAAAAAATACATTACAAAAAAAAAAAACAAGGTACACTACAAAATATACAATGGGCGGCCTTATCGCTTTCCGCGATCTCTTCCAGGCAACCTTGGCATGGACAGCGATTGGTCTGGATATAAAATGGGGATGTTGTTGGCGCAAATAATAAATATACTAAAATAGATACATAGATATATACATATCCTATCCTATTTATTAGATACATACATACTAAATAAATATAAGGAACGAAAATAAATGAAGACTACTACTACACTACTACGACTATTACTTTCGATTTTGTTTTTTTTTTTTTTTATTTATTTATTTGGAAACTCAACAGCTTATAATTAATTTACACGAGTATGAATGTGAATGTTCACCTCAATATCAATGAACAGCTCAATGCAATTTTGTCAAAGTTACTAGCATCTAACAGTTTGCTTACACTGCTCAGTGATAGTGAAATGATGACAATTATATCTTAAGCCAAAAACAGAGTTCCACGGCATTTATAAACTTAGGTTAACTATAAAGTAGCGAAAGAAAATATCTACACAAGTACAACTAACAGCAATAGCTAAAGTGCGATTCTTGACACATTGTTCACATTACATGAAAGTTACAAAGTATGTACCTAAATACTATGGCTATATTATTAATTTAGCAAAAAGGAATAAACAAAGTAAAATATTTTAACAACAAGGAAAAACAAAGTAAAGTCAAGGTAAAAACAAAGTAAAAACAAAGTAAAATATTTTGTTTAACATTGAATTAAAGAAGAAAAAAAAACAATGAGTTAATCAAATAAAATAAAAGAAGTTTTGAATCGATTAACTCCAGAATAATCTACATCATTATACTACCGCACGTCCAGTTGTATAGACGCCATCAGTGCATCAAGCTACTCCAATCTGTCAAATTTCTTTGATATATTTTCAATTTTATAACATAAGCATATGGTTCATGTTCAATTGAGAAAATTTGACAGTTTGGAGTAGCTTGATATGCTAGCGCATGTACAGTAAAATAATAGCCTAATAATAACCTACGTCTTGTTATCCTTAACATCCAATCCTGACTTAATCAACTTGACAAGATTATCCCTCATTCCATAAAACTTTATCAAGAAAATCACCAAACTCTTAATTAACGAAACAAAACAAATCATTGTCAAATATTTCTCAGTACACTTTCACGGGCTCGTCCAGTTATAAAAGTTATTTTGATTAAGCTACTGAAATCTTTTCTACGTGATCAATCTTCTGAACGGCTAATTTAAATTCCTTCTGATTAGTCTGTAAATAAAGTTATCTCGATTGTACTTTGTCTTCTTTCGTTTAATTGAATTCTTGGTTTTTATCTGCTTGGAATATTGAAACGTCAAACATTAGAGAGTTAATTGGGTGTTTAAGGCTCAGGTCAGTCAGACGTTAGTGGAATCTGTCTGTTATTTTATGTGTGAATATTTAACATTATATCGCTTTGGATGAATCTGTGAAGGTCCGTTAATTGTGAATAAATGAATAGAATATTTAAATCGATCAATTAAAATGTCTTAATAATAGTTTAGACATAAAGATGGGCCAGACCAGGCTCATCGAATGAACTAAATTAAAAATACAAGGCAAGGAAAGGCAGGTGTTAGATGAAACGCTGGGATGGGTATCATTTTAGTGTGTAAAAAGCGTGCACAGCTTAATATTAATTGATGTTCTTAAAAATACATCAAAAAGCGCCCCACGCTTTTCACATTAAAAATGTTTTAATTTATTAATGACTCTATACTTTTTAATTTTTCAGAAATTATTTTCTACTTTTTAGTTTAGTTTTCTATCAAAGCGTGTTTTTTAAACTATTATTTATTTTTACTTAGCAACAAGACCCTCTCAACAAGTGTTTTTATGTAGTTAAAAACCATAAATAATAACGTCAAGCCAGCAAGTTGATAAAGAAACTAAACATATTTAGAAACACACTCCGTAATAAAATGGTCAATGCTTAATTATTCATTGTACGTATTAAGTTTCTCAAAGCGTGCTGCAGGTATTCAGTTCACAACTTTTCTCAGTCTAAGTAAAGTTTCCTGTTCACTGTAGTGCCAATAAAAGCTTGTCCACCTTATTTACGGTAGAACTAAGTTCTTGTAAGAGCGTTTTCAAACATTGATTTTCAAAGGGAAGGAATTCTTAACACCGTCTAGATATTTCATCATAGCAACAAATCATATTTATTTTTCTGCTCCTACTAAGTATCACTATAAGTTACCTACGAAATTACCCCATAACATTCCTACACCTAGGAACTAGGCCTTCTCTGTTGTGAGGTAGCCGGAAAACCCTATGACAGACAATTTCAAGCACCTAGCTTCTGACGTTTCATAAGTGTGCAGGATTTTGTGAAATAAAAAAAAATGTTTTGATTTGACTCTGAGCCCGCGTGGCGGAGTATGACCCAATCCTTATCCATAGTTTGCTTACTTAATGAAAGATAACTATTTGACAAAAAGAGACATTTCTAGTGATATGTGAAACGCCATATAAAATACCATTAGATCAAAAATTTCCGGAATTCCTCGGGAATCTTTTCTAGGTACAACTCTTTTTAGTGATGGCGTCTTTTAAAAAGGTCAATTGCGTAGGACCCACTCGCCAAAGAGATGTGGGTTTCTACGTTGTACCTATGCCAGAATCGCAGCGAGATTCTTTGACTTTTTCTTATCGTAACAAGGAAAGGAAGTCGTAGCATGATCAGCCTATAATGCTCCCACTTCTGGGAGACAAGTCTCTGAGAAAGAGTGGGCCATGGGCCCAGTACGAGTTGGAGCATTTCACATCTTAATTTTTTTTAATTGCTCAATGGGACTGTTCCTCACCTAGATCACGCCTGATGGAAAGCAATGGACGAGTTCTATAATGGAACGAGCGTGCCCAGAAGATGCCTATTCACACTTGATTTATTGACAAGCACGTTCAATGTAGCAGTAAGTTAAGTGGCAGTGGGCAGGGCACATTGCTCGCAGAACAGATGGCCGATGGAGCCGGAAGGTTCTGGAGTGGCGACCGCGTACCGGAAGACGTAGAGTAGGAAGGCGTCCCACAAGGTGGACAGATGACCTTGTGAAGGCCGCGGAAATCCGCTGGATGTGGGAAGCACAAAATCGGTCGAAGTGGAGGAGCCTGGGAGAGGCTTATGTCCAGTAGTGGACGTCTTTCGGCTGAAATGATGAATTTAATGTAGAAGGGTTTTCTAGGAAATGCCGGTTTCTCACCATGTTTTCCTCCACTGTTATGAGAGCAGAGGCATCGAGGTGAATTTCACAAAGTATGACCTTAGTACAATTCATCGGGTTCCTTACCACTGCCAAAGTGACCAACGCTGCTATCAAGGAAGATGTAAAAAAAAAAAAACTATGGGTATTATAATATACCTATTTTTTATTTCCCATTGCGATACAATTTGATTTAGAAGTCACGAATGACAGCCTATGATGGATAGATCGCAAATCCAAATACAATGACAATATGAATAATACGAGGTGGAATTGACATCGTGTCGCTAGGAATACGAATCACAGAAATTCGGATGTAGTGAGTTGAAGTGTATATTTGAATATCAAACAAGTGCAGCCCTCCCTATGTACCCCATTGATATGACTACACAATTTCTTAGAAGATTACTTGATCATTCCACACCATTTATTCCTCATAAAGTTCCGTGAGACGTTGAGTGTTTCCTGACAAAGGTTTTTCAGCCATGCCTCGTCATATGACGACACGGTTGGCGCAGTGGTTAAGCGATTGACTGCTGCGCTGCGTGTCGCAGGTTCTATTCCTGCACGGAACAAATATTTGTATGATCTACAAGTAGTTGTTCCAGGTCTGGCTGTTTGTATAAGTGAGTTTAAATGTTTGTAAACGCACCCACAGTACAGGAGAAATTCCTAGTGTGGGGCAAAGTTTAAAAAAAAAAGAAAAGGAAGAATATAGGAAAATCATAGGGGATTTTTGATTGTAGGAACCACTACAATGTCGTTCTCTTATCAAAATCTGCAATCCATTGATAAAGCACAGTGTTGATGCCTTCTATGCGTTTAAGATTGATTTCTAGATATAACTTAAGTTTTCACTTGTATAACAAAACACACTAGTGTTAGGTAAGCACACTCTTTTAAAATGAGGATCGTGCGAGGCACTCTTTGTACCAAGTGTGCTACCACACTGTGCTACCACGAATGAGGTGAGGCCGCGAGATTGCGGTGGCCTGTGAGCACCCTGAGCACGTACAGTGCTGTGAGTCGCGTGACGCGCCATGCGAGTCGCGAGTGTGGTGTGTAGTGATGATGACGACAACGCAACACAGCATGACGGCACACATACGCAATAGAGTAGGCACACGCGGTGACTAATCAGTTAAGCGCGTCACACAGCTCGCACGAGTGATGATGAGGGAAAGAGAAATGAGAATGTTTACGTGAAGGACATCAACATAAAAAGAGTGAGTGACTCGTTTCGTTCAAAACTCACAACACGTAGTTAATCGCGGTGTAGCTAATCTGTGGTGTGTGCTAGCACTTCAAAATAAAAAGAGTGAGTGACTCTTTTTATCCAAGTGAGTAGCTACAACTGTGGTAGCACATGTGCTGAGCATATCCAACACTGAAACACACTCTTTCCTTGCTAATACATTTTAATCGCACTACTGTACACTTTCACAATCTATGTAACAACGACTACCTTTGCAGTACCTACATTTTCAAAATGATAATACTCCACCCTGAAATAACGATAATATTCCAACAGTTATTTGCCAATTCATTTAGTTTCCATAATTAAAATACATAATTATAATAAGTAATATTTACTTTGACAGTGTTGCCGCAGTAAATAAAACGGTATTAAAATTATTAAATAAATCAAAGAAATCACGACTCTTGTTTGTTACAATACACAGCATTGACGTATAATACCCCACTGTAATATAGTATCAACTAGAACGGAGGTATCGTAATTGTTACTGGCGGCTTTATACATTGTAAAGTCAATATGTTTAAATAAATATATATTTTACATTTGCTGAGGCGACGATAGAAACAAAAAAAAGCTACATTCACGACCTCGTCAAAGATCATTGACAGGGTCGTGAATTTAAATTGAACCTCTCACCAAATGTTTTGTTCATTTTACAATAAACTGATAGCGATCTTAATAATACATATTTTAGTGTTATTTTTGTAGGTTTCTTAAAACAGTGTTCATTGTCATTACTTTTACTTAATCTCAAACCTTGTGAACGCAATCGAGTCATCTAAAAATTCAATCAAGCACAACTGTTGACTTTGCACGTCGATTTGTGTGGAAAAATCCTGGCTGCGACGTGGATAAGTGTGCGGTGACAGCCCTATCTCGATCTGTTTACGGTTTCTTTCAGAATTGGGTTCGTGATCCCGCATCGTAGGGGTGTCACGTTAACGTACGTAATTGGTTTTGTGGTTTTCTATCGATAATATTTTTTGTAGCCTACTTTTTGAGCTTGAATAAACTTCTAAGCATGTTATCTGAGAGGAGCTTGTGGGTAAGTAATAACGATCGGGTTAAGCTTCGCTTGACGCAGTTGGTTCGTGAATGTGTGGCCATCTTTATGTACCAAGACCTCTCGTTGCCATGGAAAGCACGGTTCGCCGTCGGTCCCGGCTGTCACTTGTGGCAGTTATCATGAACCCAAGAGTCTGACAACCAGTCTTACCAATGCGTATTACCCATTAACTGGGTTGTGGAGGTCAGTTAAGCAGTCGTTCCATGTAAAATACTGGTATTTAGCTGCATCCGGTTTGACTGGAAGCTGACCCCAACATAGTTGGGAAAAGGCAGATGATATCTGATCATGTCAAATATTTAAGTTAGCACACAAACTTTTCAAAATCGTATGAAAAATTTAATACAGAGTGCTTTGTTATAGGTAGCCACAATTTAAATGTAATTTCTGATCAGTCATAAGATCAAAATCAAAATATTTTATTTCATATAAACCTGCATGGGCACTTATGAAACGTCAGAAGCTAGGTGTGCGATTCCAATTTGTCGCTTCCTATGGAGAAGAGCCGGCAAGAAACTACACGAATTACTATTTTAAAAATAATTTGTTTTTACAATGTTTTCAAATTATACTGATAATAGGTATGGGAGGATAGTGCAGGTCTGACAATAAGTACCAGGCACTTAGAGGAATGAAAATACAGAACAGAAACTCGTCTACAAATCTAGTCTGTAAGGCATCGGCATCGGCAAGTCATTAACAGCTTTTGGTAAGTCCCTATTCTGTAATCATTAATCTACATTACATGACCATAAAAAGTTGAAAGCCTTTCCTAAATTAATTTCTTAAAACATAACTTCTCCTGTTAAAATTTATTAACAATAAACTTTAATATTTCTCCATCTAAAAAGTGTAATATAAAATTATTTGAAACACAAAGTACGCAGAGGTAACCTATATTTTGTTATTTTACGATATCCGAACATAAAATGGAGACGGGTATCATTTCGGTCGTGAATTCAAACGTAGGATCGTCTATAAACTTTGTACCTTGCGGCGATATTTGAAACTTTCGTCATAGAAGATGTAGAATAAACATTCTGAACATCTGGCTTCTGGGTCTAGACACGTGGTTTAAATTATAAGGGCCAGATTTCCTATGCCAACGATAGAACAAATGAGGTTGTGATTAATTTGACGTATAAAAAATAAAATTTGAAGAAAATAGGTATATACAAACTCACTAAACTTCTACCCATGGCCAATGGTGGTAGGCAGAAATTTCAGAACACCACCAGTTACAATCTTTACATATTCCTTTCGATTCGTTTGCCTTCGATATAACCATTTATTTTCCCGGAAAAGCTGACAGTCTACTAAGGGTTTATTTAACGAGCCACCAGCCATCATGCTATCTCCCCAATCAGTATACATTTCATTTTCCATCCAGTACAAATTCATTTACGGACCATCCTTAACAAAATTATGAAAATTCTCAATTCAAAATTCCGTGCGCCCTAAAAAAGGCCACGCGAAAAAAGTTTGATCAATTTGGATGTTCCGAATTCCGATACGGTGTTGCCAGCGGATGGATATTCCGATATACATCGTTGCAACTTATACAGCCCTCGTTCGAGATTTATTCCCGTACGATTTTTATTTCCTATCCATTCGAGCGTGTTGCGGCAGATACGCGTCCGGGCATTTTGCGAAATGTCACCAATCGTTGTGCAATGTGGATAGAATTTAGTAACTATAAAAGTGTACTTGAAATGTTTATTTTATTTATTTACTAGTTTTTCTCGCAACTTTGTCTGCTTATGTGTATTTATTGCGATATAAGGTGTTGTATGTGTTAATCCAGGCTAAACTAAATGTGTTCCAAATTTCATCCAAACTCATTCAGCCGTTTTTGCGTGATTGAGTAACAAACATCCGAACAGTACTAAGACGAATGAGTGACCAAAAACATTTTTTTTTGTATTTACTTGTATATTTAGTTAATTAGTAACTTAATCAAGTTACGTACTTCATCTTAATGCTATTGTGAATGTTGGTAATTGTCCATTGCTTAGACATTAATGTTATTCATCTTCAGTAGATCAAAATTTCGTTGTAGGATACATCTTACTTTCCAACCGTTGGACAGTATTGACCAACTGTTGTGTTAGGACGAGATAGTTAGTCCGATTGGTGTTTTAGTCCCTAAGAATGTTATCGAGTGTTAGGGTAAGCCCTCGAGGTCGGAGCTAAATTGTTTTAATTTACGCCACTTCATCAACAAACACATATGTACGAAACCTTATTTATTAGGTCCAGAGCTAACAACTGAATCAGCCTACGTGATAGTGAACGTTTGTTTATAAAGGACTAAAAGGTATTTCTCCCCCCCGAGTGGGTTCTCGCATTGTCGTTGCGGGGGGGCTCAGTAACCGTGGTCTCCCACCCACGGTGAAGCAAAGAGGAACCCAAAGGTGGGGCCGCTCGTCAGGGCTTTTACCTTCAAGCCAACGACGTAGCGGCCAAAAAGTAGGTTGTGGTGAGGTGCACCGCAACTGAGGTGGGCCGCGATGTCGAATGGGAGGCATCGCGGCTGAGGGTTACAGGCTGCGGCAGAGGAGGAGTGCCGGTGCTTCTGAGCAGCGCTTTTCCCTTCCGTGGCCTGGACGGGGCCGCCACCGTTTGATGGCGGACGCGGTGGGGCCGCAGGGGAAGAGGAGTGTCGGTATAGCGTCAGCCGCTCTCCCTATCCCCTGCGGCCGAAAAGTGGTAGACGGGACGGCGCGTTGTGTTCCACACGCGCGCCGTCAAAGATGTCAGCAACCACAGGTGGGGTCCGCAAGGGCCGATGCCTGCCAGGGGTGCGGGTTTGTTCGAAAGAGATACCACAGCCCCTGGCATACGGGCTACTGAGGGAACACGGGTGGGTTTTAGTCAGTAAAAGTCTGACACGCCCTCCTGCTCTACTCAGCAGGAGAAGTCATTTGATGTTCCCACGCAAAAAAAAAAAAGAAGGTATTTCTAGAAAACTGCGATAAAGTGGGTATACCTACTTATGTCCCTTTAAACCTACTTTGATACAATTTAAAAATAAAAACACAAAATTATTGTACATATTGATGTTGTGAACTTTCTTTTTATTTTACTACACTATGTATTAGATATAACGCTGGGAGGCATTGCTCTAAAGGACTTAACTATACTGACCTTATTGGTGATATTCTTAAGAAGGGTCAGGTGCATATAGTAGGTACTCGCAACCGGCGGCAGCGTGAGGGAAAAGTATGTAATGATCATTGTAGACGGCGGTCTGTAGTTTCTGCCCACCCCAACGGAAAAGGTGCGAGTTTTTGCAGGTATGTGCGGTTTTACTAATTACGTTTGATAGATGTCTAAGATATCTACCTACTTATGCAAGATTGCAGAGATCTCTCATCCTCTAATATGAATATCCCTACAGTACCCCTTTCCCGATGACTTTAAATATTAGCAACAGTGGCACCATCACATAGTTATTGATATATTCCTTCCTAAACTTCAGGTTGTTTCTGCCAGTGGTGCGGGTTGTTCGAAAGAGATACCGTGGCACCTGGCACACAGGCAAATGAGGGAACACGGGTGGGTTTTAGTCCGTACAAGTCTGACACGCCCTCGTGCTCGACCTAGAGCGGGAGAAGTCTTAAGCCACACAATTTATTTTAAAACTATAAACTATCTTCAGCAATTTTCTATGGTTCTCGTTTAAAAATCTATCACGCTATTTCCAATTCAAAACTAGAAATTGTTTTCTAGTTTGGCCATTTTCTAACAATGGTTTCGTTTCATGGTCACGCGATATATCGCTCCGTCTTTGTCTGTGTTGTGGCGAAGTTTTCTTGTTTTTATTAATATGTGCGTCACAGCTGTTTGCCGAGGAGAAAGGGTCGGCAGAAGGGTAGGTAGCGATGTTCTTTGCAAGGGCAAGATAATTAAAGTCATTCGAGTTTTTTGTTGGATGGCAAGTAAGGCGCGCTAGCCCTACAATTTAAATAACTAAATACGTTAAGGTCGTTTCCCCTTAAATGCACTTAAACGCATAAATTAGTTCTGTGTGGCTATCTAGGATGATAGTATTTTCTCACCACACTAGAACATTGAGGTTGGGTGCCAGTCTAACCGGACGCTGTTGAATATCCGTATTTTACATTAAGCGACTGCTTATCTGACCTCCACAACCCGGTTACTGGGTAATACGATTCTCTTTGGATAAGACTGGTTGTCACACTTTCGGGATTCTGATGCTCCGTAACGACTGTTAAAGATCCACGAATGACAGACAGGGCCAAAGGTTTAATTTGCTTTTGGAGGCAAGGTGGGTTCTTGATATACGTAAAGATGGTCACACATCCACAAACTAACCGCGGCAAGCGTAGCTTAACCTGACCTCTGGGCTTTAGTAATTACAACTACGAAGGATAGTCGCACCCAATTAATACTTTATTAATTCTCATTTTGTGCTAAGTACTAAACATATTATAGGTATGCTCAATTTTGATTTTAAATTAAATTATTATTTCGTTTATTCATTTAGCTAGTTATCTCAATACATTTTAAAATATTATTCTAAAACGAACATTTAAAAACATATAAAATAGTGATCCGCCGGTATCGGGAGCAGGGTCCAAGCCACCGGTGGTTAGGGGTCCAGGGACAGAAACCTCCTCACGATGCGACCCGTATCGAGAAATACTGCCTTCTGAATCAGGCCTTTGATCCAGAATTATTATTATTATTATACATTCATTACATTGATTATAACCCGCTTGTCAACCACATGTCAACAACGCATTCTCTCCTATTTCGGCCACATTGTTCGCAGAGGCGATGAAAGTTTGGAAAAACTGATTGTGGTTGGGAACACCGAAGGCAAACGATCGCGCGGTCGTTCACCAACACGATGGACCGATCAGGTGAAGGAATCATCGTCCTCTAAATTCTACACGGTGGTGAGGGATGCGCTGGACAGAAACCGGTGGAGGCGGATCATCCGCTCCAGATGCAACTCCGAAGCTGACCACGATCCTCAGATATGAGGGACCGACTACAGAGAGAGACATTGATTATTATAGTTTTCTCATAAATGTCAGGTAGGTTTAACTTAGGTTTAAATTCAAACAGTCATACTAAAATGAAATACTTAGTGATCATGTTAATGACGCAAAATTCAGTAGTCACATTGCTGATTTTACACTTAAGCAGTCTCAGTTTAAATGATGCTTTAAGCCTACGCAATACAGCATAAAATACGAATCGAAAAAACAAATGTGACATTGATCAACCCGCACTGGGCCAGCGGGGGGAATTAGATTCCCTCTCAAAAGTGAGGTGGCTTGTATCGCAGCAGTAGAAATATATGTATATATATCTACGTTATCTAAACGTTTACTTCGTTTTATTTTGAGACTATCCACACACCCCCGTTTCGCACAGTTTTTACGAATTGACAAAAAATTGAGATTTCTATCTCTAAGTTTTGTATCCTTTATTTTATTTTTATACTTATTTAGTATATTTTTGAATATTTTTACAAAAATCATTTAAAAACATTTAAAAATATAAAAAATAGTGGCCCATCGGCATCAGGAGCAGGGTTCAAGATGCCGGTGGTCAGGGCTCTAGAGAAAGGAACCTCCTGACTATGCGTGCCGTGTCTAGGAGTACTGCTTTCTGAATCAAGCCCTTGATCCAGCCGTGCAATGAGAGCCTCCTGAGATGTTGGTCGAGGCTCTTCGCTACTACGGCATTTACTGTAATGATTATCGGTACAATGATTGCTGAGTCCACGTCCCATATGTCGACAACCTCGTGAGCTAAGTCAAGATATTTGATTTTCTTATCTTTCTCAGCTTTCACGAGATTCTATTACTATATCATACAATTAAACATTCTGAAATAAATTCTCAAACGGTAGTCATTTTTATAGTTTAGAAGAATAACGCGACCACACAGAGACACGCAACGCGACTTTTTATAATTATGTATATCGGACGCATGAGTACTTGATGTCAAATGACAACGAAACGCAAGTGTAAAGTTGGTACGCCTGACGTTCGTGCGAGTGGACGAAAGCACCAAAGCGGCGCCGGCGTGGTGCAGCTTTCTTGACCATTTGACATCGTGAGGGCAACAAGTGTCTTGAAACTATCCATAGTTTCATACATTTGGCATGTTTTTTTTTTTTTTTTTTTTTTGGGTGGGAAATCATCAAATGACTTCTCCTGCTGAGTAGAGCAGGAGGGCGTGTCAGACTTTTACTGACTAAAACCCACCCGTGTTCCCTCAGTAGCCCGTATACCAGGGGCCGTGGTATCTCTTTCGAACAAACCCGCACCCCTGGCAGGCAACGGCCCTTGCGGACCCCATCGGTGGTTGCTGACATCTCTGACGGCGCGCGTGTGGAACACAACGCGCCGTCCCGTCTACCACTTTTCGGCCGCAGAGGATAGGGAGAGCGGCTAACGCTATACCGACACTCCTCTTCCCCTGCGGCCCCACCGCGTCCGCCATCAAACGGTGGCGGCCCCGTCCAGGCCACGGAAGGGAAGAGCGCTGCTCAGAAGCACCGGCACCCCTCCTCTACCGCAGCCCGTAACCCTCAGCCGCGATGCCTCCCATTCGACATCGCGGCCCACCTCAGTTGCGGTGCACCTCACCGCAACCTACTTTTTGGCCGCTACGTCGTCGGCTTTGAGGCAAAAGCCCTGACGAGCGGCCCCACCTTTGGGTTCCTCTTGGCTTCACCGTGGCCGGCATCCACGGTTACTGAGCCCCCCCGCAACGACAATGCGGGAACCCACTCGGGGGGGACATTTGGCATGTTCAAATATGTTTTTCTTCTCACCCGCAACACACATCTATGCACAGTAAAATGTTTAAGCGTAGAGAATCTTGCTACAATCGACTTTTGTCTCGATATGTATACAGATTTTCCAAAATATTCTCGCTTGCCTAAAAGAAATCAAGTAAACTAATTTGGTACTTACTTGACACAGTTTCTAACATAATAAATATAAACCTAATTTGAGTAATTACAACGTTACTTTGCTAAAAAGCGGGTAAGAGGCGGCAATTTGATTAAATAACAAAGTTTAACATTTTGGCTCAGTAAATACGTAGCCCATATACGAGTATGTACCGTCTGGCATAGAATAAGCAACGCTTATAGAAGTGAATTCATGAACTTTCTTTAAGTCTATTATGTATGTGGAGTACTTTACTTTGTGTATTTATTTTCATCACCATTGCTCTCAAAACGGTGAAGGAAAACATCGTCAGGAAACCGGCATGTCCTAGGACTAGAATTTCGAAGACTTCCAACTTCCGTGAAATTGTGTCGATTTTGTATTTTTTTGCAAATGATTTTAAGTTTAATTAATTTGGGATAGGTTTTCAATTTTGTGAACGACTTGATCCGCAAGACCGATCTGGGCCAGATTTATCTGTTCAGATTGATTTTAAATGTATAGTTGGTAGTCATAATCACCCTATAGGTAATATTCCCACTATTGGGACACACGCCTGCTCTCTTCGAAAGGGCTGTAATCTACCCTGCGGGCCTGATGCTTGTTGGTAGATGTCACATGTCTTCGAATATCTGGTTCTAGGACATACTGGGTTTATTCACGTTGTTTTCCTTTACCGTTTTGAGAGCAGTGGTGATAAAATTATTTACACAATGTAAAGTGCCTGCCTCGGTGCGAACTCACGACCTTACCTTTTTTTTTAGTGTGGGCTATCATCAAATAACTTCTCCCACTCTGGATGGAGCGGAAGGGTGGGTCAGACTTTTACTGACTAAAACCCACCCGTGTTCCCTCAGTTTTCTGTGTGCCATGCCAGAGGCCACGGTATCTCTTACGAACAATAATACTGGGTCACCCTGCACTCGAAACTGTAGGCATTTAAAATAACGTGTGGTTTTTCTTCTACACACTTGTTAGTCTATGGCCATGGTCTTACACGTGCGCGACTTTATCTGCGATCCAACATAAAATTACACTATATACTCGGTCATGATGTATATGCCAAATTTCATCTAAATGCGTTCAGCGGTTTTAGCGTGAAAGCGTAACAAACAGACTCTTTTCGTATTTCAAATATTAGTTAGGATTAAAGATAATATAGTTTTTAATTTTTACTTAAGGTGGATGCGCTAAAGTATACCGGGAGCTGGTGCTGCCCACTTAAGTCTAGTAGATACGTGTCCCAATAAAATTATTTTAAATAAATTATTTTCTATTCAAACCACTGCTGTTTAATCCAAAGTTATTTCTTTAGACAGGTATTGAATTCTCATTTATCAAAAGTATTAAGTAACATTAAAACAATGTACCTACCTATCTGCCCCAGAATTCCTATTTTACTTGAAAAGTTATGTTCTTCTTTCAGATCATTAAGTCTTTTGTTTTACAAACAAATATTTTGTAAATGTTTGGGAGTTTTGTGGTATTATTCCAGCAATGGGGGCTCGCCAATTATTCTCAAAATCCGCCACGACATGAAAGCCGTAAAAAGCCTTTTGATAATGTATCCGTCCAATTTTGCTGTTTTTTTATACAGGCATATCACGGTTTTTTTTTCGTTATCATAATGAGTTGATTTTTGGTTTATTTCTTTCCAAATATTTAGACAAATTACATTGGTTGTAATTTATGATATTCGGTCTAGTATTTACATATGTACTAGGGCTATAATATGTGCTACTGTGGGTATAAGACTGTAGTTTTCTAAATAAAATATATTTCCTTTGCATTATTCAAAAACCAATTTATTAGACGTAAAAAGAGCCATGTAGACAGTTTGTAACGGAACTCACTGCAAACGATAACTGTAAAATATTTACTGTTGTTGTATGTTTTATGGCAGTCGTTACCCGCAAAACCAATAACTCACTATTTCATGGAACTGACTGGGCTAATAACTAACCAGTTAACCATAAACAAATCATTTTGACCAATCGGTAACAGACTGAAGACCAAAGAATAAAAAGCTGGAGTTGATAAAGACATTGTAAATCTATTAGCGAACCGCCTCTAGGTACTGTTTTGCATGCGTTTTACGACTATATAAAACATTGATTTTCATTATTAATTACCCATGTAAGTTTAATACTATTAATTTATTATACACTGCCTTCTACCCGCGGCTACGCCCGCGTTATCATAGTAGCCCCATAGCAAATTTCATCAAAATTGGTCCAAGTGGTCCGGAGATTACCCCTACATAGAAACAAATTGTAATTTATATTAATATGGAAGTAAATATATAACTTCTCGAAATGAAGGTGCAAATCGCATCAAAATTCGTTGCATAGGTACTTTGGAAGAATAAGGGCCAGCGCCCACTTACGGCACGGCACGGCAAGGGATTTTTGACCCACGAATACAAATGAAACTTAATAGTATGCTAGTAAAATTGAAAGATCAACGGCAACGATGCCGCGGTATCCTTAGGCATGCCGCGACGTCCTTAAGCAACATCATTTAAATTTAAATGTTATTGTCTTACAATTAAGTTATATTCCTATTCGTCGCATAAAAATCCCTTGCCGTGCCGTGCCTTTAGTGGGCGAAGGCCCTAACGCGCAAATATGTATAGATAGTATACTCGTAGACAGAACACGTAACGTATAAATGGGTGCATTTAAATCTAAAAATAAAAGCGAACTCAGTTAGTTTAGGTACATTTTGCACCATTAGGCACATATTGGATACAAAAGCTATTTTATAATATAACAGAATCATTCATGCATTCATTTCTTTTGAAAATATTTCGTAAAATCAAAAACACCAACCTAAAAAAAACTTCAAAATCAAACGCACATTTTATGCACGTTTCACGAAAAAAAAAATATTCCCATTCAGTGAGCCACGCTACTAAAGGTGGAAAGCAAACATGTGTGATTAAATTTTCAAAACACATTCAAACGCACAGGGGCCTAAGTCTACTAATTTATAAACGTTACAATGGTCTCTCAATGGTGTGTTTTTGACAGTTTTTGTATGGCAAATCTGTCAAAAACTTACCATTGAGAGACCATTGTGACGTTTATAAATTAGTAGACATAGGCCCCAGGTTGCCTGCCGCTACCAATTAAAAGTTTGTCATAAAGCGAATGACAACCATCAATGGTGGTAGTGTAGAGGTGTCCAAACGGTTGCGATTTATGAGTTTTATGCCATAGGTTCAAACCCCGATAGGCACTTCACCTTCTGTGAAATTTTTCATAACCACTGCTCTCAAAATGGTGAAGGAAACCGCCATGTCCTCCAGCGGGCTTAGCATGGCGCTTTGTATTTCTACGAAGAATAGACAGTGTTTTTTCAATACAAAGTGACTTTTCGTTCCTATATTTTTGTTATCGCACCGTAGATATCCTTCTACAATCTGTTATTTGGTCTTTCGTTTCTAACGATATTTGTCTAGGTCCTTATAAATGTAGACTATTTCAGAAGAATATTTCTTCCCAAACTGTCAAAATCACACTGACAACAAATTTTTCTACTCGACGGCCACAAAGTATATACGATTATCTACAAAATCATGATTTGTTTAGAACGCATAACTGTGATAATGAATAGAAAAACATAGCTATCTTATCCTATTGTACATAATTTTTAATCGTCATGTCTATTCTTCCGTCGACAAAACGGTGCTCGTGCTAAGCCTGCAGGGGTGCGGGTTGTTCGGAAGAGATACCGTGGCCCCTGGCACACAGGCAACTGAGGAACACGGGTGAGTTTTAGTCGGTAAAAGTCTGACACGCCCTTTTACTCCACCCAGAGCGGGAGAAGTTTTTTGATGAATAACCAGGAGTAGGTGGTTGGTGGTTTGAAGTAGGTTTGCACAAACACTTACACGTCAATTATATTTTTTAACTAGATGAGGTCGTCGGCGTTTCCTATCTGACTACTCTGGGAAGAAAAGTCGAATCATACGCAGAGTTCGCAGTCTCTTTTAAACTCCAGACATAATTTTGGTCAGATCATATTGTGAAGACCGTGTAGATTGGTGTCCGA
Organism: Polymixis flavicincta; assembly: GCA_949987655.1. NCBI lineage: Eukaryota > Metazoa > Arthropoda > Insecta > Lepidoptera > Noctuidae > Polymixis > Polymixis flavicincta. The sequence goes on along the minus strand of OX465183.1, from coordinate 7,323,595 downwards.
AATGGTCTTTTGAGGACAGAACTACACAGATTGAGTGGACCCGTCCAGTCAGTGCTCGCATTTGTCACTAATTGTGCAGCTCAACTCAGAACTTTAGGACTTGGACCAAAAATTCGAAGACATGTGACATCTACCAACCAGCACTGGGCTCGCGTGATGGATTACGGCCTACGGGTCTCACAGAGAGGTGGCCTGTGTCGCAGCAGTGGGAACACTAAATGATGATTATGCGTAGATATGCTAATAGTGGTAGGTCATGGTTGTTAGAAATGCGGTTATTTTCACGTGTTATGTGTAAAAGTAGGATTTAATAACATTTAATAGAGGTAAACTCCTTGTGGGTCTAGTACCTGCACTGTCCTGCACTGTCCTCCCATACCTATTATCATTGTATTTTTTTTTTTAAAGCCAATTATTTTGAACCCCCGACGCAAAAACGACGGGGTGTTCCAAACAGAAGAGGCCTAGCATTTCCATTCGCCGTCCCCCTACTTGACAATGCCTTGATAAAAATATTACCTACAATTTAAAACGCCAATTTTTATTATTTTTTTACATTTCAGAGTTTTTCTGTGTCGGAGGTTTTCTAATTTTAAATTTAACTTTTTTTAAAGAGTATCCGTGGAGTTTTTTGCCAGCTCTTTTCCATAGGAAGCGACAATTTGGAACCGTGCACCTAGCTTCTGACGTTTCATAAGTGCCCATGCAGGTTTATGTGAAATAAAATATTTTGACTTTGAGTGGTCGCAAGCGCTACTGCTGAGCCTGGCGTCCTGGGTTCGACTCCCGTGTCGGGGAAAGCGTCATTGAGTTTTTACATCTTAAATGTGCCCGATAAGCTCGCTCACATGGGTCTTAAACATAACTGGTGAAAGTGGGTGTACGGTGTACGGCTGTGGGTGTACAGTGGATGTCAGTTACACAGGTGCAAGTGTTGCAGGCGTGCTTCAACTACTTAAAGTGGGAACTTAGTTCTTTAAACTCCTTAACACTTCATCATCATCATGACAGCCAAAAGACGCCCACTGCTGGACATAAGCCTCCCCCAAAAGGGGTTTTTGCCATAATCGCCACGCTTGGCAGGCGGGTTGGCGATTGCAGTATGGTGGTAAAATGCATAGAGAACGCTGCTGTCCATTCTCTAGTAAGTCCCTTAGTCGCCTTCTACGACACCCACGGGAAGAAATGGAAGAACATCCTTAACAAGTGATAAAAAACTAATTTTATCCTATAATAAGTTTATCCACATGTGATTCATCTCTGTTTCGGTTGATCCCCATCGTTCTTATTTTTAATAAATTTTTGACTGGCCATTTTCACCAAACATTTCAAACCTCCAATACTTTAAAATAACACTTTTACTAAACAAATGTAACATTATATTTACCGATTGCGTCTAATAGGCATTTTGGTCATCACCACTTTGAATTGAACCCTACAATGATCTATCTAAAGTCGGATTTCCTGTAACAGTTTACGTCAGAACTAGCGTGTTTCGTGTAAACACGTCTACGGGGTGGTTTCGACATGCGGTAATCGCTAAACGTCCGGTTGGGGCACGGTTCGGGCGACGCCTGTTGCCCCGGTTATAAAACCTTTTATTAGGGTTCGTGATGGGATGAAAAAAGGGCAAAACACTTTGATGTCTGAAACACATTTTTTGAAAAGAGGAGATTTAATCATGTGTGTTTTTAAAAGTTACATTGTTTAGATATATTAATTTTCAGATTACAAAAATAGAACATACAATTCCATTATTATGGTTTATTGTGATTTTCCGGAAGTTGATAACGTAAATAGACAAAATGAGAGTAGGTTAGTAGTTAGTGCGATTGATAGCAGGTAAAATTTGAAATCTTTTGAATTCGTAATAATTATCACGACTCTTTGTTGTAAAAAGGTGGAATTTTACTACTCCCTTAAAAAGATTATTTAAAAACTCCTGAATCTAGAAAATTTTTAGAAGTAAAAAAATATTGATATATTTATGCATTCTAATTTAAAAAAAAAAAGATTTACATTGCATTTACAGCATTTAACAATGTGCCAGTTTGCACGCCGCAAATAAAGACACCAAATGCGCTATATTTGATCGTGCAGACTAAACGCAAACCGCTGCCCAGGATATGAATAGAAATAATAAATCCAACTAATGTCTACTGCAGTACTGAAATAACAGTTTTAACTCATATGTCTAGAACAGAATACAGGTTGTTTTTTTTTTATTGTAGGATTAGAATATAATTAATAAAAACAAAAGATCTACCCTATTATATGAGAATTGAACATAACTGGCAAAATTAAGGTGTACATTAAGTGCACCTCTGCGTATTGCTTCGGAAAAATCCAGGCAGGAATTCAAGTTATACGTTATAACAAATAAATTTAATTAAAAGTAAACCTTTTTCTCCGTGTCGGTGGGGTACGCGAATGAATTTGGCATAATCAATACTTTGCCCCCTCTACGGCACCTTAATGGCACCTTAGGGTTCGCAAAAATTAGCTCGCTGTCCGGTAAGGACCAAGCCCGGGTCGACGGCGCATTGTGTTCCATGCGCGCCTCAAAGAGATGTCAGCACCAACGGAAGGGGCACCCATCCACGGACCAACCGCGGCAAGCGTAGCTTAACCTGATCGATCGACCCGTACAGCTATTGTTACTTAGTCACAAGCCCCTCGACATTGCTTCATAATTATGTTGGATTTTTATTTTATTTATCAAAATGATTCTGATTGAGTGTGTTATGCAGGTAAGACATTATTTAGGGGTCAGTGTTATGAAAGTATAGTCATAAAGAGGTAGCCAGAAAGGAGGTTTGTGCCACATTGATCATCGTCATCATTTCAGCCGAAACACGACAACTGCTGGACATAAGCCTCCCTCAAAATGGGGGTTTTTTCCATAATCGCCATGTTTGGCAGGCGAGTTAGCGATCGCAGTATGGTGGTAAAATGCATAGAGAACGCTGCTGCCCAGTCTCTAGTAAGTCCCTTAGTCGCCTTCTACGACACCCACGGAAAGAAATGGGATAGTGCTATTCTTTTACGTCCGGCACCACACGGAACATTGATAAATGAAATAAAAACAGAATAATAAATATTATTCCTTACCTGTATCCAAAATGATAAGGACTTATGAAACAAATAAACGCAAACGTAAACCCTTATTTAAATACAATCATACTGCGGGTTTCCTGATTTGTTTAAATATGTCAAAGGGAAACCGCAATTGGTCCCAAAAATGTCACAACAGAGAAGAAGGTTTGACGTTAAGGCTGGCCGCACACTGGCTACTGTCACTAACAATCAGAGCATATAACTTGACTTTTAGGTTCACAGACAACCATCCTGTTGCCCCAGTGCAGATCAAACCAGTGAGGTCGGCTTCCTGTCTCCGGATGTAGCTGAATACTGTTTATCATGGATCTGTCGACTACCTATCTGATCTCCACAACCCTGGGTAATACGATACCCCTTGGTAAGACTGGGTGGCAGATTTTTGTGTCTCAGATTAATCGTAACGACGTCAAGGATCTACGAATGATGGCCAGGGTGCTTAACGTCATTTCCGACGTACGGAGGCATCGTGCGCCTAGCATCTGATGTTTCATCAGTTGTCATGTATGTTTGTGTGAAACTAGCTTTTGCCAGCGGCTTCGCCCGCGTGGAACTTTCATTTAACCCCTATTTAACTCCCTTAGGGGTTGAATTTCGAAAAATCCTTCCTTATTCCTTGTCTACATTATAAAGGGAACCTCTGTGCAAAATTTCAGTTTTTAGGTCCAAGGGTTTGGGCTGGGCGTTGATGAGTCAGTCAGTCAGTCAGGAGTTTTATTTTTATTTGAATAGATAAGAAAAAAACATTTTTTTTAATACCTATGCCACTGTAGCTTGGGTCATGGAACCGTTGGTCGCTGTCGTGTGCGGTACCAATACGATACCGAGATTTGAGGTCAACCTAAATCTTCTCGTTCTTATTAAAATATGTATGACCTTTTACTCCTGAAATAGAGGTTCGGAATTGATGTGAGTTAGCATTGCTATCCAACAAAGATTATATTGATGCTCTCAAATATTCAGGAGCTATTAAGTACATTCCGATGTTAGGCGTTCGGGGAGATACAATTTTAAAGTGTTTCAGACAGTCAATTTGGTGACGAAAATTGGAGAGGTACTTTTATTTTACCGTTAAAAACAATTATTGATGATGGTTCTGGAAATCCGGATATAGAATACTAATAGGTAGAATATTTTTTATTTATAGTCGGTAGGTTCCGAAAAAACAAAATGATCGCTGATACAGAAAATATCTACCTTGAAAGGACACAATTCACCAAAAAACAAACAAATAATGTCGTTTGTAAACAAACAAAAAAATGTGACCGCAATCTGAAAACCTATATAAAAGTCAACATTGAGATTACCACGATTTTGTAATATTTTATTCAAATTATTCTATGTTGACGACCTCGACTATTTATCAGATATGGCCGCGTTGATATTAAAAACATAACACAAAAATAAAATTACATTCACGATAATATATTTTATCAGAGCCAAAACAACGGGCCTTTGAAAGTTTTCACGAAGCTTCTAGTAAACAAACAAAAAATTCTACAACTTTTATTAAAAATATTTGTAATTTAGTTGCCGTGTAGTTAACGTCATTTTAGTTATATTTTTTTCCTTTTCGTTATTTTGTTTTTGACCTGACATTCATTTTGTACCGACTGTTTTTCATACAATCTACAATCATGAAGTATTTATTGCTGCTGCTTCGACCTTTAACTAAGCATTGTATTTACAAAAATAAAATGTTTTCTAGTATTTTTTTTGTTTTTAGTTTTGTTTACTCGGTAACAAGTGCGTGCTGCTTTTTGATCGGTAAGTAAGTACTAAAAATAATTGAGAAACCATGTGTAAAATGTTTGACCCAGTTTCAACTTGAGGCTTCAAAAGGTCAACAAAACTTTTTGTTAAGACTGAAGAAGATTCACAAAATATTGCCTATTAATTTGATCAAATGTAACACCCTCAACAGTTTTAGGTTCGAACCCAACAGGTGTTTTACTTTTTACAATTAATAATTTCAACATCATTGCTCTTAAAACGGTGAAAGAAAACAACGTGAAGAAACTAGCATGTCCTAGAACTAAAAATTCGAAGACATGTGATATCTACCAACCCGCACTGGGCCCGCGTGGTGGATTACGGCCCACTGCCTCTCACAGAGAGGAAGCCTGTGGAAATGGTATAGGCTGATTATGCTAATATCATTTTTCTTAAAGGCTTACCAGTACACTTGCTATCTAACTATGTGTAATTCAAGTGAACAACTGCAGTTAGTCATTTCTTCCCGTGGGTCTCGTAGAAGGCGACTAAGGGACTTACCACGCGAACCGTAGAGATGCGTTTTGTCGATGGAAGAGTAGACAAAAATGAAGTTACCGTGTAGATAATTCACAGTTTTGTTCCGAGAAATGTAGACAAGGGATTTCTATTCTACGGTAGAGTAGAAATAGAAAGCGTCATGCCTGCAGAGAATGGGCAGCAGCATTCTCTATGCATTTGACCTCCATACTGCGATCGCCAACCCGCCTGCCAAGTGTAACGATTATGGCAAAACTCCCCTTTTGGGGGCCTTTTGGCCTATGTCCAGCAGTGAACGTCTTTCGGCTGAAATGATGATGATTATGAACTGTAGTTACTTTTATTTTATTTTTCCACACGAAACAATGCACCTGTCTTCTGTTTGCATGCCATCTTTCCACCGCCCTTGGATAGGTAGTAGAGTAATCCTAAAGCTGTAAGTCCATCTTTGTCAAACTCAAACTCAAAGCATTTATTTCAATGAAACCTTTTACTGGCACTTTTGAATTGTCAAAAAAAATCGAAGTTGAAGCTAGGTGCCCATTCCAAAACGTAAATCTCTATGGAGAGGAACGGGCAAGAAACTCCAAGGACACTCTTTTAAATCATGGGTATTACAAAATCTTGGGAACATTATTCTTGGTGCTTCTTTAAGTGAGAACAATGTAAAAAAATGACATACTCTCAACTACCACGCTTTTTGAAGTCGACGTACATCAAAACAACATATTATAAGGATGCATGGTACTTGTAACTTTGGTATTGCATAAAGTGCATGCATCTGCCAAGCCATTCCCAACACTGTTGGGGTCAGCTTGCAGTTAAACCGGATGCAGCTGAATATCAGTATTTTACATGGAGCGACTGTATCTGATCTCCACAACCCAGTTATTGGATACGATACCCCTCGGTAGGACTGGTTGTCAGACATTTGTTACTTCAGAAGACCTGTAACGACTGTCAAAGATCCACAAATGACAGCACACCAACACCAACAACTTTACGTATTTTTCGAGGCACGGAGGGGTCTTGTACCTCAGATGGTCTCCCATCCGCGGACCAACAGCGGGAAGCGTGGCTTAACCTGATCGATCGACCCGTGCAGCTGCTTACTTGACTGATTTAGCCACAAGCCAATCAAATCACTTCCCGTGAGATTAGACAACAGATTTCCATATTTATTTCAACAGAAAATTCATATTTAACTTTCCTCAGCCCAAACTGTACCGCTGCTAAGAAAAGGTTCGAAGAACTCTTTTCCCGCGCCACCGCAGAAACAACCCTCGCGGTATGTGTCCAGGTCATTTCGTCAGCTTTTTCTAGGCCAGCCTCTATCTCCAGACACCTTTAATTCCCGAATAACTTTAAAAATGCGCTTCCTTAAGAAACATGAAATCCTATTAATCCAATAGTATGAATCAGTAAAGCCAATCAATGCATACAAACATGTAAGTTGTGGCACCTTGGCATACAAGCCGGCAGTTCTTGGCGCCTTGCCAACTAATTAGTCATGTAAATGGAAACTACGCAACGTGCTGTTTGGCGACACTGGGGCACATGGAGCTAGGGCGGCGGAAGGTGCAGGATCCTGAGAGGAGCGCAAATATTGGACATTCGGTTTGTGAGTTGGATTTTGGAATTTGTGGGAAAATGTAAAGGAAAAGTGATTTAAAAACCTTAGAACAAGAGAGAAGAAAACTTCTTGTTTTGGAGAAGTGTAAGCCATATTGAAATAGGTATAATGGAATTTTTGATTTTTGATTAATGGCGCATAAACAGCATTTTTTTGCTACTGCTAGGACACAGGCCTCCTCTCTTCAAGGGGGAGAGAAGGCTGTAATCGTCCAGGCGAGCCTAGTGCGAGTTGGTAGATTTTGCATGTCTTTGAATTTTTAGTTCTAGGACTTGCAGAGCAATGGCGATGGCATTATTTACCCAAAGTCCTGCTTGGTTTCGAACCTAGGACTTGTAGCTCATAAATCGGGGCCATTTTCACTGGGTCACCTCTACTCATGATTCATGGGTTTACGTAAAAATCTGAACTCAAAACACAAAGTGCTTTAGCTGGAGAAAACTCTCACAGATAGCGATATACATCTGTCAATGTTTCGTTTCAGATATTGTCTAGAATCTCTATCCTATAAGACCATCCTTGCCACTTCCGCACACTTGTGCTCCACGCTGTTCTATAGCGCTCGCGGCGCATTGCAATCACTGATTGATCCCAGCCTCAGCATGCACCAGATATTTCTGGTTGACTAAGTACACACATATTAACTTAGTTGTTTAAGTTCCCAAACTTCGTCGTGAATTCCTGGAACTTCTTGAATGGGATTTGTAATGCGGATTCTGTAAGCAAATTACATTGTGGTCGGGTAAAATTTCAGTTAAGAGGCCGTGGTTTCTCGGTTTTTAGGGTAGAATAAACATTACGAAAGGAATCTTTGAAAGTAGAAATGAGTTTATTAACTACTTCAAAAAAGTTAAAACTTGCTAACAAACCTACCAACCAGTGTTGCCATGTGCACCGTAATTACGGTAAATGCACCGTTATCAGCAAAAATTTACCACCTACCGTCGAGGCATGACAACGGTGACAAAATCTACCGTAATCTGATATGCTATTCTGTAACCATCTCACCGCGGGAAGTGAGCGTGGAGTGAGCTGTCAGTGTCATTCCACCTAACGCTTGGCCTATCCCTTGCATCAGTGGGGTGACACTGACAGCTCACTCCACGCTCACTTCACGCGGTGAGATGGTAACAGAATCGACATGCTGGAAGGATTAAGATTCCTGTTGTAAAAAAAGTTAACTAAATCAAAACACAATTATTATGTATTATGAACGCACTCCGATCCCTAATATTTTTGTCCGACACTACAATGGTCACACCAGCAGGCAAATTCAGGGATTCCCTCTGTTTCGGGCCCTCTATAATGCTAACAAATTGAGTTGACGTTCATAGATATTAATTTCGAGTAATATTACGATCGTTACATTTAGTTACATGGCATTCGTCGAATTTAGTCTGTTTTTGGTAACTTGTCAAGTCGTCAAGTTTTTACAGTTGATTATTACAGTACAGTCGATTATTAGACAATATAAAGACAAAAAAATAACGAATAAACTCTTAACTAGCTCTATAAAAGGGAATATTTTGATGCAGCAGTCTAATAAAAGACACAAACAAAATTGTGTGATTTTTAAACCTGATGATGACATGCTAAGAAAAAAAAATTACAAAAATGAGGAGATTTTGGTCTCACATTCAGAATAATTATGGTATTTATTTCCATACCTCTCCCATTTTTGTACTCATATGTTTGTGAATCATCTATTAACTAGTCATTTTACTTGCTTTTTGTATGATTCAAAAAAAAAAATTTACACCGTTTTTCTTATAACCCAATCACCGTAGTTTTATAAAATCTACCGTATTTTTATAATGGATTTACCACCGACCAGATTTTGGACATGGCAACACTGCTACCAACATAATAATTTCGTTGAAAAACATTTTTGAGTGGACGTTAAATTGAAACTATTAAGTTTATCTTAAGATATTTAAGTGAGTGTAAGTATATTTCATGCTACATTCAGTCCGTTCAGTGGTCGGCAATAAAACTTTCTTTTTTTTGTTTGGGAAATCATCTAATAACTTCTCCCGTTCTAGGTGGAGCAGGAGGGCGTGTCAGACTTCTACTGACTAAAACCCACCCGTTTTCCCTCAGTAGCTTGTATGCTAGGGGCGGCGGTATCTCTTTCGAACAAACCGGCACCCCTGGCAGGCGGCAATAAAACATGAGGTACGAGTATACCTACAACCCTCGTTTTAGTATACCCGAAACACGTGTCTAGTATTTTTACGTAAAGAATCGTATGTCCAAAATGTCAAAACTGTATCATGAAAAATCACAAAGTTATAAGCTTTTCATGTTACCTAGTTGTCTACTCAAACATGGTCACCACACGCCCTCCGCGCCGCCGCCGCCCGCGCGTCCAGCGTCGTATTGTGCTCATTGATAATAATTAGCCAGTAGGTATTTAACCGTACGGCGATTGTATTGCAATTAATTGGGATAACATATTCCATGACACTTGCAAAACTTTTTTGGGCAAAAATATAAATAACATGGTGTAAAAATTATTAGAAGCGATTCAGTTACTATTATTCTGAAAAAACTATAATCAGGTTTCGCATATACTAAAAATAATGTTGTAGATCGCGGCACGTAATTTGGACCAAAACCAGAACAAACAACCGAAGGTAGGAGCGCGTGTACTCGTTGCCCCGCACGGAAAAAGAATTTGGTTACCATCTAGCATATTTATTGACGTGTACTGAAGTTGAAAATAAACAGCAGTTCGCGGCAGATAAGTTGAAACAAAATCGGAAATTTTGGTTCAACTTACTTGCCACTATCTGTACCAACCACCTCAAGGAAAACAAAATAATATAATTTTAACAGAAGTATTCCCAAAACTTTTTAATAATTCACCTCAACACACTGGAGCGAAGTCAACAGTTCTCAAACTGATTAAATTATTTCGTAGCAAACTTTTGTTTGAGAAAAATAAAATACATTTTTAACGAATCAAACGGATAATGAATTTGTCATTTGGAAAGCCCAACGGACACTTTAATTGGGCTGTAAAAAACTTGAAGAAAGTTTTTATTGCGTCTCTCCTAATCAAAATTTTGCCACCCAAAGTCGAGTTTTATTAGCAAAGAATCTTCAGCTATCTTTTAAGACTCATGACTTTTTCTAACTCCGTGTTATAATATTAAAAAGTTCGCCTTTGATTTAAACTTTGTACAGTTTCGTTAATAAAGGTTCCTTTTTACAGCTGATGTCTGATTTTTCTTTTTTTAATCCTGGGCAGGTGTCTAGATACACTTGTGGACTGAGCTGATCTCACTTTATCTAGTACGTCCTAGCAGATAGCGGGGACAACTTTATAAACTTTAATAGTGAGAATGTCGCCATCTAGTTGTTTAAAGAAAAAAAAAATCGTACCAGAGCGAGCTCTTTATCTTTTGAGGACTGCGAAGTTTTGCCGAGAAAGGCAGCTTTATAGGTTCAGTGACAGGCTGAGAAATTACTTGTCTGTAGGAAGACATTTTGTCTTATCTTTGTAAATGTTTTGTTGATAAATTCAATCGTGTCGTGTAAATCTATACTAATATTAAAAAGTGGTAAAATTTGTTTGTAAGTTTGTTTGTAGGGGGTAATCTCTGAAACTACCAGTAGGATTTGAAAAAATCTATTTGCATTTGTTAGCCCAGTTTTTGAGAAAAGGCATTTAACATCAGGCTACGATTCTATGGAGCCGAGTAAAAAGAAAAAAGTCAGAACGAATACTAAGAGATAACGAAGTCAAATCGGTCAGGCGATGCAATGCCATACTAAATATTTTATATTTATTTATTATAATTATATCACCGTTTATTGCATTAAATCTGCTTAATTATAACCTAAATGGAAGAAGTCACTGGCTGCCAAAATACAGGTATTCTTACCTAGCTCTAGAGTCAGGGTCTCACATTATTCTGTAACCTTTTTTATGGCAATAAAGAATTATTTATTATTTATTTTATTTATGTTAAAACAAAAAATTTCACGCGAATGAAGATGCGGGAGAAGCTAGTCCTATTTAATTACTTTGTTAATATTTTGGATGTAACTTTGGATGTAAGTCAAAAAAACTAGTTAAGTTATTCTTACTATGTACTTTATGGCTGAAAAAAATGTGTGTATCACTTCCGGACAGATGAACATGATGAAATTATAAAAGGCTTATTTGTTTACCATTTCATTACGGAACCCTAAGGTTATCACTAAAAAAGTTCAGAAAAAATTGTACAGTCTCAAATTTACCCGGTACGTTACCGTAACGGTAAGTTGCAAAAACATATTTTTTCACAACAAAAAGTTTGTGTTCCGCGTGGTTGTTGAAAGGTTCGTAATAGAAAACCCAATTTTAACCTTTGACAGCAAACATTTTGCAGTTACGAAATTTTTTGCGAGTTTGGCAATGGCAGTTAAACGTATTGTAGTGTTTTTTTCATTTTTGATTTCGATTTAAAAGAGTATCCAGCCAATTGAGTTTTCCGTTCTTTTCTATAGGTACCTAATACGCTTTGGAATGAGCAGCTAGCTTCATATTTCTTACTGACCACTCTCCTTGACAGTTCAAAAATGGCTGTAAATTGTTTAATTGGAATTAATACTTTTGAGTTTGATTTAAAATTCGTTGTTCTAGATTTTATTGGCAACTAACTTAGCGATCAGTATACCCATTATAACAATACTAGGTGCCTAGGTGTTTCGTAAACTTATATCTTTTCCGCACATTGATTTTCATTGAAAGTCTTGAGACTTAATTACATACATTACATGAGTACGTATTTACGTATTAGTTATATTAATAACGTACGTTGCAAAGCCAATAAGCGAACCTTCATTGATGACAAGATCTACTCATTGTAATGTTTAGCGACCACGATAATTGATCACACTATTTTTGCCAGCCAGTTCGTCATGCTCACTTAGATGTCACTGCTTGCGGTAGCGTCGGGGGTCGGGTTGCCTCCTTCCCTCCAATATGGCGAGGGCGGTACCTAATGGCTGATATTTGCGTTATGACTGATCGTTTTGCTGAGCATGATTTTGTTATTGTTTTTAATAATTACTAAACTGTTTATTTATTTACGTCGACGGTCCTAGTTTATCATTTGTGGCCTCGTAACTCGGGTCGTAACAGCTATGTAAACATAATCCAGCATGACATATGTAAACTGTCACGCATTTTTATGACTTTAGTTAAAAAAAAATACAGTTTTCATTTTATTTGTTGGCTGACATACTAATATGGCAAATTATTTAATTTAATTAATTTTAGCCAGAAATTCTTAAGTCCTAAATCTAATTTCATTATGATTAAAAAACTACATGAATTTGTAACTACAACCCCAGTAGTTCTAAATCACCTGTCGCACTCTAATTAAATTACTCAAGTACAGTTCAATTTACGCATTATCTAGCAATAACCTACATGACCCAACGATTATCCTATTTTAGTACAAAAACAATACTTTGTCCTCTGAGCTCCATTCTCAAAGTTCAAAGAACGCACTCACATTGTGTGATCACTTGCGACCCACATGTTTGTTCACCTGAAATATGCCGTTGGGCATAAAGCATACAAACCTATGCTTTTCTTGATGACATCGAATCAAATGTTTGGCTCAATAGTGGCCAAACGTCTGGATCGGCAGTGCGCAACCGTCCGTTCTGTACCGGTGTGTAAAACACGTCGGCCATTTCACGTTCTGTCAATGACATTGTAGGATCTCTATTAGCCTTTGAGCCTTCTTAATAGGCTCATTGTGAGTACCAGTCCATCTTAAAACATTTACTTACTCAATGTAAACAAAGCAATACTGTAATAAAACACCATTTTAAGTCCAAAATAAAGCGCAATTATTAAACAAAATCTGCACCAGAATTGACTTTTCAGTACTAGTGTGCACTAAACACACCAAAACATGTTTCAGTACAATAAAAACCCATTTTAATGGAGGTAAATAGAAGCAAGAAATAATAATATTTGACTATTCTATAACCATTACAAACGAAGGCCATTTTAATCAACTTCAATGCAGTGGAGGTCTTTTAACAAACTATTGTAAATAAATGGTACATTTATTTGAATTACAAAAGCGTTTCAAATGACGAAGGCTAAAACAGTTTTTATTCACAATTCCAATTCAGGATTTAAAGGAAATTAGATTGACTTAATAAATTACGTTTCCAAATCATTGGGTGGGTAAATCCATTAACGTAATGGAGTTATTAACTGGAATCGATACGTCTAGTGTAGGTAAAGTGTGAACTGATAATATGATTGGTACTGCTTAGGGAAGAGTGGGTGGAAAATGTAATCAGCCAATGATGTTCTCACTATTGAGACACAGGCCTACTTTCTGTAAGAGGGAGTGGGCCATGAACCAGGCGCAACATGACAACGCGACGTGACTTTAGTAGAAGTCTATGAAAACTTCATGGAAATTGTTGTGCGCCGGTCTACGAGACCCTATGTCCCTCGGCATTAAAAATCATAATTATACATAGGTGTCTTGGTTGTATTATTATATTTTCCTATATCTATGATCATTTTTTACATTAATTACTGGTAATAATTTTACGCATTAGCAGTGTTTTGGCACAACCTAGGAGATTCCTACTCTCCTAGGCTGCGCAAACACAGTAGACGATAGGTTAAGTTGATTGATTTCATGTTGATTTTCATGCATATATCATATTTTTTTAAAGTAAAAACGACTTCCTGTACCCTAAGTGTCAAGAAAGCCGTGTATCTGTGTCAAATTCCATCAGGAGTTCCTTGGTAATTGGGTCGTGAAAACTTTCTAACGGAAGAAAGTATAACTTTTGCATTCACCACGAGCATCAAAAATTCCAAATATCAGCACGGTTAATATCTAAGTATATTACTTACAGATAAGATTACATCAAGGTTTCATAACCTGACCCAAATTTTTAAACTTTTAATGAGCACAAACAACTTTTAAGATGAAGTTTTAAACTTGATATCAAAGACAAACAAGGTATATGAAACTAAATTAGGTTGGTACGTGAGTGTTTTTGATTCATGTATAATCTGAAAACATTGTCGGTTCAACCAAGGTGTTGACTTAAGCTTCTTGTACTTTCCAATCAGGGTCTTAAACTCTTGGAGGAACTAAAACTTGATGACAGCTGTTTCTATGTGTTTGATTAAAAGGTTTAAGATAAACAAACGTAAACCTTAGGCTGATATTCCACCAGAGATGTGCTATGCTACGTTGCTATATTTAAATCTTGTTTTTAATCATTTTGTATCCCAATTTAACTCCCTTAGGGGTTTAATTTCTAAAAATCCTTCCTTATTCCTTGTCTATATTATAAAAGGAACCTCTGTGGAAAATTTCAGCTTTCTACGTCCAAGGGTTTGGGCTGGGCGTTGATGAGTCAGTCAATCAGTCAGTCAGGACTTTTCTATTTATTTAGATAGATTACATACACGTGGATAAAATTGTGGGTAGCAGTTCATCATCACGTAATCAGCCTGTAATGTTCTCACTGCTGGGACGCAGCCCTCCGCTCAGTGAAAAGGAGTGAGCCGTAGGTAATCCACCACGCGAGCCCAGTGCTGATTGGTGAATGTCACATATCTTTGAATTTTTGGTTCTAGAAGATTTCCGGTTTCCTCACGATATTTTCCTTCACTGTGAGAGACCAAGCAGTGGTGATGAAATAATTTACACAAAATAAAGTGTCTGTCTAGGTTCGAACCCACGACCTACAATTCGTAAGTCACGGCTACCACTGTGCCATCACTACTCATATCCTACATAACCACCATCATCGTCATTTTATCTGGATACTTCTAGAGAGGCAGAAAAAAGTGGTTCAGTGTGTCTCTCATGCGGTGTCCCGCAACTTTGACCATATCATCAACACATCGCGCTTTTGGATGGCCCAGGTTTATTTATGGTTTCTCCTTGGAACGAAGGCAACAGTTCCAAAGTCTGTCTCAACTAAAACAATATTACCATAACAGTAACTAATACACAAGTTCTACACTATCTGATAATGGGACATTTCTACCAAATTAATGTCCCGTTTCACCCCTATATGAGGGTAAAAGCCATATATTGGTTTATGGCAACATTATCGTTAGTATGGATTTCGTTCTGGCCTTTGGCCTAATGTTCGATACAGGAAGGGATTTGCTTAGTCGGTTTTATGGTGTATTAATGTGGCAAATTGGTGGGGTTGAGAATATTTGGCTAAAGTGATGTTTTTTAGATGTAGTTGGCATAAAATTAGTGATTAAATTTATGCCGCCTCTCAAGCAACTCCTCAAAGACACTTACCGCCGCAATCGTGGCGTGCCCAGTTCTGTGTAGGGTTAAACGAACATCATCAGTCGTAGATCAAATTCATATTTCATTTCTTAACGATAATCCAACTGGCTAATTGTGAATCATGTCGAATAATCGAACTTCTTGAATATTAAACAAATCGAAAACTTATAAACTACGACTCTCGTAGTTTGGAGAAATACAAGGTATATCAGAATAGTCCTAAAGTTCTGAAAGTAGTTTTTTCATAATTGACTCCTGAAACGATTTCAGTTTTATAAATACTAGCAGCGCTCCGCGGTTTCACCCATGTAGTTCCCGTTCCCGTGGGAATACGGGGATAAAATATAGCCTATGTCACCCGGAGATAGTGTAGCTTCCCAACAGTGAAATATTTTTTCAAATCGGTTCAGTAGTTTCGGAGCCTATTCAATGTAAACAAACAATCAAATCTTTCCATTTTATAATATTAATATAGATATATATTTTTTCACTGACTGATTTGCCCCTCCGTTTTATATAAAATCGTCCTTAAAGCTTCTCTCGTAAATTTCTTATATGTGAAATACACTTTGCCTACCTACTCCTAAACACTGAAGTAAAGCGTAGAACAATTATGTAACAGGTGGCTCATCATTTTCAAGTATTATGAAACCTCCGAAGATTCCTCTCGATCAATCATTACACCCTTTTCCTTTGTCGGATCATTTGCTACCCTTCACTTTGGTATGTCTTTTATATTCTTTATTTTATCTTTATTTCTCAGAAGTTTTCTCTTATTTTTAACCAATAATGAGGAATTTGCTTTTACCACGCCTCATTTTGAGTAACATTAAAATGGGGTTCCTTCAAGTCGACCAAAAATAAATTCAAAAATACAGGACCGTGAATAAGTGACCCAAAAAAGAAAACGTACTTTTTGTTATTTCCTTTAACACATGGGCTCTAAATTAATTGTTCCCAAATGATCCTGTTTTCCTTGCCTTAAAATTGGCTGACTGAAATTCCCTTTTTTAGGCCCTGGAGACCCCACTTTTGTTGCCAAGGGGTCACCAAAGCCTACTACTGAAGGTCAATCCATTGAATTACCCAAAAAAGGTCTGGGCTAAAATTATAATTGTTATACGTAAATTAAGTAAGCATTTCATGGTTTATTTCGGTTTACCCTCAAGTGTTTTAGCCGCTTTTATATTATTTTCACCAGTTTAGGTTTATTTAATTTCTCTTGACATTAAAAAACATACCTCAAAGATCAACAACGCATGAAACCACCAAACCACTCTAATTGATACTGTTTTTCACTGAAGTGTACATTTACAGTGCTATCCATTTATTATGGGAAACCACAAAGCCACAAATATTTAGCAGCTCTTCCGAAAACTTTTCATAATAGTTAATGAACCATTTATTTTTATTTAACTTCACAATATAAAAATAAGTAAAAAATTATTAAGTTAAACGGTTTTAACTAAAAGCTAAAAAATAATTCGGTAAAATAAAATCTTGGGGCGTAGCGTAAACCTTAGTAAATATGTTTCAGGCGCCCCACGATTTTATTTTACCGATTTCTTTTTATTATTTTTTTACATAATTTATTTTCAAGGTTTTAGTTTTTAGTTCGTTAATATTTGTCATTTTTTTTTTTTATTAAATTGTATTGTTATCAAAACTAAAGTACCAAATATCAGATCAATCTGCCAACAGGAAGGAGATAAAATTTCAAGGACATACTAAATTTGACCCAATCAAACAAAAAACAACAACAAACAGGGTAAGCTAAATAAAACCGTTAAAAAAAAGAATGACTGCCTCGTTGGCCTAGTGGTTGAAAGCGCTACTCTTAAGCTTTAGGATCTGGGTTCGATTCCCGAGTCAGGCAAAGTGTTATTGGGTTTTTCCATTTGGAATTTCTCAGTAGCTGTACGAAGTCTGGATTTGTGATGGCAATAGGGTCGCGCCCTGTTAAATGGGACTGAAACATTTCTGGAAAAATATGGGTGCATCTCTGCCTAACCTTCTGGGATTAAAGATGTGATGTAATGAAATTTTAAAACACATTGCTTGATGACTGTACGTTATAAAACTTACCGTGTGTCAGAAAGGACCAGATGCTCTAACTACATTTAAAAAGTTTACATTAAAAAAAAAATTGTTGAAACCATCATAATTTTGACATCATAAAAAAAAACAATATGGCTTCTTTGAGTGAGGCACAACAATAACAATCAAAGTACTAACGGAATAATAGGTACAGTCCTGAACAGCAATTGCTACTGTAGCCGTGAACAAACGCATCAAAGTTGCGACGACTTTTATTTGCAACGCATAAAAGTTATGCAATACTACAGCGTTGCCAGCCAGGTTGCAAGCACTTTTGTGTGCGACTGTGTTTTGTTCAATGATAATTATTGTGTGTTCCGTGTGGTGCCGGACGTAAAAGAATATCACCATCCCATTTCTTCCCGTGGGTTTCGTAGAATGCGACTAAGGGATTTACTAGAGAATGGGCAGCAGCGTTCTCTATGCATTTTACCACCATACTGCGATCGCCAACCCGCCTGCCAATTGTGGCGATTATGACAAACCCCCCCAAATGGGGGGAGGCCTATGTCCAGCAGTGGACGTCTTTCGGCTGAAATGATGATGATGATTTTCTATTAAATGGTAAGTAAGGCCAAGCAGATGACTGCTTAGCCTTTTCTCAACTACTTTAGAGTCCGCTTCCAGTCTAACGGGATGTAGCTGCATATCAGTATTTTACATGGAGCACCTATCTGACCTCTACAACCCAGTTATTGGGTAATACGATATCTCTTGGTAAGACTGCTTGTCAGACTTTCGGGCTTCTGACGACCCGAAACAACTGTCCAAGATTCACAAATGATAGCTGGAATCAACGGCTTAACGTGCTTTCCGAGGCCGGAGGGCTCTTGATATGTAAACATGATCACCCATCCACGGACGGACCGCGGCAAGCGTACCTTAACCTGATCGATCAAACCATGCAGCTGTTATTACTTAGCCACAAGCCTCCTTTGAAAGTGACCCTGTTTCCAAAAAAGCTTTGTGTCTACAAAGTCCACAAATACATTTAGGTCTTTAAGTCTAAATTAATAATTAATTTCGCTCCAGTAAGTACGTAAAAGTGGGCTTCTACTGAACTTTGAGGTTGTCTAAGTATGTAATTGGGTAATCGTATAAAAGTCAAGTACTTAGTTAATTAAAGCATACAAAGTAGAGGGCAGACAGATTTCAACCTTAATTTATTATTTATTTCGATCAAATAAAATAAAACTACAAGTTGATGTCATTTAACTGGTAGGGCCCGCAAGATCCGATGCCTGCCAGGGGTGCGGGTTGTTCGAAAGAGATACCGTTGCCCCTGGCACACAGGCAACTGAAGGAACACGGGTGGGTTTTAGTCAGTAAAAGTCTGACACGTCCTCCTGCTCCACCCAGAGCGGGAGAAGTTATTTGATTTCCCAACCTAAAAAAAAAAAACTTGATATAATTTGTAAATGCTTTTTTTCCACAGCTCGAGCTAATATTCTCCTATAGCTTGTGTCAGCGAGAGAAAATACTTGATTTTTTAATATTTTATACCTTATATTAATACAAATGTGAAAGTTCGTGAAGATGTTTGGATGTTTGTTACTCAATCACGCAAAAATAGCTGAACGGATTTGGATGAAATTTGGCACACAGATCGATTATAACCTGTTTTAATCATACATAGGATATTTATCCCGTTAGTACGTTCCCGCGGGATAATTACCGACTTCCACACGGGGAAGCCGCGGGTGGAAGTTAGTCTTTTATATTCATACAGGAAAAGTTTTTATCCAGTGCGCAAATTTTAACCATGAATTCAGCATATCATTCTAGACCCCCGCAGAAATTTCTCGCCGGTTATACAAAAAAAAATCAGCTGTTCCATACATTTTGCCCGCGTAGGTATTGCACTTTTCTATGAAACGGCTGTTTTTTTTGTATAACCGGCGAAAAATTTCTGCGCTAGGGGCTCTAGAATGATATGCTGAATTCATGGTTAAAATTTGCGCACTGGATAAAAACTTATCCTGTATAACAGAATGGTGCCTTGTATCCTGAAGGTTCGCGCAGAGGTGTACCCATAGCACACCCACATTTCGTCAATTATGTTTAAGTTCCATATAGTAGGCGGCGAGCCTATTACCATCAACCGGGCACAAAATCAAAAATCATTTATTCAAATTAGGCTGAGAATCAGCACTTTTCGAATGATTGACAAATGTTATTATACTGTAGACGAATTTTTGAACGACCAATTTTTTTTTTACCTTTTGAAAACAAGTGCTATGACTATTTATTGATTTTTATTGTAATTGATGTTTCTTTTTTTTTCCTTTCATGTATTTAATTAATTCAATTTTTTTTTATACTCCGAATCTAATGACACCTAATGGGTCACTTAAAATTTGTATGTCTTAATTATGACAAAACATAGGGCACCCCCTATTTATGTAAACACCTATGTTTCACAAATAAACTGATTGATTGATTGATTAAGACATCATTATCTGCCTAGCCTTTTCCCAACTATGTTGGGGTCGGCTTCCAGTCTAACCGAATGCAGCTGAATACCAGTATTTTACATGGAGCGACTGCCTGTCTGACTTCCACAACCCAGTTACTGGGTAATACGATATCCCTTGGTAAGACTGGTTGTCAGACTTTCGGGCTTCTGACGACCCGTAACGACTGTCAAAGATCCCCAAATGACAGCCGGGACCAACGGCTTAACGTGCTTTCCGAGGCACGGAGGGGTCTTGGTATGTAAAGATGGTCACCCATCCACGGACCAACCGCGCCAAGCGTAGCTTAACCTGATCGATCAAACCATGCAGCTATTGTTACTTAGCCACAAGCCAGTCCCCCAAAAAACGCCCACCCTTCACCACTTCCTAGTGCTTTAGCTGGGAAATCTAAACTTCGGGCTGCTACTGAGAGATAAACCCAAACCACTTTGCCCGATCTGGGAATAGAACCCTGGACCTGAATGTTCAGCAGTAGCGTCCCGAAGGCACTTGTCTGCGAAAGTGGCGGAATACCACATCCTGTGGCCAAAAGTTTTCTTCCATCACCAGATCCAGGTAGCATGTTGGTGTGCGCACCACAAACGCCTTAAAATTGACGTTGCGATGGGACTTCAGCAACTGCACTCCTCGGCGCGTAATTCAGCCTTTGGCGCACATACTTCACGATGTCTTCCGCGTCAGAGGTGTAGTTTTTTTTTTTTTTTGGTTGGGAAATCATCAAATGACTTCTCCTGCTGAGTAGAGCAGGAGGGCGTGTCAGACTTTTACTGACTAAAACCCACCCGTGTTCCCTCAGTTGCCCGTGTGCCAGGGGCGGCGGTAACTCTTTCGAACAACCCGCTCCCCTGGCAGGCATCGGCCTTTGCGGACCCCACCAGTGGTTGCTGACATCTCTGACGGCGCGCGTGTGGAACACAATGCGCCGTCCCGTCTACCACTTTTCGGCCGCAGGGGATAGGGAGAGCGGCCAACGCTATACCAACACTCCTCTTCCCCTGCGGCCCCAGGCCCCGGTCGGGAAGAGCGCTACTCGGAAGCACCGGTCGGTGGTGTAGTGGAGATGGGAAATAAACATCGGGGTATTCGGCTTCGCAGGGCGCAGTTTTTCGTTGATTGATTAATATACATAATCAACCTATAATGTTCCCACTGCTGGGACACAGGCCTCCTCCCTGTGAGAGCGAAAGGGTCATAATCCACCACGCGGGACCTTCGGATTTTTGGTTCTAAGACGGTTTCGTCATGATGCTTACCTTCACTGTTTTGAAAGAAGTGGTGTTAAATAAATTTACTACGTACCACTTTATTCATATACCTACTAGCTTTTGCCAGCGGTTTCGCCCGCGTTAACCAATTTAAACAAAATGTTAACAAATTATACACCTAAACCTTCCGTCAGTCCCCCCCAAGTGGGTTCCCGCATTGTCGTTGCGGGGGGGCTCAGTAACCGTGGATTCCGGCCACGGTGAAGCCAAGAGGAACCCAAAGGTGGGGCCGCTCGTCAGGGCTTTTGCCTTCAAGCCATTGACGTAGCGGCCAAAAAGTAGGTTGCGGTGAGGTGCACCGCAACTGAGGTGGGCCGCGATGTCGAATGGGAGGCATCGCGGCTGAGGGTTACGGGCTGCGGTAGAGGAGGAGTGCCGGTGCTTCTGAGCAGCGCTCTTCCCTTCCATGGCCTGGACGGGGCCGCCACCGTTTGATGGCGGACGCGGTGGGGCCGCAGGGGAAGAGGAGTGTCGGTATAGCGTCAGCCGCTCTCCCTATCCTCTGCGGCCGAAAAGTGGTAGACGTCAAAGATGTCAGCAACCACAGGTGGGGTCCGCAAAGGCCGATGCCTGCCAGGGGTGCGGGTTTGTTCGAAAGAGATACCACAGCCCCTGGCATACGGGCTACTGAGGGAACACGGGTGGGTTTTAGTCAGTAAAAGTCTGACACGCCCTCCTGCTCTTCTCAGCAGGAGAAGTCATTTGATGATTTCCCACCCAAAAAAAAAAAAAACCTTCCGTCAGTCATGAATCACACTGTCTATGTTGAAAATCCGAAATCATGAAAATCCGTTCTGCTCTTTTTGAGTTTATCGCACACAGACAGATAGACGGGGCGGGGGGAGTTTGTTTAAGTGATAGTGCTAGTGATTCTTTATACCTACAAAAGGTAAACAAGAACAAATCCTCAAAGTTATCGCTTCCAGTCGATTTCAAATCTGCGTGTATTCAGGTCAGAGCGCTCAGGTACACGTACAGGTGAGCACTACACTAGATCGTGCTCAAATAGTTATTAAGAGGCGATTGCCATTGTTTGTTCGTTAGTCGGTTTTAGAAAATAGTATCTCAATTATAATGCTTCAAATTGCTATTGAGCGTTTTCCAATTAATGAAGTAAATACAGGGTACATTTTTAACCAGTGCGCAAACTGTAACCATGAATTCAGCGTTTCATTCTAGAACCTCTAGCGTAGAAATTAAACGTCGGTTATAGAAAAAAAATCAGCTGTTTCATAGAAAAATGCAATATCTACGCGGTCAAAATGCTGATTTATATTGTACTAGCAACCGGTTTCACCCGCGTAGTTCCCGTTCCCGTGGGAATACGGGGATAAAATATAGCCTTTATCACCCGGGGATAGTGTAGCTTCCCAACAGTAAAATAATTTTTCAATCGGTTCAGTAGTTTCGGAGCCTATTCAATGCAAACAAACAATCAAATCTTCCCTCTTTATAGTACAGATAACATCTGTTTATCTTCAACAAGGAAAGGAATGAGAAACGCTTGCTTTTAAACCTTATTTGGGAATTACCCGACTCGTTTCGCGCTCGAACAAAGCTCGTAAATAAATACAAAAAATAAACAGAGACGCACACCGGTACATAAAAAAAGCCCCTTTTGCAATTTAAGTATTACTTCAGATTTAATTAAACTTGTTTTCTAGAACAAAATATACTTACTAAGAATAAAATTCCAATATAAATAATATCTTGCTTACAAAAGAATAAAAATTCCAAACATAAATTCTATCTACACCCACAAAGTGGAACTGAACAAGCTGCAAAGCTATCATTTCCAGTCGATTTAAAATCTACGTGGATTCAGGTCACAGTGCTCAGGTACAGGCGAGTACAAAACGAGAGCAGCGTGCCCAAATATGATTACCATGAACGATTCGTCGTGATTTATACCTGATTTTTTCAACATTACATGCCGCGGAAGGTAGGGTTATAGACGCGGAGTTGGGACTTTTAAAAACGATTTTAATGTTATTTAAGTCGCGTTTATAAGCGTGACACCTACACATAAATGCTATTTATTATGAATTTATTTGACAATGTTTGCAGTGTTTGAATTTTTATGTTTACGTAGAGACC